>CM027093.1:8002961-8750461 GCA_015343265.1 Pao palembangensis
TCAAGATACTCAAGTGTTTTTTGCAGGATCACCCTCGATTTGTTATGATATTTAATATTGATTTAGTGTAAACTTATTATCAAAGCCTCTGCCGTATAACATTGCAGTACCCGTGTCAATTTTGCTTTTACTTCAATGTCAAACAAAGTTAGTGTGAAACTCATCAGCACCGCATAAACATTTCTGTTTCGGGTTAAGAGCGTTAGGTAGGGGAATATTACCCTCCTCAACTGATATTATTTCAACCGGCACTAAGCCCTCAGTGCAGGAGTGGAGATTTCAGGGAGTTTTCTCTCCCAACAACTTTACAAATATCTCATGGCCTCATCACACAAGTACAAAGCTTGACTAGTCCAAGAGAAAATGGGTTTGTGATCCCGAGCAGTGAATAAGAATTAAACGTCCCGTTGCCAAAGCAAAACACAATTACAAAGTTAGTTTTAATACCTTAAACATCAGCAGAAAAGCCCATGATATCCCTGACACGTGTACCTAAATTAGTACTGCCGTTGCAGCACCCTCTTGGTGTTAGTTATGCCTCCCTCGGGTCCCATAGCTGCTTTCCAGTGAAAGTGAGAGGCTTTAAAGTAACTCGCTTGTTGGACTCCTCCTAACTTCCTGCCCTCTTCCAGACTCTAATATGAGCTCTAAGTTTGTGGTGCATTGTAATCCGACAGTGTTTTGACAGCTGTTACCATGAAGGAAGTGGGTGCAACCAAAGCACATATTGGGAAAAGGTAGCTCCTGAAAAAAAAAAAAAAAAATTTTTATATATATATATAGTATTGCCCACCCCCCTTTTCTCACTCTCATCCTCCTCATTCAGTCCTGTCAGGCTGACAGAGTGTTTAGTGAGATCATTCTTGAACCCCTCAGAATGGCAGATGATTTGTTATTCCAGCATCACCCTGCTGCACAGGATGTGAGTGTGCTGCCATGATATTTGCTGAGGAGTGTTGATTGTGGTCTAATTGTGCTGACTTCGGGAAGGGTCCCAGGGTCTCTCTTTCGAATGTTTAACCAAAACAAAGCAGAACCATTAGCTCAGAAATACTGTATGCTCCCTGAAAATAATATAGCTCATTTGCTTTCCTATTGAGGGGACAATGAAAATTGAAACGGACGGGATACCAGATAATTCCAGCACTTTTCTACTTAAAAATATTGTATTCTGTTTTTCCCCCACATATTTTTCAAAGCTTTGGGAGAAAATGGAGTTCCTCTGTGGAACGTGTGATAGGAGGGTACTGCATGTGCCTTCCTCTCCTCTTTCCTTCACCCTGCCCAACTGCTTGCCCAGTTTATGGCTATGTTTGATTGTTGTTAGGCACTTATCACGGTTTCCGCTCCAAGCCTGAAAAGCTTGTGAGCTCAGCATCAGTAGCTGGAAGTAAATTAAGGAAATTCACAGCAATAACGTAAAAATACTATCTAGTGTACACAGAGGGCAAGCCGTCTGAGAGCAACAAAAGATCAATCATTTAAAGAAGTATTGATCAGGAAATATGTATCAATGGATTTTCTATTGGAAATCGTATGCCCCGAGCTCACTGATCACGTCTGAGACATAATACAGGGTACACAATGATGACAAGTGGCTCTTGAAGGTTTCACCACTTAGTCATAAAAATGTCATCTGGCAGAGACACCTTCACATTCTACAGAATGAAGAATTCCCTAAAAACCTATACCTGAGCTGATGTTCTCCACCTGGAGAATAATATAATAAATAGTGCAAAAAAAAAAACAACAACAACAAAGAAACAGCTTCTTCTATAAATAATAATGACACATGTGGTTCTTTCATTAGCAAACATCCATGGATAGGAAGGGGAAAGCCCCAGGGATCCCATGGCTGGGTTTCTAGGGGAATGGGATAAACATAGACCTGTGGAGATCTCGGCAAGCTTCCTGCACTTGTACTGGCACCAGGAAAATCGAGGCTTTAGTCACAAGGGATGCGAGGTTAGAAACATTTCTATTCCTTCTGGAATTCCTCATATTGCTCGGTTATCAGAATATTGAGAAGAAGGATGGATGGATGCTCTAACTGCTCTAGCAGAGACAGAACGAGAACAGTGTGTCACGGTGGATATCGCACGGTGGATATCTGATGTAATTGCCAGTACTGCACACACGCTCCTCGGTCCATAAATTTAAGTGGACAGTAAGTACTTCAGAGATCACTGAATAGCTATTCAATACCATAACTACACAGCATGAAGTGTCACAGCCAAATAAGCGTTTACAATGGAGAAGAAATCTGTTTAGCACCTGTTTTCTGTATCAGAAGAGGGTGAAATATTTCTCAGGTTTATCACAAAAGTAATATACGCACATCGGGGAAATTTATACAACTGTAAATCCAGGAAGGACCTGGAAGTTTCCATCAACAGCTGCGCTGACCTGTGACCGCTCATTGGTGTCGGCTTGTGTGCGTGGCTGGTGTTGTTGTTGGGGTTTACAATGGTAGGCTGATGAAAGTGAGGGACTTTTTAGAGATGGTCCACGAAGCTGCTGTCCAGCTCATGCTTCAGCTGTGCGGTAAAGATTCCCCAGCTGTCCTTTGGATTAGCCTGTGTGCTTATGTGATTAGGATACATGGCACCGCGGTTAGACCAGGCGCCTCTGAACCCAGAGATGAGATGGCAGGAAAAGAGACAGCACATAAACACCGAAGACCCTGAATCAGACAGGGACTCGGTGAATCCCGCTGACACAAAATAAATCTTTTGTTTGCTTTAGAAATGAAATACAACACATTATTTAGAGACATGGGGCGCATAAACACTAGGCTTGATTACACCAGTATTTAATAATAGAGATGTTCATATTTGTGTCACAGACTGGCTATAAAGGGGGCACCAGTTCCTCAGGAGTGAAGCTAGAGCATCTCAGCTGCCCTCGGGCGGCATGCCACAGTAAATTTTCAAGCATAAATTGATTTATGTATTTATAATTATATATAGTACAATGGTATAAAGAAAAGTGCAACCACTTAAAGGAAAGGGGAAAAATACATCACTATACTTGGGCTAAACACTCAGGAACAACCGCAGGAAGAGGCACAGCTTTTCCTACTGCATCCTCTTTCCTTTAAAAAGTGCTCATGTTGGCAAGAGAGAACTTATGAGAGTGTTGGACATGCAGAATGACTGTTACAACACGGTGTGTGTAAGCAGCCTTCCGGACAGCTGCACATTGCCTACTTGAGTGTACCAGACGCTATGGCATGGATTCAACAGTATTGCTGACCTCATGGGTCATAACCAGCTTTGCTGCTAACAGAGGCAGTGAAACCAGTGCTAGTGCTCATAAATTAAACCCGTGTAACACAAATACACTCAAGTTGTAAGGCAAACAGAAAGGCGAGTCATTCATTCACTCACCACCTCTACCGCTGTGGCACCAAGACCTAACTTGGTGTGGGAATATGGGCTGTGGAGATAGTAATCCCATCTATAAATGCAGGAAAGTTTGCTTTAGCTCCATTCCCACCCTTGCTGATTTTGTCGCAAGCATTTGCCAACTTAATTATATCTGAAAGGATTGTAGGGTTTCGTTTAACAGAGAGGTACTTGAGGATCTGTCACCACGATCTCAACAAGTGTGGCTGGCTGCATCAATGGGGGCTCTCATGGGGACAGGAGAAAGGAAGGACCATGCTGATGGTGGGGGACGGCTCTTCGTTTTGTGTGAATTTGGTCATTTGTTGGCTGAGGTCAGCTTACTAAGATTAGTACGTTGGTGGTGGTGGGTGGTGTGTGTATGTGGCGTGGTAGGACTAAATTGTTAATCCATTGATTTAGCTGGAGTTAACACACTGGCCATGGTCCAACACCGGTTTAAGTCACAATCGGAGTGGGGCAGTTATATTGAGAGGAGATTGTGGGAAAATCGAAAAGCTACTCTTCTTTGAGAAAAAGGGGAACTTGAAGAGGAAGATAGAATAGAATAGAATAGAATAGAATAGAATAGAACAGAATAGAATAGAAGTACTTTAGTCATCCCAGACATGGGAAGGCATTATCATAATATATTTACAATAATGTGCAACAAGAAGTAAAAAAACAAATGTGCAACGTTACAAATGTGCAACAAGGAAGTACATGACAATGTGCCACATGAAAGTACTAAATAGAGCATATCACAGCTCAAAGGGCTGTGAGTCTCAGTCAGACGGAGCTGTTGGACAGGGTTATTGCATTGGGCAGGAAAGATTTCCTGTATCTGTCTTTGTGGCAGCGGAGCTGAAATAGGTCTGTTTGAGAAGGAGCTCCGCTGCCTGTCCAGTAGCTGGTGGAAGGGTGGTCCGGGTTATCCAGGATAGCTAACAGTTTGTTTAGCATCCTCCTCTCCACCACAGATTCCAGGGTGTCCAGTTTGCAGCCAATCATGGAGCCAGCCTTTCTGATCAGTCTGTTCAGTCTGTTGGTGTTGCCGGCTGTGATGCTGCCTCCCCAGCAGATCACAGCTTACAACAGGGCACTGGCAACAACAGACTGATAGAAAATGTCCAACATCCTGCTGCACACGGCGAAGGATCTCAGTTTCCTCAGGAAGTAGAGTCTGCTCATCCCCTTCTTGTACACAGCCTTAGTGTTGGTCTTCCAGTCTACTGTCTATGTGCACGCCCAGGTACTTGTAGTCCTCCACCACCTCGATGTCCTCTCCCAGGATGCTCAGGGGCTGTGTGGCCGTCCTCTTCTTCCTGAAGTCGATCAACGCGTGGTCTTGGCCATGTTCAGCAGGAGGTGGTTCCTCCCAGACTTCCACAAAGTCACTCACCAGTGCTCTGTACTCCACCTCCCATCCACCACTGCAGAGTCATCAGAGAACTTCTGCAGGTGGGCCGACTCAGAGTTGTACTGAAAGTCTGAGGTGTACAGGGTGAACAGGAATGGAGACAGCACAGTCCCCTGCATTACTCCCATGTCACGTACCACCACATCAGACAGAGCAGCGCAAAGACGGACAAACTGCGGCCTGTTTGTCAGGTAGTCAGTAACCCAGGAGACCGTGGGTGAGTCAACCATCATTGTCTACAGTTTCTCTCTCAGTAAAAGTGACTGGATGGTGTTGAATGCACTGGCGAAATCAAAGAAGGTGATTCTCACTGTGCAGCCAGCACCATCCGGACGTGAGTAAAGCAAGTGTCTGGTAGGTTTAAATAAAAAGACCTCCATCTGCTGCTGTTTGTGGTTTACTTTAGTAAATAAATAACTTTTCAAAGCGCAGTAGGGATGTATGGACTTTAGCTAACTTTAACTACAATAAATGTACTGAAAACATGAGAAATATTGTCATGGTGTGCGAAGACAGCTATGAAAACTTTTATTTAAATCAAGGTAACAAAGGGTGCATTGTGGGGCATGTGGACCTGCAGAGAGATCCGCAGATTCCTGGAGCATGTTAGAACAAGGTTGTCAAAATGCAACCATCCAGGGCAAAAAACATTCCTTGTGTCACTACAACTTTTTCTTTTCTTTTCTTTTCTTGTTTTTTTTTTTTAAACTTCGTGTTTTCGATTATGCAGCCTGGTTGAGAGAGTCAAAGTATTCTGAAAAACAACACGTGCTTTGCCAGGTAGATATTTACAGAGCTCTTGTAGCCTCACAGGAATTGTCCACCTTGACTTATTAAATTGTGGAGAAGCTGTCGACAGGTTGAAAGACTGTCGCTTGCCTCTGCCTTTCCTTACATCTGCTTTAGTCGATATGGGCTTGCAGCTGTCATTGGACGCACCATTCCTTGACTGCATCCAGGGCAGATACGTGCCAACGCTGATGACCCCAGTGTCATCATTTATCCTACTTTTCCACAATGAAATGATCAAAACATCGAGTATTGACAGTGTCAACACATAAGGGACTTTAGACACATAAGGGATTTTTAGAATTATATTTTCCAAAAAAAAATGTGTCATTTAAACGAGAGAGAAAAAAAGTTTATTGGATCTGAATACAGTATCGTAGCTTGTTCTGTCCATGCAAAAATCCAAGACCTGAACATATTAAATTAGCAATAATAGAACACAGAGACAGACCACAGAATTCTGAATCATTCTTGAAAAAGAGGAGCAATGTAATGCTGGAAAATCTGCAGCAATATTCTACTAATCTGAGAGGGTATTTCATAGATTATTTACTTTTTAAAAATGACACTACAGCACAGTCTCAGACATAACAACTCTGAGTTTTTGAGGGGTAATAGAATGATTTAACCATGTGTTGTGCTCTAGTTTTATAACCAAATTGTGCTGATGCGGCAAGCTGTTACTGTACCACCTGCTGGTCTGGCCAAAAAATACAAATAGTTATAAACCAGGTGTGTTTTTGATGAAATGACCTCTGACATTTGAGTTAATATACACATTCATTATGTGCTGAGCCCCATGCTTTCCTTTTTGTTGTTCCAAAAACAGTGTTTTTTTGTTTTTTTTAAACACCATGACCTGCAAATAAGCTCGAATACTGTTTTATTGGCATCCGCTGCTACGTCACTATTTCTGCAAATTGGTTGCTCAGTTCCAGTTGACTTGCCGCAACATTTGGGTGGCGAATATATGATACATTTAAGAAAGAATACATGCTGCGTTCAGAGCTATTTGAAAACTAGAGACCATTAAAACATGAGCATGTGGTTTAATTTGACTCCTATTTCACTCTGTGCAGGGGCCTGGAGGGAATAATGTCGTCACCGTATGGCGGGTGAGGGCCCAGCCCGTCAACCACATCCAAAAGCACTGCAAACTTCCCGTGAAGCTGCTTTGCAGGTGTTCAGTTTCATTGAAATTGACAATGCCCCTGCGAAGTTGTTGCGAAGGGGGTGTGACCGCCACCTTTCTGGCTCTCTCCCCCCTGCCATTTCTGGGACCTCAATCCACACACTTGATGATATCAGTTGCTTATAACTGAAGCGTGTCACCTGACAAATGGAGTCCCACAGGGTGGTGAGGAAAGGTGTGGCAATCAGATGCTGTCTCGTTAACTGCAAACTATCCCGCAGCAGAGGCCGTCGCAGAAGAATTTAAGCAGGTGTCGAGTGTCTAGACGGGCAGAGGTTCGGCTTGCTTGCAGGCTGACAGAAAGCGCAGGTGCATCTTGGAGCGCAGCCAGCCTCAGTAATGTTTTTGCTGCATGAGCTGAAGCTATTACATAAATACTTCTAAACTGATTAAAAACACAGAGCCTGAGGAATGTCAAATTTGCTCGTAAAACATCTCCCATTTGTTACAAACTTATGTTTCTCTGACTGCTATTATTGTAATTCAGTTCTGTAGTTCAGTTTTTGGCTTGCTGGAGCCGTATACAATGGCTCGACCAGAAATCTGGAATAAAATCCATGTGACTGTCCATTAAATCATAATAACCTGGTGGGTTTGGCTTTCTGTGTTGACATAGTGAGGATCAAGCCAAGAAACACAATAAAATATTCTTTAAAAAGTCAGTTATGGTGGGCAACACAGACAGACACTTGATATTTACTGACAGTCATGATGATTTGAAATAACTGTCTGGCCTTCACTGGACAGGGTGGGATGAATTTCCTCTAATCTCCTCAGGACTGATTACTAAAACAACAATAATTTGCAATGATAAATGTATTGTATCAAATATACTTTTCTCCCTTTTAGCCATAAAAATCTAATACCCCATCCAAAACCTAATCTTGCAATTTGCAAATTTTCTGAAATAGATATTAAGGGATGGCTGCAATAAATACATTTAATTAAACTGTGCAATTTGCATGCATTGCAGCTGCTCAAAGCATCAGCAGTTCAGGAAAATCTCATCTGATCTGTGTTAAATTTACTGTTACTGTGTGATGCTTGTGTATTCCCTGACCTGTTATGGCTGCTTCTGGCTCGAGGCCCTAACTAGCTATCAGTCTCAAGGGCTAAGAGGATAATGTGTTAGCTGATATCTTAGCTCAGTCTGGTGCTGAAATGGGAAAAGGGGGAGTTTGGAAGGAGGTAATGATGGACCACTTTAGTTTCTCCTGAGAGAAAGGAATTTAGGCCCAGTCTGAGATTTCTAGCTCTGACTAGATAAATATGCCCACAGAAGCACACAGTCCTTTCCTGCACTTTGCCAGTATTTTACATTTGTCTAAAAAAACATTTTCTGCAAAACAAGATTTTACTCTTGTTTTACACGGTTTGATGTCTCTTATGGGGTCATGTTTTTTTTTTTAATTATGTGACACCTTTTAAATGAAACTGGTGCGGTTCATTCGCTCCAGCCATTTAACAGAAACCTGCCCAATTTGGATTTTCAGGTGAGATTTTACATCTCTCTTTGTCGTATAAGGAGATAACATTTGGTAAAAAACTGTTTCAAAGAATCAAAAGACTCAAAGAGGTCACATCAGCTGTGTTTATATGACCGTGAAATGTGACTTCAGCACACTGCCCAAAACGAGTGCAGAAGTGGTGCCAGGCGAGGGTCCTCTTTCTCTCCTCACACTGAGCCTCTCCAGTCATGGATCACGGAGCTGGAGAAGCGGCTAATAGCTCCTACTTGCTGGGCCTGTGCTAAATACTCCCTCCATTAAAATTATTCCTCTGGGAATCAATGGGTCCATTCTTTGTGAGCTGTAGTTTGCTTGATAGTCCAAACCTCAATGTGAAACATTAGACAGCAACAGGGAAAACATAAAACATAATACTTGTGTGACCAGCTTGTCATTGGCTCTTCGGTGTCTGTGTTAAGAATTTTGCCCAAGACTGGTGATTCAGTAAGTCAGAGCCTAGTAAGAGTGTGGCTGTCCACTGATGCATGCAGAAGAAGAAATATTTTAGGTACCTTTTTCGACGAGTCCTTTGTTTTGGAGACATTGTTAGATGATCAGATTTTCATGGGTCATGAGAGGTTTTGAAGCCATCCATTTTCTGAATTTCCCCACTGTGGGATGAATAAAGTCTATTCTATTCTATTCTGTCCCTGCTTTATCCACAGTTTGGGTCACAGGGGTCTGCTTTAGGCTATCCTAGCTGTCAAGGGGTGAGAGGCAGGGTACACCCTGGATAGGTTGCCAGCCTATCGCAGGGCTAACACAAAGATAGACAACCACTCACGGTCAATTTAGATTGCTCAATTCACCTAACAAGCATGTTTTTGGACTGTGGTAGGAAACCGGAGTACCCGGAGAAAATCCACGCATGCTCAGGGAGAATATGCAAACTCCGCACAGAAAAGCCAGAGCTGAGATTTGAACCCCAAACCTTCTTGCTGTGAAGCGACAGTGCTAACCACTGCACCACCCATCCTCATCACTGTTTTATGATTTTATATCCAGCATTTTAAGGAATTTCATATCCTTCTTTGACGATAAGGGATCAACAATCAGCAGTGTTCCTTCTGTCTGCATCCAACATTTCTTTTATAATCACCACAAAAATGTCTGACATCTAAAAAAGGAAAAAACATATCCCAGAAAAACAAACATCTCCATTTCAAACCTCTATAATGCACGTCTTTTTTTTGGAATCTTCCAGTAGTTATTTCTCTCAGTCAACCAGAGATCGTTACCCTTCACCCTGAGAGCGCAGCCAAATTGTTCACCACAACATCTCCGCTGTCTTGCCACAATAACCTAGTACTGGATACTTAGCCATAACTCAACTGTCAGGGTTTTCATGACTTCCCAAATCAATTATAGCTGATCAGATTTTCCCAGATGAAAAAGGAAGTCTTTCTCATGCACACAGACATCAAAAACACCACAAACTGTCAACAGCTGAGTACAGAGCTTCACAGGCATCTCTGAGTTGCATCGTAAATAAAGAGAAATATGTTATAACGTAACTGCAAATCCAGAAAATGCTAAAGACGCGCGGAGTGGCACAGTACGAGTTAAGCAGATTTCGACTCAAGTGTTCACAGCAGACCAGCAGAGTAAAGTACCTAAATCAGCTTAATGTGACTGAGCCTAAATATTTATTAAAAAAATCAGTTGTAATGGGTTACGCCCCTGGTAGTACCATCCTGCCCCATGTTTGTAAGTGTGAAGAATTCAATCTTTGATGTAAAAAAAAAAAAAAATTCTATTATGATCATATTGTATCAGAAATACAGCAAAGGAGCCACTTAAAACCACAGTTTAGACCAGGCTCAACATTGATCATGTTCATGTTCCAGAGTCTGCTGCAGACCTCTGTGATCTATACGGTAACAGTTACTGATTCTTTGTTTTCTCTTCAATAGAAGCTGCTATAAGTTGTAAGAGGAGCTTGTTGCTACAAGAGTCTCTGCAAAGGTCAGACACACAGGTTTATTTTTTCAAGGATTCCTGTGGGATGTCAAGTGAATAGCTACCTGGAGGTAGTGAGGCGCAGCAACACCTCTGTAAGCTGATCAATTAGAGGCAAATTTGTGTTCATGGAAACTTTTCAAAACCAGAAAACTGAAGTCTGCTTAATACAGGAAGGTTAGGTGGTAAATATTTTGGTTTACATTCAACTTTTTCCCCAACCAACGCAACCATAGTTGTACCAAAGAGGTGAGCTGTACATTTGCACCCCTTGTGGTTTGGGTAAGGGGATGGACTTCATTACTTTTCCAGGACAAACAATGGGTTGTGTGTTTTTCCTGCAGGTCTGCAGCCAGAAACTTGTCACTGGCCCTTTATAGTTCTTAAAAAGTTTAGCTATCACATGCTTATATGCAAAAGATAAAATAATAATCAAATTTAATTCTTACGTACAGGATCATGACTATAATGTGTAGACTGCAGCCCTGAATGAAGTTCAAGATGGCATAGGTCCCATCCCACATAGTTTGGCTTTGTATTGCACAGTGAATGGATTGATTGTCTCTATATTTTCCTTCAAGGTCCAAAATTGGGAATATGATGGAATCTATACTGTCACTGCAAATATAGACAGATCCATTTGCTCAGTGTAGAATGACTTTGGAGACTGGATCATCATTTTTGAATGCTAGAAGATATCTATGACATCTGGACCTGATTAGATTTTTAGCATTTTCTGACATCGGGGATGACTATTTTTTAAATAGTTTGGACTGTTTGAAAGATATTGTGCAATCAGTAAATAGATCTTCCAGATTTGTCAAAGGATAAGGGGATTCCTCGTGCCAAATGACTGAACATATGTCAACTGGCGCATTATATTCTGTAGGTGTGGCTACATGTCATGATATACACTGACCCCACTAATTCTTTAAGCAACATCATCAAACCAGGACCTTATCTTGGCGTTGTATGGTGGCACAGAGCCAAAAATGCCTTTTTCTTACTTTCCTCTGTGCTGAGATAAGTGTGAGGTGCATGGGATATAACTTACTTGCTAGTCCTGCCAGGTCCGAGAGTGACGTGGAGTGAAAGTGGAATGTTAAGTGTGGCGTATCGAAAAACATCAAAGAATGCAGCCAGCCCCTGGGACTCGGTAAAATTAATGATCTGGACTGACTTCTGCACAAAAACAAAGAGGGGAGAGAATAGGCTTCTGTAAGAAAAAGAGGTCAAAGTTACTGTGTATTTTACAATTGGATGAACTGGAGTATTTCACTTATTTCAAATAGGCGGCCTTTAATTCCTCAGTGTGGCGTCAGCTGTTGCACCGGCCAGGAAAATGCAGACGGCTTTAATTTCACGTTGGCTTACCAAGTCAGCAATTAAAGATTGGGCTGGAAATCAGTTATTTTGTTTGCTTTTGTTCTAACACATATTGCAATAACAAAGGTGTATAATGAAATTACATCATTAGAGAAGGCTTTTTTAAATAAATGGGTGCGGCTCAGAATGACTCAATGTGGTTAACCTCCTAATATAATTGTCCAGAAAGGCCTGATTTAGTTAAAATGTTATTAAATCAAAAAAATAAGCATTGTTCCATGATAATCAAACTTAACCATTAGACAGATATTTGACCAAAACGTCTGCTGAGGAAACAGGGAAAAATAGTCTTCTTTCCACCATAATTGGTACAGTGTCCTCACTGTTTTCATTAAAAGAATAAAAGCGCCAGACTGTACTCTTTCGCCACGAATTGTGTGAGTTCAAATCCAAAAATGTGGTCTAGAATTTTCTGCAGAAGTAATGCGGTAAACTGGTGCTGTGAGCAAAAGATGAAAATAAAATATACCAATAATTTTCTTATTAAGTCTTATAAACAGTCTTATTTCATAATTAACTGAGTGTCAGCCACTGTCTTTAAATTACTATTATTATTATTATTATTATTATTATTATTATTATTATTATTGGAGCAATGAGCTTCAGAAAAGAGCTGGAGCTTCAGAAAAGATTAATAGTATTCTAGTAGAGACAAAGTCACATTAAGACGCTCAGTATTTTTAATGAAAAGAGAAAAAAAATTTGGACAGTGTTCAACTGCAACCAGCGGGCCAAATATTTCTGTGGTGTCTGCTTGAGTTCGTGGTGGCAATATCTGCCCATCGAGTAACAGAAGGGAAAGCTGCTTCCCGGGGGAGCTGTAGTACCACTGGCGCCTGTGTGAGAGTGATATAAATCCCAGCTGCTTTGAAAATAATTAATGTGGGGATCAACTTGGGGCAGTCTTCGTAGCCTGGCGCTGAAGAGGAGACAGGTGTCACCAGCGGCCTAAACCACGGGAGCTGCTCTCATGTAGTAGCAAGCTGGCTGCAGGGAGAACGGGGCACGGGGAGGCTGCTGAGTGTGGAATTCTTGCATTCTGACTTGGAAGATACGGCAGCAGGAAGACAAGAGTTAAGGGTTGGGATGTTTGTGTCCACAGTGATCTGTCTACAGAACGGACCCCCGGTGCGATGAAAGGTCTGTTCTTATTAGGCCAGTATCCACAGACAGCAGTGGAGTCCAATGCAAATAGATAATGAAGCGATTGGAGGAAAGGAAGACATTCCAAATACAGTAAAATCCACTGAGAACAGGGCTTGAAACGAATTTTGAGAGATAGGTGACCCTAGAAAACAGAAAAAAAGCCCTCAGTGTGGGTCATGTGGTATGGCCACATGGCGGATGGAATGCTGGTAGACTGCATAGACAGTTCTACCAAATTTAGGTGTCCAAATGAAGATGAATGTTGTACAATCAGTATGTCATTTGATCTCAGCAGCCATCAAAGTGAGAGACGAGGCTGCGCAGGCTGTATTCCTGCCTTCTTATAGTGAGGCTATATTTGTTGAAATATTCATTTCAAGACATGCATTCCCAGGCATACAAAGTTCATAAAAACATAAATCTGACAGATCTTTGCTGATCTTTGCCTCAGCAGTTCCAGTGACCGAGGAGTTTTTTCAGTGAGTCAGCCTGTCATAAACGAGCTAAGGTGACGACTTCACCCCGGTTTAGCTCCGACTTGTAAATGGAGCTGCTTACACTCATGGAAATTCCTTTTCCGTACAACTTTGGAGTTTGCAGAAATGACCGGCAGCCGTTGTCCAGACAAAAGACACAAGATCTTGATTTTCCTCTGTTGCAGGCCGGGGAACCCTTCGCGTGTTCATTGAGAGGACAGGAAGAAAGAACAGACCCTTTTTCAAAGCAAAGGCAACCCAGTGTTTCCAGGGGATCCCCTCACCTGTCTGACTCACGGTGTTCAGTGTTCAGAAACCAGACATTTGAGACTTTCCCATGTCATATTTTCTATTGTTCCTTGCACTTGGGTCAGGCTTTCCCTTTCCATCCCATATGAGCATTACCCACTGCTACCAAAAATACTGACATTAGGACAGAGGACACTCTTCTTTAGCCATAGTCCAGAGTCCTTTATTGCTGATGAATCTGCAAAATTGGACCTACTTATTAGACTGGTTTATTTTCTTTTTTTAGTACATGTGGAAGATAACTGAGCAGCAGCAGTCTCTGGAGTGAATCTGTTTTTATAGAATTGGTAGACCACGGCTCTCAGTATCAATTGCAGCTAAATCAACCACAGTGATGCACGTAAGACATTTTAAAAATCATATCATTTTGTACATTAGCAGTATCAAATTAATGTCATACTACTCACCCAATACCCACAGATTAAGATTAAGAGATATTAGGTCAAGGTAGGAACAGATAACCACTACAAGGGTAAATGCTGTTGTGTGTTGTCATGGAAATGACATTTATGTTTTCTTTTCCTCTTTTGGCAGCACAGGAAGACTTGCATATGACTTCAATTTAACATATAGATATGGAACAATGCAACCTTCAAGAGGTCTGTTAACATCAATCTCACCAATCAATTTTCTGTCCAATTCTTTAGGCGTGTCCCATTTTTCCATGTTGTTTTACCCCTCTCATTCAGAACGAGAACCGCAAGGGGATTCCACGAAGACTCCCTGCAGTGAAGCAGCAGCCCCACCCTCATTGTCTCTTCTCCTCAACCTTCCTTCATCCCTATTTTTCTTCATAAACTAAACATTACCGAAGGCCTCCCGGTGGCATGGTCTCAGTTCATGAAGAAGTAATGCAGTGAGTGAATAGCATTACCTCATATTTTCTTCTAGAATGTTTTGCGCAGAAGTTTCTCCTGCTTGAATTAAGCAAACAGTCTGTTTCTCCTCACTGAGGCCAAACTGAACAAAGCATCACCATGCAGCTCATGTATGTAGGACATATGTCTGATATTAAACATGTTTAATAATTAATCAATATTCTTTTAAGAGTGCTAAAAGTTTAATCACTGGGTTACAGGCCTTCATGTGCCTATAAGCCTCAGTATAGCTTTATTTAGCCTTTTGGGGGTGACATCAGTCACAGGATATGGTATATGAAAGGTATTTCAATCCTTCATACCAGCCGCCTCATACTTTTGATGCCATCAGGGTCGAAACCTTACCTTGATCCAAGAATACAGACTGGCTGCAGGTACCTTCACAGGTTTGACTTATGATGATCAGAGATGAATGGGAGCAATTCCACTGGTGGCTGCTTTGAGCCTGACATTTCTCTTCCTACATGCTCCAATATTTAGTTAGTGAGACCATACCTATGACCACAAGGTCACATCCTTGTTTAACCTGGTTTAAAAAAAAAAAAAAAAAAAAAAAAGCATTTCATGCTCAGTTGCTATGTGTCAAAGTAAAATTATGTCCACCTCACTTTATGCCAAGAAACTGTCTTTGCCAGCAGGCTCCATAACAGAGCAGCAGCACCTGGTATCTCATTGTTGGCTGCATGTGCCAAACACTCTGCTTTGATTAACTGCTCAGCGACACCAGTACATTTTGTTTATTGAAGCCCTGACTTGGGATTTATTATTTCCTCTTACAGAGGAAGTGTGGACACTTATTAAACACCTCATGCTCAGGACATGTGTACAGCAATGAAAAAGCAGCCGGAAAAAAGCAATAAAGAGGGAAACCCAGAGAAGAATAGAGAAGTTAAGTGTGCCGTTTTCTAAAAAAAATATTAGGTGTAATCAGGAGACAACACCTTGCAATTGTTAAAGACATTGTTTAAGGTCATGATTTGAATGATCAGTGAGGTCAGCCATCACAGACATTAAACAAACAGTTGAAATAATGATTAACACTGGGAATAAAATCAAGTATACTTTGAGTAGACATGCGTGCCCATTTA
The DNA here is from genome assembly GCA_015343265.1 of Pao palembangensis. Classification (NCBI taxonomy): domain Eukaryota; kingdom Metazoa; phylum Chordata; class Actinopteri; order Tetraodontiformes; family Tetraodontidae; genus Pao; species Pao palembangensis. The sequence goes on from CM027093.1 coordinate 8,018,499, forward strand.
AGTAAATGCTTCTATGACAGTTACACAGTGATTGGCCAGTTGGTCCCTGACCACAGTTTGTCAGGACAAATTGCAGGAGAGATGCTTTCTTTTAAATGGTTTTTAAAGAACCACTGGAATATGAAAATCAACCCTTATTTCCTAAATGATAGGGTTAGCTCACTACAGCACTTCTTGAATATTTTATACCCTTAAAACCACATTTTTTTTTCTTTTTGGGTTTTTAACATGCTGCAGGTTTATCATGGACATAGGATGAAATAAAAGATGCGAAGTGTTCCATATCATTATATCGTGGGATGCTGTTCCCTGGTTTCCGCGTGAATTGCAGAGAAGGAGGATGGCCTTTTGCTTTGCACATGTAATGACATCAGTCGCTGACCACGGCTGTCAAACAGACATCAAAACATGCACTTAACCAAACTGCACACTCCCTTTTCCCACATCCCATCCCAGAGCCCTTTATGTTGTCCACACAATGGAAATCCAAACACGCAAGAAAGATTTTTTCCATGCAAATGTAAAAACCATACAGGAAAAAAGAAAAGCACGCAGTTCAAGATTCATCATGCGCCCAAAGAAAACAATACTCTATGAAGTGCTTGCACCGCTGGCCTGACAATCTCCTGCCTTTCAATTATGCTGCCAGCAGTACATCAACTTGACAAATACTGAAGGATATGACCTCTTCATCCAAGCTGAACCCAAGCTCACCTCTGAATTGTGGTCAGTCTGGGTTCACAAATAAAACTCTTAATTCCTGTAGTTACAAAGAAAACCAAAATCATTGAATACTATTACCAGAATGGATATAAAGCTGATAAAGTCTCTTTTTTTAAGCATTATTTCAATAAAATATTATGCAAATTGTTTTAGTCAATGAGATTTCGGGAAGGCCATGTGTAATTATATTCAATCACAGGGTGGGTCACTGTTTAGATTAGCTCCACTTCAATCAGTCTGTAGATAATACACACTTTTAGGGCAACTGACTTTCTACAGTAAACTCTATATTATCACCTCATATGTACAAACAAATGACTAAACCTTCAGCATTATGCTGCAACGTTCATTCCTCATTTTAATTTTAAACATGATAACATTTTATCCTTGTCTGTTTTGTTTTTTTAACTATTTAAGTAAACACGTAGCAGCAGATAGCATCTGTGGTCCCAGAGAGAGCAGGGGACAGGCTGTGGGAAAGTATATAAAGTGCTACTGAAACCATGATCTGTCTTTAGATGGGAATCTAATTGTTTCTGTCTGAACACCTCCTCCCAACAACAAGACACACTGTGGTCTGAAACATGGTTAATCATCTGCTGATGTATTCCTCAGTTCTGTACCCAGAAAATCTGGAGTGGTCCTTTTCTGTGTCCTCAACACCTGCGTTTTCAGTCTTATATTGAGTTTGCAGAAGAGTTCTGACCTCCCACTCGTACATGTGATAGGCTGTGCGAAAAAATGTTTGACATTTCTGACAAACCAAATATACCCTGCAACACCTGTGATGTAATTAATCACTAAACCACATCGTCGTCTCTGCATTCACTCCACCTTTCTCCAAGAAACAGATGCATGGAAAGGACCATAACAGGAAACCATGTAATTGTAAGACTACAAACTTATCATGGAAGAACAAAACTGATCTTCACTATGCTCTGCAGTAGGTAGGACACCAGTGGGCACCAAAGCATGCAGCTATATGTCAGAACCAATCTAGATCATGCATGTCTTATCTGAAATTTGCACTTGGTATAGATGTGGGGTAAGGAGAAGCAAACTGTAGTTGAACATTTCAGTTGTTGGATACGCTTGTTTGCATGACAAATTCACTCATGCATTCACTCTGCAAATGTTAAAAAACACCAGAGATGACATGCTACATAAAAGCTGCAGGCTACAGGGCTGCAGAAAACCTGTGTAGTTTAGGTCAATGACTTCCAGAAGCAGAGCAGAAACATTGTTTTTGTTTATTTATGTGTTTCCATATGCCGGACAGAACAAGAGAAGCCAGAAAAAGGGACTGCACACCGGTCCTCATTTATCAGAGTACACATCTGTTCTGGGAAATATGTGATTCATTATACGTTTCCAACTCACTAGTGTCTGCAAAGGATCGGGGCGCTGATAAATGAGGCGGCTGAAGACAGTCGGCATTTGATTATCACACCCCTATAAATTCCCGTTTTGGAAGTCACACCCCTGGATTTAAGATGAAATAGAGACGATGACAACCCAGGCTCCAGTCATTGAGTTTATGTTCTGGTTCTGGATCACACCAAGAAGGTTCTTGGATTATGAGAAAAGGAAGAGCTGTCTAACACCTACACAGTCTTTAAAACCTTTGTGTCACTACAATTCAAATCAATTCCAATTCACTTTATTTATACTGTATAGTTACATATACATTCTGTATTTTATACTTTTAAACTGTTCTGTTAATATGGCAATACGTTGTATTAATAAAAGATCCTAAATGACTTAAAAACAAATCACTCCACTGTAAGTGCAACTTAACGATTTTACACAGACATCTTATACAACATGTTTACTTTTTAACATTTATGCAGAATGAGACACAAAAATGGAACCTAAAACCTGGCAGGAATTAAATGTTTTGGGTAGGATTACCCATTAAAAAGCAATACCAGAATTACTTAAAAAAACAAAAACACTTACAAGACAGACAAAATGGAGAGATTTAAGATTGTGGTTTCGGATTTGGCACAACTAAGGGAGACAGTCACGCAGCTCTATGTGGGCAATAAACTGCAAGTCACGCAAACGTACTCTTCACATGCAACACACGTTTGGTGATTCACTTCACCGTCTGGCTGAAATCATACTCCCATTGGTGTCTGTTACACATGGCATCATTTCTTATTGCAGCAGAGTGGAGGCAAACACACGATCTTAAACCTAATGCAGGTTATCAATATAATACAACATGCAGGGGGAATCCAAGCAAACCATTCCAACTGCCAACTCCGTTTGAGACAATGGAAACCTTTTGGTCGCCCCTCCTTGTGGAAGAATCACTTCTTCCTCCTTAAGTCAGAACTGCTCCCCTTTTAAAACAATATATGAAAGCCTTTGTGGAATGGCCATAAATGGCTAGCTAAATAATATAAAACCACAGCTATGTCTCAAAGAGTTATTCCGATTTCCCCTAGCTTTGTCAGCACGTTATGAGCAAACAGAAGTATTTGTATGTGTTTCCCCTAAACTAGATGCCTTTGGTCAAACTTTAAGGTTGTATTTGTGCCATCCAGGCATGTGGGGCTTGGAGGAGATAGCATAATTACATCTAGTGGACAAAAGAAAATAACAGAGGGAGATGCAGGAGAACAACATTAGGCATTTTTTCAACTTTTAAGACCTACGTTTTTCACTGAAATGAAAAGAATTTGTTGCACCAAAAGCCATTTCTTGGCTAGTGCGAGCCAGCTTTAGTAGAGTGACAGAGTGATGGGGACTAAATCTGATTTGCACTTTGCAGATTGCATCTAAGGCCTACGTCCATGTAAGGATTAGCCATGTCATTTGGGTGATACCTGATTGACTGAGAATTTTGAAATAAAGTAGCCACATTTGTACAGTGGTGTATGTCATTTGTTTTAATCATCTCAAGATGATACAGTTTTGCTAATAGAAATACCACAAAAAAAAAATTCCAATTATTCCACAAAGTTGATTACAGTGTTGAGGATTTGAGTAATTTCTTTTACCATGACAAAACTCTGGAAATATTTTTGGCTGCATACCAGAAAGTCTTGAAAGATTCATGTTGTGTTTATGATGGTGTCAACGGGCTTCTGGCCTCTGGGTTCAAAGAACCACCCAGAACCGAAGGAAGATGGAGAATGACCTGACCCGGCTCTGCGGTGTGAAATCATTCCCAGGTCACATGTGTTTCTGCTCAGCCTCTTCACCTTGAGGTTTTAGAAGTCGCGGCAGATAGCATGCAATAGCGCTACAGACCTGCCACAGGCCACCTCGCTGGTCCAGATGCAGCCTTTCATCTTTTTTCTTTGTTTTTTTACAGGCACAATTGCGGCAATGAGAAAGTCTGTGCATAATCATCGCATGCAGTTGCTCGGGGACAGAGCCACATTGCTGTTTATTATTCCAAATCTGGAGGACATTTGGGGAATTATTTCCTGCTCGTTGTTGGGTTAAAGGCTTTCACACTGTCATTGACAGTTTCTCGTAAGTGAGCCAAATGACTTCTCCAGCTCTGATCTGTCCTCCCAGCACTTTGGCCCTAGATTTTAAAAGCATGTCCCACGTTGTTTTTTTCATCATTACTGTAGAACACGGCTCAAATGGGCGCCATTATGCACAGAATCCCCTCAGTTTTTAATGATAAAAGAAACACAATGAGACTGTCCAGACCAGTGCTGCTGTCCCTGTGCCGATAAATGGCTTCCTCTTTCGAAAGGTCCCACTCATTTGGATAAGCAGCTTCATCATGAAAACACTTTTAACAAATATCTCCTCATTAATGTTCTCTCAAAGTTTAAACCAGGGCTTCTTGTTTGCAGGCCAGACACTGTCCATGCGCCGCAGAACCTTTGACAAGCTGACACTTGAGAAACACGACTCTCGCTTAGTTTGATGTTAAGATATAACAGATTTCTTTTTTGTCAACAACGACGTGACAAAGTGGGTTTGTCACTGTCAAAGTTAAGGAATAAAAAAAAAAAACATCTCTGCTACAGAGTAAGAGTCCTTCTGAATTTATATCCAGAAACAGGAAAAATTCAGAGTAGAAACACAAATGTCAAATTTTATCAACTTAAGAATGTTGGAAAATGGTGAAAATCCAAATATGGAATCGCTTTTCTTAAAATACTCACTATTCTGTCTCTGTTTTTCAAAACATAATAGATTTTACATTACTTGAGTCACTTCGTCAATAATAATATCTGAAATATTTGAATTACTTAAGATCAGAAGAACCATGAACTGGTGTCAGTGCCTATAAAATTTAGAAAATACAATTTTACATCTGTTGCTTGACTGTTCTTATCTAAAATAACTCTTGTCTGAAAAAAAAACCCTAAATATTCTTTGTTAAAGAAGTTTAGAAACAGAAAACAGCATTCTTTCAAAATCTGATTTTTCTGTTTTTTTTTTTTTTGATGCAACGTTTCACCTGCTGGTCATGTTTCATCTACACGATACATAAATTTGGGCTACAGGAGAGAAGGAATGCAAACCTTTTTCAAATCATGTCTCTGCAGAGAATTATTAATACAGTAATTTCTGTTGCTACATAGGGCACATGATGCGGCCTTCAGAACCTTGCAACTCTTATCAGTGATGAGCAGCAGATAATAAAAGATGGGGAAAAAATGTTTCTGTTTCTGGGTCTGTAGTCAGAGTAAAAAAAAAAAAAAAACACTGATTTCTCTGTATAAGCAAGCCATTAAACAGTTTGTTGAAAAGCACAGATTTACCAGTAACATATTAAATTTATGGACACAATAGCCTAAACATGAACCATTCTCTGACTGTCAAAATGAAATCAAACCCAAGTGCAGAAAACAAGCCTGGATAGAGAATTCAGACTAGATGTGGGTCAGAAATGAACCATTTACAGGTCTCCCAGTTTATGTGCACATGCCGATATGAACATATTTCAACCTATTCTGTTATTTGACAGCTTTATTTTACCTGCAGACATTATTTTTTATTATTTTCCACAGTCAATCAAATCTGACATCTCATATAGCTCAATACACACCAAAAGTCAGGCCTGTTGCAAACTATGCACACTGATTTTTTTTTTAGCCAAAATGCAATGATTGTTATATTGAAAACATTCTGTAAAATACATGTAGTTAGTTACATGTTGAATAACGTTTGGTTTTATTGTGGCGCCTGTTGATTTAGTCACACAGGGGAGTCTCCCTTCAGCATTGGCCTGTTTTCCCAGCTGGCTTGCGGAACGTCTTCAGTCCCTCAATCTGAGGTCCACGCTTCGTTAGACAAGAAGATGAATGCAACTGCTATGGGCAGCATCATTATTAATGAAAAGTGACATCATCGCGTGGTTTGCTTAACAGCAATCAGGCCTTTGTCTCTGCAATACTCAATGTGCTCCAGATGTCTGTTTGATTAAATGGCGATCAGAATGGGTGGGTGGGGTCAACCCCTGGATTGTAAAACAACAATTTTCTTTTTCATAAAAACACGTGGATAGAACTCCCCCACCTCATCCGAATCTACAAGCAGCAGCATCACCACCACAACTAGTTTAGTTTTATAATCCAACCTTTCCTTTAGTCCTGGTATCTTAAGTCAAATGTTCAGGAGGATCAATAATACTTTACAACTATAAGTGATTCTAAAACAAGTCCACATTTTTAGTGCATTTGCAAGTATTATTTATGCAGTGTACTTATTAAAGATATGACCTGTTCATAAATTAAACTGTAGAAGACATACTGAAGGTTTCATTCATCATAAACTGTTGCGCAATATACATAAATCTGGGTTGAGGGTGAAGGCTTTTTTTTTCTAACAATATTTCATTAACCTGTTCATATCAAAAGTATGATGTGGTCTTGAAAGCATTATGCAGACAGATGCAGTCATTAACAAAGAAAAAATTGCAAAATTAACCGAACACATAAATAAAACACCTGCCACTGGCAAAGATGGAATGCTTCTAATTCTACAGCAGTTTTTTTCTCCATTTCTCTGCAGGACGAGACTTTGAACGGCACCGGCTGCGGGAAGACGGCGGCGGTTTGGATTGACTAAAATCCAGCCTGCTACATAAAATGACTCACCTGACGGTGAATGGGTGTGAGAGCTGTCAGCTCATATTTTCCCCCAGGAATATTGCTGAGAGAAAATCACAAGTCGAAGATGAAGCACAAACCACCCAGAGCTTCTCCGCAAATGTAATGGACCACAGAGTATGCCCGCCTAGCAGTAAATGGATATAGATGAAGAAGTAGGGGCTTGTTTTATCTGCTTAACTCTTTCATGTGGCAGACATGACACCGTCTTTACTCTCTTCTGTGTTGTTTTCTGCACTGTTTCCATTTGTGAAGGCCGCAGAATATCACTGAAATACAATAGTGTAGCTGTTCTGGTAACAGACGTGCTGTATGTGCAGTCTGAAGCAACACTTGGAAACTCCCTTCTCTGTGTGTCCCATTCTCTGTGGGCCAAAAGTTACACAGGGTGAACTGTCGCTCCCTGCACATTTGTCAGCGGTGATGCTGGTATTTGCTTGACAGGTGCCACACAGGGAGGATGTAAGCTCCCGAAGGGTGGAGCACCACAAGGGATCTTGAGCCAGTTACACATGGAAAAGTGTAGCAGCGGGAGGTAAAAAAAAAAAAAAAAAAACCCAGAGGGAAAACCTTCAACCTAGCAGGGAGTGTTTAGACCTGTCAGTTAGTCTGCTTGTGTGCTTGCTTTACCAATTAACTGTTTGTTTAGTGCTCTTTATTCTGTCTGATTTATGAGGTCAAATATAAGGCAAATAATTCCTCCTGTTTGGAGGGGAATACCAGTCGCCACTAGTGCTGCACTGTGTGACGGACAGAAAGCCAAAAAAATATTCATAAAGACACATTTACTATGAAATCACGAGGTGTATAGCAAGATTAACTGCTCCCACCGTTGAGCCCACGAAGACAAACACAGTTTAACAAAGTTTAAGTTTGGCTTACTTGACATTTCGATGTGGTTCACTGCAAAATAAATTAATAGCAGCACCAGTGGCAGGAACTGGGGAGATAATCAGCTCTGTCCAAGGGGCTTTAAGTAAGATCTTTTCTGTTGCCTTTTTCGTTGTATCCAGTTCTACGATGCTTGTAATCCATCAGCAAAGTCTTAAAAACACAGATGCTCAGATCAATCAGACCATAAGAAGACAACTTTTGGAACGTTTCAGGCTCATTGATTGTTTAAATTTAATACAAGTTGCAGTGAATAAAGGCAAATGCTGCCATATACCTATCAGACAATTTATGTATCCATTGGTTACAGGAATATTTGGATATAACATTGTATAGATGTCTGCCACTGTTGCAGAATCAGTGCATTGTGAATTTCTGTAAATCTTATACTTATAAAACATATAAAAACACGCAAGGGGAAGCAAGCAACTATTTTGCTTTATACTGGATACTTAAATCCTGATTGCAGTAGTATTGTCCTTTTGGTATATGTTCTGTGTTAAAATGTCACAGTCCTTTATTTCAAAACTGAAACTGACTGTAAATTCCGTCTGATAAATATTTGAACTGCCGCAATGATTTTGAAAAGACTCGAAACAAAACTGCATCCTCCGTGGCAGCGTAACACAACAAATACCCTCATCTCTGTTAAGACATCTTAAATGTGTCTTATCAGGAGGGACCCGTGTTGTCTAAACACAGCCAAATCTCTCTTTCCTCTGTGGACCAAAGAGACACGCAAAGCAGACCTCTCGTCTCGGGATGTCTGTCCTCGTTTTGAAGTTTATCTGACTACCATATGTATTCGCTTTCTGCAGAGGAAATAAATGATGATCCCCTCTGTCCACTTATCATCCACCCCCTCCACCAGTGCATTTGTTATTTATTATGAAATGACACCTCTCTGTCTAGAGAGTAGTGCAACAGGCATGATTCATGGAGGTGGACTGGGAGACACAGGAAGACCATTAAAAATCCTATCAACATAATTTCACAGCTGATAGACCACAAACAGGAAGCTGAATCGCCAGCGAGACGTTTATGCATCTGCCTGTTTAACTAATGGGGAGTCCAGATCAAGACGCTAACATCGTACCCATATCCTAAATGTGACATGGTAATACATTCATGTACATGCTATATGCACATAAATTATGTTTGCTTTCCTTCTGCCCTGTCTGTAGCAGACAGTTAGTTTAGCTTAGTGCCAGAAACAGCCAAATAAAAAGAAAAAAGAAGACTCTATCTTAGGACCAGAAATGCAAACGGGTATTTTTTTCCCCTTCTCAACACAGCCAGAAGAGCTGTCGCCACTTCTTTGTCTTCAGCGAAATGCAGTTGCTGACTTTAAATTCCATATTTGCTCAACAAATCGAATGATAAAGTCATAAAAACGTTGAGAATGCTTGAAGATTTGTCTGAATTTGTGTAATGGCAAAATCGAACTGAGACCCTGGAAACTCTTAGGTTGCTTTGGCAAAAAGAGAGAGAATATCCTGTTATTTGCAGATGCCTGAGCTCAAATGGCATCAGTCTGTACTGAAAAACATTCACCATGCAATGTTCAAGAAACTAAATCCTTAAGAGCCCCAAAAACTCAGCTCAGTGATAAATTTCCTTTTTGGATTGTTTCAATCTTTGAACGCACTTAGATACACATACAGGCTGCTTTGAAGACTGAAGGTGGACATATGGCTTTCTCTCTCCTCCCTTCAATTTACTGATACATTCCAGGTGTTATACTTCTTATATTACCTTCTCAAGATAAAGGCGTTCCTTTATGAAAAGGACTATATATATATATATATATATATATGTATCTGTAAAGTATGCTAAACATATTGCGCTCTTTTTTTAATGTATCTTTTTATTAGGAAACAGGGTCTGTTACCTCCCATGTGGCACTGAGATGTTGCTATTATTACCACTGTGCTCAGACAATTTATTATAACAGAGTTCCAGCACAGAATGTCAAAAAAAATCCTCTGCATCTTCTCCAGAGCTAGTCTGCAATGGCCATGAGTACAACAGCATGGTCGACAACAAGAAAAAATTCTCTGCATAGATTATAAGCTGATAAGAGGAAAGGAATGAAAGTCTTTGTTCACTGCCTGCAGGTTTCGCTCATGGGTGTCTATTTTAAAAGTTGGGGGTTGGTCAGTATCACACACTTCACAGAAAAATGCATGTAAAATGTGTGGTAAATTACTGGTGTTGTCTGGTTTAAATTTATCATAGGGTTGTGTTCATAGCTGTTGTACCATTTTGGTATGCGGGGGGAAAACTCAGAGGGTGTTTGATAATGACTTACATGACTTCTTTGAATGAGGTAATCATTATGTATACCACAAAAACAGGCCACATATTAATCCTGTATTTATTTTTTAATTCAACAAGGTACCACATGGGGAAATCCACACCAGCAGCTCACTAATTTTGCATCGGACTGGCATAAATCCTTTAAAAAATGTTCCGTAAAGCTGGACCTGCACCACGAAGAAGGACTGTGAGTACAGGCCTGGTGGATGTCAACACTCCTGTGAAGTCTGTGTCACTCTTTTTCATAATCACATTTAAAGTTTTAATCAGATTAAGCATGTACAATACAAGCTTACCCAATGTGTGGTCTCCGGCCCTAAACTCCACTCAAATCCTATTATTACTCATTTTAATTACAGGATAATACCTGTGGGATATTGTATCATTATTGTTGCTAATATTATTAACATACAACTGATTGGCACTTGCATCACATGCTTTGCATTTTTAAAATACACTGAGACGGGCTCTTCAAACAGATTCTTAAAAGACAAATAGCTGATAGTGTTATAGCATACACATTCCACACAGACTTTGGCAGTCAAAAACCTGCAGGCAATTGCGGCCAAGCTTATGTACAGTAGGAAGATAACAGTTTTCCAATATTCTCTCCATGTGAAGAGAGAGTTAAGTCCTTTCTCATGTTGCCAAATGCAGAGTGTTATTCTTAAGGTGTAAAAGATCTGAAAAGTTGTTGTTTTTTTTTTTAGTTAGTTTTAAAAGACTTGATCTCTGTTATTTTATCTATCATGTTGAGGGTGTTAAATCAAACTGTTTTTAATTGGAGGGAAGCGAGGCCAGAGAAAGCCAGGGAGGTCTGAGGAAATCCAGCCACCGAAGGTGTGAAAGATGAGGACAGATGTTGTGTTGTCTCTGTTGGTGAGGTCACTTTGATGGCTTTGACCTCATGAGTGCGACTCAGCAGGACTCTCACAGCCAACAGGTCATAAATATGCCTGGGATCGCGAGGCAGACATTACCCACATAGGCCCGCATGACCTAATGATCTGGCAGGCTAGACGACGCGTGTTGCTTTGGTGTGCCAATGCTACCATCCATTCATAGACAGCAAAGTAGATTTACTTTTCTGGTGTGATCCAGTGTCATAATAATCAAAGATTTTTAGGTTTTAATCCATTAACATACATTCAATGAAACCACAATATAAATTTAAGAAAAAACACTCTTTATTTATATGGTCATGGCAGAGAGATTATACACGTACTCACTTCAGAGGTCATGCCAAGACATCCATGACTGAAAACTTGCATCCACCAATGAAATTACTAATTCCTAATTGGGCACTTTAGAGTAATTTAAAAAATAGTGGTGGTCTGACCGTGACCCCTTAAACTTTTTGTGATAAAAAAATCAGCAGTCACAACAGTGTCATGCAGCCCACCAGGCAGGAATGTATCTTTCCAAGGTGGTTGTATAAAGACTTAGAGGAGGTCTGTCCATGTGAGAACGTTTCACTCTTTCATGGATGTTTGAAGTCTGAAAGAGTGATGATGCCCACAACTGCTCTTAAGCTCTTCACTGATCAGCGATCAGGCGCAGGCCAGGCAATTCCAGTTGCAAAGCCGCGTAGAGGATTTATTAAAACCAGATGGGCCACGCTCCCTTACAAGCTCGGTCGAGTTTAAAAACACTGGGCTGGCTGCTCCCAGGACTGCTCTAGGGGAACAGAGAGCGACTGGTCCACCCATTTCCTTTCCTTGCCCTTCCCAGGCATGTCAGAGAAGAGCCAAGCCAAAAAAATCAGACCTGCAGTGGCTTTTGGACAGGCTCGGACTCAAACAGTGTGGTAATTACGGATGGCAAGAGGGAAGGTGTGTGGTAGAGAGGAGGGGGCATGGCAGGCGGAATCATCCCCTGCCAGAAGCTTTAAAAGAGCCACAAAGGAACTAAAAGAAAAATAAACAGATCGGGCACTATTTTTCCTCTGACATTCCCTTGACACCCGCCATCAGAGGCAGCAGAGGTTAAAGTTCGTCTTGGCATACGGCAGTTATGTTAATCAAACCGGATTTGAGCAGGGAAACGGATTGAAAAGCCTCCTATCAGCATCAGTCAAAATGTATGTCTGAGGCCATAGTCCTACCTCAAATATTTTAATTCTCTTGATGTCTGTCTACACTTAATTATTGCAAATTGTTTTTGCACTTGTCAATACAAATGCTTGTCCAAGTCACCTTTCACTGACCAGACACACTTCCGATATGCCTCTCCATCTTTGAGCTGAGGCAGCCACGCTGCTACCACGGTACGATTCACAGAGGTTTGTAAAAGGTCTCTTCTTACACCCTGCAAGAAGCAAAGTATTCCGGTCTGCATTTTGGTGAAGTCACAGAGCATGAGCTCATACCTTTTAGCAATTGTGTTATGACATTCGGTCTAAGTTATAAGGTGTCAAATCATTTGATTGAGCCTTTGGCTCAAGTCAGACATTATTTTAAAAAAAAAACACAAAAAACTAAAGGTCTGACTTTCATTTGACTGCTGTGGGAATAAATCTACACCGAAATAAATCTCCTCCTGATGATGAGGATGGATTCTTTGGTCTGTTGGCCAGACCCATTGTTGTTCGTCTTCAAAGCTAGAACACCATGCAAACCTCTCCTGGGAACCAGTTAATCCCAGTGTGCATCAGCTGTCTCCCAGCACCTCTGGAGTAAATGGTGGACTACATCAACTCTTCACAAATGTTGTTCATTTTCTGTACCTTTTCAACACTGCTGTTGTTTTGGATGAGCTCTCCAGTTTTTCCTGGACTTTTGCTGAAGACCACAGTGCAAGGAGACACAGTGTCTCCTCCTCAAACCACTGCTGTCTCCAATAGGAATCAATTGTGCAAATATCTTCTTTATCCTTCTGTGAATGAGTCAAATGACATGATACACGGTCGTCTTGGGTTTACTGGGTCCATGGTCATAATAACCATTTCCACATCCCCAGACATAGGCACCAATTTGTTGTAGACCAGAAAATCCTACTGATTCCTTCTGACACATCTACATGAATCACAACTACTATTAGATGGTAAAGATGAATACGGAGTATGACTCATACTCCCCAATTTTGGCATTGCCAACTTTATTTGCTCATTAAAAGCCTTGCTTGTGATCCTTTTCATGGACCCTGAAATTGTTCCAATATATTTCCAAACAGGTGGAGAAACTTATGAGTATGGGTGGATTTCCTGAGAAGAAACGTAATGTAGAGCAGAAAGGTACAGTAGAAAAGCTTGCCTGTTAGAAAGATTAGGCTTTTTTTTCCTGTATGTAGTAAAATAGTAAAATAATGTAACATAACAATTTTGTTTTGGATGGCCTTGCATGTACCTACTAAACATAAAAAGTTGCTGCTCAGGGAATGGTCAGACATCATTCATTTCTGGAGAGAAAGTTTGTTTCCTCACAGCCGTGCAGATTTTTCCATGACAAATATGTGTCTCAGAAGGATCATGTTAGATATGGTTAGAAAGATGCTGGATTTATATGACAAAATGCTCAAAATGAGAAGGATTTCTTTCTCTTACTAGATACAGCTGGAGGGAGCAGTCAAGTAGCAACTCAAAACTCGAACAAAACTAGCTTCTGAGCTGGTGACACTGAGGCCACAAAGGTTACTACAGCAAGCTGATGTTGAGCTACTTCACATATAGCGAGGACAGTGATGACTGTCACTAAGTCATGGCAACAAAATCACGGTTTGTTGTCATTCCTCTACATCATCTGGTGCAAATATGGCGAGGTGGGCTCACCAATGGCTAAAAAAAAAAAAAACCTAGCGTGACACTGTTATTTGAACTTGAAGCTACTGCGGTCATTTCCAGAAGTCACACAAGCAACTCTCAACCCTGCTGGTGAATGCTAGAACATCTCCCTCTCCCTTGAAAGCTGGCAAGATCTCTCCTGTCAAAGCAAATGCGAGTCTCTTGATGTGGTCTGTCATTTCCTCTGAGCTGGCGTTGCTACAGTACAAAGGTTTAAGGAGTGTGGGAAAAACCAGTGTGAGAGAGAAGAGAGGAAATGTGTATTTATCTCTGTTGGTGGGGCATGATTTCAGCTTTGATCTGTCTGCAAAGCAGCTCGAGGATCGCCTTGCAAGCAGCCGAAGCCTTGCAAGCAGCCGAAGCCATGATGTCAGCCTCGAAGGCCCTGGGATGAGGTTAGGGAACACCTGATGGAAGTGCACACATGCACACATACACAAACACTAGCTGTAGCAGGTGGAGTGAAAATAAACCTTCATGCAGCTGCTAAATTTGTTTACCTTAATTACACCATGAATGACAGACAGATCATCCCAAAAGCAAACCTGCAGACTACATTTTTTTTTATCCAAATCAAGTATCAGTTATCAGCTGCAATCACAGGATTAAACACTGAACGACAAGATCGATTCTGTTCTCTAATGAAACGTGAAGGCAAGTTCGTGGGGGAGACTTGCCGCGTAGGATATGATATCATGGGGTTTGGTCTCCTTCAACTATCCATCTTCAGCCCATGTCCAAATCTTAATTACTAAGCAAACAAATCTTTTGTTTGTACTTTTCTTCCAGACTGAAACGACTGATTAAATGATCTATTTCCCACTCTCCAGAAAATGATCAACTTAATTAAAGTACCACGCCACGTCAATGCTTCCCCTGCGTATAGAATGTGTTCACATGCCATTGTGTGGCTGAAATATGCTCACTGTAAGTAATTTTCCATATATTGGCAGCCGTAGATTGATCTGGTATTTAGGTATGATCACATGTATTTTTACTCAGGATTTTCTCCAAAGACTTTCCACCTCCTTCTGCACGTACGGAGGAGTCTGTCAGTGAGAGTACGAGTGGCACATGCTCGAGAATCCTGGCCTGGGAGCAGATTAGCTGCTCCTGTGTCTATCTGGTGCTGACAGTTCACAGAGGGCTTTTTTCCACTGCTCCTGGGTGTATCAGCACAGAGTTTCCCCTTCTCAGAGGGCTCTATCTCACAGCAACCAGGCCAAAAATGTGAAGGTGTTTAATTTGTTTAAGTTTAATTTGAAAAGGCAAATAGTTAAATATATAAATATATAAATCAATATAAACACAGTCAATATATACTCCCTCTATAGCATTTATAATCACCTATTAAAACAGTTCAGTTTGCGTGGCCTTGCATTTTCATTTACTTAAGCAGTGCATCATCTCAGCCACATTTCCCACGTTGGGCGCGTCACATGGCCAAGACGCATGTTAACCACATTTTGTACCGTGGCTCATTAGAACATAACTGATACATCATCAGTACTTAAGAGCACATGTCTGACACATGGATCGCCCTTTTGTCATAAATCAGCTCTTCTCGCAAAATACATGATCAAGCTCAACACTGCCTAAACAATACATCAAGTGTGGACAGAACCCAAAAATGCTGAATACCCGTAGTGGCTGGCTTGTGTTGCACATTTATACCAAGACACCTTTGACCTAATTAGCAAGAGAATGACACACACATTCAAGACACACACAGAATCGTGTCTGCCTGGGTTACATTTCATGAACCAGGGTTTACTGTGGTAGGTCCATCTGTCAGACTCCCCCTTCTGTACCCAAAGAGTCTAGTAGGCTGCAGAGCCTCCATTCCATCTTACTGTCCTGTGGATGTCTGATTAAAGGCCTAACTTGCGGAAATTTAGAAAACTGTTCTTTTGCTGACTAGATTATCCCCAAAAGTCCACAAGAAGCTGCTTTTGTTTGCACATGTTTTCTTCTTTAGAGAATAGGTAAATAGAGAAGGGCTTTGAAACCACAAAACATGCTAATTTAATTTACTTGATAAACAAAGTCAAAGCGCCCGGTGAAGTTTTTCGTGTAAACACATAAAGCTTCGGTTTAAAACCAGCATTACTCACCAAAACACACTGCTTCTAACAAATGTGTTGAGTGCATTTACATCCTCATAAAACATCTGAAACCTGCATTGTGTACACACACACACACACACACACACACACACACACACAAACAAAATATGCCTCCATATCTATGGGCCCCTGATCACAAAACTTGCTTTACGTCTTAAAGATTCCATTATTGTCAAATTTTACACGAAAACTTAAGAAAAACTGCTTAAGTGAGTAGACGCTTGTTTACTATTTTTCTAGAGGTCATAACACACACTTGGAAACATCCGGTTTTGTGTCTCCTAATATGCATTTATCCATGAGTATCTTCTCTACTTTGACTCCAACCAGACATCCATCTGCTTCTTTATCTTTATTAATGATGTCCTTTCCCTTTCTGTCACATCAGAGGAACTCATTCATGGTTCTGGCAATAGCAGCAGCTATTAGTACGGCTCAGAGTGTGGGACCCCATCTGGAGTGTCTCACACAAAAGGCTGTCAGGGCGCAGACACTGCTGAGCCACCAGCAGAATTGCAACAGTTGTCAGAGACACAAACGTCTGGGAGCTGTAGTGTTTGAGAACAGAGAGCAGCGACAGACATAGGGGATTCATTTTAAGGGACTGAGCAACAGAACTTTTCAAACAAGGGGGAAACATTCCAGTTGTTACTGATTAAATGCATGAGAAATAAATGTGAAGCCTTGACAGTGATGGAGGGCCGGAGAAAAAAATTTCCATTCGCAGTCACGAACAGTAATGTCATAACTTAAAGGACGTTTCAGTTCCATGTAGATTAACAATCCCAGCAAGCTTTGCAGAGCAGGTTCAGGCACTTGATGTCACGTGGTGGGGCAGGAGTCAGGACTTTAATATAGAGTGGCGAGGGTGTGGTGCATTGAGCTCGGAGATCATTAAACTGTCACCACTCAATTTCTGCAGAGGGCTCCCCTGCAGCACGGGTAATGATGAAATTTCAGATTTGCCACTTTGCTATGTGTGTAATTAAAAGCCAAATTTGCAGCTACTGTTGAAGTGTGTCCGTCGCATGTACGTTGTGTGTATGCATATCGACCTGATGAGGTCGACATGCTGGCATGAATACTGGCAGAGTTTAGCAAACTCGTCAACAAACTGATTGTAAATCTGCAAGTCTTAACGAAAACAGAATTATAGCCCTTCACAAAGAATAATTAATACAGACTAAACATAATTGCTAGGTGTGTGTATCTTGGTTTGAGACTGGTTGCCATAGTGGCATCTGTTTTTGTGTTAATCACTGTCAACTTATCAGTTTACAGCTAACTCAAATCAAGGGTTTCACTGCAAACTGCAGACTTGTTCGTGTTACCATCTTATTTTGAGTCCTGGGTGTTAACTAACCTTTAATTTAGCCATGAAAGGAAACGCTGATGAAAATAAAGCCTGCTATGTATTTATGACATAATGTTTCCAGGAGGGTGTAGGTGGAAAAAAAAAAAAAAATCAAATATCTGCTTATACAGATTTCTCCTCAGGCAGGTCTGACATTTTTCATAATTGTTCTCCCCTTACAGGAAGCTACTTTATATGGTGAGATTTTTAGGTAACCCTTGTACGAAGCAGATGGCCTTTACACCACTTGTGTGGTTGTCTGTGTTGTTGACGTGCTGCTGAGTAGCAACAGAATTGGAAGATACTGTGGCACCACCTTGTGTTGTGCCACAGTCAAAGAGTTTAATTAAAAAATAATAAAAGTTCTTGACGTGTAAACGTATCTGTTCGTGTAAACTGGCTACCCATGCTTATTAAGAATGTGTAGATAGAAAAAACATCCCCGAAGAAAAAGACCTGCCTTCATGTAATCACCGCATTAAGATTGTATGGATTCAGTGGAATTAGACAACATTTGTCATGTATCAGGGTGTCACTACAAAAACTCAAGTACTTATGCTATCACTTCAATTAACAACCAAATAAAAAAAACAAAAACAAAAAAAAAAAAAAACAGCTTTTTGCTAGGTAACATTGCCAGGTGATCAAGCAAGGGAAAATCTATGAATTGAAAAATGCCCGGTTCTCTTAGTAATCTGATTTAATTTTATCATTTTTAAAATGACCATTTTAAGATTGTCTTTGTCTGACAGGCTTAGTCAACATGTCCTCATAACCTTTATATGGTATGGATGGAGAAGAGATGGATAAATGGCTTCTGAAGTTGTTCATGCCAAACATAGCCAGAACACACTTGTTCTGACTTAATTAGATCCTGGTGCAGATGTCTTCAATATTACCTCACTGCAAAGAACTCGGCTTCCCCAGCGAACAACTGGGGTTACTGGATACTGGACGATCAGGGTTGAGCTTTATGCACCAAAGGCCTTTGCAATCAGCCACGTCAGCTCGGTGCTTCCCCCTACCCTTTGCCTATCTGCATTAGTCTACATGCCTCAACGGTGAGCTTTTCTGCCGATCGGCATGTTGCCTGGGACGGTGTCTGGCTCCACAGATATCTTTATCCTGAGTTGTAGTAAAGGTGTGAGGGAAGAGAAGCTATCAGAAATGGTAAGATCACATGCTGTAAAATGGGAGAAACTGAGATTTTTTTTTGAAGTTTCTGCTACTCTAAAGTTAACACAAATGTGCAAAAGCATTAACATCAACCTTTAACTCTAATTACGGTATATTTTATGAATGAAATTTATGAGATTACTTTTTGCTCATTTCCTTCCATTGCTTCTCATCAGGTAATCACAATTAATTAAAAAAAAAAAAAAAAAAAAATTCCTACACTTATGTGAAACCTTGTGCTGTCATTGTGAAGGCATTATAATGCCCTTGCCAACTCTTCCTGTGGCAGAATATACAGTAAACCTCGCCCCAAATTATAAGCATGTGAGGGACAGTCTGAGGATCAAGGTTGTCTCCAAGGTCTCCTAACTCCTTGAATCTAAACTTAAGGTCATTCCTCTGCCGCTCCACCAATTACCCATGCAAGCAGCTCTGCGGAGTGTCAGCCAGACGCTTTGGCTCAATTGTTCCAGAACATCCTCTTGTGGGTTTACACTGGAAGTATTTACTGGCTATAACTTTTTTTTTTTTTAAATCAAATAACCCACGGACAGAGGTCGCGAGGAACTAGTTTCATACATGCCAGCTGCAGTAAGTGGCTGGTAGACATAAATTTAAATTGTGGTGATATTTGCTGATATTATTGTATTGTATTTCTTTCATTTCATCATTACTTAAGGGGTATTCAGCAACATGTCAAGGGTAGGATGTCTAAAACATTTTCATATCTCAGAGGAAATATGTAATTACTCCCTGATGTTTTCTCAGGACTGTTAACGCTTTTAGCATCCTAGACATAGTGTCATTGACATCAGGCACATATTTGTAGACACTGGTTGATGGGGTGAGTCATGTCATGACTTGTCTGTATGCATGTTCCATAACCCCTGGTCCCTGCAGAGAATCTCATTACAAGGAAAATGATGGTAATTGTTTTTTTGTTTTTTTTCGCAGTGGGAGGAGAAAATCTAGATATGTCAAACCACAGGCAAATATCATGCTGGAAAGTTTGCAGGGAGGAAGTAACATTAATAATGAGACATAAACCGCGGAGGCTGCTGTGACTACTACTTTGAGAGGAAATCCTGACTGCATCTTCTCACTATTTGGATCTACCGTAGATCATATTTGTGGTGCAAAGAAGAAGAGTTGAGTGACAATTCAATTTTATTGCCCAGTTCCGGTTCTGTTCCAGTTACTGATTTACATCAATTTCTATTTAATAATGATGCAAATGTCCTACATAGATTAAAAACATAATATACATTTAGCTCGGCTTGGATATACTTCACAACATTTGCTATATGCCTAAACTATACCAACCAGTTGCAAAGTTTATCATCAGAGTGACTCAGACAGACAGGTTTAAACCAGAATAGATGATAAACTTTAGGAACAATTTTCAAATAGACACTTGATCATTGTCCTCAGTTGGACTGAAAACCATCTGCACCCATACTGTGTATAGTTCGGGGTAAAATCAAAGCTCTCTCTCAAAGTTCCTATTGAAAATCCCCAGAAAGAGCATATCCATGGAGAGGAAAATGTCGAGGGTGGGCCTTGAAAATCCATATCCCCCTTTCCACTTTGGAGTGGCAGTGTTATATAAGCTGCAGCTTAAGCCTAAATCACAGTAGGTCATCATCTGTAGCAGTCAGAATACTTGAATTACCCTCTGGACTCAACATCGAAATACTCTCAAACTCAATGAGCCTTAGGATTACTTCTCTAGAACTGCTACTGGAAAAAAAGCTTGGTGACTCCTTTATATTGAGACCAGCAAGTTTGAGTCATCAAGAAATCACCATGACCACCACACTTAATATGAGAAAATCATGTATGAACTGACATATGAGGGTCATAAACCACACACCAGAGACACTTCACACACTTCCTTCTCCAGTTCTTAGCTCGTCATCAAGAGAAGAAACAATGGTCCCAACAAATATTCCAAAGAAATATTCCGAAGTACCAGACTGAAAGTATCAACAGTTAGATCTGCAAGTAAACTGTGATAAAGTGGAACACGCTCTCTAGGAAACAGGAGGGTTTTTTTTTTCTTCCATTTTAAGAAATTCCTTATTTTAAGAGTGAGAAGATGTGGAAAACACAAAATGACCAAACAATACTAATGACCTTTTAGACCAGAGGGAAACTGAAAATATGAAGATACTGAGCAGTTGGAGGATGAAAACAGAGGAAACTGAAGCATCAAGGAAGAGAAAGATGGCAAAAGACTAACTGGCGGAAAAAAAAAATAATGTCATTTTATGTACCGTACTGTTCTGTTGATACAATCAGGGAAGCTGTGACACCAAGAAAGTGTTATGTAAGTATGTGTTGTTGTAAGCAATAACGCTGAAATAAATTTATATCTAAGCTAAATCTAAATGAAATGGTTGTGCGTCTCTTTCAACAGATGTTTTCTGGCTGATTTATTATGAGGAATGCTCCTGTTTAAAGAGGTACAGTAAGTAATATTTAATGAGATGCCCTTCTAATTTAGAGATTGAGACTCACCACTAATTACAGAACACCACCGTTGCTTATGGATCTCCCTCGAGTCCTGGAAACCACAGCGGAGGCGACGAGCACGGAAAGTGACGCACTTTGTCTTATATATAGAAAAAGTGATTCCAGCTCTCGCTCTCACCAGAATGGAAGGAATGTCGTGATAGATCTACACACAGAGAAAAACAACAGCTTACAGGTTTTATTTCGAAGGAAGTGAAATTGTGAAACAAGCATATTTGGTGTGCTCCACTGCCCTGTCAAGTGAAAAGCATCTGCTGATAACCATTAAAATGATAATATCATGGCCTGGAACGAATCAAAGATGTTAGAGAAAGAATTTTAAAATAAGATTGCGTCTGCTATGATGGTCCTGTCAAGGGTGAGTTCTTGACTCACACCCACTGAATGCTGGGGGAGAGACCCCAGCAGCCCCGTGACCCTGAATAACAAGTGGTGGTTAACAGAAGATGGATGGGTTTCAGAAAACTGTGTTGGATAAACAGAGAAATCACCTCATACTGACTTCAGTGATCTGATGGCTGATTTGAACAATACTGTCCATGCAAAAATAGGTCCGTTTCCACCATGAGCCCATCAGGAAACAATGTCTTTTTGTAGCAGCAATCACACAAAACTTCGCTCCATCAGTGCCCTGCCATAACACAGGATGTGTTGAACAAGGTTGATGCATGTTGCAATAACAATGACATAATAACAGTTAATACTCTAATCAAAGAGTGTTACACCACTATTACATCCCAGAGAGCAGTGCCAGCTTCAAATCTGATGTGATGTCAGAGTTTTATTATACTTGATTTGGCTCCTACTTCCATGTTAAGTGCATTCTTATTGTAAAGGGTCTCAATGAACCTATCACACTGTCAAGCTTGAAAAAAAGAAAACAAAAAAAAAACAACAGTATTTTAGTAATTGCTTTGTTCCAGAGAGACGATCACAACATTCCGTCTGGAAAAGTTCCTTGGGTGATTGTTGGGCTCGAGGCAAATATTCAGTGTCTCTGATTTTCAAAACATTGGTGAACCGCAGGTGCGAGTTTTCTGTGCCAATTAGCAAGCGACCAGCCCACAAATTTTCCATCAAAATATACTTGGTGCACCTAGAAAAAAACTTGTATAATAATGGGAGCGATTGTCTTTGATATCCAATGCTTTAATTGAGACCAGGCAGCAACATCACATCGCTCTGTTTTGACGGCTCCATGGTTTCCATCAGTGAAAGGAGATTCCAGAGCGATCCTCAGAATGCGAGATTTACTTTTCGAGGAAGACCAAACTGGCTCATAACACGTCACTGTTTTTCACTGGCTTCATTCCCAAATGGAATTGCAGTTTTTCCTCTACATGTAATGGACCCCTGGGGTCAAAGGTTCACATTGGTCCTGGGTGCCACTCACGCATTTTGCACACAAGTTCATTACCCAGCTCACATATGGCAGGTCTGGGTAAACATCTGGGAATCTTTGGTTCACCTTCTCGATAGCTCACCAGGCTACGGCCTCTGTGTGTACTCAATCTTCTCCAGTTACATAGTCGCTGGCTGCTCCCCCGAGGTTACATGGACAACCATTTGGAATAGCGGAAGTAGTTCGCACAAAATAGGTGTTGTCCAAAAAATTCCGCACAGCTACAGAAATAACCCACAAAAAGAAAAAGTGACAGACCGGGATTGGAGAAGTGTGTGTATGGCCATAACTTCTGTCTGAGAACTTTTTTGTCTTTTGTTAAACTTTCATCTCATAAATCTGGAATGACATGGAAACATTCAGGATACAACAATTGAATTGTTGGACAGAGAGAGAGAAAAAACATTGCACTTTCAGTTTTAAATCAAATAATTTCTTCAGTCAAAGCTGGTTAAGGTATCTGTCTGAGGTTTTACTGACTTGTAAAGCTGCAGCCCATCATCTTAACTGACGGCTTCCACTTCATCATCACAGACCTAAGCTAATGTTCGGTGCGCTGATGCTGCTAGAACAATGGTGGCAGGGCACTACAACCAAACACGGCTGCCAGGCTCCACCCCTTATCCCCTTCTCCTGCAGGTTTCACCCAGACGCTGAATGAGGCGTCATTGCACTGAAATGTAATCCCCAGATTCAGCTGTGTTTGTTATGGTTGTGATTACTCCTGGTGAACGCACAACGCTGTCAAGACGTGGCTACAACAGCAAGGGCAATATTTCAACAATGATGTGTTTGGTCAGCTGCAGTTACATCACTCGGTGGTCAAACTCGTTTGCTGGAATGATAATTAGGATTGTTGCAGGGGCAGCCTCTGCAAGGGTCCACCTTGACGCTAAACACAGAAGGTTATGTCAAGCGCTCTTAAGTATGTTTCCACAGCATCTGATCTTGACCTCACTGGACTGCATTTACCAGAGCACCATCATTATTGTTTCTGCTGATGACGTTCTAATTAACAGAGGGGCCTGGCATGCTGTCTCTTACAGCCTCAAAACAAACATTAGATTAGCCTCGGCAATCTACTCACCCTTGAGGTCACTGACCTACTACACTAACGGCTATTTACTTTCCAGTGGAAATAAATAACCATGGAAGTCTATTTATATCCTGAAATAACCCCAATGTCAACGCCAGCAAGGGAAGCGCATCCATAATTTTAATCAAAATACTCAAATCTTAAGTTACTCAATGGTTTTTCTTTTCCCGCTAGTCTTGTCATCTCATGCAACCTGATGGAGGAGTATTTCATGTTGAAATATAAATCCAAACAGCGTCTGCAAGAGCTTGGGGGTCCATGTGGTGTGGCATCATTCGGGTGGGTAATTTATCGTGGGGGCTAAGTGTTTCCATTTGCAGTAAGAGCCACTAAAAACAAGTGCAGAGGAGGCTTCTGGGGGGCCTGCTTGTAAAAGTACCAATGTAGCCTGAGCTGGCTACAGGCCTGACAACCTGGTGCAGTGCCGTAAATATATGGCTTTTCTAATGAATACTAAAATCCAGTCATCACAAAACTAGTGGTCCTCATCTTTCTTAGTTTTTTTTTTTTTTTTTAAGTTTGATTAATCCAAATAAAACACTAAATAACCAAAATAAATCTATCAGTAATTAGTTTAACGAAGAGGTCAGGTACAGTTGTGATAAATACATTTAGCACGTTTTTGGAAAACAAGATAAAAATGCACATATTCAAGTATTTATCTGAATATACACAGAGTTCACAGGGTGCATTATCAAATGGGATAATACTCTCCTTACTCAAAGGGCAAAGGTCAAAATGTAAGGTTTTTTTTAAATACACACCGCTGCCCTCTACTGGATGTAATCGTTTTCTCGTAGTAGTAAAGGATAAATGTCTTTCCATTGATGTTATGCATATCAGTATAAGCTAAATTATCTCAATTTTGACATGATAAAAAAGCTGATCTGCCAAACTTTAAAAAAAATAAAACACTAATAATCTATTAAAATAACTGATTTGCAGTTTCCGTCTCTGATAGAAGACTCACTTGAGCAGAGTTCACCTGGAGATGGTTTTGGGACTGATACTACTGTGCAAAGATCTCAGCCAAGTTTGGTTTGGCTGTTCATACTCTGTCGCACAGCAATGAGAACAGTTTGTGAAACTCAAGACAAAAGTGTGCCTCAAAGACGAGGAAATCATAACAATAAGTGCATGAGCGAATGATATCACCCTGCTGCTCAGCATCTGGGAAAGTACCATGTTAACAGCCGTTTAGAGCACATTTACAGCTGGAATAAACAAAAGAACAGTCTGAATGAAAACGCTCTACACGGAGATTTAAGAAACTGGAGAATGACGGCGCAGGTGATACAAAGCCAGTGGAATCATGAAGAGAACCCAATCGATCGAGAAGACAATGCTCAATTGTGTCGTACCACTTTCACACACACACACACACACACACACACACACACACACACACACACACACACACACACACACACACACACACACACACACCCTCGTTGGACTCAAACACTTTTGTTTCAGCAACATTTCTCTCCCAGTTCTGACATTAACCAACAGGCCTGATTTCCTGAAACTGAAAACCCCCTCAGCAAAGGAAAAGCCAGCAACACCTGCGTGAGTGAAGACCGGGCCAGGACACGAGTCAAAAATCAGGCCATCAGACTGAGACATCATCCAATAACGCGCGGGGGGTGAAGTTTCTCCATCAGCATGTCTGGGATCATCAGCTCTGATTGACAAACACGCGCACTGGTGATTCACATGAAGTTAAGAGGAACACTTGGCTCGAGAGAATCACTGTACAGACACAAATACAATGTGAGTGCGCTATTTTACAATTTGTCTCCAGCCTTCCTCCACTGCCGTCACACGGGCCCACATTTTGTGGTCCAGCGCAACCCACATCTGCCCTTGTAGCCCATAAAATTGCTGCTTTTCGCCAGGAGGAGTTGATTGATCGGCCATCAATGGAGACACGCTTCTTGAATGAGAGTAAACAGACTTGGAAGTCAAGGCCAGCTGAATCCCTCGTGTCTCCATACCCTCCGTTAGGAAGGCAAAGCCGGATCTCATGTATCTGTGGTCAGACGAGACCGCCACCACTTCCTTGTATTGCGAGGCTGCTTCAAAAACCACGCCAGCGCTAGCTCTATTTCCTTAACCCCCCTTCTTTTTTTTTTTTTTTTTTTTTTTTTGAAGGCTTGGAATTCACATAACATGTGGTGTGCTTCTGGAGTTCGGAACTTCCAAAATCTTACTGTTTAGTGCGGGACTGCAAAAATAAACAGCCAATAATGAAAACCGTTTCAACTGCACTTCTCCCCCTTTTATTATCTCGTGTCTGAGCTTTCAGGCTCACATCTTTCATGGCTGGTTTTGTTTTTTAAAAGAAAAAGAAAAAAAGCTCCTGTTAACTGAGACCAGACTGTTGAGAGAAGCCGCCCGTCTCCTTTAAAACCCCTTTAAATCAGGCATCTTTCTGATTCATAATTAACGCTGGGCTGGTTGACAGGGGTGGTCAGCTGATGCCAACACTCTGTTTGCCAGCAGGATGTTGTAATAACAGAGTATAAAAAGTAACTCACTTCCACAAAGCAGCACAGGCTGAAACTGAAGCACTAATTTACTAATCCTCTTCCAGTCTGGACTTCTTTGCAATTTGTCACACAAAAGTTGAGTATGACTGTTAACTTTTCATTAGGAACCGAGGCCCAGTTCCAGGAGACCCTGATCCAAACCTTGTTATTTTGGCTAAAACTCTCATTTTTATCAGATTGTAATTATCTAAAATTGTGCTGCTTTTCAAGCAACGTACGTTTCGAACCCTTTAAGAGCGCGCGGTAACCGAGTGGTTAAATGGATGATAAAATCCACATTCTCAAATTCTCACATCGGTCTCTGTTCAAGGCTGTGCACAGGACGCCTTACAGGGGTACAGACTGTGGTTAATGGGTGGGCCTGAGACAAATCTCACTGGGCCTCAGTTTTTTTTTTTAACTTGGAAGTTGAATAAAAAGATATAAAACTGGCAATTTGATGGGGAATTTAACATGTCTCCACTTTTGTCAGAAGTCTGCCACATGAATAATATCTGCAAAAAGAGAAAAAGTACTTCCTAACAGTACTATTACAAATCCCAGTGCTCTGTGCCCCCATGATGTGAAGCTGCAAAAACAATTTTACATAAAATTTGAAATATGAGTTACACTAAATATGGTAGAAATTCCCACAGATTTTTATTTTTGTGAAAATCTGCCCCATCAAGCCTATGTGCATCTTAGACCCTGAATGTGGTGATATTATTTTTCTGAACCTCAAACCAGGACTCAAAATGTTTCCAGCGTTTGTATGCATCTTTAGAATCAAAATGTCCAGTTGCTTACATTGATCTCTTTCTTGTTCCACCACTGAGCTTCTTCTATGGCTGTAAAATCCAAACTCTGTTTTGTTGCGGCCGCTGAAGGTGCTGAGACACTGGGAAGAGGTGTTAAGGACAAGTTTTAAAACTTTTAGGTTTAATTTTAGAACACTTCAACATAAACTGTTTGTTATCACAGACTTCAGAGCTGATTAAAAACAATGAATAATTCAACTACTAAAGAGTGCTGGGTGTGTTTGTGTGCCCCTTTATTTGGGATTTTCTTTAGAGTTAATGTTACCCCCTAAATGAAAGCCTCCACTGGCAGCAAGAGAATCACTATTTTCATAACATAGGTAAGATTTTTAGCTAAGCTCAGAGGTCATTTACTGTAATAATCATAATGTAATGAGACAACTACACTTACAGATTTATCTGCCATATTTAGAACTGTATTCATCCTCAGTCTGAAGCACAGAAAATGCAGACCGCCCTGTATAACATGTAAAAGCAGACAGAGGAAGGAGTTTCTGATCACCTTTGCATTTAGCAGCACACACAGTGTTGGATAATGTTTGTCAGCATATCACAATGCAAAATACTGTAGAATAGTAATGTTAAGACAGAAATTACAACAAAGAATGGCAGCATATCTCTTAAAACACAGACACTTCACTGTGAGGACACCAGAAAACAATGTACTGGAAAATTTTTCACGACTGTTTTACGACATCTTTGGAAATTACATGCAGGCTATTACAAAGTCGTTTGTTCTTGAGCCCACACCCTGGCCTTAACGCAGACTTCTCTGAGGTCACCTCGGACGGTAAAGAGCTATCGGCGTCTCTTTCGGCATTTAAAGAAAACAAGAAATTCGAATTAATGCCAAAGTGCCCGTGAGCAGTCCTTTCTTCAACCACAGCCTAGGTGAACATCAATTGAGTTAAATCACAACTAAACCCCAAGCTGTCAGGCAACAGTGAATCATTTCTTTATCGTTTTGCTAATGTACATACAATATCAGGTTTTTTGTGCTGTCTTTTCGCTGAATCTGAACACTATTATGACTTTCTCGACTGTCTTTTTTCAGGGGCATTCCAGGAAGAACAGGGAAAATGTGCTGCATACACGATCAGAAGGAACAGAAGACATCCATTAAGAAGAAATATTATTCATTAAACCTAACTTGATTTCAACTCTTAATCACAGCAACATCTGTAGCAAACACCATTTCCCAGAAATGCAGGACACATGAGACTGTGATTATATAATTAGAGCGAATGTGGCAGAAATCCTACAAACCAGGATTATGCAAGTCCCTACTGTTGCGTTCCAGTCTTGACACGATATTGACCCTGTGAGACCACTTAGTAATCTTGCGGTCTCAGAAGGACACGGAGACTCGGCGCCGGTTGCACTGTCAGAGCTACAGCAGTCTCTTCATGCGGCAGGTGTGCTTCCCTATTTGCATGGTGGTTCGGTCAGTGGAGCTGGTCAGCACATCCAGAACCTCATCCTGCCGTTCCAGCTCCGTTTCTGCCTCCAGGGCCAGGTTCTTCAGCTGCAGCAGCATCTGCAAATATGGACAGTCCCGTACTTTTTTTTTTTTTTTTTTTTTAAAGGAATTAAACAGCAGTCCCCTCGTAGGGAACAACTGGGCAGCAAAATTCAAAATAAGATCAGCACAAAGACTGAAACCAATGGAAAATGAGCGAGTAGTGTGGCTTGGTGGAAGATTCGCAACATTTGTGTGGTAGTATATAGATGGGTCAGGGAGGTAAAAAACAAACACACAAGTAAAACACTGACCACTCACATGGCACATATGACAATCATCCAAAATGTGTAATATATGACATTTTGGCACATCTCCTGGAGTCACTGATATTGTATAATATCATATATCTGTTGGTTTAAGGTAAACAGCAACTAAATCTCCATCGTCCAGCAGCTGTGTATGCTACGGTCGATAAAACAACTCAAATATACAAAGATGTGCCAAACAAAACCTAATAAACACCCCTTCACAACCTCCCACCGTGCTTTTCAAACTAATATTATGTTATGCTACAGACGTTCTCCCCACACACGCAGGAGGCATATCAGGTTTCACTGCAGCGCTTT
Source organism: Pao palembangensis (assembly GCA_015343265.1). Classification (NCBI taxonomy): domain Eukaryota; kingdom Metazoa; phylum Chordata; class Actinopteri; order Tetraodontiformes; family Tetraodontidae; genus Pao; species Pao palembangensis. Next base: position 8,047,428 of record CM027093.1, read on the forward strand.
CAGACAATGCAAATGAGTGCAACAGTTCTTCCAGACAGCAGTTTCACAATCATGAAATCACTACACTGACTCATTCACAACACTGATGGTACAGTTTTTGGTTTTTTTTCTGAAAAATACCTGCCTTGCTTAGATGTCATGTAAAAACACAGAAAATACATATTTTCATCTTGTGCTTATAAAATACCTAGAGGAGCAAAGTCATGTATGAAACCTCAAAATGAAATATTTAGGCTAGAACTACTACGTGAGCTAAAATGCCTTCACGTCTTTGCTGAGTGGGGTAAATCCTGGAGTGTGCATTAAATAAATAGTTAATGACGTTTTTACTCTTGAAACATAATAATTTCCAACCTCAAATGAAAATACTCAAAGAGAAACATTTGTTAAAGCACTGGATGTGAAAACTAATGGTTGTCTCAGCAGATCTAGACGGACTATATTATAGGCGGGTGTATACAGAAACACAGCCTTGAGTCCAAACTGGCAGCTTTTGGAGTTTAAGTTATTATGAGCTGCAGACAAAACACAATGAATTAGATTATTACTGAGTGGTTTAATGCTTGGTTTATGGGTTGAAAATGTATCATATAAATAACAAATGCTGTATCTGAGCTGTTACTGTGTACAACTGTTTGGCTGCAATTCAAAAGGTGACGACAATGACTTTAAGAATCATTTAAAGCAAGGCTGCACAGCATATCAAAAATGTCTCAAAATACAAGATGAAATTGTAATGTGTCACACATCATTATTCTAAGATGTGCAACACACACACACAAACCTTTGGATGATATGCATTTTCTTCCTCATTTCTGTTAAGATATTGTGTGAATGGAAATATTTTGTAAAAGCTGACAAAATTAATGAGTTTTTTTCTTTTTCTCTCTTAAAATGTGGACCTCGGTTTGTGGTCTCACCAAATAACATTTTAAACACACACAATATGAAATAATAACTATTACAGTTAAATGTGAGTTGGAATGGAACTGTCAAAATACATGTTGCTAAAAACAAAGGGTTATTTTACTATATATAAACGGAAATAGAAAATTCAAATGTCGCAGGAATACAAATCATTTACAGTGAAGGGTCTCACCTGTCTGAGTTCCTGAGCCTCAGCCTGACTGACAGATGGGTGGACGACATGCACTTGCAAACGGGACAGCTCTCCTGCAGGGACCTCCAGTGGAAGCTCTGACTCTTGGCACCTCTGCTGTAAACCTGAAACCATGGGTGGACAGTGTGAAAAAGTGCAGAGTGCATGTTGTTTATGATGAAACCAGCCAGTAAACTCAAAGTATGGCAAATGAGGCAATGAGGGCAAAGTGACTCATCGAAACACGCAAATAACTGGGTCCAGAATTATGAGGATAAAATGTTTTTACACGTGGATACACGCCTTAGTACAAACAAACATACAAAGGTTGAAAAATAGATTTTTACTGCCACTTAGTGGTCACTTATATAGAAGACATGGAAAAAGGGAAACTAGACAGACATTTCCTACATTATTCTAACCTTACCTTTATTCCAGTCTGGACTTTCCAGATCACATGGGGAAGAAGCTGGAGTTGTCCTGTATTCATACATAAACTCCATTTTCTTTTTGTACTGCATCTCCAACACCGACAGTGCTTCTGGCATTTTTGCAGACAGTAATCTCCAGCATATATCTGGCTTCCCAATAAACCGTTGTTTAACAGTGATCTCGTATGGACTATGGACTTTGATTTCATCAACTTCGTTACGGTCAAAACAGTGGAGCAGCTGGAAGCTTTTGTCTTGGACTTCCAGCGAGGACACGTGCACCAGCAAGCATCCGGGTTTTAAGTCCGAGTCCCCACTTTTACTTACTACAGCTGGGATACTTGTGATCACTCTGTTTCTACCAGATCCTTTGCTTGGTGCAGTAGAAGCAGTGGCTGCAGCTCTGGCAGCATCCTCACTCTTTGCTTCCTGTTGAGTCTTCCATGGAAGCTTGCCAAATGGCCACCAGGAAGGGGACTCCAGCTCTGTCAAAAATCTGCAACAGTAAAAAACACACAGAATTCATGAATGCAAGAATGCAATATTTCAGTGTTATTTCAGTGTTCAATATTAGGTTTATCACATCTACATGTTTATAAAGCAAGCGACTGTATATATTATCTGAGAAGAATAAAATTCTTACTTGTTAGCAATGCCAAGGTCCGAGTCAATCTTCTCCAGTCCCTGCATCATATTATCAAACTGTTCTCCTTGTTGGCTAAGAACCCTGCCGGTGTCTTCCAGTCTTTTCTGGGCCCCGGCCATGAGATTTATCAACTGCCTACCTTTCGAGACTTGACTTTCTGCGCCACAAACCTCCAAGCTGGGGGATAGAAGTCGTTCTCTCCAGAAATGCTCGATCACGTTATAAACCACCACCCTATTGGGTTTGAGGGAACCAAACCAGTGTTTCACATTGCCCTCCTCGAGCACTGTCAGTGTGCTGAAAATGAAACTGGATGATTCCATCTTTATCTCCATGATCCTAGAGACGAGGACGCTCATAAGGCTCTCTTTACTCTTCGTAGAATTGAAGCGCAACATAGTTCTGGTGAGACAGAGGGTGCCGTTTTCCCATCGCTTGTCATTGTTGATGTAGTAGGAGCCTGGCCAGCTGTGAATAGGTATATCCCGGCTCATTTTGCGAGCAGCAGCAATAGGATTCAGCTACAAAAGACAGCGATTCAAGCATTAATTTGTATCCTGACCATGGACATACTTTCTCGACACTGTAGTAAGAGCCCGACGCACCAGATAGCTTAGGGTTCGCCGTTGCCGTCAGTACATGAAAATCGATGTTTCTACGTAGATAATGTTAAAATTACTTAAGTGTAATGTTATAAAAACATTAACACCAGTGGTTTCGTTTCAGTTATTCAGTAAACATATTGTAGATAAATCACTTCACTACATGTTACCACATATTTTCGTTCCACATCGAAGTGATGTTTATTGCGGAAGTGACGTCACGACAGAGCACGTACGTATTTACTGTCCGACTCAAAAATTGTCCTGTCAGGAAAAAAGGTTGCTACGGCGATGACGGTTCGGAAAAAAAACCAATTCTTATTTGATATGACGTCTACCTCTTGATTTAGCTTCGACAAACAGCGACGACGCTCTATTAAACGATTTAATGTTAAAATATGCAGCGATGATAAATATCGGAAAACAACATTCTTAATTTGTATGGCATAGTCTTGCGATGGGGTCCAGTGCAGCTTGTTGTCAAAGCAGGAAAACATCCCCTTTGCATTAGAACAGCGTAAAATAGCTTTAACCGATAACATCAAAAGCGTCCGCTATGTAATGCCAAAGCAACTAACTCGCCAGTATCTCCTTTTATTTCTTACCATCTATACGTTGACAGCTAAGCTCGCTTGCTGGCTAGCCTTGCTGTTTACCACCATGGACAGAGAGGCGTATCGCAACTGCTGCAGTTTAGTTAAAATACCAAGGCAGTCTTATGAACAGTTTTGGTCTTCACATTTTGTAGATTACATCGACAAAGAGCTGAGCTACTCAAAGTTTTTCAAAAGGTACTTGCTTCCCAATCATCCATGCATGTTTTCAAAAAGGTTTACGGAGGACTGGAAGTGTAGAAAACAGTGGGTGTCTGAGGAGGGGAAGCCTCATTTCCAGAAACTGCTGCAGGATTTTGGTAAATAAGCAAGCACAATAATAATAATTCAGTGACGCATTACACTTTACTGCTATTGACTTAACTGGTGTCACATGTGCTCTTTATCACAGATGAGACTCCTGTTCCTGTTGCGAACTGCAATGCGAAGGAGTACAATGCAAACCCCAAGCAAGTCATACCTTTTAAAGAATTCATTCACTACTGGAAGGAATACATCCAGAATGGCCACTCATCACCCAAAGGATGTCTTTATCTTAAAGACTGGCACATGTCAAGGTACTGCTGATCACAATAGCAGAGGAGTGAAGTGTGTAATAAATCCGTGTTATTGTTGCATTGATACTGTTCAACAGGGACTTTCCTGAACACAACGTTTACACCACACCCGTCTATTTTACTTCTGACTGGCTAAATGAATATTGGGATACACTTCAAGTGGATGACTACCGGTTTGTCTACATGGGACCTAAAGGCTCATGGTGTGGAGGCAGTACTCTAATTACACTATAGCAGATTTTAATAATCATCTCAATATGTCTTTACATCGGTTCCATGTTCTTTCTCCTCACTAGGACCCCATTCCATTCTGATGTGTTTCGCTCCTACAGTTGGTCTGCAAACATCTGTGGAAGAAAAAAGTGGCTCCTGTACCCACCGGGTCAAGAAGATTTTTTACGAGACACTCACGGAAACCTCCCTTATGATGTCACATCGACTGAACTTCAAGACAGAGGTCTTTATCCACACTCAGAAGAAGCTTGTCAACCGCTTGAAATTATTCAAGAAGCAGGAGAAATTATTTTTGTGCCCAGTGGCTGGCACCATCAAGTTTATAATCTGGTAAGAACTGTAAATTCTTAATTATTTTAACAGATTATATACCAATCTATGATTTTGGACAATGTAGCTTTTTATAAAAAGTCTTGATTTGACCACAGTAGATTTGAAATCTTAAAAAAAGAAATAGGAGGATATTATTGAAGAGTGAAGTTATTACTTTTATAACAATGGGTATAAGAAAAATAAGGAATTTTCAATTGAAAAATATATGATGCACATTTCCAACTTTAGAAAAAAATCACTGTGCATGCATGTATGTCTGTTTTTATCCATTATAGCCAAAAACACTGATTTTTATATATATATATATATATATATATATATATATATATATATATATTCTTTTGTAATAGTGACATTAGAATCCTTTATAATGTGTTACAGGAAGACACTATTTCTATTAACCATAACTGGTTGAATGGCTGTAACATAGACATCATGTGGCAGTTCCTTCAGAATGAGCTATTGTCTGTTCAAAAGGAAATAAGTGAGTGGAGAAACACAATGGACTCATGGCATCAGCACTGCCAGGTACTGTGGATAATAGTATTCTTCCTGTTGGAACATAGTAACTTAGAATAAACACATAAAATTAGTAAATTATGTCACTCTTGGTTGTCAATTTTCAGGTTATCATGAAGGCTTGCTCTGGTATCGACTATGGGGAATTTGCATCGTTCCTAAAAATAATTGCCAGCAACCGAATGGCGTTCCTGAATGCTTGCACCTCTGTGGATTCCACTGATTACCCACGACACCTCTCGGAGACATTCACGACACTTGGACCCTACCATGCTGCGTTTGATCTACAAAGAGTAGCAAACATAATTGAATGCTTAATCTGCAATGAAGACTTTAAGCGACTCGATCATACAACTTTAACTTTGCAGCCAGAAGTCATGTTACAGCAAATTCGGGATACCATTCAGTCCACGAGGGGGCAGCATCTCCTTTATCAGGAATGAAGTGTTTTTTGTGGGACAGTGAAATGAATACCAACACCTTGCTGGCATAGTTTAATATGATATGCTAATTTGTAAGGTGATTTAAAGGTGAAGATGACGTTAAATCTCTGCTTTTGGTTTGAGATAAATTACAATCTCAAATGTTTATTTGCAAATCGTGCAATGAAAGATTAAGTGAAAAAAAGTAGTCTTAGGTAGTTTGTCATATTTATTCAGATTCCAATGCCACTTCTCAATTACAATATTCTTTTACATAGTTCTGCAAAATACTGTCATTAAATGAACATAATTTAGCATTGGTGAAAACAAAAAAGGTTTTACTGTAAACACAAAATGTTCACAACTATTAATTAGTTATACTGCCACACAACTATTGAGTGCTGACTGTGTAACACACTTAAGTTCAGGATTCTATCAGTCAGGTGTTTGTTGCAGTGATAATTTTCCTGGAGGCAACTATTCTGCATAGCTGTTTTTAACATCTTCAGGCCACCAATTCGGCACAGAAGCCTCAATTGTTACCACGGCTTTGTCATTAGATTTGAGTGTTAACACCTCTTTGGCATTAGCCGTACGGACAAGGCTCAGACCCAGCTTTCCAACCCCTGCTCGGTGTTTTCCAGCTGGCTTGCCCGACTGCGTTTGCAAGGCAGCGCCTTCCCCAAGGTCCTGGACTGGAGCCGACAAACGGACTGGCATCAGCCGTTTACGAATCACCCCAGTGTGATGAGTTCTGGCTGTCAGTTCCTGGCCAATGTAACAGCCTTTGCTAAAGCTGATCCCCTGCATGTAGACAAGATTCGACTCCAGCGGTAGTGCAACTCCAGGGGGAAGGTCCTTCACCCCCTCGGGTAGTCCTGAGCCGACAAACACAGCAGAAAACAATAAATCAATGGATGCTTGGACAAAAAAAACTCTTTAAATAAGAACTACGTGCACTTTGGGCTTACCTATTGTGTAGCGATGTCTGTGGTACTCCTCTGTGTCTCCCTTATGACTCGATGTGATAATATCCAACGGGTCTACTTGATTGCCCAAAACCAGTCTCCAGCCCATTTCCTTTGTTCGAGGATCAGTCACCAAAACCAGACCTTTATCTGGAGAGGAGAGTTCTGGTTTACTGGCTACTCGTTCTGTGTTTTTCTGCTTGGGAAGCACAGCCCACACAGACAGTTCTGGACAGGGGTTTATGTTGAGTTTTTTGCGAAGCTTGTACATCTTAAAATGTCTTAAGAGTGCAGCCTCGACCGTAGAGTCACACTCAATAAAAACGCCAAGTCCTGCATCAGATTCTTTAAGCCTGGAAAAAAATACATACAATAAGCATGTAACATTAATTTACAATAACATTCAAAACTGCATAACCTTTAGCCAAACTTGGTCCTCAAATATGCGCATTTGTAACAATATTAAACCCCAACCAGAGGTCTAAAATGAGGACACTTCCAATGTCTATCAGCAGCTGCTTCGTGAGATAAGACGTCACACCCTTGCGTTTACTGAAAACGCATAAACGGGCAGATAAACAAAATACTGTACCTGTATAATATGATGTCATAAAGCGTTCTTCCTTGTACGTTTAGCATATGTGCGTACATTGCCGTTTTCCCTGGCTCCTCCAGCAGACCTATATCATTGGTTATCAGCCCCTGGAGGAAGGGGCTGGTGTCCTGTCCCTGGAGCTTAACGATTGTCCTGTGAGGCAGGTGGTAACACGCATACTGTACAGTAACATCTCTGATTGTTTCATCCTTGCTGTACTTGCGCACTCGCACCCCAGCGCGACCCCAAACACCTGATGGAAACGTTACGCGCATATACCGGCCCGTGCAATTTTTGGCGTAAACACCAAGACAGCCGGCGAAGGCTCCCCGGGCGAAACACAAAAATCCCATTTTTGTGAAAAAGTTAGAAAAATATATTTTGCGCGGAAGTTAAACGGAAACTGTGTAGTAGACGGCCACAATGACAAGACTACTACTACTGTAACGCCGTCTCCATTTTGAATTCCCACAATGCACTGCTCCATATAAAAACAATGACGCGCGTGAGTTTTTCCTTAAATATTATTATTATTCATTTAATTCATTATTATTATTTCTTAACAAAAATCGCCACTAACTCACATTTCACCTGTTTTGCCAAAGTTTAATTGATAATAATAAGTCATTTTATTTGGCGAAATGTGAATTATTAATATTTCTGTTCATATAATAATTACAATAAATTGTTTTGATTTTTTGATTATATCTTGCATCGAGCCATTATTTTCTGATTTAGTTGTTTTGTTTGTTTTTACTCCATCTCCATTAATCTCCATTAATCTGTGACTAACCATGGTTAAACTTTTCATTACCTTTACCATTTTTCTGAGGCTAGAATCATGATTAAGTAATATTATGTATTTTTATTTTTAATGAATTCCACAGCAACTGTTCCACAAAGCAGGGAGGCACATGCTCACACATACCTGGATGACCTTCTCAAATTTTGGTGTGTGAATACTACAGCGATGTTCACAACATGATGACTGTCGAGAAAACGAGTGGAAGGGTTTATGTCTGTCTGTTTTTCTGCATCTGCTACTTTTATTGAAGGCCACGTTCTATGCAAGAAAGCGTTCTGCTTTGTTGTAATTTATCTGCCTCTGTGTTGAGTGTGGTGGACGTGGTGCCTGAGCAGAGTATTGTTTTGACTACACACCTGATAGGGACACTTCCTAACAATCACTGTAATAACAGAGATAACCAGTTACATATATCAAAATAAGTTCACAAATAAGTTCACAGAATGGCTGCAATTGCTATTGCAATATCACAGAGGTTTCAAAAAGTTTTATTTTGTCATGACTAGAGTACTAGAACAGTCTTTAGAAGCTTGAGGCACTTTGACAACTGTGAAGGCAGAAATCAATTAAACCAAATGACAAAAACCTACTAAGAAAAAGATAAATGTAGCTGTTTCAGAAGGTAAGGATGGGTTTTATTCTACAGTCTACTGTGTGTAACACTCTTTGTTCTCAGTTGTAAAGCATGCATTGTTTTCAAATTGGAGGAAATCGGTATTTAGAGTAAATGAGGGGTTTCCACACATCTGATAATCATTTGTTTACCAGACATGTCTCTGATACAGCTTCCAGAGATTTTCTTTAAAATATTTTACACTTGACCTGCTGTCAGTGAAACTCAGAGACTCTACATCTGTACTTTTATAAAGTAATTATATTTTTCTAACCAACAAAAGGCAATGGTTTGCAGATAAAAATGGTGTATTTGGTTTTCACTGTTTTTTTCTATCAGTGATATTAATAACTTCACTTTCTCATTCTTGATGCATGTCAGTGTCATTTGAAGCTAGATGAGACATATAGCTAAAAGCAGTCTGCTTATCATTGATATTTTAGCTGCGGTTAGAGGAGTATAACTAGCTATGCATTTGTTAATCATGATGAACACCAACAACATAAAAACGCTTACAAAATACTTGATGATACTGAAACGGATAATTTTGTAATTACTATTGCAATGTGATGTGATTGACATTTAAAGTAGCTTTTCCAAAGTTGCATCCCGTGTGTACAGTTGTTCTCTTGGTCGGTCTTTATTGCAGGCCCAAAAACAATTTGTGGTTGTTTATTTATGGAATCTCTGAATCTAAATCCAGACAGAGCTCTTTCCATTTTTTACAATAGTTGCGGCCTTCTCTGTGACTGATTTTGGCCTTGCGCCCTGCTTCTCTTGGACTGCATTGACTCTGTTTTGCTCTGCCATGGTGCCTCCAGATATTGGACTACTGGTTCTGGAGGTTTGCTGGTTTTGTTTGGTTTGGTATGTCTGAAAAGCCATATCAAGTTGTTCTTGAGCAACTCTTAGGTGCCGATGTAGGCTCGCAAGGTCAGAGGGGATGTTCTCGTCCGGGCTGATGCACTGGTGCTCTTGAGCTACATTGGCCACGTTTTGCTCATGGGCAATGAGGCTGTTGGGAATCCTGCTTGGTTTGTCTGTTTTCATCACAAGGTTGTACCCTGGAGGAGAAGCTGGGATATTGCGAGAAAAAGGGTAGCCGTAGGATGACTGTCGGCCCCTGTTCCTCTTCATGCGAAGGGTGTCCCGAAAGGTACCGATTCCCAAGTGAAGCATCTCACAGACGTTTAGCACGAGGCAGAGACAGCTCACCACGTACATGATGAGGAGGAAAATAGTTTTTTCTGTGGGTCTTGAGATGAAACAGTCCACTCTGTGTGGGCAGGGGATTCTGTTGCATACATATGATGGACTAACACGAAAACCATAAAGAAGGTACTGTCCAGCAAGGAAGGCAATTTCAAAAACAGCTCTTGACATCAGCTGAAGGACATAGATCCTCATCAGCCCTTCCTGCATAATTTTTCGACGGCCGTCATATTTAGGTAGGTTTTTGCCAGTGTTGTTCCCTGGTTCTGGTTTGGCATCTTGCACCTCTAGCGTATCCTCATAGATCATGGGCTCAGCGTCGTCGTCTTCGTCCTCCTCTAAGACGCCCTGCAGGTGATGGCTCTCTCTCCATCTGGAATGTGGTGGAGGCTTTTTGCGAAGCCTATGAAGTTTTCTGCGCTCTTCATCCGAACTCCGCGCTATCTTGTGAATAGCATAGCCCATGTACATGATGGAAGGAGTGGAGATCATGATAATCTGGAAAACCCAGAAACGGACGTGCGAGAGAGGGGCAAAGGCATCGTAGCATACATTATCACAACCCGGCTGCTTGGTGTTGCAGGTGAACTTTGTCTGCTCGTCCGAGTAGATGGATTCGCCTCCGACTGCTGTGAGCACAATGCGGAAGATGATGAGCACTGTCAGCCACACTTTCCCCACAAATGTGGAATGATTGTGGATCTCTTCCAGCAGACGTGTGAGGAAGCTCCAGCTCATGTTGCTCTGACAAGCTTTTCAACTAGAGCCTGTAAAGAGAGAATTTGAGACCGCAGTAAAAACCATGTGGGGACCAGCTGAGGGCCAAACATGCATTTATTTACTCTGGTCCAAATAAGGGCTGCAACTAACATTTGATCAGTTAGTCTGCTGATTTCCACGGTATTTCAGTGCCTCGAGACACATTTTAAAATCAGTTTTCAGTATTAATTTCCAGTTTTAATCACAGATTGGATTTATTTGGCTGTTTTATTTCTTAATTAAAAAGATTTCTCACTACAAAGATAGGACAATGGCTTGTTTTCATTCACGACAGTAGTGTTATAGTATAGTTTATGTCATCCGGCCACATAAAATGAGCTTTTTCTAAAGCACTGAAGACTACAAGAGGGTGTCAGTGATAACACCAAAAAGAAAATGACAGAGCTGTAAATGCATAAAAGCTCACCTTGCTCTGGTCTGAGCCCCTCTTCAGAAAGATACTGTACCATAAGATTAACTGTGCCAACGAATGTACACAAAAATAAACAGTCGGCACAGGCCGGATGAGGTGAGCATCGCTATAGTGAGGAGTTTAACTCATTCATCCTCGTGGATGAAGAATGCAGGAACTCCCTGGGTGGGATGTCTCCCCTGCCATCTGAGCGAACAGGAGAGGCTTGTTGCTCTGCCACGCGGCTTCTCCTCTGGTTCAGGCACGGCTGACACTGGGGAGGAGGCACAGCCTCACGGAGACAGATGGCAACTGCTGTGGGCACGTCATGTCAGCCAATGTCAGCACGACAAAGGTGTACTGATGTTGGGAATATAGCATTTTATTTAGCATTTTAACATAGCAACATTTTAAATACTTGGCTTGATTTTTCTTTTAAATACAAATATGAAAATTCAGCTTGTAAATATGGGTTATAGCCGCTGTTTTCATAACCACCACAAAACATTTTTATTCAGTTCATCATGATTGTATTTTTCTACCGTAGATGAGCCAGTAAAGTCATATAATATCTGCTTATTCAGTAGGGTGTTGACGTCAAGGTCAGGACCAGGGATTATATCAGAAATACAGAATATGGGTTCAATAGTCCACGTTATTAAACATTTGTCAAATTTTTGTATAGAAATACTGATATTCACGTGCCACTTAAAGTTTTTTTTTTTTTCCTTTTTTCAGATATAAGACTAACTCACAGTCCTGAGTTTCTTTAATACTTGGTTTTTAGTTCAAATCAATTTTTAGGACCAACCACTCTGACTCTTGAATTTTGAATTCATGAAAAAAATGAAGAGACCCACCTGGAAAAGTTGAATATGTAATTCCCATCCTGAAGGTCTCCTGATTAGATGCCTGCACACTTATCGGGTTCCACTTCCATCCTAGTATTGGGGCTTTCTTTCTTATTGGCAGCTTTCAGAATGAAAAAATAACAGAAATGATTAAACCAGATGTGCTATTTCTACAGTTTTCCCACAACATGCGCTGTGAGGTCTTACTTCTGTGAATGCCTCACATTCTGGCATGTGTCTGGTTCCTATTACACCAGCCTGCCTAAGAAGGAAGTATAAAAAAAAAAAACAAAGGCCGAGAAAAAAAAAAAAATCCTCCTCTTGCAAATTACCCTCATCCACAAGGGTTCGGACATCAGGATATCACACTGCAGATTGAGATGAAAATCCGTTTGAGAGAGCGTGTTAATCGCAGCACTGACAAGTTGTCCTCCCCCCACATGCTCATATACAAGGTTTGTAACACAGGGCATGAGGGTCTCTCTCTCTCTCTCTCTCTCTCTCTTACACTTGCTCTTGCTCTTCCTGTCTCTGTTGTTTACCCCCAAAACTCATTTTGCAGGTTAACGGTGACTTTAAAGATGGTGAATGTAGCCGCGGCCAAGTTCAAAGTTTAAGAATGTATCAAACATGTACTGATGCTGCCTGCGTGTGTATGGCTATACATATACCCTCTTCACACTTTAATTGTCATACATGAAATCTGCAAACATGTTATTTTAAATTACATAATAGTTTACAGTTGGGCACTGTCAGGACAAATCATTTTTGGGCAAAGAGACAAAGACAATGAGGACAGAGTTGACACTGAGACAAAAGCCACCTTGCTTTGGCGCAGATCCGGGTCCGCTCAGTCATATTCAGTGTCATAATATTTAGATCGTCCATCCAGGCAGTTGGCCAAATAATCCAACAGAGGACTGGCCACACTCTGCCTTCCCACTAAACGCCTAGTTTCCAACTTGATGTTTATTCTCTGAGCTTTTATCTAGTTATAAAGAGGACATATTATAACTACGAGGACATGATGGATTTTTATTTTTTATTTTTAACTGAAGACTAATACCAGAGATGTGAGGCAAATATTCTTCCTTATGCATATGCCAATTTACCTATTTTACATTTGATCCAACAAATGATCCAAAATACAGTTGAGAACGAAGCTCAGACAATGGAAAAACTGTGGAAACTCTCTCTCTCTCTCGCTCTGTGTTTTTTTAATTTGTGTTTTAGATGTTCCGGGTTCATTTGGGTTTTCTTTTGAAACTCAAACCTGTGTCTGGTCAGTGTCTTTGTGACCATTATTAGAATGTTTCTTCCATAAGGCCATCAATAAGCCCTAGTTATGACCTGTGTACAGCTATAAAGTGAAGAGTAATGTTCAACAACATCAACAAAGTCTACATGACCCGGAATACAGTTTGAATTTTTTTCTTTTTTTTTTTTTTTGCTTAATATACCCTCAAAAAATCTGCAGATAACTGTAGCAAAACACAGAGAGATAATGTGAGGACACGAGAAGACTCTGCGTTTAGATGTTGTGCTGTTCTGCTCAGCCATCTGAGCCTGTAGGACTCGTCCTCCAGGGGTGTTGTCTGCGAGCCTCCCCTCTGCGTCTGACTGAGGAGATGTGGCGTAGCGAGCACGCCCAGCGCTGCACAGAGGAGAAGGAGATGGGGGATGCTTCTGGAAGGATTGGAGGATTTGGGGTTTGGACATGTGCTGTCCCTAAGGGAAGGATAGGCACGTGTTTTTTTTTTTTTTTTTTTTTTTTTAAGTTGCAGCACATTCGTCTGAAATCTTCCTGTATTTAAAAAAAAAAATCACAGATGGTTCAGTGGAGACGGCTGATAAATTAACATTCAGACAAATCTTAATTAGGACTGTTTTCCTCGACAGCTGAACTTGCTGTCCATGTTTTACAATTAACACTCCCATTTTACAGATTTTTTTATGTTGTATTGGTATTTCTTATTTTCAGAATTGATCATCTATTTCCAAATATTTTTTTCATTCATTAGCTCCACTACTGGTTCAGGTCTGGATAAGTGGACACTTGTCATCACATTTCCAGCACACACTTACTGCCAGGAGGCCTTTTTTTAAAAAGTATTGCATTGCGTTGATCTTATTTTGTCCACATCATCCAACAACAGCAGCGTTTCTCAATGCACAGCTGACATATATGAAGTTATTATACAGATATGTGGTGTGAAGTGCATCAACTGCTACTTTTGCATTCAAAAAGTATAGACACTTTTCCAAACCCCTGGTTATCTGTTTTGTCAAGTCCAATTTCAATGTTTAATGATAGCACACATCGTTGCACAGTAATGTTGGAATTTAGCCAACATTTAGACATGTAAAGCTCAACCTAGAACTTTAAATGTTTTGCACAATGCAAAATGAATTAATGATTTAAAAGGCAATACATATCTGTATTAATAGAGATTATAGACACATAAATGCAATACTTAGCCTCTTTTCTCTGATAATTACTCATCAAAATTATATAAAAATAATTTGACTGCCCAAAACAAAAGTGCACAAATGCAGAGTGTCAAACAAATGACTGGTCTCTCTGAATGTGCTGTCCCCATGTCCTCCAACAATCAAGGCTATTCTAGCTTTGGGAAACTGTAATTCATGTTGATAAATATTGATTGGAGTGCCCAAAGCAAGGAAAAGATTACAGCATTCTCCTGTTTTTGACATTGCTGTTGTCACAAGGACTGGCATCGTATGACAGCCCAGCGAGGGCTTTTTAATATTCATCAGGTTAGGGTTATATTTAGGGGGGGAAAGGGGGAAAAATGGGGTAGCATCTGTGAAATATGAGCATTTGAATAAATCTTACGTGACAGCTCACAAACAAACAGTGACAAAGTTTATTTCTTTAGATAAAACCAGTGAATCGATCAGTATTGAGCAGAAATGACGTGACTTATTCTGTTGTTCTAAATTGTCAGGTATAATTCTATAGGTGTCGAGGCTAATGAGAGGAATACTTTTGCCCAGTTGATTTATTGTTTCACCTTAGGAGGTCAGCAGCAGCTGTGAGGGTCCGCCGCGTAGCCGAGTGTTAAAGCGATGCAACATCTCGACAACTCTCCTTGGATGCCACCAATGTCACCACATGAGTTTATATTTACTGAACAAAGTTGATGCGAGCGGACTGGGGGCTGTGGAGGTCAGTGTTTATGTAACAAATCAAGCTCCATCATGTGACTTAGACGTGCCCCCCCCCCCCACCCTCAGAGAAAAGTGACACAAGACACCAGAGCAAAAGCATGCAACTTGGTGCTTGGGATGCTCCTCTCTCCTCATTTCTCCCACTATCATTAAGCTCTCCTTACCAGACTGTGGTGGTGGGTGGCGGGGGGGCTGTCCGAAAGGCAGCCTGAGAGTGGTGGCAGTCCCATCTCATTTGCTCATGTTTCTCCCAGTTTCTCAGCAGAGCCTATCCTACCCCCGGGGAAAGTGTGTCCCGTGCCAATTTTACTAAGGCTGGACTCCAGTGAAGCGACTGAGATGAAAGGCCTTGAGGTGGATGCCAACAACTTCCTTCAGCGAGGGTTCTGCCTCTCCCACATCCCAGCAAAACAACTACCAGAGTGTGTTTTACAAGCTAGCACTGCCATCACACCACAATGTGTTTTGTAATTATTAATTATTATAGGTTAGGGGTTTAAAAACCCTAATAAAAATACCTAATTATGTACATTAAAACATAAGCATCAGTTACAGTAACATAAAGCATCCAATATTTAGCTAAATGTCTTAGAACTGATGCTTTTCCCACAACTTTGATGACAACATAATTGATTTGGGTTTGCTATTGAATAAAATTATATCTTAATTTACAAAATGCATGGTTTTTATTTTATACCTGAGATTATGCATTGGCATGAAGGCAGAAGATAAAAATGAAAAGAAAAGTCTGGAAAAAACCCTTGCAAACACATTTAGTCATACTTTATCAGATATGTATTTTAATCATATTTCCCAGCCACTTTCCCCAACCCTAACCATCTATTGTGAACAGCTTTGAACCTTATCCCCATCTTAACCTAAAGCCAATCTGAACATTACTCTGGAAATCTAGTCTTAATCCCCCCAAACAGCCCTTTGAAGTTGTGAGGACCAGACCAAAAATCGTCACTTTGTATGCTGGTCCTCATTTGGTAGCATATTTAAGGCCCCGACCAGTTACCTATACAAACACACACACACACACAAACAAACGCATGCACATGCACATGCACATGCACAAAATTGTATATTTTTTTGCTTTGCTTGGGCAGTCTGAAGGCCTCAATCTTTTAACATGAGCTTGTTTTAACCAGCCTTGTCATTGGCGGACATGGGGCAGCCTAAAGGAGCAGCAGACAGTCAGGGTCATTTGGACTATCAGAGATGTCGACTGCAGCTCTTTCCTTCCTGATGCCTTCCTGCCAATGCCCTTCTCCTGCTTTGAGAACTCTAGGCACTGGTAGCAATGCTCTAAGCATCTGTGATACAAGTGTATCTCTCTTGCTTTACACATAGAAACTGTAATGAAGAGTCAAATGAAAACTGTGCGTGTGTGTGTGTGTGTGTGTGTGTGTGTGTGTGTGTGTGCCCGGGTGCATGTGTATATGCTGTAAGCTGATTTAATTACCACATGTGAGATTTCAAGCTCAAGCCATTGAAATTCCCAAGAAGAGCTATTCATTCATCTCCAAGGCCATTGAGATATAAATTCTGCGTGTTTGCTACTAAAGCCCACATTATTATCTGCTGTTTATTCGACCAATGTATTCTTTATCCACTAGGTGGCACTGCAATAAAGGAAACCAATGTCCTGTTCAAAACTTAATGATTTCTCACTGAATTACATTTATAACTCAATTACCACTGAGAGCTGTAAATAATAATAAAAACAGAATAATATGGCCTTTAGAACATAAATCTTCAGTTCTTAATCCATAACATTACAAGACAAACCACTTCTTCGTTAAAATATCAAAACAGGAAGTTAAAGCAAGTCCCATTGTTTCAGGTTTTGTGGACACATTTCCTGTTAAGTTCCCCAGGGTTGGTGGAACAGGTTGGGTATTTATCTATTTTAAAATGACAGCTTTTTATTAAAGTAAATCATCAACCTTATTCAAAACAGAACCAACCATCCCTTAACTAAGAAATGTCAACAATAAAACCAGAAGGGTGATTTAGAAGGTTTAGGCTTTCTTTAGGAAGCTCTTTTTAAAACTAGATTACTTCTGTGTTCAACTGAAGTTGCCAGCCTGAAGAACGTTTCTTGAATTTACAACTATTACACACACTTAGTTTAGATTTTAAGTTCTGTAACAGCTGCAAACAGAAAATGCAAAGATAGACACAAAGAAAGAAGAAACCTACTTATTTTTCCAGACATGAAAATGACAGTGCCTACCTTCGAATGCAGACAAAGCAGACGGTGACTCTTTAACAGTTTAACGACAGGCCATCATGAATGGGCACCCAGGGCCACCGTCTCACTGCTCAGGCTCAGAGGCAAGAAAAAAAAAGACACAATGGGTAATTTTTCTTCAAACCCTTTCACCACCAAGTACAGACAGGACACTCAGGAGACTAGCCTCCTGTCAAAGACACTATTGTTTCACCAGACGGCCTCCCTACTTTTGCATTTATTTTCAAATACTAGGGTTCTCTCTGAATATAATAGGAAAATGCACCCGAAGGCCTCAGAAATCCTTCATGTTCCCATGAAGGGATTCATTGCATGTACTACAGGAAAAACAGAGGACGAAAATAAGGAATAACGTCTGGTAAAATTTAAAAGTTTATTTTAAAAAGTGTTTGACTTCAGCCTGAATATATCAATTACAAACACTGTTCTGTGCTTAAGCACAAATTGATCAACCATTTGATCTCTAGGGTTGGTACTCGTTCAGACAAAGTGCTAGTTGTCTCATCTGGATCCACCCAAAAACAATAAGCACTGAACACATAGAGGGAAAGTAAGTTTATTATCAATGAACATCATGTTCTTTTAGAACCGTGACTGTTTTGTACTGTGGAAGGAATCTGGTATACATGACAAAAAACATGGGCATGAGGAAACCATGCAAAGGCTAAATTCTCAAACCTGGACTCCAAAGTTCATGCTGTGAAGTAATGAGCCAAGTGCTGCACCACTGTGTTTGCAGTTCACCTGCAAAGTGAGAACACTTTTGGGAAGTGACAATTTACATCAGACTTGATCAGACCAGAGTTTTTAGATCTGATGTCATCAGAATGTGACTCTGTGGTGCAATGAAGCGCACGTTTGTGAAGAGTAATTCAAATGTTGTGAGTTCAAGTCCCACCAGAGTTGTCTTTTTGGGGTGGAAGCAGCTCAATTACCTAGAAACTGTGCTGAGAGCTGCAAGCTTTGCCATGTTCATGTTTGGACAGAGTGTTATTCATCCTAATTTGGGTAAATACTGTTACTGCAGGTCTTCACCCTTCAGTGACTTCATTATTTTGTTAATATTATGTGCGTATTAGCTGTCTCTACTTCAGGTTGAATTAAAAAAAAATAAATATTGTTTTTTTATTTTATTCTTCTAAAATTTAACACTGATTTAAAAACTGATGTTTTTATAATTTCAAAAATAATCAATATAACAGCGAAAACATGACATGATCATACAAACTAATTTCAATAAACATAAAAAAAGCTATCTACATTCCACTGTGATGACCAAATAAAATATGTTTGCTTGTGAATTGTAAGGGAAATTGCTACAGCACAGATGAACTGCCATGTTTTAGCTACTGTAGGACTAATTATATTTTTGATGATGACAGAATTTCCTGCTTTATGAAAAGGACCTGACATCTGAATGTTTCCTAATAAGGGAAAACATTTTATGATTATCTGAGTCTGTACCGAAACTGGACGTCTCTCTCAGGCTGCATCGTTCCAAAGCCGTATCGACTGCAGTCGATTTCCGGTATCTCCTCGTCAGGATTGATCAGCTCAAACTCAAAATAGAGCAGCATGAGGAAGACAAACTGTTTGAGCTCATTGGTGGCAAAGAAGCGTCCCGGGCACATGGAGATCCCAGATCCCCAAGGCATGGTGTAATACTTCACCTTGTTCCCTGCTTTGTAGAAATCAGTTTTCTTGCTCCCATCTGGATTCAGAAAGCGATCGTATTTGAAAGAATGAGGGTCAGGGTGAATCTCAGGGTCCATCTGAACAGCACTGTAAGGAAAGAGGGCCACTCTGTCGCCCTGACGAATGAAGTATTGCTGCCCATCAGCCAAAATCCGCTATAAATTAACAGGAT
Organism: Pao palembangensis; assembly: GCA_015343265.1. NCBI lineage: Eukaryota > Metazoa > Chordata > Actinopteri > Tetraodontiformes > Tetraodontidae > Pao > Pao palembangensis. The sequence goes on from CM027093.1 coordinate 8,066,419, forward strand.
TTGTCCCACCTCTTGGTTTCTACATTCCAGGAACTCCACATTTGGCCAATTTCCTTGAAGAAAACATGCGAAAACTTGTCACATCATGTGTCATCATGTGTACAGGATTAATCACACTATAAAATCCGATTAATTAATAAGTCTATTTAGTCTTTGTTAAAAATGCATTATTGTCATGCAGAAATTACATTAGACATTGCTCACAAGCTGTTTGGGGCAAGAGTCATCATGATAACACACAGTTACAGGAGAATTATTTTGCCTTTCTTAACAAAATCTTCAAAGACGTGATCTTTACTTTGTTTTTGTTGTTCGAATTTTGATGCTTTAACAATGAGGTAGCTATAACACAATATTCAGAAAGTGCAATAAGGTCAATCTCAGTCAAAATGCTCATCACTGGTGGCTGATGTTACTGAAAGTACTTATTACTTACTTACTAATTTAATGCCATCCATTCCATTCTAGCATCGACTGAGTGAACCGGTCATCTGGTCCCGTTCATGGGTCGGTGTGTGATCCTGCAGCCCCACCCAGTGGTAGATCCAGAAATGGGACACACATTTCTGTTTTTCATTTCTCCATTTCAGTCCAGTTTTATTGGCTTCCTGTTGAGGCCAAAGTGCTGCTCATAATCCTTAACCAGCTCCGTAGTTGTGAGCATCTTCAACTCAGTTGTAAAGTACTCAAGTGCAGTTTAAATTAGACAAGGAGGCCTTATGGGCAAGAATAAGGGAAAGAAAAGGAAAACTACATTCATTACCAGGGGATTGGTACAGATAGGAGTTGATGTAAAATTGCCAAAATGACAGTCTTGAGCAGTTCAAGGGGGAGTTACATCAAAATTGCTGGTTGCAGCCCTCTCTCTGTGGTAGATGTAGAGAGAAACATCTGCAACAGCTGTCCTTGTGAGACACAGAGGTGCATCAGAAGGCTTACAGAAGTCTGTACAGTCAGAGATCTACAGGCCATAGTGTTCCTGGAGATCTGTTGGGGCGGGCAGATGTCTTAAAAATGTTGTGCCAGTCTTGCAAATGTCTATACGTCCGGGAGGGCTAGAGGGAACGATACAGCTGTAATTGGGCAGCGCTGTAGGGCCGTACCAATCTGGTGTAGTGATAAAATTAATTATTATAACAGTTTTACGCACAAAACTAGTCATATGCTGACAAGTTAAACTCTGTCACTACAGCTGAGCTTGAATCACATAAGTCAGTTTAACTGAAGATTTATTTATATCAGAGACTCAGGGATGACATCACTGGATGTTTGGTGAAGTACAATGTTTTGTTCATAAAATGATAACACAACAGTTTAATTATAAAATTAAAGAAGCTTTATTTTAACCAAAGGAGTTTGATTTTCAGAAGGTAGTTACTCTTGCATAATGAAAGACAGAGCAAGTTGTATGGCACTTGTCGGTGTTAAAACAAATCACCGCTTTATCTTTGAAATCCTTCAACCTTCCAATAAAAGCAGCCCAGTCTTTCTTCCCCAAACTCTTGCTTCCTCAACAGACAGATAACTGACTGAACAACCTGTACGGCATGAAGCCATAAAGATAACGCAATAAATGAATGAAAATGTACCATACCACCTGCAATATATGTATTACTGATAAACCTGACACTTGATATTTTGATGAACATGTCTAAACACAAACAACCATATAGTAAAAGGCATAAATACTGAATAAAAATTATTTAAGTCCCATAATTATCAGACTGACGATCCCTCGTAAGGCTCAGTGATTTAGTCTGTTTAACTGGTGAGGTTTTGTTTTCTTTGTGTCTACTCGGTCCAGGATTGCCCTAATTCTCATCACCTGTATCTACTTTGCCCGCTGCCCCTCTCCCTCCCCTCTGTATATATAAGATATCCTTTCCTTTCATTATATGGTTTTTCCTGTTCAGATAACAAGGCTACATTCCAGCTTCCTTACTGAGACTTTGAGGGTCATGAAAATGAACTCTATGACTGTCCTTTGCATTTGCCACAGCTAATACATGGCAGCAGCCATTATGATACACTGGTTTCTTCGGTTTAGGGACAGCTCATCCACATTATTTTGTTATTAAAATAAAATTCATTAATGACGTTGTTTTTAATCACACTGAATAGAAATATACTCTTAAAACCTATAAACACTTTGAGGAATTGTCAGTCTCTACACAGAACTATGTGGTTTTGTGTCTTCAAAACCAAGTAAAGAGAGTGGTATATGCAGAGGCCTGCGCACGCACGCACGCGCCCGCACACACACACACACACACACAGACACGCACACACACACGCACACACAAATGTTTATATATTGATTGACAAGATATTGATTTTTTTGACTGACAGATGTTTACATGGTGATATTTAGTCAATAATAATATGAAACACAAGTCAGAGGGTGCTTTTTATTTTTTATTATTCCATTCACTTTCAAGATTACTATTTGACAGATGTAATGTAAGGTTACATTAACATATCTGTTTTACCTACATGAGAATCATTACCAGAACTAAAGTAAAAGAATTCATTATTAAGATAAAATATGGCATGGAGAAAGTTGGAATAAATGATTAACTGACAAGGTCATTGCTGGGAATCCATCTTTAGAAGAATGATTGTGAAATGAAAGCATGTGCACATTACAGACAAAACATCTGAATGTTTCCTAATAAGGGAAAACATTTTATGATTATCTGAGTCTGTACCGAAACTGGACGTCTCTCTCAGGCTGCATCGTTCCAAAGCCGTATCGACTGCAGTCGATTTCCGGTATCTCCTCGTCAGGATTGATCAGCTCAAACTCAAAATAGAGCAGCATGAGGAAGACAAACTGTTTGAGCTCATTGGTGGCAAAGAAGCGTCCCGGGCACATGGAGATCCCAGATCCCCAAGGCATGGTGTAATACTTCACCTTGTTCCCTGCTTTGTAGAAATCAGTTTTCTTGCTCCCATCTGGATTCAGAAAGCGATCGTATTTGAAAGAATGAGGGTCAGGGTGAATCTCAGGGTCCATCTGAACAGCACTGTAAGGAAAGAGGGCCACTCTGTCGCCCTGACGAATGAAGTATTGCTGCCCATCAGCCATATTGAGGGTCATGTCCTGGAGCACGGCTCTGATGAGGAGGGGTGCGGTAGTGAGACGCAGGGTCTCTTCAACTGTGCTGTCCAGGATTGGTGTCTTCATCAGCATTTCACGATTCAGGTTGACCAAAGGACCACCACGCTTGACTTCCTGTCCAGATTCTTTCACCACCTTGTCGATCTCCTCCTTCACTGCTCTCAGGGCCTCAGGGTGTTTCATGAGGAAGAGGAGCAGCCAGAAAGAAGAGGGTCCTGTGTTGCCCTGAGAAGCCCAAAGAAGCATAAACATGTATCTGGTTATCATGTCCTCTTTAACACCTGCATTGTCTTTAGCCTGCTGCAAATCCCATATCCAGGGGCTGATATTATCTCTGGCCTTCACTTTGTGGATAGACAGGACATTGCAGAAGTATTCCAGTAATTTTGTTGCCTCCCGCTGTTTTTTAGGTGGCAGGACCCCATAAGCCAGTCGGGGAAATAACTGATCATATTTCCGGAACTCGTGATACAAGGCTTCTGATTCAGCTCTGTCTTTCTCTTTGGCTTTCTCCTCGCTGATTTTGGAGTTGAAGGGCTCATTGCCATAGAGGGACAAGTATCCAGCTCTGAAAACAATATTGTAGCAGTAAGCAAACAGCTTATCTTCCCTCCAGGTCATTTGGTGTGAGCATGTCTCGACTTTATGCAGCATCAGGTTCTGCAAACTGGTCATCATCACTTGTGTCAGCACCTCCAAGCCATCACCTTTCAGATGCTTGTTGCTGGAAGCATTGAGAATGCCATGATCGGCTTCAATAGATTTGTATCCAAACACTCTGTGGACCAGATGTTGTGCAAACTTCCTGAAGTCCAGTTTTTCTCGACTCTCTTTAACAAATGCTCCAAATGACATGGGGTCCTGAATGAATGTGACATAAAATCCTGCCAGCTGGACTGTGAACACATCACCGTGTTTTTGCTTCATCCTGTCCAGGAATCTCCATGTGTTCCTGCGAAACTCTAAGACGTGACCCAGCCATGGAATTAGTCCTTTATCCAAAGGGGGCTCTCCTGGTCGCCTCTGTCGGAACACCCCCAGTAGGTAGAGTCCTCCTAAGAGAGCAACAAGGAGCGCGAGAAGGATCAGCAGCAGAGGAGCCATGATAGAGATGTCTGATATGCAAACAGTGAAATGGAGTTAAGGTATGCATCCTGTATAAATGCACAGACCTTGCTCCTCCTTTTGCTGTGTTGGGTTTGGTTTCTGCAATCCAGGAACTCCACATTTGGTAAATGTCTGTGAGATAATGACAACTGATAAGCATATCACGTGTGTGCCGAGATATCTCCTTTTGTGTGGTAGTAGGGCATTTTTATAAACTTATTTTGAGAAAAAAAAAAAAAAAAAAAAGTTTCACTGGGTGAAATACTGTACATCTACCTGTTTATGTGTAAATATTTTTGTTCCCATCACATTTTAGCTGCTGTTTAAATAAGATTACAAGTTAACAGGTATGCAGTGAAGGGCAGGCAGGCAGAAATATGAAGTAACACCGTTTATTCCGGACAAGACTGGCTTCAGAACAAAACAAAATGAATTTAAGGACTTTTTCTTAATTTCAAAAACAATCATTGTGACAGTCTGCATAATTTCCACTTAGCCTTCTGTTCTGTGAAATCATGCTGATACTATCAACAGTTCAATGACCTTATCCAAAGTTCTCCTGTAGTGATAGATAAATAATGATTAGGTCAACCTGTGTGGAAAATGCATATAAAGATAACTCTTGTCTGACATCGCATCATGCTGGCATTTTTAACGGCAGATAAGTTAGAGGTATGTTTCCCCAAATGGTGATTTTTTTGATAAAGTTTTTTTTTTTTCTGTTAAATGGGAATTTAAAAACAAATGTTGACACACAATGAACGTGCATTCGCTTCAAAGTTCAAATCCACTCAGTCCTGTCGCTGGGCAATGACCTCAGTATCTAATCTACTTCTAGGTTGGTTACATTACAACACACTTAACTTGTTATTTTCAATAATTGCAGTTAAATGCACTTGTAATATTCAACACTTCAGGATGACACAGGTAACATGTTTGACAAGATTAAAGCCGATAAATAACACACGCAGCGCATCAATATTCATGGCTCTCTAAATGTCCAGTGGTTCCTCGCCATATCGCGTGATTTGTATCCTGATTGTTGGAAGTTGGATTCATTTCAAGCCTCATGTTGACTAAACGTTCACGCCTTCGGCCCCTGCCGCCACACAGTTTGGAAAACGTTTAAAAAGAATGCGAGGAGGAAAAATTAAAAAAGTCTCTATTTTGCAAATTTCGTTTATCGGGGTGGGGGGGGGGTTTCATAATGTAAACCCCACAATAAACGAGGGACCACTGTATTCATATTTATATTACATCTGCTCCAATGCTGTAGTTAAGTTTAGGAGCAATGTACAACGTGTGATAACTGAGTAGATTAAGTGCCATTTTCAGACTAAGTGAGCAAAGACACGTTGTCATGGTGAACCTGAACCAGGCATGAATCCACCCAGAGATCTACTGGCAATGATGACGACCAGGGTGACTGATTTGCCTCTTCCTTTATTACGTCTTCTTGGCTTCATCGTGGAAGCAAAATAAAGCATAAAATAAAAACAGAAGTCAGTTAGGTTACATAAAATTGAAAAGTAGGGCAACTTAGCATGAATAGGAACACAAGACTGCACAATAATATAATCTAATAACCATTTCTGTTTGACAAGTCTTTTTTTGTTTAAAGACTCTGGGCATGTTGCATTAATATTTAATATATATAAATTACCACTGGCCCTTGCTTAGCCTGATTCACCAAGAGCCCAGTCTTTGAAGTCCAGCTTTCTAGCCAACTGACTTTCAATGGATAACATGGCAAGACTGCAAAGTCTTCCCTGTGACATGTGTAACAGTTGACCTAAGTTGTGCCTTTAAGACCATCTCTAAGTTTACATGTCATCAGCATGTGCTCACCTTTTTTCCTCTTTTTTTCTGTCGAGGCAGGACGTACATTTTGTTGGTCAGACTCCCTTTTATTTCTTATTGCTATTTTTTTTTTTTGTGATAGTGAGTCAACTGTCTGGACCTGTCTGGACAATCTGTTTTCGCCATCTTTTTTCCCTCCTCCATAACCTGCCGTTACACCTGAACATATTGTGACATTTTTTTTTTTTAACCGGTTTTAGCTTACTGAAATCTCTCTCAGCTCCAGAAATAGGCAATGTGCAAAAAATATTCACACCTCTCCTCATATGCTCTGCAGCTGCAGCCCATGCATGCATGAACTGTTTTGTATTTTAAAAGCTACCTCAACAAACTGCCCCTTGCAGGACTGCCAAAATCCAGTAAGCAACAAAATATCTGATTTCAAGGTACTATTTGAGAAATTTCTGTGACACTAACACAGACGCAATCACTCAATGCTTCAACATGCCCAGCATCCCAAAAAGACTAGGCTATAGCTTGTTTTTGATTCAGATAATTACCGTTATGTGAAAAAAATAGCCTAGTTATCTTGAATTAGCACAGAGAGAGGAAAAAGAGACAGAAAGATCATTTAAAAGGGTTAAAAATGAATTGCCCAATGAATTTGATTTTACCTTTTTTTGAGGGGTGGAAGGGCCCCCTGTTGGTCATGGGCCCTGAGAATGATCCTAACTTTTCCCCCTTTACGGCGCTCATGATGACGACAACCAACCAACATGTTTTTCTTGAAGCTGAGCATTGGCCAATTCCAGACAGTCTCATACAGGATTTTCAAAGTTCACAGTCACAAGAAACAAACATATATGATGATAAAATCCCTCAGAAAAGATTGAACTTACTAGGATTAAATAAAGTTTAAAATTTTAGGCGTTGGCTATATTTTAGCTTGTGCATTTTTTGTGCTGCTCCAGTTTAACCAGAGATGTTGGGAAAAAAAAGAGGAGATAAGGGCAACAGATGAAGTCATAGTTCGGTTAAGATAAGTGCAAACTGTTCTTCCGAGGTGAAGGACCTCTACCAGTAGATTAATAAAGACCTTATCAGAACTAACATAAGATTTGATCAAGCCCTTTTAATGATCAGCCTACGGCTGTCACCGCTATGACATGATTCGAAGTTATCAGCCCTTGGGGGCCCCCCTCCTGGCTTGGGGCTCCAAGCATTTCCCCGCCTTGCCTGCTTTCAAGCAGTGCCTCTGCTTAGGCCTCTGCTTAGGCCAATGCTTGGGGCCATGGGCCAGATGCTGTAAACCAACAGAGGCAAAAAAAAAGATGTTATCCATCTGGCAGTGGCAAAATAAAGAACAACAGGAAGGGTGGCAAAGACATCAACACAGAGGTAAGTTGTGCAAATAATACAGAACCAAATTTTGCTCAGAGCAGTTTAGTCTGTCCTGCTCCTGCTGTTTGGGTCGCACATTAAGAAAACTGGCAATTGGCTGATTTACTCAGCGAGCACGGCAAAAACAAAACCAGCTAACTAAATTGATGTTTATAAAATCAGTAGTTTTCCAAAATCAACAATATTATTACAGGACAATGCATCATTGTGATAAGTATTCCCATTCATAATTAAAATGTGTTCATCAGCAGGAGACATATTTTACAGGTTTTTCTTTTTAGCTCCTCTAGCTGATACTTTAGTTGTTCTTTTGGGTGGATTTTACCCTGCAGATGAAACCGTTTTTGTTCTGGAATAATATTTGATCAGGGAAAGCACAGTTTCTTCTTCATCAGTGATTATGAACACATTAGATGCATTTCCAAATGACCAAAGGTAACTGCAGCTTCAGCAAGTTCACCTTGGTTCATTTAAGCTGTTGTTTGATGCTGCACTCAATATTTGAAAAAACAAAAATAGGGTTAGCCTTCAATTCACATGACAAACAGTGTGAAATTATACAGCTTAATCACAAAATTAAAGTTAATAGTTGTAATTCAAAGTTATTCAGTTCAGTTCATCTGTTTGTCCATTTATGTTTTTTTTCTTAAGTTTTGCAAATGAAGCCTGTCTGGATATGTTTATTTAAGGCTGACCTTGACCGCCAGTAACTTGGATTTTTCAGCAGTTTTTTTTTTTTTTTTTTTTTAATTCTGACCCAAGTCAAGGGGAACATTTGCCACATTGTGCAAAAAGAGATAAAAGAGATAAAAGAGAGTGAATAGGTTCATGTGTAAAGGCTTGGGCACCACTTTTCTCTTGCATTTCTTGGCAGAAAAATACTTAAAAATATGTACTGAAGGATCTGGCATTATGACTGTGTCATCTCTACTATATACTGAAAATGAGACATTGTTAAATATTGCCCTTTTTACTGTCAAAGGCCAATTTTATTAAAAATTGTAATATTGTTGAACAGGGCCTTTTTTAAAATGGTATTTTACTGGATGTACACCATTTAATGGCTGCTTCTAACAGATGGAGCATTATCCCCACCTACTGTTACATTAGTTCTCTGCCATACCGCTCACATACTAGTCTATACAGTTCTCTGCCTGTATTACAAAGCTTCTACAACACCACAGATGTGACTAATTGACATTTTTTGTATTTCTTTTTTTCTGTGATTTGCTGCAAAATGAAGACATGATACACAGCCCTAATCACCTGCAGTAAGGAGGTTGTGTGATGGGTCATGAATCCAGCGTCATATAGTTCACCTTCATAAAAGAGATGTAGCACCACCTGCAGGAATTTCTGATGTATTGGGAAACCTGTGCAACTCGTTGGTACAATAGTTATCATTTCGTTAGGTCTGGCCCTTTCAATGCAGATTAGATGTTCTCTCGATGCATGCCTGGGTTTTTAATTGCAGTATTTTTCAGTCAAAGATATGCACTGGCCATATGTGCAGCCTACCTGTCTCTCACCCAGTGACTGCTGCATTAGGCTGCCCTACAACAAGCACATTAACTTCCCACTTAGTAAAACCACAGCAGTGTATTATTTTCATACAGGGCTCGTGGTTGTTTGAAGAACTCTTGAAAATATCACTAATATGATCTACACAAAGCCTATTACAAGATTAGAGCAACCTTGTCCTCTGTAATTGCATAAAGCAAACACTACATGTACACCTGGGCTTCAACGTGAAGCTTCAAAGCTGTTTTAGACTTCCATTATGGTGGTGCACATTACAGACACTCTTCCTTTTGCTCACTGATGTTTGGACAATCTTTTCATTTTAGAGATTTTTTTCCCACATAGACCTTAAATATACTTTTTGAAAATCTGAACCATCCATCATGCAGTTTAAATAAGGTGGAATTTTTATTATTATTGATAATAGCAACAGTAGCTGTTGTAGTAGACTGATGCCGCACATTGCAGAAACGTGCGCACACGAGGCCTCGAAGCAACTAGATGTTACATCAGCCCAGTCACTCGTGAGCCAAGAGCATTCATTCTACCGTCTTCCGTCTTCGACTAGATAATGAAAGTACGCACGCATTAACCAAGCTATATATATATATATATATATATATATATATATATATACACACACACACACACACACACTTACACACACACGCACTAGCATAACGGTTGTATTTAGGACACGACGGATATATTCCTGCTATATATATTGACTGTTTAACACAGGATCCTGTGATGGATATTTAAACGTACGCAATAAATAATCAAATATGCAACGTATAACGGGTAAAAGTCGGAATTTAAATAATAAAACAAGTTGCATGTATAAAGTGCAGAATGACACTGATTCATGCAATTAATATGACATTGTCTAAAACACTTTTGTAGCGCCTGTTTTAAAGTTTATGCTAAATGTTTTTTCTACATTTATTCATTCATAGACAGTGAAACAGCTCTAATGTGTCAGAAAGAAATGGACTTTCCGATTCTGTGTGAAGACGGGAACGTACCGCATGCTTGGGTAACTTCCTGTTGACGTCACAGCAGCGTGAAAGACTGTACGCCCATGGTTACATCACGTACCGGCTCTTACCTTCAGTTTATCGTTCAGACTTTGTGGCATTTTTCCTTCTCAGGAACAAAGAACGTCGAAGAACAATTTTCTAGATTTGATCAACACCTTGAAAAGGTACGAACTCAAATAAGCTATCGTATCGTCATAAGTATGTGACCTGTAGAATTTTTATTAATGACGATTCGAGTTCTCTCGTGGTCTTCGATTATTTGGCATTATTTGAAACAAGAAAGGTTATTAATATGCTGTACTAGGTTAAGTCATTAATGTTGTAAGTCTTTAAAATGAGTCACTGAGCCAAGAGCTAGTACATTTTAGTACGTATACCTCTGGTTGCCCTTCATGCGTAACCTCTGAGCTTTCCGTGTAGCAGCCGAGCACGAATAGACGGTTCCGTTATCAACTTTATTCGTCTGACCATTTAGTAATTTAACGTTCCGGCTTATATCCATCTATTTTTTGGGGAAAATTTAGCATGAAAAAAACTGCACAGTTTCCTTGAATGAACTGTCATGATCAGTAACAGAGAAATCAGTAACTAAACAATACTGTAATTTTCTTCTTAGATTTAGTAAAGATGTCTGGCATTGAGGAGAACGAGTCAAAATTCCTTCGAAAAGCAAAGGAAAATCCATTTGTTCCAGTGGGTAAGTAATCTTTACAACATCCCCCCCCCCCCCCCCCCCCCCCCCCCCCCCCACACACCCCCACACACACACACACACACACCCTTGGTGCATTCTTATCTTGTCTTGGAACTGCCACTTATGATGCCATTACATTTTAAGACAAAGTGACATCCACCCTTTTTAGAGTTCACATAAACTCTTTGTAGGAATGGCAGGATTCTTGGCCATTGTTGGATACAGACTGATGAAAATGAAAAGCCGGGGAGATACCAAGATGTCAGTTCATCTGATTCACATGCGTGTGGCTGCACAAGGCTTTGTGGTTGGTGCTATGACTGTTGGTAAGTAGTGTGGAATGTCCTTTTCTGATTTTTTTTTTTGTAGTTATTCTGTTTTCTTTTCTTGTACTAATGTAATGATTCACTTGTTGACTCTAAGTCATCATTCTGTGTAGTTTTTAAGTAGGTGTGAGGGTTGTCTTTGCTAGTAATTTTTTCCTCTGCTTCTTTGTTTCAGGTGTCTTGTTTTCAATGTACAAGGACTACTTTGCAAAACCTAAAGCAGATCACAAGTAGAGCAGACAAGTGAATAAAATTACAGACTGTTAATATGTCTAAAGTTTTCTACACAATGGCTGATGGTATCCATATCCCACTTTAGCATAAACCCATTAAGCACGTCACTTCTGCTAAACGTTTTGTCAATCTGTCACTTCTGTTTTCATTTTTAGTTTTAACTACTGTGAATTTGTACTGTAATGAATACCTTTTTTCCAAGATTGCTCCATAGCAAGAAAGTTCTAGTGATCTGTGTGACTCCACTCTAGACACCTCCCTCAAAGACTGTATAGATGATTTTCCCTCTCCGGTGTGGACTGTGTGTGATCTGCCCAGAGTGTATTCATCCATCTTGTCATATGTCATCTGGCATAGACCTAAGAACTCTGCACATGAATGGATTGGTCTGCCACATTCCTCAGTTTACAAACATTAAATTACTAAATTTACCATTTTGACATTGCGATCACCATAGCCCATTTTCTAAAAAAATATGTGGTAAGACTACATGTGGGATGCTCTCTCTCTCTCTCTCTCTCTCTCTCTCTCTCTCTCTCTCTCTCTCTCTCTCAAATGGGTCCAAATTTTATTTTTTATTCGAACACTTCCACATTTCGCTAAATGTGGTACACCTGCAGTAACATTAAAATATCAAGAAATAGGAAACTGTATTAATATAGATGCCTTATTAATTTATTGTACAGTATTATGTATAATATACAGTATATGAATACAAATACTGGAGATTTCTTTTTAAATGTTTTATTTTTCTTCTACAAAATAAAGAAATCTTGACCTATAAGTTGACTCCTATTATTTTCCAGCAACAAACTACACTGACAATTACTTTCATTTTTAATTTTCTTTTGTGAAATTAAATCTTTCAGGCACAGTCTTTTCAAGTGTTCTGGTCTAATGTTTTGTGTGCAGTCAAAGGTCCCAACTTGTAAATTCTAAAACAAAATATAAATTTTTAATTGTTTTACAGCCACTGTCCAAACAATAAAAGAGTGACATTTCCTTCTAAACACACCCTACCATTTTTGTGAGATAAATGTACTGTTCCCTCATTGTGCAACACCTGATAGAACATCCAAGAAATGTATAACAATACCACATGAGGGTTTTATTTGTCAGTGTGGGGAATCATTATATATAATAGTTTCTGTTTTCATATTACTAGAACAAAATATAGCAAAGTGCTACTTGTGTTTGTACGCCCTCTTGTGGAAGAGGACGTAAAAACATAAACTGATAAGAAGAGTGCCATTACCGTCTATTAAGCATCACAAAACCATTAGCAGGACTTGTGTCGGAATATTCACCCAACACACATTGGTGCAGCAAAAAGGAAGCAGAGCAGAGATGGTTATTTGGAATAATTAGTCAATCCCACCTGTTCATTATTGTACCTTCTTTTTTCGTTTTCTAAGAATAATAAACAATTTTTGTGCCTGTTTAACATCCCTGATTATTTAATTAGTATTAAATAAGCACTTCAGAGCTTGTTGTCAGGCCCCTTTCTTGTTCCCGCGAGATCTCGAGGTCTTCTCGTCGAATGATGTTGCTACGGCGATCGAAGCGCCGCAACTAGCTGCTACTGACTCGACAGGCTGTAGTAGACGATGCAGTGCAAAACAGCCTCTAATTTCCTAGAATTTGCATAACAGGTGAGCCATATTATTGTTATGTCTTTGCTATGTGATATTAAAAAAGTGCCATTGTAACTCACAAGCTATAGGCTAGGTAATTATGTGACTATTTCCAGTATTTTGTAGTTCCAATAGAAAGTTGCACTCTTCTTTATTGTCATTTCTCTGCAGATCAAGCGTTCTGCAGAGAATGTTTAAAATTAAAGGTTAAAATGTTAAGACCAAACTCCCAATGGTATTAATACATTTAATTTATAGGCACCTTTCTGGACACTCAAGGTCACCTTAAAACATACAATGAACAATAAATAAATAAGTAGATGCAGTAAAACAAAACAAAACAATGGAGGAGGTTGTCGGGAAGACCATGTAGAATGGAGTTACAGTAATCAAGGCAGGAGGTGATTAGGGTGTGGACCAAGATTGCTGTACTTGAGGAGAGACGCAGCCAAGAGATGAAAATAACTGTATGTCATGGAGGGATAAGTTAAGTATGGAAGTTTAATGATATTACTGTGACGTATTACATAAAAGAGATCATTTTGATTTCTACTTTATGTTTCCGTCATTTTAAGTTTTAAATTTCTTTATCAAAGGTCATGGAACATGACAGTGAATTGAATCATTTGCGGCTGCAGTTCCAAGCACTACAACAACAGCAGGAGAAAAGAAAACTGGACAAGAAAAAGGAGAGAGAAGCTAATAAGGTTATTACCGGTGTAACCCGAGATAATTTAGATGTATCTCAAACAGACAAACACAGGTGAGTCCTAATGAAGGCTAAAATAAATGACTAACATAGTTTTCATGTGCAATGTTTAATATATGACATGTTGTATGACATTAATTAGAATTTTAGTTTAAAATTATCTAATTAATTATGTCTGGTTATTTAATCTTTAATCTTTCTTTTTTACTGTAGTTTTGAGAATGAAAATTTACAGGACCAGCTGAGGGAGCTTAAAGATGAAAATAGTCGCCTCTTCAAACTTGTGAGTGAAAAGGACTTTGAAATTAAACACCTTAAGAGGAAGAGAGAGGAGGAGCGACTGGTTCTGGCAGGTATATGGAGAGTGACGAACAGTGCAGAAATCAGCTTCCGCAACAGCTTCCGCACGACTCATGCGCTCTTTTGTCCAGGCACATCGGGCTTGGCGGGGGATGTGGCCGCCACCAAAATTGTGGCGCTGTCTAAGAAGAACAGAGAGCTGTCCTCTGAAATCGAACGAGAGAAGCTGAAATCCAGGCAAAACGCCAGCAAAATCAAAGAGCTTGAGAAGGAGGTACCACACATGTCCCAGTTTATTTCAGAGGAGTTACAGTTTCATTGTTGTGCTCCCCCCCACCCCCACAGCTGCAAGATCTGTTGCCACTTTCATCAATCGAGCAGAAGAATGACACAAAGACACAAAATAAGAGGTCATCTAATGGCTGTGAGGTAATGCACAATCTATCTCTCCTAACTCAGATGACTGTGAGATACAGTAAGATGAACACGTGTTTTCAAACCAAGCAGGAAACCCCACTGATGAAATCCCTGCAGGAGAAACTGTCTGTTGCCCTCTTGAAAGTGTCAGAGTATCGAAACCAGCTTCAATCTGTCAGACAGGAGTTGAAAATAGCTCATAAGGTACTTGTTTTTTTTAGGTTTCTTATTACATGCCACATATAGACTCATATTCGGGTCTGATTTCTGTGTTATTAGGTGTGGTGTGTTACTGCTGTTGCAGGTTTTGGTCAGTGAGGTTGGAGAGGAGGTCAATCTGCAGCAGCTGATAAGTTCTCCACGGAACTTCAGAGGTCGCGCCCAGCAGATACTGACTCTACAGTTGAGGGCAAGTAAATCTTTACTCTCCTTGGATCGTGACGCATTGCTTATTTTATTCAAAGCTCTGAAAGGTTATTGATACTGTGTAAGATAGCTGGCAAACTGACTGAAAGGCGCTGTGCGACAGTTGCGGGATCTTGAGCAGCAGCTGAACCAGTCGACCCAGAGACAACAGCCGAGCGTGGAGGATGGTTTTCATGGTGTGGGGTTCCTGCAGACAACCCCTCCTCAAGAGAGGAACCTTAGCTACATTCGCAACATGGAGAAGGAGAAGAGGGAGGCATTTGAGGTGGGTAAAGTGGATGCAGGAAAAAAAAAAAATTATCTAGTTCTCTGAATGTGCCATGGCCCATCTTTCACAAACTCACGTGTTTTCAGAGGCTCTCAGGGGACCACGAATGCCTCCTGAAAGACCACGAGGATGTGAAGAAAAAGCTGGAAGCATCCAAGGCTAGAAACAAATCTTTGTCTGCTGAGCTGAAAACTCTGAAGGTCCAAATCGCAGCCCTGCTGGAGAAGGGTAAACATGATGATGAGCTCGTAGATGTTTTGCTGGTAAGGTGTTAGATAAGCCGAAAAATAAATTCACTTGCACCATGATGTGCACAGAACATTATCTTGTTTTACAGTAGATAACATTTAGCTGAACTATTTTTTTTTTATGTCGGAGCCATCTAGATTTATTTTTACATTTCATATTAGCAATTGTAAGGAACACTATGGAATTTTGGAGGATTGTGGGGGATAATATTTAATTGTTGATAGGAATATATTAACAAGCACATACACTCACAATGGTTCTAATTTAACTACAAATACAAGGAGGACTTAATAATGAGAAAACCAACAGTTTTATTGTCAGGTTGTCTTAACAAACCGCTGTTGTCCTTCAAGGAGGTATATGCCATGCAATATCAGACTATTTTTTTTAATGTATAAATATTATATGTACATGCCTTTACGTTCTAGAAGCAGCAGACACAGATGCAGGAGCTGCTCCAGCAGCTCAACCAGCAACAGAGGAAAACCCAACAGAGTGTGACAGCCTGCAGTTCAGCAAGGCTCCCGGAAGAGGGAGACATTCACAAGCAAGTCTCATGTTCTGGGTCGGCGCAGTTATAAAAATGAATATAAAATAAGTGATCATCTGATCACCTCACGGGACATCTTTCCATTTTCTACCCACTTTTAGGCCAGCCTCTAAATTTGGTCATAAACTGGTGCTGCCTGCCGTAGGAAGCAGTGTGGAAGTTAAGTAAGTAAAAAACAAACGTTATTGTTAAGTGTTCCTGTTAAATGATGCTAAACAGTAACTCAGGGCAGTGTCATATATGAAGTAAAGAGAAAACAATTAATAGAAGACTTTGGAGAAAGCACATGTTTACTCTTTTTTGTGTGTGTCTTGTTCTCAGTGGCCCAGTAACTTTAAAGTGTTCACATTGTTCAGCTGATGTGAGTGAACTGATGACCCAGTGTAACCAATATAGAATCCTCTGCGAGGAGAGGGACAAACTCCTTGAGCTGGTTCACATCCTACAGACAAAGTAAGTCATATTTTAACTGTTGTTCTTTCTTTCTCAGAACCACATAAATCACTTATTATTGTTAATATAGGTTAATATGATGAGATTTTAAAATGACTAACGTGTGTTCCAGCCCTAGAGATGGCAGTGTCTGTGCATGAGTCCAGCTCAGTGGCTGACATTAGGAACACTTTAAGATGTTATTTTCCATGTTTTATTTTCATCTGGAAATCCAATTATTGGATTAAAGACACGAGCAAGCACAGTAGAGCACATTTCTCAGCCAAACGCCGACAGTCTCTCTAAATTAGCATTCTTGGATCTGCCCCTTTTTTCCAGAATGACAGCAAAATTGAATGTGTTCTTATGAAGGCCGGTTTCCCATCCTCCCACTTCCCAAGTTGTGTTGAAACCTAATCTTGCTTTTGCAAAATCTTACTAAGAAATGAAAAGTTATTCGACAGGCAAAAAAATAAAAAAATAAATAAAATAAATTAAAAATATAGCAATGCTGAAGAAAGACTGAAAAACTCCAGTGTTAGAGTATTCTCCTTATTCATATGATGGTTTCAATAGTTGTGGACACTTCCTACTTTGTTCATGATTGGGGACTGTTCCCTTGAGATCTCAGCGTTAAAGAGACAGCTGACAGCCGTAAGAGATCTTGAAGGTTACTACAGTGCTCAGATCAGCATAGCATGTTAAAGCGATCAAAGTCAGCAGCTGTGTTCTTTTAATAAAGACCATCTATGTACATTTAAAGTTGCATTAATCACATTTCTGCCCCATCACTGTGAAAAGGATGGTGTTAATTTGAAATGGCTTGACTTCAACAGAGAAAAAGACTCTAGTCAGAAGCTTCTGGAGGCACAGCTGAAGTACCAAGAGGAGCGCCGCAGGATGGTGATCTTGGAACAAAAGATGGAGGGCATAAAATTAAATTCAACTCAGGGACCGCAGTGAAGATGGTGCTGGTATTTCAACTAGCACAAGCACACAAGGAGAATGTAAAAAAAATGCAATTATTCGGACCCTGGTGCAGACCACAGGTGAACCACAATGACAGGAGTCAGGGAAAGTGTGCAGGCATGTTGAACAAGCTGTCCGGCAGCAGACTGTTCACTCATCTGTGACAACACTGGAGATGATCTGAGCCGAGAATAAGCATGGTTATAGTTTCAAACCGTAGAGATTCTCAACCCATATGTTAGGCCCACACAGAGATGTCCTTGTTGTCTGCTCTTACTTAGCGGGAGGAACTAGAGGCTCTGTGGACACAGCTTAGAGCACTCTCCAACATGACCCAAGGCTCCGCGGTGACATGATGGGATAAGTCAAGCATGCTTTTGCTGCGGGCTTTGTGACAGCCGAGACGAGATATTATCCAGGGGAAGTGGCCGGTTCTTGTGCAACCTCATGTCCACTATCTTCGCCTGACTCATGACACACAGTAGCAGTAGCCTGCCGAAGTGAGGCTTCTGTCATAAAAACACATTACAGATTTCCACCCTGTCCCTAATTCAAATTCCCTTAGACAGTTTGTGATGGTTGTTTTGTGTTTGGTTGTCTTGAAGAGCAGAGCTTTATGTAATCCCTAATGGCACAAAGCAAGCATTCTTACTAATTGCAGAAATGTTGGCCACTGAAAGGATGTCTCCCCACCTTGTGCGCATGCTGCTTTTAAATATCACTGCCATAATATATCTAGGCACTGTATATGTTTTCCTCCGCTCATGAGAACCTTATAGATATCAGAAACAAATTGTGCTTTTGTATACAAATGGGACACCCATTTAATCAATAAAATTGATGTCTCAATGTCTTACATTCATTATTTTCCTCTTGTGGTGTAACTTTCCTAGACGCCTTGAATTTTTCTTGGCTCAAGATCGTTGTAAATAGATGTGTAACACGCCAGTCCAAATACTAAACACTCCAGTGAAGTTCCTTCAGACTTCAATATTCATTTCAAATATTACTCTTAATCATTTCTGACTTGAAACCAGCTGTGTGGGAATAGCGGTTGAACATGAATGCTGTACGGTTTCCACTGTAGGCGCTCCGTGCATTCCCATGGAACGTGTCACATGGACAGTATGTAGGCCTATAGCGCGTCATTTTAGCGTGTTAATCCAGAGGTTGCCTGGCTATGTTCTGCCAAGTGGGAGTGGCCCATACACTCATGCTAACATTCAAGCTAATTTCTTCTGATGTAGCCAAAGGGATTTCAACGGACTTCCCTCTCCCCCCATCCCGTCCTTCCACATCACGCTTAATTTAAAACCATGGCTGAGTTAGTGTGCGGATTCAAATACCGCACTATTTCTTCCAGGATCCTGTGGGAGATTGGTAGGTCCCCGCTGGAATCGGCGAGAAAGTGCCACAAGACAAAAATATCAGAGTTTGCAAGTGATGAAGAAAACCTTTATGCTCAGTGTAACAAAAAGCAGCTTGTGTTGAATACCTCCAGGAAAGAAGGAGATTAGGGGTGTCAATGCACGAGCAGATGAGCCACTGTAACCTCCTTGTGGATACGCCTGCAGGACTGACAAACACGCCTCACCGTGAGTAACATGCGTTAGGTAATTTGTTGATGGGAAGATACTGGTATGGTATTTTAGGAGAAAAACACGAAAGTTGTCAAAATGTTGAATATGAGACCTATTTTTCCAGTTTATTGACTTCAAACAGGTCATTGCTGTGTAATCCTATTTTGCTGATCATTTCAGTGAAAAATCTCTGCTGTTATCGACTAACTATTGTTGAGTAAGCTCGTTAGAGCGTGTCATCACGTTCAAATAAATAACACACGCGCCTGAACAATTTAAATATTGTCTGATGCAGCTGTATTGCACAGAAAGGTGTAGATTTATTCCAAAATGCCCAATAACCCACCAAACCAAACACAAACTTATGTAAACACAGCGTACGTAAACAGCCTCACCTATTTGTCATTCCAGGTTTGAATGACTCCTTTCTCCATCCTTCTCCTCAGAGGTATTCCCTCGTTCTGGACCAATGCTTCCTGTAGACCATTGACTGCATCCAGAAGCTAAAGTAAATAGCGGCGCTGTGAACGCAGAGGTTAAAGTTAGCCATCAGTATATGAGGGATCTGTGAACTTTCCTCGGGCCAGAAAACGGTTTGTGCCTCTATGAGACCATTCATCTGCTGCTGCCTCTCATTTACATGCAATGGAAAGAAAATAAACATCAGAGGCCTAATGTGCTCATTTACAGTAAGGAGAAATAAATAACTCGCTATCATTGCGGAGACAGAAGTGAGACGGTGA
This sequence comes from Pao palembangensis, assembly GCA_015343265.1. Taxonomy (NCBI): domain Eukaryota; kingdom Metazoa; phylum Chordata; class Actinopteri; order Tetraodontiformes; family Tetraodontidae; genus Pao; species Pao palembangensis. The sequence continues at coordinate 8,085,940 of CM027093.1, forward strand.
GGCTGATGGTGAAATTTGGTCCTTAGAGTTGCATTTATGAGACAGTTCTTTCTCATTTTGTTTGTTTTGTTTCTAACAGGTTTGCAAGAAAAGTTTCAGCTGATCACTTCACCACTACAGCCGTGACAATCCGACTGATTCACCGATGGCCCAATAGCCACTGTGCAATCAGTCAGTGACTGCTAATTCCAACATTTATTAGAGCTGAAACAATGCAAAGATAATCAGATCTAGTGTGTGCTCAGTCTTTTGTACACGGCCGTCATGCACAGTGGCAGTTTAGCACTGTCCCAATTATTTTGGTCTTTACAGTTGGGATTAAACCAGCATACTGTAAAGAAAATTGCTGCCTCTGGAGAAGTAAATAAACGCACTGGGCCTGAAGCTAAGCGTCACTCTAGGACAAATGGACTTCTTATTATCTTGCTTAAAGATGTTCTGCATCTTCAGGACTGAAATAATTAATTGGAACACTGCAGAAGCCTTTCGATGAGAGCTGAACAGTCTGTACTGTAAGTAAGACAACAGACGTCCGGTGGCCCTGGACTAAAGCACTTAGCTACTACGACCTTAGCTGTCAGAATCTGTAAATTCAGACGGTGTGTCGTCTGCACATTCTGTTATCCAGAAACCAGGCCATGGTGTTTTGGGCAAAGGCAGCTGGACCTCCTCAGCTTCATGCAGACAGTTTGGCTTTTGCACCATGGGATCGGTGTGGATCTGTGCACTATTGTCCCAAACTGTCATCATGCTGATGATTGAAAGGTCAGAGGAAGAGTCAAAAGTGTGAAGGGGGATTAAGCTTCCAGGCAAGGGATTTCAAAACGCTGTTGTTGGTGCCTGACAGGCCTCCCCATGAGAGGTCATTCATGGTTTGACCTTTCATCCCTCTTTTAAATCATGTGTTCTTTGTGAACAAATAAAAAATGTACACATATTGGAGTCACAAAACAAATGTTACAGCTATTTTAGCATTTATGTGCATTTATATCTTTTTTTTTTTTTTTGTCAGAATTAAAAGACTGTAGCAGTTGTGGATGTTTGACTCAATGACCATGTGATGTTTTTTCATTGCCACTGGTGCAAATATCCGTGATTCCCAAAGGGCACACACCTTCGAAACACAACTGATCCCTTCTGGTGTCTTTTGGAGCCGTACAGCAGTGATTGAGCACGGCCTAAAGATGCTGGCGGAGAAGTGGGGGGAGTAGCGGGATGACCTCTCAGATGACACTCCAAGAGGCTGCAGCTGCCTGTGGAGGAAGAAGAGGAAGGTTTTGTTCTTCATCAGCAGAAACATGAAAAACTTTTTTTTTTTTTTTTTTTGATGCTGTGTAGCTGAATGTGCAATCAGCCAGACGCAGCTAAGGAAAAAGAAAACTATAACCCCCCAACCCACCGTATATGGTTTCTCTTTCTGCTCTTGTCACTCATGTAACCAGTTCCATCGCCTTCTACTTATCTTCCAACCCGCTCAAACCAGGTGCTGATTGCTCGGAGCGTGCTTCTTCTACTGCAACGAGAACGTTCTGACCCTCAGAATAAGTCCCACTGGAGGAAGCAGCTAATCAAACAAGTGATGTGACCTTTATCTTTCCAAGCTCGCTCATATCACACGTCATTCTTCGCCTTCTCTTAACCATCACTTCAAGCGCCTCGAACGCATCCTTCACGTGGAATATTTATGTTAAACATTTATTATTTACGATCAACATGTATGGTTTCAGAGACACTGGTTGAGTAAATGACAGGGATTTTTTTTTTTTTTTCAAGAAGGAAACGCTATTGCTCTGCTTCAGACTGATTCTAAAAGAGGACAAATAAATCGGAGAGTATATTATAATCCAGAGTGACTTGATCTGATACCTGAGGCGGGAGGAGCAGCAGCTGCACCAATCCAGGAGTGCTGTACCAGGCAGCTCTTATTTGGATTCAAAATGGCTGGTTGTCAGTATTTCTTATTGATTGAACTGTATATGTGGGTTAGGAAATATTGTGAATGATCTCTTGTATTAATGCCTATACAACTAACATATGCAAGACAGGACTTGAATCTATGAATGCTGCACTTTCCTAAGAAACCATTGCTCTGTAACAAGTTTTAAATTGGCCTGCCTTGACAGGTTAACGTATAGGAAACACATCAGTAGGGAGGTCAAGGTGACAAACGGGATGGAAGGGGAAAGACAAAATGTGCTTTAAATAGGTCTGAATTAATCGTGACCAGTTTAAATGAATGAAAGCTGCGGGGTTTGCGAGCCTGATCGGCAACCGTGCCAGCGAAGCTGATCCACTTATGTTTGAATCCTGCCTCTCCACTTTAATTACCTGCTCAGTGATGGGCTAAACAGAGCGCTCAGGTTTTTGTGTTTCAGGGATCGGTAGGTATGAATTTAAAAACAGCCTCTCTCAATTCAGATCTGCATTACTGATGAGCCAAACATGAAGGTGAAGAGGCAACTCTATTGAATTTCATCCCAGAGATTCAGATTTTCAGACAGAGGAAGAGGTGTGCATGTGTAATAATGATGGATAATGTAATAATTCTGACCTTTTTAAATATAGTACAGCCAAACTGAGACTTTATTAGGTTATTGGCCATTATTACATGATTGGTTGCTAAAGTATAGCTTTTAGCTCTGAGTTTTCTAAATAAAGGATACAAGTGAGTTCACCATCCAATCTCAGATATGGAAAACAGGGGTGTGTTCCAAAAACATCATCTGCTGTAAACCTCAGCATCCAGCGCGACACAGAATCAAGCTTGAAAAGTGCAAGTAAGCCAAGCTCCCCGAGAGCCCCATTTGTAACATTTGTAGCTTTCCAGATTGCTCTCCGCCAAGGCAGGTAGTGACCATGAATACGGAAAGGTTTGGAAGGATGGACCGGAAGTGTTGTAATCTAATGCAGCTATGTTTCAAACCACAGACAGGCTGCTCCGGACTGAGATCTGTCCCAACCTCAACTTCTTTGAAAGACATTTGAATTCAAAAGGGTTGCAGCTGTAGCCTGGAAATCATAGTGGATTGCATTTCTGAGATGGCGTATCCGGCACTTTCGTCGGATCGATAACAAAGAGAGCATCTTTAAACATTAAATAATAGAATCAGGAGTGAAGAGTGGCCTCAAAATAATTAGAGGGTATGCTATTACCTGCTGAATGTGGTTGTGCAGCCCCGCTGGGGAGCTTAAATCCATATCTTTGTATGTCATAGGGAGTTGCTCGGATTATAGTTCACATCTTTACAGAAATTACAGCTTTTGAATAGTGGCTGTTAGTTACGTCCAAAATGTATTTCACGGATGTGCGCCTGATCTGAGCTGTTTAAAGGTAAAAACAGGAATCGTCCCTATAGAGAGCGGTTTTTACGCATTTAAAGGACACAGCTGGGAGGATTTCCATGCCCTTCAGGTCCTGAGTCAACAAATATCACTCACAACCTTTGGATTTTACTGTCCCGCAGGCTGGATCTGTGCGGCCCCGTCCCCCCCTCCCCCTTCTCAGGCTGCGTTAACTGCCTGTCCGCGGCAGGATGAGGCGGCTGTAAACTACACCGGCTCTGTTAATTAATTGATGTGCCCTAACAGCCTGGCCGCTCCCTCTGTGGTTGCGAAGCAGGTTTAGGCTGCCTGCAGCAGTCACTGTGGCCGTGTCTTTGGACAGATAAGGACAGGAAAGAGACCCTCAGCAGCAGACAGAATGTCAAAGAGAGGAACACATCAGCATCCCAGTGACCGTTAACCGCTCAGGACTGCTGTGGCCTGTATATGGGAGAGAAAGAAGAGGCAGAGCAGGAAGGACGAGAGGACGAAGAGGGGGACACAATGACTGGAGATCAGCCTGCGAGTCCTGCCCATCTCCTGCAGGGCTTGGAGGCAGTGCTGCTGCTTCAGGGCTTGTCCTCTGTGCTCTGTCAGATTCCAGATCCTGAGGTAAGAGCCTAAAGAATCACCGTGTCCTCAGCATGTCTCTCTCAGGAATATCCTAGTGGCTGCAGGTGCTGAAGGTAGCTTCTGTGACGCGTATGAAACTATGTGGAAATGTGATACACAAAAGTCGAGCTGGCATTTAAAATGATCAATGGAGAGGTCTGGCATGATGAGTTCACATGCATGTGTTTTATTTGCAGCGAATTTAGCTCAATAATAATATCTCATTTATTGTCATTATTATCATTAAAGACCCTGTTTCTGAAATTGGGAATGTTCTCTAGATGTGAAAGTGTAGAAATACTTTGGATGGAGAGACCTTAGCATTTTCACTTTAAAGAACAAACATTTAGACACCAAATGGAATGAATTAAGGTGCACAGGAAGAGGATGCGGTGATGCTAGGTCATGTGGTGTTGTTTGCTGCCACAAGACAAAAGTTCAAGGCCACTAATCCTGAAGTAACCCCCTCACATCCCAGAGGAGAGGACTTAGCATTGCATAATCATTCTGGAGGCCTTGAAAAATTGTTACTTTGGAGCTTTGTTAAATATCACTATCAAGGCTCTAATCCATGTGGGGGTGTTGCACAAGCACAAGCGTAAACTCATCCTCCAAATATAAAGACTCAAAAGATGATGAGCTGCTTCTGTTAACAAAAAACCCAGTCTTATAGAGAACATTTTAGGTGGCACTATGGAGAAAACACACTGTTGCTGTCATGTCTGTGCATTTTATTTATACATTTTATTATTGTAGTTATTAATTTTAAAGTTATAAATTATAATAGCTTTGGTTATATTATCATCTAAGGATTTTATTGTATCTTAATTTGATCCATCAGTGCTTGTTGTTTACATGAGAAGCATCACATCTGGTTGTTAAAACATTTGTTTCCCCACATTGATGCCATCAGTAAGCTGAGCAAATGTAATAATCATCCATTATCGGATCCAACATTCAGGCTGAGCACTAAAGTATACAGTTTCCAAGACAACCTTATTTTCCAGTAAGGTGATCAATACACAGGAGGCAGGGAGAAATCCTCCTGATGTTCTGATGATGGGGGCAGTAATCCGGGAGATTGATTTAATGCAAAAAAAAAAAAAAAAACCCCAAACAGACCCACATGTATCTTACCTGAGCCGCAGCTCTAATTTAAAATGTAAGAAGTGTTTGTTTTGGATGTAATTAATCCAAACACCACAGAACTGGAATGAAAATATGGGAAAAAAAAGCTTTGGAAGGCAACCTCAGCACCTGTTGACTGAGTAAAGAGAAATCAGAGAAAGTTAGAAGCTGTGTGAATGTTTATTTATGCTCCTTCAATGCTTTTCTAGCAACTGTTTTGGGAGCATCACCTCCAAAATGTCCCTGAGTGTTTTAGTATTTGGTCTAATGACGTCTTTTATTTCCACAGCTCTTACCCACAGATCCCCCAAAGAAGCCGGACCCCATCACCTCGGAGACTGTTGTTTTCTGGGGGCTGCGGCTGTGGCAGGTTATTGGCATCTTTGCTGTGTTCGCTTTGGCTGTTGGTCAGTACCTTTAGATCAATACCATTATCATCTTCAAATAAAACTTATATGTTAGACTTAACATTTAGACTTGCTTGTGTGTCTGTCCCAAATCTGCTGCTCAGTTCCACCTCAGGCGTAAACAACCTTTACGTTTTTCAGTTCGATTTTTGTCAGATTTTTCTTTTTTTTTTATCCTCTGTGTGAAAATAACTCTAGCATGTTCCAAACATCCTCTGCTTTTTCAGAGGGGCCGTGCTGCTCTGCATGACTGTGAATTTTTTGCAGCAGTAATGACTTGTTTTTGCAAACTTAATAAAAGTAAAAGTGAAAAGTTAGATTCAGACAGCAAGGCGTAACTGCCTAACTGTTCAAGGTTTATGTGATGATAGGATCCTCAAGAGCCTCTGATGCCAATATTCCATTTCTGTACGTGTGTGTCTGTGTGTGTGTGTGTGTGTACGTGTGTGTGTGGTATGGGTGGGGGGGTATGGTCAGGAATACACTTTGGTACTAAAGTTAAATTATGTACAAATTATGTGCATACTTTAAAGTCAATGTTGGCTTTTGGGTTCACATTCGACACGGACTGCAGTCATCTATGTCTGAGCCATCCAGGCTCCTCCAGCCTCTCATGCGGAAAATGCACCCGCTCATACACACACACACACACATACACAGGTGCTCAATATGCAGCAATGACAGGAACACACACAGATTTATACCTGTATCTTTGAGAGGACTTTCATTGACATAAAGCATTCCCTGGCCCCTAACCTCAACCATCTCAATTAAACAACTGAGCCTAACCTGAATTCCAACCTTTCCTATCTAGTCCTGCTGATGGTGTATTTTCAGGAGAGTTGTGTGCTCGGTAAATAAACTCTTCTTGTCCCATTCTCTCTTCCTGTTAGTTATCACTCTGTGCTGTATATTCAAATGCCGAATTCCAAGGACCAAAAAGGAAATTGAGGCACGGCACGCACAACGGCAAGCCGCCAAGAAATTTGCTAACACGTTAGAGACGGTGCCACCACTGAGCGAGCTGACGGAGATTCCAGGATGTAAGTACTGCACGTCCTGTTTCCAGTCACCTGTTGTGCGTTTCTGAAGCCCCACGTTTGGCTTTGGAAGTGTTTCTTTCCCTGTTCACTCGGCGGTACCACCAGCAAGCTGTGTTTTCTTAAAACAAAAGTACAAACATGGAATAAATAACTGCATCAAAATAAACGGGTGGACAGAGATTCAGCTCTAAAAGCACAGTAAACAAATTTAGACACCAAAATGAATTAGTCTTCCTGAACTGAAGACTGAAAAATTACAATTACAAAAATGCATTTCACCAGCTTAGCAGCAATATGTCACGCCAAACAGCAACCGTTTGAATCGAGATAATAACAGATGGTTTTACGAATAGCTTTACATAGAAACATGAAGAAAACGTGTCCATCTGCCATCTGTATTGGCTGTCTTTGCTGTGATGAGTATCTTCAGGTCTGCACATGTACTTCTGTGTGGAACACTGGTGTTTTCATTAAGAAGAACGGAAGACGGTTTCATTTTATTCTAAATTTCATAATTTCTTAACTTCAGCCCTTGTCTGCTGCTGTACTAACTTACACTCCTCTCCTCTCCTCTCCTCTCCTCTCCTCTCCTCTCCTCTTCTCTCCTCCTTGCAGCCCCAGGTGCTGCTGTGGTGCAGACTGTCTCTGGCCAGGTCCAAACAGAGCACGCTGACTCTCTCATTTCACCATAACTTTTCCTCTGTGCTCTTTTTTCTCTTCAACTTTCTATATTTATATATTTACTGTAGCTGCTAAATACAGCCTGTCCTGTCCTGAGACCTAAATCATTTCAGGTATAAATGCTATTGTTATAATTGTCACCAACATATGGATTCAGTATATGTAAAGGGAATCATATTATAGGCAGCAGCAAAATGTGATGTTTAAAAAAATACCAATATTTCACTAATATTGATTTCCAAAGTGTCATGTTGAATCTTGTTTAGTTGTGTTAATGTGCTCGCTTGTGTGTGCATATGTGTGATCAATCTTGCTTGTTTCTGCTGCTTTTAAAGATGAAATAAATATAGACACTCTCTTTACTCTTTCTATGCAGTGAAAATACACACATAAAGAGCTGTCAATACGTTTTTTTTGCACAATACGATCCCTCAATGAAGCTGCTGTTGGGCATCCAGAGTGCGCACTGGACTAAATGCTCTTTGTGATCATAAGGTTAATCAGCTGGGAATGTGCTTTATTTACATACTCTCCATCGTTTTGCCTTTTTCCATACTCTTCATCCTTTTTTCAATATTCTCATGAAATGAAATATGCTTTGCAAATGATTCAGCTGCCCAAAGCAGCCTTAAAGATTTAATTCTGCATTTTTAAAAAGCATTGATACCCTTTGGTTTGTTTCTTTAAGAAAAGAACAGGGAGCTCAATTTAGCAGCAATAGCACAAAAACAATGTGAGAAGTTCAGTTTTAGTGTAGCTGAAGAACAACACTCACACACACACACAAACACACACAGAGCAATTCATCTGACGTGTGGCACCTTGGAAAAATTTCTCTGCATCACTCAGAGTTACAGCTGTGGAAATAAGTTGGACCTCCTCACAATTTCCCGTCTAATGACTTTGAAACGTGTAATGAAAATGCCGTCCGAGGGCCACATCAGGACGGGCAGACTGAACTGCAAGAAGATTCTATCTTTTCCCTCTGATCTTTAGGAAGCGTATGTGACGTCAGGGATAAGGTCAGCACTGACAAAATGCCAAAATGCCCACCGGTGGGAATAGTAGGAAATTGTCGCTGAAGTGCAACTGGAATTAAATTCCTTAACGAGGCAGCTTTGATAATTAATTGCTGGATTTATCAGATTCCACCAGCTGTGCCCAACATTTGACACTTATCGGTGTTACAAAGGTCACCTTTAACATTTTGTTAAAGGTGATGTGAAGCTTTAATTGTTACACTACAACAGGCAGGATCTAAATAACTGTTATCTGCATTCAACCTGGGGTTTCGTTATAACTACCTAAAAAAACTTCCAGGACACTGTCTGAGTTGAATGTTTTAAATTCTTTTCTAACCAGGAATAATCTTCTTTTGCAGAGAAAAACGAACAATATAATTTGTTTCGGCGCAATTACTATAGTCACAGTTTATTCAACATCATTATTGCTGCACACGTCCCTTAAGTGAGAGAATTTCATATCTAATTGATATAAATTGTCTTTCACCACACAGGAAGCTGCCTGTCGTCTGTTTTCACCCCTCAAAGAGATCATGCTCATTAGAACAGATGGAGGCCGATGTGCCTCCATTATGTCCAACTGCAAGCTAAGCTTGCAGTTGGATTTATTTACTATTAAAGATTGGACAGGGATGGTACCTGATGCCATTTACAGTGTTTTGTTTTTTTCCTCCTTTAGCTGCAAAAACAGAAGAAAAGGAGGAGCTGGCCACGGTGTCTGCGAAGGTAGATACTGAGAAAGGAGAGAAAAGGACTAAAGGAAAGACAGAGGGCAAAGGTGCCAAAGAGGGGAAAGGAGACGAGAAGAACGCTTCCAAAAAGAAGACAAATGAAAAGGGAGAAAAAGACAGTGGAAAGAAAGAGACTGGAGAGAGAAAAGGAAAGAAGTCCGAAGACAAAGGAGACAGAGGAGAACGGGCAGAAAAGGGAGGGAGAGGGGGGGCAAAAGGTGGAGCCCGGAAAGCTCAGAAGTGAGGACCTTTTCTTTAGCACAATGTTGTTTTTCTAAATTTATACTAAAAAATAAAACACCCAAAACAAACATATCAATAATAATTCTTTGAATCAGAATTGGGATGATAGAATATCATAGTACATTAAAATTATGCATTTATTCACAATTTACTGCAGAACAAAGTAGACACATCACATTAGTTTACAATAATATGTACAACAGGCAATGAGATACAGCAATGAGAAGGTGAGATACAGTATGTGTTTGCAAACACACCAAAGACCGGTGTGGACTGCACTGCGTTCCTTTCAGCATAAGATAAATAACAATGGACGAGTTTACAGCTCCATGAGAGGTATTTGAAGTATTTGAAATAAAACTTTAGCTCTATTTTCATTGGCCTTCATGTACACTTGGTCTGAAAACAATCATTGAAATTATACAATCAGACATAAAGATATGGTTTTGTAGCATATTAAAGTGCTCAGATATAATTTGGATAAAATAGGATTATTTCAAAAGTTGTGCAGATTATATTACCCCTGAAATTGAAATGGAATGTTGAGGATTTGGATGATGGAACTATAACCATAAAATATTGTTGCCTGGGAGTATTATGAAGGTCAGAAATAATCTGATACACCATATGAATCTGCTGGACGTAGGCACTACTAATTACAACAAACAGACTGGCAGGTGTTGTATTCTTGAAAACAAAAACAACAGTGCAACGGATTAAAGAACCATCAAACTACGACTGGCTACTACTGAATGTCCGAGGCAAAGGTGTAAATTACGATAAGAAAATGTGATTTACTTTAATTATTTTAATTATTTTTTTTACACCAAACTGTATATTACAAATAAAAATGTCAGTGTTTTGGACTTTTGGACTGTTTTCTTCAACATTCCCTCTTTCTGTCTTTTTACAGTAAAATTGACTGCAAGTTTTTGGTCACTGATTACACAAATAAATGTTGCAAAACACTTTCTCTTTGGCATAGAAGACATAATTCCCCACCGAGAAACCATGGATTAAGAGCAGTAAATAACAAGGAGAAGGGATAACATTGTACTGTGGAATGGTTGGTGAAATGCCCTTGGATGCCTGATCAACATTTTTACAGAACCAAGTATATACAGAACCAAGTATTGCAAACATTCCATAAACATAAGGAAAAAAAAAATTACATGGAAACATTAGCTTGGTAACATATCATGTTTATACGAGAGCTCGCAATTAAAAATGTGTTTCTGATTTTTGTAAACATTGTGACTTGTATATTAATCAAAAAGCAGCAAAAAATACTAGAACATCTGTAAACATTACATATTTATTTCTATAATTATTTATTTATGTCTTTTCCTTCATGTCAACCACACTCCTGGAATCCTGGCTTGGGCGGAAATTAACATGTGTCATAATCTCTGAGTATTTCCAACTCCAAAAACACTGTGCGTGTGTGTGTGCGTGCGTGCGCGCGCGTGTGTGTGTGTGTGTGTGTGTGTGTGTGTGTGTCTTTTGGGAGAAAATCTGAAACATTCAAGTGAACTCTACTTTTGAAAGTTTAGATTAATAACATTCCTCCAAATAATATGAACGATATTTTCATAAAGAACATTTAACACGGCCTCACTGTATATAACTACAACATTTGTTAAGAAATGTGACCAATGACCATGCTTAAATACCGCCTGTAAAGGGGGGTATAACATCAGAGGGTTTAAATTACCTGAGTACCTTTAACACTGACATGGATGAGCAAGTGACAGAGGTGCATGAACTCATAATGGCAACGTTATAACACAAATGCAGATTTATGGTTGAACTTAGGTAGAACCCCAAGTAGCAAACGACACAAGTGGCACCTCATGGGCTGCTGCTCCTATACTTCTGTTAGAACAATTTTTCTCAAGAGATTTGCAGCAATCCAGTTGATGAAGGTTCCATAAATTTCATCCCCCTGGTCAATGTATATCCATAGATGGTAGCAGGAAAATGAAAAGGAAGCGAGGAGGACAGTCTGCATCGTCGCAAAGTGTGGTTACATTTCTGCTGAGATGCAGGTCAGGTCCCTGCAAACATGGTAAGTCCGACACAGAAGCATGAGTCGGTCTTAAGGTTGCACCTGGCGTCTACATCTACTGCAATGAGCATGGGTTTGTTCTATGCACACATTTCTGAGCACAAGACACGTGCAAAATAACCCCAAAAAGATATAAACAGTTACGGCAGTGGAAAAGCGATACTAAATGACAGTTTTTTTCTATCCTTTAAATCCTTTCACTGTGGCAGATGGTTGGTGAAATGTATTCGCCACGTCTCTGAGGGTCAGCGTCCCCCCTAACACATTACAGAAGTGATACACCCTCTTTGCTCCAAGCGGCAGCACCCAGCAGTGTTCTGGGTCAGTTCACGGGAGAAAAAACTGCCAGTGTTGATTCATGCAGCCATCCCCATTCAGACTATCCTGAGACTGTTTCTTTTTTCCCCCCAGTTCTTTTTCTCTCTGTGTACATCACATGACTGTCTCCCTCTCCTCCTCCACCACGGATGAGGGTTTCTGGTCCTCACAGGGTCGCGCGGGAGCCGGACGCTCCTCGTCTGGAACTTGGAGTTCTTGTGCCGATGACGGTACGGAGTTTTCCGAGACGGAACCATTCTTCACGTAACCGGGGAGGTTGCGGTGACCGAGTCTGGTGGTGAGATGGAGGGCCAGCGGGCCTCTGGCGGTGACGTTGGTGACGCTGGTGTGTGACACCATCGGTCCGTAGCTGTAAGTGTTACTGCCGCTCCGAGCTTTCCGTTTAAAGTCCAGGGCCAGGGTTCTCCTGCTCCAAGACTTTTTGATCTCGGCTTGCACCTGGGAAGAAAAGTTTGGGATTTTAACTTCCAGAAACTCAAGTATAGAAGCAAAAATGAGAAAACAGGCTCTTACCTCGCCGTTACAAAAGCAGTATATGATTGCCACTAAGAATCCCTGGAGAAGAATAGAGAAAGATTTGATTTTGGCTCGGCAAATTCCTGTTGAGTTTATCTTGAACAACCACTTTTGTCTTTATTCCTATTGTATGCCTTATTTACTGTCATTTATTCACAATCGAGTGCCTCAACAATTTCCTCTTACAGGCTGTCGACGAATAAAAGAAAAAAAAAATCTAGTTTACCTGAAAGGAGTTGAACAGCATCTCGTAATGCATTTGGATCAGCCAAGGGATACCAGACACCTCTGTATATGGCATCGCGTTAAATATTATGTAATGGACACCAAAAAGTGGCATCAGCACCAGTGTGGACTTCAATAGTTTCCTGTGATAGTGAAAGAAACAAAGACAAACTCTTCAAACATGAAAAACAACACATTTGAGGCACAAAACATCAAAAGCTCACACTAACTACTGCCTTTCAAATGTGAGGGGCTGCTGATTGGCTTCCGGCCTTATGTTTTAAATCACTTTTGATTTACATGTATGTATTTTAGCTCAGCTCTGGTTTGATGTCTATTTTGTCCATTCAAGATGCTGCCTTGGGATGCAAATGCAATCAGAGCAAACAGGTTTATTGTGTTGTGTTGTGTTGTGTTGTGTTGTGTTGTGTTGTGTTGTGTTGTGCTGTGCTGTGTTGTGCTGTGCGGGCCGTGCACCCCATGATGAATAAATTCATATGTCGTGTGGTTCAGAAATGCAAAAAAAACAAGTGTGTATGGATTATGCTAGAGCCCCGCACCTGCACTGCTGTCTCGTATCACATCTCCCAGCGTTTGTTTCCCGTAGCTTAGTTGCCAGGACTCTGATGATGTTCAGAAATAACACAAAATTAACCTGCAGACAAAAAAGACACCTAGTTATATAAAAGCGTGAGTGCACATAATGATATAATAAGGTGTCTTGTACTATACAGGTGTACTGAAACAGCGCTCTCTTAACCAGCAGGGGCGGTGATGCATGTGCTCTCAACACGTACTCACCACTACAGCAACCAGGATGGGCACTTGATAAATCCATTTCAAATTACCCGCACTTAAGTCCCAACACCTGCAATGGGGGCGCAAAAACATCAACAGCAACATGAGGATTAGAAAGACAACGATAAAGGTAAGACTCTAAAGCTTCATAATCCAGAACCTGTCAGCTCAAGAGTCCAACACAAGCCACTAACTATAACCTTCAAAACCTTTAAAGAGTTTTTTTTAAAGCAAAACTAATTCTGTATTTCTGTAGAAAAGGACATATAAACTAAGTGTCCATAAAATGTGATGCTGTAATTGCACACCTGGTTTGGTGTGTAGGTATTAATTAGCAGGTATTTCAGTCCCGCTCCTGCTGTGTCCCCCACCTGCGGCTGGAGCTTACCTGTTGTGCCACCACCCCTATTTATGTTAGTTAATAGCCGACTACGCTACGCTTCTAAAATTGGACTGAGCTGAACAAAGTTTCCCCAAGAACAGCAGAGGCTTATTGTAAAGTTTCCTTTTCAAAGACAACAACAGGCAGGAATGCCAAGATTTATTCTTTAGAACTGTCAACCAAATGTCTGTTTAAGTTTGGATTCTTTTTTTTAAATCTGTGTGTTGTTACTGGGAGAAGAGAATGTGTGTAATATTTATGTACGCTTACTCTGTGTCTGCAAAAATGGCTCTCACAGTGGCCCAAACTGTCACGAACATAGCAGGTACTCCTGAAGGATGAAATAAACTGTTACTAACACGCTCACAATCTCTCACATGCGACTGAAAATGCTTGATTCTACAGGTGGGATCTGGGCAGCACAGCATCCACATTGTATGCGCTGTGCTTCCAGAATTGATTTGCACAGTGTGTACAATGCAGGAACTGTAAAACCCGTATTCCTGATATATTTTTCTTTTCTTTTTTTAACAAAGAAAGAAGTCACTGACCACTGTTATTAATGACTGTTTTCCAGACCGTCAAATGCAGACTGTCAAAATGAAATACTCTCCCTAACTGCCACGGCACTGCAGTAAATTGCTAATCACAGGGCAATCACATGAACAAAGTGGGGCTGTAAATGAAGCAGAACTCACCCCATCCAATCAGAGTAAACCCCCACAGATACTTTCTGTCTGAGAAGAAGGTCATAAAGATGAGGCTGTGCAGGTACAAGCCCTCAACCAGGATCCAGTAGTAATTTGTGGCCAGGAAGTACATGAACAAGGTCACCACCACTTTACAGCCAATCTAGGAAGGAAAAACAGTTTAGTGTTAATGACATAAATGCAATTATGGAATAAGCATGGAGCTAATAGAGTCTAAACAAATATGTCTCTTTAGAGCACATCAGAAGAACAAAATGTTTAGGAAGTTTCCTGCAGGGATGTACGATAATATGTCAGCATGGTCTTCTTTTGCAAATAATATATCGCTAAAATATAGAAATAATTACCGTGTAATTGGTCTTTTAAATTAATTAATTGGATTTTTTATTAAACTTTCATTTTAATTATGTGAGTTTGATAAAGGTGTTGAAATTCCTAATTTGTAGTTGATGACAGCGAGAGCAGCTCCCCATCAGGCAGGAACGCTGCATTGAGGGGAAATTAGCAGAGGACAGCAGGACAAGTTTATCTGACTCCTGCTCTGGGTCTAATCCTCCAGCACATCAGAGCCAGCTGAAAAGGACTTAGCCTCTCTGTTCCTCCCTCAGCCTCTCATTTCTGCGGTTCATTATCTGCACTCGTGGAAGCTGCCGCATTTTTAATGACCTTCGCGTTTGAAAGCGCCGCCTGCCGCTTCCGTTTCACTCATGGAAACTTGTGGTGGATATCAATTTTCTGCTCTCGCCTATGCATGTAAGACAATAAATATGAAGACTGAGCAGACTGAGGAATCAAGACAGTTGGTGAAAACTCAGCAGGAGGAACTACAGCAGCCCCAAGACATATATGTATATACTATATGTATATATAGGGAGAGAGAGAGAGAGTTTATTATTCATTATATATAGTCAGGAGGTGACTCAGACAAACGGCTCCAGCTGCTGCTTTATCTCCACCATTATTATTAAATCAGCCAGCACACAACACTACCTTTTTCTGGCCCTGATTGACAGCCTTGTAGCCATCATCATTCATTATATTTTCTCATCATGTCATAGTCTAACAATTGTCTTGCCACAGTGGGGGTTCGTTCATTGGGGAAACATTTTAATTGGAGGGGTTTTATTTTTTTACCTTTAATAAAGGCAACAGGGAGAATGGTGGATGTTTTAATTTAAATTATTTACTTAAAGAAAGTCTTGAAAGTATTGACCCTGAAACAGCCTTGAGAAACAAAAGACAAGCACAGATACAGACACACGAATATGTTAAGAATGTTAGATAAGATGTTAAGATATGAAAGTTATATAATCCACAGTTTCTTTTGAAACTCTGCATTATATAATGAAACTGTGCGGACAGGAGAGGCGCATGGTGCAGATGATTGCTTAATTTTATACTTACAAACTGGGTTTTGTTGGCTGGCGGCGCTTCGGTGATGGACTTGAGCTCCTCAACTGTGACCGTCTCCATATTCTCCAAGGTAGATCCAGAGTAGAGAACGACATCTTTGACAAAAATACTGAGAGCTCGTAGCATATAGGACACAAACAGATGCATATGGATGTAGTTCCTGGTGCAGTGAAGTCGCCTGGGGAGAAAACGAGAGCGGCAATATCAAAAGGTAGATCTGTTAGAAGTTTATTTTATTTGCTGTTATTTGTGTATGTGTGTGTGTGTGTGTGTGTTGGGGAGACACATCCAAACAACACTCCTAATTAGGAACGGTTTCACACTGAGGATAATACGTACTTCACATTAAAGATTTAGAGGCTCAAAAAAAAAAAAGACACAAATATGTAACTGCTGAGCGGCAAAAGCAAATTGCAAGCATGTGTCAAGATAAGCAATTAAAACTCTGTCTTCCAAAACATCCTGATTAGAATAATATGCCAGGCTGAAATCAGATCGCATATGACGATTAAGCTAAAAATAAATCATTACAGCCCATAAACAAGTCTATTAATTACTCCCTAAATATCCTTTATTCCCTTTTGATTCTAAAGTGCTAAAACAACATAAATGACAGCCTTTGTCATACGTTCTACTGGGGTCTCTGCTATCAATTATCAGCAACTCTTTGATGTCGTCAATGAGCGGAATGTTTGACAAGCTGAGAGCAATTGATTCAGCTCCAGCGGCTGAAAACCAATCTAGGCTACGCTTCACAGGCGTAAACTACCAAAGCTCAGCCTGAGATGTGAAATATCAGGGTTTTTTTTTTTTTTTTTTTTTTCCTGCCTGGAAAACATTTATGAGGTTCCTGGTCTTCAAAGTGACACGTTGAGGGGGCTGTAGTGTAGAATCAGAATGTCAGATGGACCCCTGGGACAACTTATTAAACTCATTTGGCCTGCAGATTTTCTGGTGCTGGTGGGGAACTTTTTTGGAGCTTTCTGGCTGCCTGACTGTGTATTCATCACTGGCAAAAGTAATGAAAAACAGCATGATTTGAACTGATGGTGATATTTCCAATTTATAATAAGATGAGAAGAAAGCAATCCCCCCACGCACTTGCATTCAACCTTTAATTTACTTTGTTGAAGTGATTTTTATCAGTCAATCAAAAGCCACTTTCAACAGGATGGTTTATACATTTTATCTCTCTGTAGCAGAATCAAACTAAATGTTTATTTCTCGTTCATTAATGTGATCTTTATTATATCTTTCATGTTGGCATAAGAGGAAAGGCAGAGAAGTAGCTTGCATGTTGGCTTTTTAACCTTTATAAACTTGGCATCAACTTATCTAAATTTTGTTATTTTGAAAAAGCTGCAATAAGCATGACAATAACCTGATAGAGTGACATGTCAAACAAGCCTTGGGGCTCAGTAGCTCTCAGAAGGTAGACACACATACAGTAGCATGTTATAAGTTGTCACTTCAACGCACCGAAAATACCCCAGGATGAGGACAGCCACTATGAGCGAGCCCAGCGAGATGGAGTACCCCACTGTGTAGATGAGATACAGCCGATGAAAGACCTCCTGGTAAAAGATGACGAAGGAGTTACAAACACACCGGGGAAAAAAGGGAGTTCAGCACATTCTTCCTCAAACTCCAAGAAAACACATTCTAGATAAGCGAAAATGTATTTAATAACCAGTAAGTGGACATATAAATAACCAGACTTTAACGAGGTATGAAGCCATTAACAACCTAACATTAATCCACTTCTAGGGACTTCTAGTGTTAAGTAAATCCAAGTGAGGCCTGATGAGATCTTTTTTTACGTTATAACGTCATACTGGGCTTTACCATTTTGGAATCTGATATGATAACTAGCGTAGCCTTATGCCTGTGTGTTCTGTATCCAGTTTCTGCATAATTATTCATACTTTATCTCCTCATTTATGCTGTAGGATGTTTACCACATTAAAGATTTAACCTTTTTTGGGTACAAAATGTCAACACTCATCTCTTTTGACCTTTGTGAGAACTTTTGCCATCATTGGCATATTGTAATGTAAAACTTCAGACCACCTAGTCACTGATAACAACAGAGAATCGGAAAGATTCCCAAAGTCACCCACTTGGCGACCAAGCGTGTCAAGCATGTGGGAATTGCTGAAAACCGGATGAAAACGCAACTTGACGGTGTTGAGACAGGTTGGGCGGTGCGATCTGATCTTCGAGCAATGAGCAGAGGACACTTAAAGTGGCCAGTACAGCCACTAGCCAAACCATCTGTGCTGAAATGGCCCACAGCCACATGTGATGTAACCAGATACTGCACTTCCTGTCAGGGGGATAAGGCAGTTGTGCAGTGTGGGGTCTAAAATCTTGCATATGTATTTGTCATTAGCTACAATGGCTCCCTGGAGGGCCCATTGACATAAACATCTGGAGTCAGACAGAGACTGAGGATGCCACGGTGGGGCTGAACCCACATCCTCTTTGTTTCAAGCACCAAAGGTGTATATTTTTGTTATTCTATAGCAAAACACGGCTCATATCAATCCACATTATGGCACAAAATGTTTAAGTTATTTTTACTTAAGAATTCCTTTGGAAGCAAAAACGCTTTTTCACATCACATACTGGGAATTCATTCATCCAGTTCATCAACACTGATGTTTGTTTTTGTTGAGTCCTGATGTCAAAAATAAAAAAAGAACCTTGGGAATCTTGACAGGTGAAATTAAAAAGGTGTTTAGGCCTAAAACTAGTGTAGATTTTACCAGTGGGTACTATCTTTCTAGAATGGGATGTCATGAGACTGTCATGACAATATTTCACTTTTGTATCTGAATGGACATTTTGACAATTGTAGCCATGCTACTATCCTGTCATCACCTCCCACTGGGACCATTTCCTGCTTTCATTAAATGTAGTGAAAATTTACACACGTTCTTCCTGATTGCTTTCTGCGTAGCAATTATCGGCTGATGCTTCTCAGTGGTCTGTGTGGGGTGGCAGCGAAAGCTGCCACATGAAATCACTGAAACACTGATTGCGTCAGCAGCTGACGTGTCCCACATTTCATCTACAATGGCTCATTCATGGATGAGGATGGGAACGCACCTGTTGTGTGTGCGTAAAACGCAGCTCAGTCAAAAGATCAGAGATCATTTTCAGAACAAAGCATGTGCTAATAATGAGGAAGGCACTGTTAATGTGTCACTGTATGTTAATGGCGGGAGGAACCTCACCTTTTCATGGCTGTGGTTGTAATGGTAGCGGTATTTTGCACATTCATTATAATTGGCCCAAGTCTTATTAGCCGAGGCCTGCTCCCATGTTCCGTTGAAGTCACATCGACGGTATGCAAGTCCTAGGCACCAAAAAAAGGCAAAATGTTAATAACAGACTGACAGTAATTTCTTTCTACTTACACAGATAGAGCTTGTTCTCAATTAAAAGTGTAAAACGGAATAGCAAAGCGGGCAGCGGTGCACAAATTAGCACATACATCAATTGATTCGCCAGCTGAAAGGAGCTCCGGGGTCTGAAGTGCTGACTTTAGGCCGGACCAGCCTCACCTTTATGGTCGAAGTCGTAGATATACTCTGGACAGGCGGTGGATACGAGCTTCCCTGGAGGCCCTTCAGGCCAACACACAATACCGTCCCATTCCGGGGAGCAGAAACCATCTGTGGAGGAAAAAAAACACCAGAACTGACTTTTAAAACTGGAGCCAGAGAGTGCTGTTCTCTGTAGGTCATGACATTGCTTGGCTGTAGGCACTTATAAGAGCAGCACTGCTGTATCTTTGCAGGGATTAATGTGTCCTTTAAAAACTAGGCCAAATGCATAAAGTTTACCCAGGATGCAAATGAGCACGGTGGAGCAGTCCTGTTGTGCGGTAAAAATGACTGGGAATTGGCTTTTTTAGAAAATGTACTAATTAATTTCTTTGCGGAGCAGGGCCTGGAGCACACATTTCCCATTAATTGTAAATTAATTAAGACTGGAAATCATGTCATTTCCAGCATTTTGTAAACAAGCCATCCATTGAATCTAGGCTTGTTTGTGAGCAGCAGCAGATTTCCGTAAAGGCTACATTGTTGGCATCATATCGTTTTTATGTAATTGGACTGAAACACTGGTTGTATTGTAATATCGTGAGCAGGATGTTAAAATAAAAGAAGTCCTGTATTAAAACGGAAACCTGCATTTCCAAGTGGAAATGTTGCTCTGGCAGCATTAGCTGATAACAGAGGTCAACAATGTAAATCCACTCGTTCATTTTTCTGTAATGATACCTGCCTCCGCAGTTGACGAAAAAGAAAAGTGCAACAAGGTTAATTAAAGAAAGTGATCCAAAAGCTGATGGTGTCATTAATGCTCTCCAAACTCCAGTGAGTTTGGAGTATATCAAGTGCTGACAAAGTTGAAAGATGAATAGAAAACCTGACCCTATGTTGCAAAGATATTAACCCTAGGCACGATGTGATGAACAGCACATGTCCCATAAGCTACAAGCCAAAATTTAAAGACGTTTGCTGTTACAGGATAGGTGTGCACAAGAATTGCACACACAGAACACACTGTTTAATTATTCTGCCCTATAGTCAGATATATAGAGAGATATAGACAGATTATCGTTGACAAAGGCGTCACCTTTCAAGCAAATTCAAAACCAAGACTTTCCGTTAATCTATTGCTGCCATTCCGTTTTCTAATGAGCTGCTCATCAACCAGTGAGATTTTCTCTCTAATACAAATAAAACCCATAGGATAATGTCACAAAGCCCTGTCAGCACAGCAAGAATGCATAATCAAAAATAAGACTGTTTTGCAAATACATTTATCTTGTATAATTATAATTATTCTTTTTTTTCTGAACATTTGTTGTTGGCTAAGATATTTTCTAATGGCATATTTAATAGCTGTTAGCTTGAAAAGGAAAAAAAAAATTCATTGCCAGTTTTTGGTGACTTGTGCCTTCTGAGAGTGGTGTTCCCGTCTTTTTACCCACATATTCCTGGCACCAGCTTCTCCTATGGTTTGGCATTTTCTTTTTATGATTGAAAACATCTGAACGTCTTTGACCGCTAATAAATAGCTTGGGATAAAACTATTACCACCCGACTTTTTGCAGCAGACCCCTTATTCCCTTGTTCCTGTAATCACAGTTGCAGAGAGAAATTTAGAGGCCATGACGCCATGCTTTTTATTTCCCTGTCACTTGTAGCAGAAAATTAAAGAGCAGACAGAGTGGAGCTGATGGATTTCTACAGATCTCTGGTGGGAGAAACACAGTGTTTAGCTCTGGGAATCGCACTGACCACACATCCTGGGAGTAAAATTGCCGTAGATTTTATTGTCATAGGACCACCTACTATCTAGAGTGAAAGCCGCACAAACCTTTTCACCCCATGCTGAAACTAGGGTATCCCACCAACTCATCGGATTCTAAATTACGAATGTCATGACAAATCAAATTTTGTCATGATCCTTTCATAACAGTCACTGATGTTTTTCTACGCCCTGACCACAGCTTCGAAGGCTGCAGCTATTTTCACACTGCAGCGTCTGAGACAGTGAACCCACATCCCTCCGCTGTATTCCCCAGTCATGCCTTGGTGTCTCCCTCTTAGAAAACCTCGCCTGTCCCGTCAAGATTCCTTTATGTACAAGGACCGACAACCTAAACTGCGTCCAGAAAAAAAAAAAAAAAAAAAAAAAACCTGCAGCAGTCACTGTTTCCTGGAGGAGAGGCTGATATTTTAAAATTGGCATCAATTCCTGGCCCCCACATGTACTGTAAGAGATCAGAAAACCAGGCGTTTACCACGACGGTAAAAACCTTGGGGTGGTCAGACAGTCCAAAGGCAAGATACGCACATTTTTATAAAAAGCCCTAAAATAACTGTTGTGTGTTAACCTGGAGTCACCCCACAATTCATACAACGGGTGCATCTGGGCATAAAAACGTGGACAGTGTGCCCGGGTCCAGATTGTAATGGCCATTCTGAGGTCAAGATTTACCTCAGGTCATCAGATATCGCATGAGCTGCATGACAAACCTCTTAAAATGTACCTAACCGAGATAACTGTGATAACAAGCAAACAGTCGGATGATGAGTTCAAATCTAATCCAGGCTGAGCCAAACTGATCCTGTCTTGTTAAGCAAAAAAAAAGAAAAAGAAGAAAAACAAACCTCCAGTCATGCATGATGAACTAGCACACACACACATCATTAAGGTAACATGTTCATTTTTATTCCTTCAAATGCTACTGGACACAGGTGTGCAACCTTCCGAAAGAGGTTAGAAAAAGCCACCACGTGTGTGTGTGTCTGTGTGTGTGTGTGTGTGTGTGTGTGTGTGTGTGTGTGTGTGTGTGTGTGCGCGTGGGTGAGACCGCAATCCTCAGGTATGTGGGTCAGCTCTGATGTACCCCCAAAACATCACCTGCAGCATTTCACTGAATCCTAGTTGGACTTGATGGGCTCGTTGGAGCCCAGACAAAGAACGGAGGGCAGAGAACGTGCACGCCAGCACATGTTGTTGGCTGTTAGAGGCGCAGTCAGCGATGAGGCCAAGCTATGATGAAATTAAGAAATCAGGCATTAATACCAAAAGAGAGTTTAACTGTTCCAGCATAGAGACAGAATTATTAATGTGCTCTGAGGCGGCTGGTGAAGTGTGACAATCTCACCGCGACTTGTCAGGGTGGATTAAGGGTGATGGTGGTCAGATGAGCAGCACAGAGTTGTGTCTGGCATTTCGAAGGCTGCACTAACATCCCCGGCATGCCGTGTTCGGTGGGTTTTGACACGAAGCAGCGTTGTTACATAAATGCTGGACATCTCACACAAGTTCCTGTTTGGCGCCTGTAGCTCTCTACCGCCATGCGGAGACGGTGTTCCAAACGCTGTGTAATATTTGTGGAGTTTTCTCAAAAACCACGTCGGGAAATGTGATGCGGGGCGCTGAAACTAGCGAGGACAATCAACAAAAGGTTTTGGGTTTGTTTTCTTTTAATTATGTGTTTCATTTAGTGGGGGGGGGGGGTGATTTTGAGGGTCTGTGACTTCAATGTGACCACAAGGCACTGTGGTTAAAGACAAAGTAATGCTGCTGGTTTGGTGGAGGAATCCAAAAGCCTGCTTTTAACAATGAACGGAGAAGACGATAGAAACCACAATGGGGTACCAGGGTCTACTGGAAAATGGTCGTTTTAAAATTAAAACAAATACACAGATTCGACCTACAGTAGATCAGATTTTCCTTCAGTTAAACCTCTGGAAAGTCAGAGGATGGACAAAACTGGAATTTACCTTAAGTATAAAAAAACAAAGAATTTTATACAAAAATAAAATGTTCACCAACCACTCAGACCTCGTCGGGGGCAGTACAATCCAGCCTTAAATGTCTACAGCTATGTCATGGCAACCTGAGCTGACTGGCAACTCGTGAATGTGTTTTCAATAACAACATCACGGTGCAATTTGGAAACATTATGGAAGCGGGTCAGGGTTCAGGTCCACAGAGGATATGAATCTATTTTTGATGCCACGAAAATCTTGGCTAGGCACGTCGTGGCGGAGAGGTACTTTCTGTATTTTTCTGTCTGGTGAAGATACTCACTAAAACATCAAACCAAAGCAAACAACAACCCCTCCACCCCCCAAAAAAAAAACCAAATAAAAATGACAAAATCATTTAACAAACAAATGATCTACAAGTGCTTCAGTAGATGACGTAGCTGCATTCCTCACGCAGAAGTTCTGGGATAGACTAAATCTTTTCTTTTGTTTACTGCTAGCGAAGTCAACTATTGATGAAACTGCTACAGTTTGTACTTGTTTTTAACGGCTCAATCTTTGTCCCTACACCAGAAAATAAGAGCTCTCCAAGTCAAAAGAGATTTTCACCATCCTACCTCCAACATAGACTTTCAACTTCTCTAAAAGACAAACAATTTGAACTCATCATCCACAGAGAAGGCAAATCTGTATCCCAGATCTGTTTTGAACTGCTGCTCTTATTTCAGTAGCTCCTATGATCAATCATTTAATCAAGACAGCAAGGTTTTTGTTTTTTATTTTTTTTTATCTGCACCCTCTCTCCATCATTGCGGCTGCTCCCATTGATTGACTTCCTCCTTCAAAACTGCGGCTTCATCATGGCACTCCTGTTCCAGAATTCCTTACCTCCTATAGAGAGCTCACACGCAAACCAGTGGGCGTTCCAACAACCCGGAAAAATCCGACTTTCCTGGTCCTGGATCTCATTTTTGTAACATTTTTGTGACCTCTGCCAGCGACATTGTCAAGTCATTTTCTAAAGCTTCAAAATGAATGAAACTCCAGGCGGCATCAACCTGAGAGCAAAGCTAACTAGCGAATAATGATCAGAACAATACAATTTGCACCGCGTCACCTGCCCTCGCCTACCAAACTGTTGTGGATCAAACCTGTAGAATTAGCAGTGCTGTAACTTAGAAGGGCTCCTTTTCTGTCAACTTCTTACTTACCAGGAACCTTATGCTTCGCCTTGATGATGCCTTCGCACTTTCGCTTGGCTCGGAACAATAGGCCAATCTGTTCCTCCTTGGTCAGCACATCATCGGCACAAACCTGCAAAGTAACACAAAATGACTGAATCAAGTAGAACAAAGGAATGTGCCATGAAATACGTGTCAAGCAAAACTAGACTAGACTAGTCACCATTAAAGGCTCTGGTCTATGCAGACTTGTAAATTCTTGTTCCTGGTTCCAAATTCACAACCCAGTGGCAAAGCTCATTTTCAGTGGTGCTTTCAAGTGCACACAAGGCCTAAATACAACACCATACAGCGCTGAAAATAAGGGAAAGCTGTCATAACAGGAATGCTAATCAATGTGCAGCATGATCAACAGATTGATTCCTGCCATCACCTTTGTTGTCAGCCAACAGCTGTACCAACAGAACCACCGAGATAGGCAAGCAAGCTAACAAATATTCAGATCGACTGTCTTTATGCCTGATTTGGGTCTCCTTCAACAGAAGGAGATCTGGTACAGCACACGAGACAGCAGCTGTTGTGCTGTATATAAACTGACCAGACCTGACAAAATTATATATTTGCTTCTAAAAATGTTCTTACATGCAACATTTTTGTCTTTCAACATTGCATTTGTGAGTGGTTTGGCACCTCAGGTGTGGTTTTCCATGAAAAGAAAGATTTTCCATTGGCCAAATTGACAGGAAGGCTGTTTCCCTGTGGCAAAAGCAAAAATGGGACCATATTAGAAAAGACCACATCGGTTTTTAAGAGAGCGCGACAAGAAGAGTGGGAAACAGAAGCAGAAAAATTTTAGCTAGGTGGGAACCTGAGTGCTAATCATCCGGATGTCTCCCTTCGATACAGAGCAGCAAAATGCATCATGTCATTCAGTGACGCAAGCACGAGCATCTCTGGCATGTCAGCCTTGAGGGACAGCTAAAAATGGTCCCGTTTTCCTTTTTTCAGTGCTCCAGTGCAAACAGAGCGAATTAAAGCCACACATTCGCTCTGAGCAGCTATCTGGATGGAGGTGAATTTGGCAATTTCGGTCAAAAATTACACGCAAGGCTGTCAATTTCTGCAACATCTTCCACCAGAAAATACACTGGGAGGTGTAAATGTGGGAAAATGTCACTGTCAAAGGGCAGATCTGGAAAAAAACTCAGTGCGAGTCGCAGCCTTAAATGCATAGAAAAGAACATTTTCTTTGGATTTTCAGTCCTCTCGCTCTACCAACTACAGTGATGCAGAAATGAACGGGTGAAAGTGTCGTATCTGAAAGGGACATTAAACTGACAGAAGTGACAGAAGGGGTAATTGCACACAGGCTTCACGTCTCTGCTGGAGCCGTGGAGTCTCTTTATTAGGGGCCGCTGTGGCTGTGCCAACATGATGTAATCAATAATTCATTGTAAAAATAGTGTTTTGATTTATTTTTTTTAAAATTCTGTCGGATGCTTCTAAATTGGTATCCTGACATATTTGGAAGTGTACAGTTTGTCAAATCTCCGAGTTTTAAAATGAAACTGCAAATAGCGAGCTGTCCTGGATGTTTTTTTTTTTTTTTTCATTTAGCTGCACATGTAACCACAATACCTCAGTCCATCAATATTTTCATTACTTTGAGTCCTGAAATAAGGATGTGCAGTCTGGGAGCTGAATAAGGGTACAGACAGAAGACGTTTATGCCTTTGCACTGCAAACAACCACAGATGGAACAACATTAGACCGCAGGCCAACAAGGAAAGATACAGTGCTACTCTAGCTGTTTACCATACTAACGAGGCCAATATAGAATATTCCACTCCTGACTATTTTCATCTCTGACTGGTGCTAGTTCAAGCAGAAGCTCAAAAACAAATTCAAACTTACTATCGTTTTACCAATAAATTGTTCTTCTTGAAACGTTTTTGATAATGTGTGTATATGTACTGTATATTTAGCTTTTTTTTTTCTGTCATCAGAGTCATTTTTTCATCAGGACAAGACTCCCAAACTATCATGAAATCAGACTTTAATCCACTGTTCGCATCAGTGACCATTTTGAGAAGAGAATCCCGGGTAATAAGTGCGCCCGTGATTATTTCTGAAATGTATTCCTCCTCCACTGGCCAGATTCCAAACCTCTAAAGTCAACACGCATCTCATAGGAAGAAACACTGACATTTATTATTTTTAACTGCGTTCCTTTCAAGACAGTCATCTTTTTGTCAAACCGTTTCTCAGCACAGGCCAAAAAAGCGCAAACGAAAATTAGAAAAATAAGCGCCGTGCAAACATGCACGTTTTCTATTGGCGGCTGCTGGATAAACATGAATAAACCCAAATGTTCTATCTGTCCTTTCAAACTTTGGTCTGATAAAACTGTGGCTCCCTTCTAAGGATAAGAGCACTACCTGCTTTTAGACTCATGGGTCAGAGAAGTGCTGAACCGCACGTGATCGAATACTGGCACTATTTAAAACTTCAGTTTGGTTTCAGCATCTTGGTCGAACTATAATAGTCACTTTCCTTTGCGCAGTTTTATTTGGTTTGAAAATATTTGCTTGTCTGGGACCCATTTAGTCATTCAAGCGACCTGTCATCTTCAGTTTCTTTAATTTCTATAATATAGATTCTGATGATAAAAATGAAATCTTTTTCTGCACGCTCTATCAAAAATGAGTCACCGTAGTTGGCAGAGATGCTGGGTTTTGTGTCTGGACTGTGGAAGGTCTTGTGCTATATCATCCTCTGTTTTTGTTTTTTTTTCATGTTGTGGTAAACCAAAATCATTTCCTGACAGCTTACGCAGCGAATCCGAGAGTAAAACCTTGGAACTGGAGTGTTATGCCTTCATTAGAAAGCACCAAAACACAATGAGAAATTCTACTAAGTTAAACCATAAAAACAAGCTCATTATAATTGTTTGGTATTTACCTGTAGAGTGTCACAGCAGTTTTGCCTGATATTTTTTAAAAAACGAGAATTGTAGTATAATAGTTTATAACAAATAGGTCCTCTCCATATATGCTAGAATGTAAACATATGCCAGCAAATCTTGCCTGCTGCAAATATGAGGAAGTTATTTGTGCACCACTGCATCAAAATGCAAGTAATTCATATAATGCGAATTTCATCTAACCCCACAGACACAGACATGCAGCAGCTACACGGCTGAAAATAGGCGGCCGAGTGACACAGCAGCAACGGCGGCGTCGCCATAAACATGTGGTCTATGGCTGGAACGGCAGGGAAGATGCAACGAGCAGACGCCGCGCTGGCTGAGAAGCCAAAACAACAGCTGGCGCTGAAGACGGACTCTCCCACCTAATCTCCGTCCTCCAACTCAAACAAACAAATGCGTGTGAATGCAGATCAGAATCTGTGAAATCAGAGCGGGAAGAATGAACACCAATCATACTGACTGTCTATGTGTCAAACGGCAGATTTCTACACTTTACCAGGCGGCCCGCTGACAAAAATTGTGGTGATCCAAAGATGCACTTGGAATTAATGTAAATAAATGGGAGGGGGGGCAACTCCCATGATTCATTCACATGTGGGACTCAAATATGCAATAACAATCGCTAAAGTTGACATAATGACACCTGCATCGCTCTGCATGCTCATCCTCTTATTTATTTATTTTTTAATGAAGAGATTATTGTCAGAACTGTGTTATTTCTGCATTTAATATGCCTATTCCTTCAATCATCAACACAAAATCCTCTTATCCCCTTATTGCTGGCTTCAAATGTCACGTCTATAACTGGTGTGAGCCCTCAGGTGCTCCTCATTTTGCTCATTGTTTGACTGCTTTGCTGCAGTATTTTTTGTAAGTGTTACAAACAAGATTTAAGCAACACACACACACACACACACACACACACACACACACACACACACACACACACACACACAGAGCTTTGTGATTGCTACATTTAAAAACAAGTTTTTAAATGAAGACGCGATCCACCTTGAGCCCCTCCACCACTCCAGCAACGACCCTCCAGTGCTGATGACAGTTTAAGGTAAATGGTCGCATAAAGTGAGGTTTTCCTCTCCGGTTCAAGCTTGATCACAGGGATGATAAATAATACACAGATAATATTTACTCTGCTCTCCGTAAAGCACCTCTATTCTGGGAGCACAGGCGAATGTTTGTTTTATGTACTTGTTTTTGGTCATTTGCCATTCTTTACACCGTAGGATAACATTCACTTCCTTGTTGTTGGCGCATGCTCAAAATTTGATCCCAAGGGGTTTTGGACATTCCTGCTATTTTCTTTCCCTCGGTAGAAAATAGGGTGGGAGTGGACGAGGGTCTCAAAAATTATAACTGCCGAATCTTGTTTTTAATGGCTCGTCCACTATCTGGAAAAAAAACACAAATCTGTTACCCTTGACATATTGCGCCGCGTGAATGTTTTAGCGGATGAGGTTGCTGGATATTATAAACTCTATGAGTCAGTGCCACTCCTCTTCAACTGTGCTATTTGCATTTGAGGATAGAAACCACAGGCCACAAGACTGGTTGTCCTTTGGAAATGCTTGCCGACCACATTCTGACTTAAAGCAGCATTTAGCTCCTAATTATACCCTGCTGTAGCTGTGAGGATGAAGAACAGCACTTTTGTCCTTGATGGAAACAGTGTGTGTGTATGTGTGTGTGTGTGTGTGTGTGTGTGTGTCTGTGTGTGTGTGTGTGCTTGTGTATGTTTGTGTACATGTGTGCGTGGAGTGGCAAAATGCATCACATGCAGAGGACCGCCACAACTGCGTTGGTCTTTCAAATGAAAAAGAACCCTTCTTTTGTTACTTAAGTGATTTTAATACACATAAAAAAAAAAAAAAGATTCATCTGCATCAATTTCATTCCGCCTTAAACCCACTAATGCTTATGCAACAGTTAAATACATCAGACATTTAACAATATCATGCATATGACTAAGGTGTAATATCTAATATCAGCCAGGGCAGCACAAAGGGTCAGTTATATTAATATAGAAAGTACTTTAAGTATGAATTATGGGCTTTTTAGTTTTATATTTAGATCTTAAAGGAGATTTATAATACACGAAGTCTAAGTCTTTTTTTCTCCAGAATGGGCAGTTAGGCGGCACATGTCGATGGCCTATGATACACTTACAGCTGCAGTGTGACAATATTCTCAGTAATCCCCTGGATCAAAATAGATGAGGATTAATGCAAGTATCCAGACATTATAAACAGAGAATCTGACCCTAGTCCATCTAATGAATAATTTACCATTTCCAATTTCATCTGTCTGAATCTGGAGTGGGGGAATCTAATCAAAGTGCATGTCAGCATGCACTTTCACCATAATCGTGAACAAGACAGGTAAGGTCATCAAAGGCAGAGCACTGGAATATTTCATTCAGTGCTAATGGACTTATTCATTTTTCAATGACATTTTCACCCAAATAAAACACACAGGGGGAAAAAAAAGTAGGAAACAGGGCTGAAAGCTTTCTGTGGCTAATTCTGTCGTACAAAAAAGGTTTGAGAATAAATTACGAGGGAGAGACGGGCGGGTCATTTTGTCCCACTCTGAGGTTCAGGTGGGAGTCACTGACATTCACTCCTGTCAGCTGCTTCATCGCCACGGTAAACGTTTCCCTCCGTCGGTTGGTATTCAAGCTTCCAGTATGGGAGGTCAACATTCCAATTATTTGCCTGCAGGAATTTTTCTCTTCATGCTTTTCTGCATTGACCACATACCGCTGAGTCTCCACTGCTGTTTATTCAGCTTCTTTGTGTCAGATTTGGCTTGAATACAACTTGTTATGTGCATTGCATGAATGGAGCCAGCAATAAAATACTAATAAGGTAATTTGCAGTACAGAATAAGAATAAAGGCGAGGGCCCCTGTGCGAGGGGGCCCTGTAAAATATAAAAAATTGCACCATTGTTCCCACGTCATCAGTTCACAAAATTATTTATTTGGGTTTATTAACTGAAACAACCAAACTCAAACACAAAAATGGGACAATTTTGTGCCGACTGCCAATGAGAGCAGCGTAGATCAATCAGCTATTTTAACCACTGAGGGAGCTCTCTTCATGCAATCAGCCCCCTTTTCCCCATCATCCGAGGCAGTCTGCTGTCTGCCAAAAAATTAGGATGACATTGTTTGTCCGAGACCCCTAATTGCACTAATTGCAACACTTTTCCAATAAAGAGTGGAAATTATAGACAAATTTGAAAATGTTTAATCACCTGAGGTGTCTCTTGTGTCCAATTAATGTTCCACCCTTTGATTTGCTCATTGTTGGTGCTGATGAAACTTGTGCAGATTTTCACCTTGATTGAAGCCCTTCTCAACAGAGCCACCTTCAATTAAATTTGGAAATCATCAATCAGAGGCCTCTAATTTAGTATAACAACCAGTAATTACATAATTAATGAACAAGCAAATACTGCATTAAAAAAAATAAGTAAAAGGAATGATGTGACTAAACTGAATTTAAGTTTTTTTTTTTTTTTTTAATTTTCACAGTCATAATTCCTGTACAATGAATGCGAGGGCAGAAACATTAATTAATAAGCTGTGTATTTCCCTGCTGTAAGTGCTGCTGTAAGGTTTAACATGAATAGTGTGCAGCATAATTCTTAACCTGGTTTCCAGAAAAAAGCACTGATAGAATGCAAGCGGCAAGATTAAGTAGAAGTCTCTTAGTGCAGAAATCTATGTGTATTCTACAGCACACATTTCCAAAGGTCACATGATTTCCAAGTCAGTAACGGAGTTTATGCTTCTTTGTATCATTTCAATATACTGCATTTTTCTTTGTCTATATTAATATCGCTCTTCAAGTGCTGCAAGTGCTTGCACGACTGCTGATCCTATAAAAAACTGCTGCTTCACAAATCTGATTCTATAAAGCCTCCAAATGACACGCTGAGCCATTAATGGATTACAGTGACATTCACAAACATCACATTATAAAGGATTTAATGTATAACCCAAACACTAATGTGGACGGCCGAAGGTGAAGATGCTACAGTGGCAAGTAAAGAAAACGCAAGCATGCATGGACTACAGTGTCCACGGTGTGCTCCAGCTGCGAGGCCTGTAATTCGCCTGTCAGTATGAGCTTTCCACTTTCCACTCTGTCCTGGGTCAGTGACGCCGAGGTCTTTGAACTGTGTTTTTATTTGACTGAAAATGACTCGGAGTGGCCAGTAAAAGGCAGGTTCTGTAGCTAAAGGTAAACAGTGTGTGTGGACAGATGAGAACATGCTCATAATCACATTTACTTTACAAAGATTAGATGCGTTCACATTGCACAGTGGTCCGAAAGAGCTCAAACTCAAGCACAAAAGCACTCTGGACACATTTGACACTCTGATGTCCTTTTTGTGGCCTAAAATAGTCACCGCTGCAAAACATCACATCTGTTCTGCTTCTTTCGGTGAGAGCTCAATGCTCGTCACTCAAGGACAGTTTAAAAGATTAAATCATCACTCCAGCAGAGCCAGAAAACGCTTCCTGTTTTTCATTCTTGAAATTTGGCGGTGGCATTGACCAGAATGCACCTGTCAGTTCTATTTGCCAGCCTTGATCAATAGTGAAGACAGGGTGTGAGGAATCTGGTGACCTAGGGTGATCCGGACAGCCTGATTATTGAAGACAGTCTCATTTTGAGTTACCCGCTAAACTTTAACTGATTGTCAGAACAGCTAAATGGATGTTGAGTTTTATCATGTGAAAGTTTTGTTCAAGTTGTTGACCATTCATAGTTAAAACCGTGTAGACATTACATGCATGAACATAGTCTTATTTCTAGAAATCAAGGTACATATAAAGATTATTAATATACCTACAAATAGGAATATATAGAACAAATTCTGTGCAGTTCAGATTCAGGTCATGTCCTCTTCTCTCGGTCCTTTCTTTGTTCATTCAGAGCCAAAGTGGATCACGGACGACAACAAACCTTCAGCGCATTAGAAGGAGAAAATAAGATATATATAATTATATCAATACTATCTATTCCATGGACTGCAGGGTAGTTAGCATTGTTGGCTCACAGAAAGAAGAAGCCCCCGAGGGCCCTGTTTTTGTTGTTAGGTTTTTCTGTGTGGCGTTTGCATGTTCTCCCTGTGTCTGCCTGGGTTCTCTCCAAATACTTCTTCCCACAGTCCAAAGACATTCAGCTGGTGACTCTACATTGACAGAAAGATGGAGAGATGTCTATTCCAGCTAATATTACATTTACTGAAGAAAAGGCTTCCAGAATTCAAAATCCCACTAAAGATGTGATGATTTCCACTTCTCATCTGAATGTAAATTTGTTTTGATTTTCCCAATGCTGCATTGTGGGGAAGTTTTGTGAACAGCTGGAAAAACCAGAGCTGTGAGCTGCATACTTAAAAACTCATAAGCTCAGGAGTTTTGCAATGAACCTAATAAAGGTCCTTTTAGGAAATCTGGCCTCCACTCAGCAATATGCCGTGAGCCAGGGGGACTATTCCTACCCGGGATTTGAGCCGCTTCCAAATCACGTAAAAAATTATCGAGACATGTGAAATTCTGCTTTTCCCGTTGCTCCCAGGAGTGTCAACAAGCTTCTCTATTCGTGGCTCTGATGAGCGGCAGGCCCGAGGCGAGGCCAGAAACATCGCGCCGATGATATCTCTGAAAATTTTCGCATGTCAACCCATCTGAACCGCTGGGGGATTCCAAGCATGTTAAGTGTGAGGCAGTCTGCACCACAATATTGATGCAGCAGCTAACTGATGAAAAATGACGCCAAACAGAGCACCAGCAATCAATCAATGTATCCCTGACTTTTGAGCCGCAGAGTTAGAACACGCTGTTCTTCCATCCTGCCATGTTTGAGCAAAGGCTGTGTTTACACTGGACAATCAACAGAGAGCGAGGGGCCGACTGAAAGAAGAAGAAAAAAAACATCTAGCTTATCAAAGATTGACACAAGAAAAGAAGCTTATCATTTACTGTCACGGCTCTATTTTCTCTTCAGGAAAATCTCCAGCTACGGCATTTGTTAGGCATCCAACCAAAACTCATCTTATCTGTGGGAAAAATAATATCTCATATATATGAGCTTAGTGTGTAAAAATGAGATAAACTGCTCTTTTCGAATCTATGACAGGTCAGTCATCGAGTCCCAACAAACAAATCATATTTTTATGACTTTGCGCCTAATTGTTAATGGAAACTAAGGCAGTCAGGCCAGCGATATTAAAGTGTATCAGAGGTGCGATGCTTTCAGTGAGGCATAAAAGTGGAGTCGGGTTCCACATGCTTTAACGTTCTTCAAGTGGAAAAGTTCGGAAAGAAAGAGAGAGAGAAAAAAAAAGTCGAGGTCAGAGTAAGTCAAAAAAACAAGCCCTTTCCTGAGCCAAACACGTTCATGGTATAACCTTACCATGCTGCTGAAACTGAAGACTCTCCCATTAACACGAGCGCTATGAGCCTGACTCAGAGGCCCCTTCGAAAATGGAGCAAAGTGTCAGTCAGTACAACGTAAAAACATATAGCTGCGCTACAAAACGTACACATGAAGAAGGAGTTTAGCTAATTTGATTATCTCTGGATCCTGCTCAGCTCCTGTACAGCTCTGCAGTGGAACACAGACCAATGATGTGTGTGTGAGGGCCTTTTTTTTTTTTTTTTTAACTTCCCCACTACAAGATGCCTCTGTGAGCTGAATCCCGGGCTGATCCCAGGAAAATTCAGGCAAACATGTTAACTGACCAGTGACGACAGCGGCTTACTCATAATCTACGGCCGGCGGGCAGCGTACAGAGGCTGCAAACACGTGGTTTACACCTTCGTGCCGCTTAAATCCACTTCGCATGCTGGAGAACCGACACGAGACAGGATATCTCAAATCTTCCACTTGGAATGAAACAACACAGCTCACTAACACAGGTATAAATAGCATCTGCACGCGAATGTGCACTCCCCAATATGCCTGCTTTATACAACACTGATGATTTCATTTACACACACTCCTTCAAGATGAATTACAAGACACTCTTCAAAGCTTTGAGTGTAAACATGCGATTTAGCAATGTAATACCTTGAAGATGTGATGGGAAACAGCAAAATAGTTGTAAAAAACATTTCTGCAAAGCCATAAGCTTTTCACACACACGTGAATCACACAAAACTGCATTTTGATAAATGAAGTAGTTCTATGAGTTCTATGACTGTGTCAGAGTTTAGATGCTTTGAGATGTTTCAGTCATTGAGATGAGTTATTGAGGAAAAAAAAAATCCTGCAATCAGTAAAGTGCTACATGGTGATGTAGAAGGGTGAACTTTACAATGGGATCGACCTCATCAAACTGGAATCAGCAACATGAAAATGGCATTTATTATTATGATTTCAGAACCTGCCACGAGAACTAACTGCTGCGTTTTCTTCCTAACAAATGATTCAGCAGGAGACACACTGACAGCAACTCCACTAAGACGTCTGAAGAGAATGAATGAAAACATGCTTTCAGTCGCCTTCAAACACTTCTATAGAAATTGTTTCTTTTCTTTTTGTAAAAATTTTCAGTGAAAAAAGGAAGAAGTAATTAATATAAATGACTCTTTAGAAGATAAATCATCATCTTTCTTTGAAAACCTAACCCTAACCCTAACATTTGTCCAGTAAATCAATGGTGACAACACCTCCCACAGCTAGTCTTCTCATCCGGAGCAGAGAAGGTCACCACACACACACACACACATGAAAATCAACCTCGTGCTGCCATTTACATCACATGTGAGCAGATTTGGTGGCTGGAATAGAGCGGGGACAGACTTTGCTGAAAGTGGTCGCCACGGTTGGTGAGCAACTCCAACGATGCAACAAACGTTGTTGTGACGCCGACAGAAGACATTTTGGGTAACGCTGAGAGCAGGGCAGTAACAAGTTCATCCCGGGGACAAAAAAAAAAAAAGTTTAGAATAACACATTTTCAATATCCAGGATCCAAGAAACCAGAGAGCCAAACCGGCCCAATCGCTGGCCAGGCAAAACAAAACAAGGAAAATTCTACTTGGACCTTGTTTATTTGTTCCTAACAATGGCCATAATTTGATACATTAAACAAACAGAATGACTAACCAAAGTAAATAGTAAGCAACGGAGAAGCTTTAGAAGGGCTTTTTTTTATGACTTAATCGCTGCTTTTTCCCTGTGGTGCAGCCAACCCTGACAAGACCTCTGCAGACCTGATATCCCCTACCAGAGAACTCCCAGTGCTGATGATGCACGTGGTCAGACTGGTGTCAGCGCCAGGCCTGGTTCTGCCTGCAAACGTTTGCTCGAAAAATTCCAACAATACAGATACAAACAGGTATGTAAACAGAGAGTTTATTTGTGTCTGTGAAGCGACCTTTGGAAAGAGATGTTCCATTAGCATTACTTGTGGGGCTGGTGTTGGCGTCACCGGGGCTTTTGTGACAAGCTTTACTTTGTAGTTTTTTGTTTTTTTTAATTTTGTTATAGTTACAGAAAAAGGATTCAAGAGTCAAAACTTTATCTTATCTATGGAATTTAAGTCAAATGCTGACAAGAACAAACTTTTTGTTAACTTGCAGGAAGCACATCTCTGCCTTTCCCTCAGGTTACCTGACTAGAGGAAATGATCATATTTATTTCCAATGTAAACAAAACGTTAAAGACAGTAAGACAATCTTAATCTTTGCAGTATCAGCCACCAGGAGTTAAGTAAAAAAAAATGCCAGTTAAAAAAAAATAAAAAATTGTTATTATGCACCTTAATATGCATGCCTTTTTTTGCATAGTGAACTTTTAATGCTACTACCTGAAGATATCATTAAATATAGAGAGATTTATAGTAAACAGGCCTGTTATTTGTAAAATATTTAAAAAGAATTAAAAAAAGACAAAAAAAACCAAAAACCCAGGTTTAAAAAATAAGAAAACTAAGATGAATTTGAACATTGAATATGTTTTTGAAATTAAGCCTGAGTTGGGTTTTTTTCTATTTTTTTTTTTTTTAGAGATCATGATCAAAGCGCTGTCAAAACCATTTGAACTCCCCGACTACAGTAAACGCTGCACAAAATTCTCAATCTGCCACGGATGTATGTAACAAAATACAAAAGAAAGAAGAACAAACACACCGCAGAGCACCATAATCAATTCAACAATGGCAAAAATCACTCTGAGAGTCATTTACCGGGAGGTTTGGAGCATATCATTGTTCATAGAGAGCACTGGAACACTGTCATTTGTGATTCAAATGAAATGAGTCTCAGGAGGAGAAGGAAAAAAATGTAATGTTACTATAATTATAGTGCATTATAGTATTTTTTTCCACCAGAAGAGTAATAAGTAAAGTTACTACACGGAATTCAGGTCAAATCCTTTTTAAGAGTTAAAATTCATGTCTGGATATAAAGAATGTTGCCATTTTCCCAAGAGTCCCTGAAAAATGCAGGAAAAAGCCCACTCAAAACTGCTCAGCATTACACTGAGAACAATGTTATTAGTTACTAACGAGTATCCGTACAAAGCTGCAGAGTATAATTTAATCAGACTTTATTGGTTTGCCCTAATTGGGCTGCGAAAAGTAAACTTCAGGAGCAGATATAAGATGTTTGTTCACGCTCAGACCCACCAAACCAGAATGAACCAGATGTTGTCCTGGAGAAATTTCACACTGAGATTATTTCATGTTTTCAGCCAATATTAGAAATGCTCCGGCAGTTCAAATTGATTCGTGTAAAATAATCTATAGTCCCTAATTAAAAGATAAGATTAGCCGGCATACCAATCTGTGTTGTGCAGCTCCTTTCAGGTTAATTTAGCAAAGATACGGCTGCTACGAAAACCTCGTCTGTGTATAAGGAATAAGGACTTGTTAAGCAGCTGAGCAGCCAATGTAACATTCCACATTTTTTATTGCAATTAAGACTCATACAATTGTTTTTCTATGACAAATCTTCATTTTGAGAATATTTTATCTTTAATGAAAAAAAAAAAAATCTATCTTTAATTACTACTACCCTCGGTGTAATTAAATACTTTATTGGTCCTACTTTTTCGAGTGGATTTTTTTTACTTCTGTGACTAAGATTTATTTATTTTATTATTATTTATTTTTTTTTTATATGTGTAATCTCAGAAAATTGCAGATTAGACTAGCTAAATGTTATCAAGTACCATCTTCAATTTCTATATATTCTATCTATTAAAAATGCATGTTTCTTCCTAGATGGTGCAGGTGACCTTTTATATGGATGTAAGACTTTTCCCAGAGAAACAGATCCATGGGGCAGGTCGTGCCCGCGGAGGTTCCTGAATGTAGCGCTTCCGCTGTGCAACCATGGTGATTGAGTAAATGTGGCAGCCAGTCACACTGAACAAAAGCTCCGTGAGGTTGTGCATTGTGCGGGAAGCTGTCACTGCAGCACGTCTGCAGAAAACACAATGGAAGGATTCCTTCTGTCTCCTTACATGTGACAGTTTCCTTCACGTAGAAGCGCGCTGAGCTGAAAAGTTTCTGGTAAAACCTCTGGGGTAAAGACAGAAACGCTGAGTGCGCAAAAACTGACAGGCGTACAGTTTGACAACTTTCATTGTCAATTTAAAGAGTTTCCTGCACTTTCTTTCTTTCGTTCTTTCTTTCTTTCTTTCTGTGAAATCTTGACTTTTGGCCACCGTTCGGAAACAAATAAATGGCCTCTGTGGAGAGGAAGAGTGAGCAAATAACAATTTGAAAGCTGACAAACACAGTTCACATCATTTGAACAGGCTCAGTGTTGAATCGGCTATAAATACACAGGCCATGTTATAATTGTTTTCCTCTGCCATCTAAACCAATGAGCCTGGAGGGCTGCTGCGGTGCACTGATGGACCACATCACTGGGAAAATGTGCTGTACCTCAGGGTTTGGGCAGACTGCCTGTTGAATGCACAACAGCCTCAGCCAAAACACACAGAACCAACTTGATGTGCTGCTGTCTCCACAATGTGTGTGTGTGTGTGTGTGTGTGTGTGTGTGTGTGTGTGTGTGTGTGTGTGTGCTTTCTACATGCTGAGTACCAAAATACTAATTCTACTAGCAAAGTGAGGACATTTCCAGGAAGGGATGACATTTTGGCTGGTCCTCACAAAAGGTCTATTTGTGGGTTAAGACTTGGTTCTAAAGGTTAGAATTGGGTTTAGGTTAGTGTTTGGGATAGGGGATTAGTTGGGATGGTTTGGGTAAGGAACTGGGTAATACATTATGCATATTAAAGAGCCTCACAAAGGTAGAAGTACATGTACAGCATGTGTGTGTGTTTGGCACGACTTCTGGGTAGAGCTTTGGCAATATTTGTGTGAAAATATTGATTTAAATAAATACATTTTAAAAATGTACAAACAAGGTATAAAATGGGATGGAAATGTACACATTATGGCGGCTCCGATTGCCGTGAAGAATGAAATATTTTCCTTGCACTATGTCTCTGAGACTTGCTTTGGTTCCGGCAGCAGCGCACGGCTGAAACAAGCTGTAATATGCAAACACTTTGCCTGCACTTGGAGGAAGCTCAGCAGCTCGATCCATGGGAGCCACTGAGATTTGACTAATGTCCATATTATGTGTGTCAATAACAGAGTTTCAGAGCACACACCATTAGAATTCTTCTTACATATGCAGAAACAACAGGAGATGCGTTCACAAAACCTCCTGACATCAGTCTGTGATGTGATCCCATCTATTTTTCAGCCAAACATAAATAAAATCTCAGTCACGATTTTGCAAAGGTTGCAAAGATCTTCCCTTCAGGTGACGGAGGGATGCAAATGTTAGGACCACAGCCACAATTCAGCCAACACGCTAAAGAAAATGAAGCAGCTGCTGTAACATCAGCTGCTCCTCTCCACCACTGTCACAAGCATCAAAATATAAGGTCCAGCTGATAAATCAGTTCTGACTTACCAGGCAAAAGGTGCTGAGGAAAGAGATGAGAAGAAGGTCCAGATGGTGGAGCGGCATCCTTGACCTGAGGCAACTCTCCTTCCAAGTGTCCCCCAACAGAAGCTGATGATGCTCAGATGAAATGTTTTAAGCTATTTTACTCTTCAAAGCGGAGTGTGTTTTACTCCATCTGGCCTCTGGAAGCTTTTGGCGCTTTGAGAAATCATAGCTGTAATCGCGTCGCTTCTTCCCCCGATTTTCTAATTTCCCATAATCTACGATACACTCCAGCTCAGCCCACTCTCTTTTTTCACTGCATCTGCCTTCTCTCCGTCTCTGAAATTACATCCACATGTCAAAACTATTTACGTCGCTTTCGCTCTGCGGTGGGAAGTTCAAATGATTCTTTGTAGGGAAACCGACGCAGTATTTTTAGGTCTTTTAAATCTCCCCTCAGACTAACTTAAACACTTCAGCATGAAGCCGTGCGCCTTCTGATTTATTCCAGCATCCTGTTCCAAATGTTAGATCAGTGCTGGACACAAATGAGACACGTATCACTCTATGACCAGGCGCAGTCACACAAGTCACCGTGAACGCAGACATCAAGTATCGCGCGGGCGACGCTGAAAGGTCTCAGACGTGTTCAGTTATACCATGAAAGCATAGTTATGCGGGAGCAGCGTGTGAAAGGTAACTTTTCAGAGTTGTTTACTTGATTTTGCGCAAAGAGATTCAATTAAAGCCCCGTTTTCCGGTTGCGCTTTGCTTTTTACGCATCGCTATGACGGCTACTTCCAGAAAAGCGCGTCAGCTTTACTGCAAGTAAATATTCGAACTAAACGACTGTTTTCTAATCTAAAAAGGATGAGAGATGATACCAACTGGTCTTCAAGAGTCTCTACTTACTATCAAGAGAAAGCACAAATGCGCACTGACGGACGGTTCACGAGCGCAAAAGTAGTGTTTCTGGTGTTGGGAAGCGGCTCCAGATGTGGCAGGCAGCAGGTCGTGCAGCTCAGAGTTCGGCAGTGAGTGTGCGAACGCATGGAACGAGGGGGTGGTGGTGGCGGCGGGGCAGGTATGGGTGGAGCGTAGCAGCCTCTCATTGGTGCGCGCTCTCTTACGTTGGAATAAACCACGACTCCGAAATGACATATTTTCTCACCCCTCAAACAAACTCCACATTCAACAGATCTCAGGGTCTTTGCCAAACCACTTTTTCCCCCTGCAGTCTCTCAAAAAGTTGCATGTAGGATTAGATTACCGAGACATAATACAGATTTTTTTTCTTTTTTATCTCAGACACCATCTGCCGCTTGGCGCAATTTTAGGGCTTCCAAAGCTTCTGGATAACAATTTCCTCCTATGTGTTGCACAACGTATGAACAGTCTGTACAACATCCTTTTCTTTAATCCACCGAATTGTCTGGTTTAAATTAATCGGGGCCAGATCACCCGCCCCCACTGCACTGTCACAGTTATTTCTTAACTCAAAATAAAGAGTTCAGACAGATGTTTTATTTAATAACTCTCAATATTTTAGTTTGTAAAATTGTACAAAACCTGTGCCTAATTTCACTGACTCCCCTTGTTCTGTTTAGTTTTCTTAAGCTCCCAACTTGCCACAGAGACAAGTGTGTGTCCTGCACGGCACAGTCACCACAACATTTCATTCCTTTCACAGCCTTAAAAAGTGATAAGCAGAGGCTGAAAGCTGGACCTACAATGCAAACACGGACGGGGTCTGATTGGAGGTTAAAGATTTTAATAACTGAGAAAGACGTGAAGCAGGTGCACAAGGCTGGAGACAACAGAGGCCTGAGACCCAGGGCTGAAGATGATCGAGGCTTAGAGCAGGAACTAACAGACTGTTTTCAGGAGGCAGTTTTACCACAGAAAGATCAGCATCAAAGCAAAGCATCAGGGGTGGCTGAGTGAACCGGCCTTTCAAGCCATGCAGGTGAGTGAGTTGACTGCCCTGAAAGAACTGCAGGCGTGTGAAGGTGGAAGCAGGAGCCAGGTCAGCCCCACCCAGCCCAAGACCAAAGGACACAAATCTGACAACAAGAAACAGAGAACCAAAACACTGAAGTCAAGGCGAACAGTGTTGCGATTGGTGCCTGCATCTGATCCTGTGAGAATAAGTGTAAACATCTTCTTACTTCCATTTATCACCCCCAGAAGACATAAACCGACATTATATTAATTTTTTATTCACTGTTTTTATGCTGGATTACTCATGTATCACTGAGGAAAAGGCTTAAGTGACTAACCTACTCTAAATGTCAACACTAATGGCAGATATAGAGCATGTGAAAATTCATTTTTCACAGCTGGTATGTAGAAAACTGCACGCTTTCACACTTGAAGCAGATGCCATTGCTTAATTCCGCCAACTGTGATCACAGCTGTTTGTTGAGGAGAATTTCAGCCGCAGTGTGACGGCCAGGCAGAAGCCGTGTTTCCAAGGAGCCAGATATCACACAGTTCATCCATGTGCAGTCACTGGTGAACAAGCATTTTGCTCATTTCGCTCATATCGCAGCAGCAGTTGGGTACTGCTGTTGCAATATGAGCGAAATTTAATTCAATTCAATTCAATTTTATTTATATAGCAACTTTTACAAAAAAAAAGGTGCTTTACAGAGGTAGAAACCCAGAGCCTGAACCCCCTGGTAAGCACAGTGGCAAGGAAAAACTCCCTTTTAACAGGAAGACACTTTGAGCAGCAGGACCAGGCTTCCAAGGAGGAACCATCCTGTTGAAAGTCAGCTGGGTAAAGGAGGAGAAGAAGAGGGAGACAGGACAGAGAGAATAAAGAGAGAGAGAGGGAGAGAGGGAGGGAGAACAGATACAATCATAGAATCATAGAAATACAAACAAAATACAATCATAGAAATACAAACATATCAGACATAATACATATATATATAATACCGCATAGCAGATTGTTATAAAAGGAGGAACAGTATAGGCAGGTTTTAAAGGGAATAGCATAGGCTGGTGCTGACAGTGGACCCTGGGTTTGTCAGAGGCCGAGGTCCTTGCAGCACGAAGACATGTTCCATCTATTAAACCATGCAGCACCAAGGCCTTAATAGTGGATTAATTGTGTAATTCAGTAATCACCTCACCCTGCTGCTCTACTGTAATGGAGCAAAAAATAGCCTTGGTGTAAAGACGCTGTTCGGTGAGGGACTAACAGAGATGGAATCATCCCAGAGTGATGCTTCAATCCCTCACTGCCATATGTCACTGCACAGAGCGGAGATTTGCCGTGGCGGATCTCCATTAAAGCGTCATTTTCCTTCACCAGGGATGTTGTGTTGACAGTATAAGCATGAAACAAATCTAATTTTAACTGCATTCATGTCTTTTAACCATTGTATGCACTCTGAGACAGATATGGACCTTGTGTAGATAAAAAGCATCAAAGTTTGATATAAAAGGTTGACATGTAGAGAACTGAAAAGCCACTTTACTCACCACAGTTTGCTATGATTAAAATTTTGATTATGATTAAAAATTTTGATTATGATTAAAAAATAAAGTATTTATTGATTGTTTAAAATTCCATCTGTCGAACTCTAAAATGCTATCCTAAAAATGCAGCGTGAATCTATCAATGTAAATGGTGTGCCTTTTAATTTTGAGAGCCCATGTCGTCATGGAAACCTTGCATGAAAATTCAGGTTTAAGGACTTTATTCTACTCTCTGGTGAGAAATATTTGCTACACATAGAACTGTCAATCAAGCAACAGCAATCAAATGCCTTTCACTTGATGAATAGTAGATTTTTTTATTTATGAGACAAATTCCTTTGAAAAATAGCATTAGAGAGGCTTTTTCACTTAGTAAACAATACAACAAAACATAAAAGAGTACAAAGAGAGTACAAAGAGATTTTATTTTAAATGATGGATATGTTTTTCCTGGTGGCACAGGGCAGCAAACAATATGAAAGCTGCGATAAACAAACAACAAACGAATCAACAACTGAGGCATGTGACCCCGCGTTTACGCAACTGCACCCTGCTGCGTGGTTGACCGATACTGTAAGATACAGATTAGCTGAACAGGCCGCCGCTCTCTTCTGTTTGTTTCAGTTTCACTATCGGTCCTCCCTGAGAAGACCCAGGCAAGCTTGTACCTTTGAAGCACTCCTTCTGAAGGGTTAAGTGCACCTTTAAGCCAGTCACTGTGTCTTGGTGCCACTATTCCTGCTCGTGCTGCTCATCTTCGGCTGTAGGAAATCCTCTGATCTTTGACATCCATCTCCGGTGATTAATATCTCCTCCTGCTTGTATCCCAGCCACCTGGCAAATATCATCTGCTCCCTTGAATGAGAGAGTTTATTAAAAACGGGTCTGCTTTCAGTCGCTCTTTTATTTACCCCTTTTCATCAGCCCTCTAATTTGAATAATTTCGTTATTTTTATTTCTCCTCATCCTGATTCTTCACCCCTTTCCCCCGTTATTGCTGAAATGAATAGTCCTGACTCAGTTCTACAGCTCATGCTACGATTAAATATTCGTCAGCCAAGTCGGAGTCTCAGTCCTGCAACAGTCAGCTGATGGAGCCAGGATCTCATTCAGTTGCACTTATATTTACAGATGCACTTCTGTTGAATGACAAGAGGAAAATATCAATATTTATGCACAGTGTTCTATGGAAAGGTGTAGAAGTATGCCTCGATTGTAACTAAAAACCTGCAGTACCTTTACTTCATTCTCAGCTGTGGATAACTACGCTTAATGGTTACTGTCCAATGCAACACTGAGCGAAAGCAGGCATGTTTGTATCGTCCCTGGAATGCAGCATCCACCTTTATTTTCTTTTAAATCAGTTCCACTGCATGACTGACTTAACAATAACTGCCCTAGACAATACATTCACCCAGTGACCTTTGTCTCCAAACAATTGGTGAAATCCCCTGAAAGACTCTGTTTCCAGCTGGATCAGGTTCAGCTCTTTTTCTTGGAAGCCAGTCTTGTCTTGACATTATCACTCACTCAGATCGC
This sequence comes from Pao palembangensis, assembly GCA_015343265.1. Taxonomy (NCBI): domain Eukaryota; kingdom Metazoa; phylum Chordata; class Actinopteri; order Tetraodontiformes; family Tetraodontidae; genus Pao; species Pao palembangensis. Next base: position 8,130,038 of record CM027093.1, read on the forward strand.
TCTGTGGTAAAAACCCCAGAACTGCAACAAAATCGGCCACAGAAAGTTTCTCTGTTATCCCGAACACGCGCACACAGACATACAGAGAGAGAAAGACACACACACACACACACACACAAAGATGTTTACAACTGTGGAGATCATGCTTCTTCCCTGATGCCTGCAGAGACCACTTTGATCAAAGGGACAGCTCAGACAGATTAAGGCTGACTTTCCCTGACCTTCTGAGAAATTATTAACGTTACTGACAGTCTACGATGTGACCAGGGTTTGATCTATTTGAGGGGAGTGTGTTATCTCTAAATTCTGCCAGTTGGTGTCCAGATTTTGCTTAAAAGTCCCAAGTTGATGTTGAAAGCACAAGGATCAGCACAAAGGGTCCCCTCAAGAGCTCCATACAAAACCTATAAAAGTCTTTAAAATATGTCATAAATAAATAAATATATGATAATTATATCTCTTTTAGGTCCATGTTGAACAAATCAAACTGGTAATCAGATGTGTTATGTCTGGTTCATAATTTAGTGTGCTGCGTAACCAGGTCTTTTCACCGATCGATAACAGCTGGAGTCGAGGCAGGCAGTATTTCTGCTACGAGGATCACGGTACCTTGTCTGAGTGATGGGGCCCCTTCCAGCAGTCAGCAGTTGTGCAGCTGTTAACACGGTGGACTCTCACAAGGGCACTGTGGTGCGTTTGGGTTACCGCTGCTTGCTGATTATGGATGAATGATAGATGACACTCGATCTGGATCAATACATGGAACGCACCTCCATTGATATGCTGTTTTTTTTTCCCCAGAGTGATTTATAGCAGTGTTACAGTAGCACCCTCCTGTCTGTGGTAGTGACGCTAAAACAGTGCTGGGTTTCTGTTCTTCAGTATTAATAATTCAATATTTCTTCAGCTGTGTGTGACACAGCTGTCTGAAAGCACAGGACACTTGTCGTAACACCTGACTGTCCCACTGAATTCATGCTACTCTCACACCCCCACCTTGTTTAATTCTAATTCACTTCCAATTTATTGAAGTTTTGCTCCGTTTCTTGCGTCAGACCTGACGTGACCTTTTGTGAAAATTCCCAGTCCTGCATCTTTACTCTGGCTGTTGCCAGGCACGCCAAAAAAATCATCAGTGACATCAGGAGAAGTAGCCGTCAAGCTGGCTTCAGCCTGGTCACGTGAAGCATATCTTCACGGAAAACATCAAAATGGTGACTTCATGTTTAGGGTTTAGAAAGAAATAAGTAGAGGGGTGTCAAAGCATCTCTGTTCCATTAAAGTTTATCAGACAGTTTTGAATCTACGCCTGCAGATTGGCATTCTGCCAATGGATAAATAACACTTTCTATTAATTACCCTTTGGTGTATTCTCTGATGCATGAACGTTCCTGCCCGTGAACACCAACGGAGCATGCCGATCATAGAAGTGAGAGAAAAAAAGGGGGTTAAAATTCACTGAAACTCTGCCTTGCAAACACGCTAAACAAACAGACGTAGCATGAATGTTAATAAAGCCAAAAGGTTTTCTATAAAATCTGTTCCAAATCCTGCTGTGAATCTCCAGCGATGACTTTTTTTTAATGGTCTCTACCAAATTAAAATGCCTGCCAAACAATATGGCAGCAGTGCTGGAACTAAACCTGTGCAGGTTGGCACGATCGACGCCTGACTGGCTTCCCTTTAAGGTTCCACTTGGACGGGGGTGGCATATAATTACACACCCACCCACTTCATTGACAACCCCGTGGATTTGATAGTGAAACCGTCACATCTGCCAGGAATCCAGCTGGGATATTTAAGCACGTTATTTGAATGAGCGTTGGCTGGGCTGCTCTGTACCCTGACTTCTGGTAAATGATCACAGTGGGGCAGTGTCGCCACAGCTTGAGCAGCCGTCGGAGACTTTCTGCCAGTTACGCAGCAACACAACCTCTCACCACAGCAGTTTCAACTCAACAAGATTACAGCCTGCTACTCATCAAAGACTGACTTTGGTCTGTGGTCATCAAAGACTGACCACAGAAAGACTTTCTGTGGTTTCAGAAACAATTGAAATACTGTATGTCTCAGAGCAAGGTTTTATTCCTCATAGGGTCGGGGGTGCGTACGTGAGGAACATTCACCCCAGACAGGTCACAGAGAACGCACACCATTACTTCAAACCTATCTAGCCAGAGAGATGAGCCTGAAGGGCCACGAACTGCTCCACACTCCACCAGCTGTCATCCGTTCGACCTGTGAGATCATTTCAATGCATATGAAACAGCAGCTGCTCAGTTTTAGCTAATAAAGGCAGACACATTTCTTTATATAAAAGCAAAACATCAAGTATCGTTATATTTAGAGCTCCAGTAAGGATAATTTTTTTTAAGAAACAAAGCTAAAATCTGGACTCTTGTGAAATCGCAGATGTCAGCATAAATACTTCAAGGAAAGAAGCCGACACAAAGTTCATCTTCAACTTTAAAATGTGTCAAAACTATTTTACAGAGTGATATATATGTGTTATCAACAGTGTTCCACACAGGGCGCTACTTAGTCTCCCTCTGGATTCCTCCTCGCGGAGTGTTGTTTTAACCATTAAACCATTGAATCCCACTGTAATGATCGAATTTGACCACACAGCTGCACCGAAGGCCGTTGCCCGGGTTCCAAGTAACAACTGGCACTGTGTTCTGCCTGGAGGCGTTCCATGGCACTGCACATACCAGGCGGACAACAGACTGAGTCCAAAATAGCAAACTGCCTAGGTCTCTGATGTTAAGAGCGACTGGGCCTCTGCGGCCATCTGTGAAGCGACGGTCGCCAAATCACCTGATGGGATTTTCGAGGTGGTTGGCGCATTTGTACCGCGTGGGTCTGCGTTATCTCCAGAGACCCAGCACACCTCAGCGGATGATTATTCCACATCCTCTTTAGCTGAGTGGGCCACCATAAAAGACAGACAACTGTGTTAATGTCCTTTGGAATAAAGGATATCCATCCACCCATCTTCTGTTTAGGGTCACTGGGGGGACAGGAGTCTCTCCCGCGTCTGCCTCACCTGGCAACAGGCAGGAGGCAGACATGGGGGCAGGTGAGATTTTCCAATCAACCTAATGAACACACCCTCCACCCCCACCCCAGAGAAAACCCACACGGGTTCACGGAAAATACGCAGACCCCCAAACCCTGAAGTTTAAACCCGAAATTGACAATGAGATCACGGTGCCTTCAAACTGGAGGACCAGCACGTGCTAATTGATGAGCTTCATCTGCTGCATGAACATCCTGGAACGATTACATCAGCCAGCAATGTCTGTGTTAGCTCCTGTAGTTGGAACCAGGGGATGACAGGAGGGAAACAAAAGTAAAATTCCCATAATCAAGGAGAGCAACACAGAAATGAGTTGTGTGAGCCAAAAGTGAGTCTTTAATTAAACAGAAAACAACCACAGGGGCGAAGAAAACAGTACTTAGACCAAAAGCTAAACTCAAAAGACCAGGACCAAACAATAACTAAATAATAAAATAATGAGGGCACCACCGCTCTGGGGGGAAAAGAGCCACGGGCTCGCAACAGCCAGGGAGGAGTGAACTGAAAACCTCCAGGACACCTGGGACAAAAAGGGGAAAAACAGGAGTTAACCAAGGAAACCACAACACACAGAGAGGTCACTACATAAGACAAACAACCAGGACCAAAAACAACCACCACTGAGGACCGCTGTCACTCTGGGTCTCATCTCCTCCCCTCTTTAACCACCCTAGGCTGACGAGCGGAGTGGAGACAGCTGCTGATCGGGGGAGGGGACGATCACCTGGTGGAATCACTCACACAGACACACCCACAGAGGTCCGCAGACACAGATCTACAGGCCCTTGGGCTGTAACAGTCTGCTTGAGCTGAATATGTGATTTTTAAGGCAAATATTTACAACACAGGATGTGGAGCACCATGAGGGATACAGTCGTTGCAGGAGGAATGGATTTAGGTTTAGAGTTTTCTAGATATGTCAGGCCCACAATTTCCAGACCGTCCATATATGGATCACTTTCTCCAATAAAAGATATAGTTTGAATGGGTGTCATCGTGGTTCAGCACTGCGTACCTACCACATTCTAATGAAGGTCTCATTTGGAAGTGCTTTCAGAGAATGGCTTACGATCGATACCTGTCTCTATTGACATGATTGGTTCCTTATCAGTTAGATGGGGGGGTGGTGCAGGCTTACAAAATAAGCCTTCAGCAGATGCTCGTTAAAGGAATTCTGTTTTGTGCTGATCGATGCTAATTCAGAATATTCGGGCAGGTCGACAAAAAATAAATATAGAAAACACGATGTATGTTTAAGGACAGACTGTTAATGTTATTCTGGTGATTAAGGTATTTATTTCAGAGTTAGGCGCTTTAATGTGTGTGTTTGCAGGAACTTCTTTGTGCACAAATAAATAAGCCAGCGTACATGAAATCCAGAAAGAACAGAATTATATTAAAATACTGTTTTATTAGTCGAGCAAATAAACAGCTCCACACATATAAACTCAATTCAGTGCATTTGTTGCTATGTGACTGCGCGTTGTGTAATTGACTTAAAGCAGGGTCACATGCAACACACGCATGCAGCTACATTACAGACAGAGACATTTGAATTAAGATCTTTTTATTTTGCCAAACACTGGCAACTAAGAGATATTCCACTGCTCAAGAAATATGTATAAAGTGAGTCATCCTGTCGGCATCCAAAATGCATCACCGCTGCTAGCTGCTGCTGGGGGTCTAACGTAAGTTTGAGCAAGTATTCAGTTCTTCTGATCTGTGTTTTTTTAAGCTGAGTTTATATTTGTTGCAACAGCACAGCAAATAAGAATTACACTAATATGCTTTTCATTCAGGATGATTTTATTAAACCTTTATTAGGGGCTTCTTTGCATTGGCATCAGCTGTGAATCCTATTTTTGGATGTACTTGTGCACTATAAATCCTTATGATCACACCAGACGTATTAAGGTCATTATCAAAGCTTATTGTGACCTTTCCTGTGACATTTTGTGTCACTGGATGCCGTTTTAATTTAACATTTGAGGACAATTGTTAGGAATTGCAGGTATGCGGCACTGTAATACAAACACCTTCATCCCTCCCCTTGGCAAGCAAACATCATTTTTTCCCTGACCAGCTCGGCACCCTTCAGTGAACAAGGTCAGCCCCCCGAGAAATGGTAGATTATGATATTCATATTTATTAATATTACAATATAAATATTTATCTTAATATTTCTATCTTTGTGGGGACTTTCACAAAGATAATACATTACACAGCTCCATGCGCTGACCCTAAAAATGTCCTCACTTTACTAGTAGAATGGGGAGTTTGGTACTCAGTATGTAGCAAATACAAGAACACACACACACACACACACACACACACACACACACACACACACACACACACATACAGGGCTGTGTGCCTTTGTCTTAAATAGAAGCAGTAAGGCCTATCCTTTTATAGTCTCCTTCCTTTTGTTGGAGCCATGAGGATGGGTGGAGATACCTGCGCACACTGAATAAAGGGGCTTAGTTTTTCTGCGATGGAGGTGGGTCCCATCCTGAGTCTGCTCCATCTCTCTGTTGCACCTCTTCCGCTTTCCTGAGAGCTTCTAGCCATGGCACCCAAGAAGAAAGAAGAGCCTAAACCAGCACCAGCACCAGCACCGGCACCCGCCAAACCCCCAGAGCCTGAGGTCCCAAAGATCCCGGAGTTTGACCCTGCATCAGTGACGGTAAAGCAAAAATAAAGAAATAAATTAGCAATGGGAGAAATTCTGTAAGGCAGCTGTAAGAGACGAGCTGGAGTGTTTGAGTGTTTTCTGTTGAACTGATAAGTTTTATGGCTAAGTTGATGTTTAAAGAGCTTCAGAGACACCATGTGACCAAACCTCGGCAGTGCACGGAGCCAGCATCATTCACGCTTGTGAATGGCTTTCCCAATGACATTCCCCCTATTTCAACCCTTTATTAAACTTCACAGTGCACAGCAAAACATTCCAATCTCTTCAAAGTGCTTTGCCCATTTATGGAATGACTTTCTGCTGATTTGTTCATTTTGTGAGTGAAACCTCCAGGTCACAAAGAGGTATACCCAAAGTCAGAAAGTATGATTTCCTTCATGTCTGTGAGTAGCAGACCACCCACACCACTCCTCTGAGGGTAAAGGGTGGAAAAAGAATAATATGGCTAATTATAACTTCACCATCCATCTTTTTAAATACACTTTGTTTAAATAATGTTTTCATTTCTTGAAAAAGCTCCCAGAGACTGAAACGATCAGACAGGGGTCCAAGATACACAAGCGTAAGGATAGTCAATATCTGTGGTTGCTCCAATAACTTACCAACGTACATGTCAAACTAAATTGTGAATTAACGGTCATGTGCTTGAATATTAGAAAATTTAAAAATGGACTGTCAGTCATATTTTGAATCACTTTTGTGTTTCACCCGAGAGCAGCCCATGTTTAAACTGTTTTATGATTTTACTTCCATATTCGCAGTAATTCTATCCATACGACCCCCGCAAGTATCTGACAAACCCTGTCAGTTGAACGTCCTTGACCACATGGAGATTGCATGTCACATCCTGGTGGCGGTGATTATAATGAGTAAAGATTGGCCACATGTTAAGCCTAAAAATAAAATCAAATGACGCTGACAGTAGCAGACAATACATAACCAAGGTCACCGATGAACGGGGATGGTTGGAACAGACTGTAACTTAATCATCTGAAACAGCACAATAATGGCGAAGGTCAAAGTCGGGGATCAGGCAGATGATTTGAAGGGGCCGTTCACTTTGGTCAGAGTGTAACTGACACGTTCCTGTTGTTTCCTTTCAGTTGGAATTCACCACAGAACAAATTGAGGGTAAGTTCGTCATTACAGCTGCTGCTTGTGTCGCCCGGGCTTTTTATAGAACTAAAGGGTGTGAGATGCTCCCCATTAGTGTGTAGGAGATGTTTAGTGGCAGCTGGCGCAGCGACACCAACTTAAATTACACATAACACGTACTTTTTAACACATACTTTTGAATGCTGCAGTCCCAAGATAAGTCTTTTTAAAGCTAAAGAATATATAAAAACTAAATTAAAGAAAATGTAAACTTTTTTTTTTTTTTTTTAATATACTGGATGCAAGTGGAAGGATGAAAACTGAAAATAAATGTAATGTTTGCTCACAGACTTCAAAGATGCTTTCCAGCTGTTTGACAGGACACCTGCTAACGAGATGAAAATCACTTACGGCCAGTGTGGTGACCTGATCAGGGCTCTGGGCCAGAATCCTACCCAGTCTGAGATCATGCACGTCCTTGGAAAACCCAAGGCTGAAGGTGGGCTGTGTGCACATTCCCCCCACATTAGCAGGATCGTCGGGAGAGCTTATGCTCGGTCTGCTTTTTCTCTGTGGTAAACTCGACGTTCATTATTTTACCCAGACATGCAGGCCAAAATGCTCGACTTTGAGCAGTTTCTGCCCATACACCAACACATCTGCAGGGCCAAGGACCGCGGGACCTATGAGGACTTTGTGGAGGGCCTCAGGGTGTTTGACAAGGAGGGGAATGGCACGGTCATGGGAGCTGAGCTCAGGCACGTCCTGGCAACCCTGGGTGAGCTGAACACTGTGAGCTAATTTTATGACATTCTTGTTGCAACAGACAATATCTGACCTGGTTTCTGGATCGCAGGTGAGAAGATGAGTGAGGACGAGGTGGAGCAGCTGATGCAAAACCAAGAGGATGCTAATGGTTGCATAAATTATGAAGCTTTTGTAAAATACATTATGTCAACTTAAATAGCCTCATTGTGCGGCGTGAGATCACTGTACATTATTAAATCAGAAGGAGTCAGTAATGAGTTTGCCTCTCTGTGAAACCAAGAGCCCCATTTTTTGATTTTTGCATTTTTATTAATCCAATTATGCATATTTCTACATCACAGATGGCTCTAAAATTGACACGACCTCATAAAATATATAAATTAGCTTTGATGTATCCTAAATGCAACTTGGATGTTCTTTCGTGTCCAGATTCAAACGACATTTGAAGAAGTTGGAGCTCTTTTTAAACAAAATGTTTAAAAAAGAATGTCAAAGGCATTTATGATGTCTTTATTTCTACTTTACATTAGTTAGATTTAGTCCAAATCCTGAAATTTTAAATTGCAGCTACTATGATGTGTGTGTATGATGTGTATGATATTACCAATACTGGAATAGAATTTTAGTTTCTTAATGAACTCGTATGCTAAGACTGAACAGTATAAACCGTTTAAAGCAAAAGTAAAGCTTTCCTTAGAGCAAAATACATATTATTGCAAGGAAGCATTATTTAAGAATGGTCGCTTACTGAATTTTTATGTAGTAATACAATAATTGTCCAAAAGAGGGCGCAATTGTGCAACCAATAAACCAAACAGTCGCTCATCACTGAGACGAAATAATCCACGTCAGTGACCCCTGATGCTAGTTTAAAACCCCGAGTCACGTTTTCATTATTTAAGTGACAGCATCATAAAAGCACAATAATTCCACTGTCCTCATTCATTCTGCTGCTCTCAAACAGTTGAAGCAATGAGAAATTACATTTCATCTAAACAATAGCCCGATTTAAATCACACTGCTGAGACAGTCATGTCCACCAGAGCTGTAATCAGCCAAAGTGCTGGAAGCTTAAATATGAATGTTTTTTTTTTTTTTTTTTTTTTTTTTTTCTGGGAGGCTGTCTCAAATCCGCATTTTCAACTAAATTAAAAACAAGAACGCCACCAGTGCCCCAATGATTCAGCATTCTCAGTCTCACTTTATGTTTATGACTGACTACATTTTGTTGGAGCTCAGTGTTTGTGGATGGTAGGAGCCTCTGGAGTTCTTTCCCATGATGCTCTGTGACCACCTTGTGCAGATGCCCCAGCCTCCATCTGCTCATCAGGGCAGCCTACCTGGCTAATTCAGATGACAGAAGAGATGATGATTTCGTCTCCTTATTACAGTTCTAGGAAAGTTGCACTCAACCTCATTCTGGGAAAATTACACACATATATTCACGGTTTGGTCCCTGTGCACCTCATTAGATTCATTTTAACCATATTATATTTATGTTGTCTATTGATCTGTCAGGGGTAAGTAGGTGGAGAACAAGTTTTTGCATTTTCCTCCAGTTCCAGGAATCAATTCTCTTTACCTGGACTAAGCACATCAACATCAGATCAGGCACAGATGCACATCCAGCCCAAATTTGCTGCCGTGGCAACTCACCTGCTGATGTTTCTGTCCTCAACAGATGAACGTCATGGCTCAGAGATTTATTGGTTAAAAAACAAAACAAAACAAAACAAAACAAAAAACAGAATTTGTGATTTTTACAGGGAAGTCTTGCTTGAACTGATGATGAATATGGTGTTTTCTTCTTTTTGCAGCTTAACTGCAGCCTTCTTAGAACTGTAATATTACTTTGATACTTTTATTTTAAAGAAAACTGTTCTGAATCCTGAAAATTTTAATTTAGGACTCTGACAGGTAATCAGGATCAACAAAGTTGCAAAAAGTACCAAAAAGCTGAAACAAAGTGAGAGCTTTTACCTTTTTGCATGAGATATTTTGTTAGTGGAGAGTGAAAGAAGTTTCTTTTGTGTGTTTATTTTTGTACATTTCTGGTTTCAACTTTCTGGAAGCTCACTGTGAAATAATGATTTTTAGCCCAAAGCAGGCAAATTCCCTTTAATATTTTGTTACAACATGGAGGTGGAGCTATAGGAAACACATCATTGCATCACTGATGATGTATTGTTTTGAGAAAAGCCTCAGGCTTTTGTGCTCATCATTAACCACGCTGCTGAGACTAATTTTAAAAATAATATAGACAATAAGGAGGGGGGGAGAAAAAAGCATCTCAGGCCAAATAACCCATGGACAGATGTGCCATCCGCCTCTGGCCTGCAGACTCCAGAACATCACATCCACCGTCAGCCTTCCATCCTGCCGACAAGCATCAAGAGCATTAATTGTCACAACAAGCCTTCGGTTGTCCGCATCAGGGCTAATTGTTTGGGGATGTAGAACCCACGGAGTCCTGAGGGTTTGTGGAGGCAGAGAGCCATTTCTGCTCCACTTCACTGCAGCACAGCCTGAAACAAATTGGCTCTGCACTCGGGCTACGTAACTTGGCGGCCGCTCTCTCAGGGCTCATTCACCACTATTACCGTAGACTAGATAAAAGTCTGGATAATTATTTGATCAACTCATTAAAAGACTCTTGCATTTGTTTCCAGTTTTCCTGTGTCTGAGGGGGGGAGCCAGTAAAGATTCCATCGCTGCAAATTTCATCTTGAAAATGAGTTGCGAAAGGCTGCTTTTCAACAAATTAATTCAAAAATACGCTGAAATTTGAAAGGACCAAGAGAGCAGTGTTAATGCAGATTTTAATGTCACATGTCAAACGTACAACACATCAATTACAAAGACAGTAGGTTAATTTCATTTATTTTAAGGCAATATGGGTCCAGCTGAAAGACACTTTTTTTCTCCTCTGCACATCACTTGTCTTTTTATGTTGAGCAATAAATTAACACATCTGACATCATCTGGTCTGCATGGACAGGACTGAAGCACATCTCCATAAAAAAAAAAACAAAAAAACATGAGAAATATTTGGCAAATATGCCCTCAACATTTTGACACATGGATGATAAAATGTGGGCGACTTCTAGATATAATCCCAGTTTGCCTCTGTGGTGCAGTTGAAGAAATTATTTTAGTTCTGTCAGATGAACTGCTGAAATACTACATGGAAGCCAGAAACTCTGTAGCCCTGAAATAAATCCCATGTTATACACACCTTTTAGTATAACAAACGTAACCAAAAATAAATTAATAAATAAAAATGTGAATTTCAACTATAAAATGGAACTGAGGAGCAATACAATATTAAAAGTATTTTATTCTACATTTGAATACAAGTTTCAGAGAAGATGACGCCTTTATGTTCAGACACTTACCCAAACACACACCCAAACACACACTTATCCTTTCACACACACACACGCACACACAAACACTGAATAATTTCTTAAATGATATGAATTATGATCATTTACGCTCATCTGACTTTGTCCCAATCTTTGCACCACGAGGTTAGAAGACAACCAGAGAACTTAAGCCACGTCTTTATTTCAGTCCTCAGGGTCTGCCAAGACAAATAAGCCGTACAAAATCCATACATTGATTTTATTTAAAAGCGTCACTTTTTCTTCCTTGAGACATTATTTCCTAACAGAATGTTGACTTAAACATTCATGGAAAATTAAAGTTCAGTGTGTAAACACTTATTTTAATCCCCTTCAGCTTTGATTGACAGGACATAAACATCTTTGAGGAGGCTTGGTGCTTTGAGGTGGACACTCACACAAGAGCACGAACTCTTTTATATCTAAGAACTGTTTAGAAGAATTGAGTATTTTTTTAGTATGTATATTCAAATCCTTTTTCCTTCCATAGTCTTTTTCTCTACTTGGCAGCTGACTCAAAGAGAACTTTCAAGCCTCTCAATATTATCACACTTAATAGAAATCCAGCGAGCTTTTCACGGCAACCTTTGGAGAGCATCTGTCTAATTAAATGGCGAGCATTCCTCCCCGGCTCCTCACCGAGGCCAGGGTCGAGCAGATGCCTGCGAGTCCCGGAAAAACCTCCAGCCTCCTCTCATGCCATATTACCAGATGAGATCCTTTGATAATCTCCCCTCACCGGTATGAATCTCAGGTTAATGTGTGGCTGATGGGGCACAGGTTTGGTCCTGCGGGGAAGCGTAACGACCTCGTGTAAACAAATCACTCCAGTTTTTCGCACATGACAGGAAGCTTAAGTCCGTTCCCTCAGATATGTGGCGATTGTGCACTTGCACCCTTGCTCACACGGCTGTGGTCTGTTTGATGCTGTGGAAGCTGATCCTGGTGGGGGACGTGGGGATGGACATGGCTCTGGCCACGCGCACGCGGAGGCTGTGGTTGTCCTGCCAGCGGTGCCATCGTTTCCTGACGGCGGAACGCACCTGCAGTTCAGAGGAAGCAAGTAAGTTTAAATGACAAAGACTGTAACATCAAAAAGAATTTGAAGGATTTTAATGTGTCAGGTCCAGTTTTAACAGTTTTATTTATAGGCGCCTTTCAAAACACTGTGTACGCAGCGTACATTGAGAAAGAAAATACTAAACAGAAGCAAGGGAAGAAATAAAAACAGGAAAAGAGGAGTCAAGTGGTTGGTTACTTACATCATCATCTTACATCATCTTTTACTTGATGTACAAGTCAGATGTAAAGGGATAGTTAACTTCAACAGGAGGCCAGTTTAGGTTTAATTTACCTGTGAAGCTTTCACCTCTGGAATCCAAAAAAAAGTAGATATACATAAATCTAATTTCCAATGACAGCCATGAACCTGTTTTTGGTAATTGGATTATTGGCAGCAAATAGCATTTAGTATAAATAACTGGGAGTGCCAAATGTGGCACTGTGGCTTTATTAGGAATCTAATCAGGAAGCAGGAGTTAAACTCATGAATATAGAATAAATATAGAACACAGTGACTCACCTCTCCATTTAGGAAGCAATAAAACACTGAGACAAAGAACCCCTGCAGGAACATAACAGACATTACTCTTTCCCTTCAACAGTTAATAATATGTTGTTATGTTGTTAGATGAATAGGAAATGTAGCATTTGTGCACAACTGTCTGGCATAACACATATAAGTGCAGATTGGAGGGAAAAACGACCACTGAGGAGAAATCGCGTCTGCATGACAAAGTTAATCCTGTCAGCTGAGAGCTCTGAGCAAGCAGAAGGGCTTTATTGTCTGGAAGCACAGAGGGCGCTGCTTCAAATCATCTGCCTAGAAGAAAATTCGCAACCCAAAAACATTCAGCTCGGAAGAAGTTCTGCAGCTGTGTGATAACACGCAGCGTGATTCACTCCACGCCCCCTGCGTCTGGCCGCGTCATTATTGGCCCTCTCACCTGAAATGACTGCAGAAAAGAGTTGAAATAGATGAAAACGATCTGCGCGATGTCGTCTTCTCCGGGATTCACAAAGAAGAGAATGTAGGTGATGCCCAGCAGAGGCAGCAGAACCAGGGTTGCTTTCACGGCTTTTCTGTGAAAACAGGCACCAGAGCTCTGAGCCAGTATCACACCAGAAACACATGCATCGATACAGGCACACACACACACACACACACACACACACACACACACACAGACACACACACAAAACCAGATGCTTGTCCGTTCAATTGCAAATGCTGTTTTAACGTTTAATATGACAATTCCTTCATCTCAGGGCTTGTAGGTTTAATTCCAGAGTTTAACACCAAACAGAACGGACTAGCCTACATTGTGAATCTTAAAGGTGAAAGGTCAATGCTACTGGAACAAGATTAAATTCTCTGAATGCCCCCTCCTCTCCTGCACTCAGTGAAATCTGTGGTATATGCGTCATATGTTCAGCACAACTCCATCAAACAGCACGCACGCTCCGAGCCGCCTCCTGAGGAGGAAGGAGGTTGCTGAAAATAAAAGGTGAGAAGACGTTTATAATTTACCAGCAGTTATGCTGAAAACAGCAGTCCTCCGTCAAACTCTCTCTCTCTCTCTCTCTCTCTCTCTCTCACACACACACACACCACCACCACCACCACCAGTCTGTGCTTACTTAGGTTCAACCCACTTTATTTAGACTTTTCTTTCTACTAGAAAGTTAATATTTCAAAATTCAATTTCAATTTAGAAATATAAGCATTTAAATGTTGATATTGAGGTCTACATTACAGCGTTTGCACTTACCTGTACTGTATCGTTTCAGATGTGGTTGAAGCTCTGAGCTTTGTCATCAGGATTCGGACAATGTTGAACAGAAAAACAAAGTTGATCTAGAAAAAAAAAGAAACGTGCAGACTGATGATGTGAGCCTTGCCGTACTACACTGAAAAGCAATTTCCTCCTGCACACACACACACACACACACACACACACACGGTTGTCATTCTCAAGGGGAGGTTGTGTTTGACGAGCACGCGATGTCTAACTGGTCGATGCACCGTCATCACACTGGTAACAGCTCACATAAGCAGCAATTATTTGCTTTCTTATTAGACAGACGCTTTAAAACCTCAGGGGGATTCATTCACCACAAAGATCGGTGCTGGAGGAAAGTGGGATGCATTACAAAACCATTTCCACTTCAGTGTAACGATTCATAACATTAGAAACAGATGCTGTGCCTGTGTAAAATGAATGTAAATAAATACAGTGTGCACACAATGGCAGTGAAACTGCAGCATAGAGATTTTCTCTGATATTTACTCACTAGAAGAACAAGAATAACGGGGCCCTGGTAAATGTAGTCCATATATTTCCCAGGTTCCTTCCCGAACCAACACCTGTCAGAGTGAGTAGACATCATAACCAGCAGGTTAAATAATGAACATTTTTTTTTTTTTTTTTTTTTTTTTTTTTTTTAATACTTACTGTTCATTTTCATAATACAACTTCCCTATAGCCCAGGCCACGATGATAGGACATGGAATACCTAAAAAAACAAAATTGTATGTAAGACAGAAATTATATTAAACCACTGTGGTATAATAATCCTAAAATATGGGTGAAAAATCCATGTAATTCATCCCATTTCAACATCACAGGATCTGAATAATCAAGTGTTTATTCGTCATTATACCTCATGTTCCATTTATCTTTTCATTTATAATGTCATAGATGCATTAAACGTGTGTTTTCCTCTCTCCAAGAGCATTAACATACCAACTAGAACATTACTCCTGGAAGTAAAAAGCTGCATTTTGTCTTCTTCCAAATGAGAGGTGGAACAAAGCTTTTAGTAACATCTTAATGTGATTCAAGGTGAGCATAAATAACTCATGTGGTCATGACAGGGCATCTGCTACAAGTTCAGAACTCATTTTTATCATTTTCTACACTCCACTGCATTCCTCTTCCCATCTGGAAATAAAGTTTTCTCTCTCCCAGCTGCACAAATATTCAACTCAATCGGAAGGTTTTGGAATGAACCGTCCATTGTTGTGAACACTGGTTTGAACTGGAACGAAATTTCAAATAGGAAAGTATTTATTGCATCCCAAAAATTCACATTTTTGAAACAAAAAAATGTTTCTTACATAAAACCAAACTGACCAAAATTCTACAGTTTAACCTGATTAGTTGTATTTGACTAACTAATTAATGGTACCTTTAAATGACTTCAAGGTATTTAACCAAGAGATTTTTTAAGATGAAGTTGCTTTCTTCCCTAATGCCGCCTCTCATCAGCGGTTATGCAATAAATTAGCATAATCCCACAAAGCACTTCATCAAACTTTGATTGAGACACACCTCCGGGGCTGAAATGTTGTGGGTTTAAGAGACCGTAAACACTTATGCTTTCCATTCATCAGGAAAAAAAAAAAAAAAAAAACGTCATCAGTAGCAAACTGTGAACCCTGTGAGTTTTCTCACCACACACAAGTGGTGAGTAAAGTGTTCATAATGTCCTGTCAACATGGGCACACTCACACCAGCCGATGAAAAGGAAGACCCACTTCCGGAGCTTATCGGTTGAGTAAGTCATGACGATGGCGGTGTGAAGGTAACAGCCCTCAACGAACATCCAGAAAAAGTTAGTCACCACAAAGTAGTTGTATATTGTCGTAATCAGTCGGCACCACGACTGAAAAGGGAAATGCTCAAAGTTAAAAACAAACAAAGTGAGTTTCCCAACCTGAGCCAGCTAACGCCGTTACCTCGTTACTCTCGTGGATGTTGTGATCGATCAGCTGCAGCAGGAACCACATCACGTTCCTCAGGATGAAGGTGGTGATCAGATTCCAGTGGATGATGTTACGGAGACACCGTATGCTCCTGCGTGGGGGAGAAATATCTGTTTTATACTCACGTGGGTATTTTTTGAGAGGAGGATAACAAATGACCCAGCTCCCAGCTAACCCTCATCCTCTGCTGTATGTGTGTGTGTGTGTGTGTGTGTGTGTGTCTGTGTGTAAGAGTGTGTGTAAGAGTGTGTGTGTTCTCATTCAGAACATTCATTTCACTAGCAAAGCAGAGACATTTTTGGGAACTGTGGAGTTTTTTCACTGGTTTCCCACTATTCCAAAGGGCTGTTTGAGGGTTGGTACTTGGGGAAATTTTGGTTTAAGGCTAAGGTAAGAAGATGGGGAATGTCCTCACAAAGACAGAAGTACAAACATCACTGTGTGTGTGTGTGTTTGTGTGTGTTTTTCTTCATTTGACATAAGCGAGTTAATGATAAACAGTCCGAGGACATGAAATGAATTTCCCTCACTGTCTTCTCTGAGGTCTCGAGCATACGGGGCACATTCAGATGGTACTATTTTTGTACTTGCCTTAAGCACAAGAAGAGAATGAAAGCCACGACCAGAGCTCCCACCGAGATACAGTGGCCGAGGTAGTTGATGATCAGGGCTATCTTGTAGTGTACAGGATATTTTCTCTGTAAAGAAAACATGATGTCTTTATCCAACTGAAGCAAAAAAGAATGAACTTTAAGGAATGCAGAGACGTGACAGTGGAACAGAAGAACTTATCTGCTCATCACTTTATCTCAAGGTCTAAAATGTCATTGACACACTTCGGCTGTCAAGTTTAAAAATATGTGAGGAAAATGGAACAAGGCCCAGAAATAGACACAGGAGGATATGTGATGTAATCAGATCAAGAACTCATTACAAGCGTGGCTGTTTGCCCTTGTGTTGTGATTAAAGCAGCACAGGCACTATACTGATTTGCTAATTCATCTAGAAGCACGTATCTGAATGATTTAATTGCACCACAAGATAATGCTGTTCAAGAAGCATGAAACAATCAACACAACACATTTGGTTTGCTCTGCTCCTGTGCTGCTGAGCTACGCCGCTGCTCTGCTGGCCCAAAACATGGCAGCAGGATTGCTCCGACAACGCCGCACTAACCTTTTCCTCCAGAATGGGCTCGCAATTGGAGTAATTGCTCTTCAAGGCCCATGTCCCGTTATCCATGCACTCTCTGTAAGCACTCCCTGCAAGAAATCGTTTAAAAACGCAGTTTAGAAAAGCAAAGCTAGAGCAAAGGCCCATCTGTTGGTCTTGATCGTGTCTTGGGTTCTTCCTTGCACTAGCGGTGGAGTCGTGCTGTCCCTGGTAGGTAAGCTGGTAAGCTAAAACAGCCCTGTAATTCCCGTGGAGCTCGGTGTGAATTGGAGTCCTATTATCAGGTCCTTGCAGGATACAAACTCATCATTTTTTTTTTTTTTTTTTTTACTTTTTTAATTCAGGCCAGGGTTATGCAAAGCCTCTTACTCTGACAGTTCACATATCGCTTAAAACCTGCTTTCTCCAGTCAACTTTGAATTGTATTTCTCATTTTCTCTTCCTCTCAGAAGGCCCTTTATCTCTTTCATATTGAAAAACCGGAAAAGACTTGGGTGGAAACTGAGTTGTGGCGAATTTGAAATCTTCTTTCTTTTTTTTGGAAGCCACTGATCTGCCACAGACAACAGAAGGAGACCATTTATTCTAACTGTCTTTTAAGATGCAACTGTACAGGTGACTGACAATATTATGTGTGTGTGTGTGTGTGTGTGTGTGTGTGTGTGTGTGTATGCTGTTGTGGGTGTATGTACACAAATAAATAATTAAATCCCAAGACTGTCATTGGCAGATTAGATCCTTGGCATTATTATTACATAATCTGGCATTGTCACTGAAAAACACATCCACAAAGAGACAGCTTAAAGTAGGCGAAAACAGGACAAGAAAAAAAAAAGATTTCACTTGACAAATGGAAACGCTTGCTATCCTGGAGTTGACCAGGCTTTGAAAAAAATCCCAGATGCCAGCTGTTCGTGCAGTCGCAAGCGGCTTAAATCGAACGGGGCTAAATCTCCAAAGCCCTCCAAACCGCTTCCGCATGTTTATTGATCCGTTGTCATGCAGCTTTTACACAGTTGCAGTGCGGCTTAAGCAACTGTGATATGCACTGACTGCCACACGCATGCCTGGCGCGTACACTGGGGCAAGTGGACCATTGGAGCAGAGCTGCAAATACAGTTTGTGTCAGTGGCGAGGACGCCAAATTACTTCCGGATGAGGCGTTACATCTTTCCACTGTTTGGCATTTACAAAGAGCTCGGTTTGAAGTCACTGGTGAGAAAAAGAGAAAGATCCTGCTAGATTAAGTTTAAGAACACACAGGGATGTAGCTTCATTTGCAACGTTTCGGTGATAAAATCAGAATGTTAACAATCATCCTTAATTTATATAGTAATAAGTATGCATGTAAAGTAATATGTGTCATGGTCATAGACGTCTACGCCCGATTTTTAACCAAATAAATAAATAAACCAAGAACATGACCATCGAACAAGCAACAGAAGCAGGAAAAACTCAGTTGTAGCAGGAAGAGACGTTCAGCAGGACGAGGCTCATGTGGAGGACCCCTCATGCTGATGGCAGGCTGGGTGAGGAGAGGAGAAGGAGAACTAGCGAAGGAGGGAAGGACAGAATTACTGACTATAAGCTTTCTCATGGTTTTTAGCTCAGTCTTAAATGTAGAGGCAGTCAGCCTCCCCGTCCCTGAACCAGGAGCAGGGGGGCCTCGCAGCTAAAGGCTTGGCCATCCATTTCACTTTTAAAGAGAAATAAAGTAGCACTCTGAGAGCGTGGTGATCTACCGAGAAGATCCGTTATCAGCTCCTCAATTATGCTACTAAAACTGCTAAGAATGTACTTTGAGCATTCTAATCACATTAACTGACCAGATCCCATCATCCCCCTGTTGGACAGGAAGAATCATTCTGAGGACATCTTGTCCTTCAGTAACCGTTAAAAGCAATCCCGGCTAATGCATCCACACACACGCCGCGCACACACACTTCAAACATGATTCTTATCATGTTATGGGCGATCATGCTAAAAACACATCAGCGTGACGATGGAGCCGCATGTAGTCGACACCTGGACTCATCTTTCAGCTGCACTTATCTTCAGGTGGCAACAAAAGAGGCGCATTGTTCCACGGACATTAAACGACCCACTGCGGCGGCTCTGAGTCATTTTTAGATGGCGTTCACAGACTCTCCAGGCAAATATCACACTGTGCTTGTCCAACAGTCACAGTGCAGAAATAGAGGAAGTGGAGCAGGTTGCAAATTGTTTCCCTGTGAGCTGTTTTATAAACCACAAATGATTTAAAGCACCGAGATAACGAGAACATTTTCTAGCACACCATCTGTTTATTATATTTATATAATAAATGCACGCGCTTTAGTACACATTACTTGATATTTACAGGACTAATAACGACCAAAGCCATCTTTATTCTCTAATTTGTAAAAATGATGCCATGTAAAGGTGTTAACAACCATTTGGATGCCAACCACACTCAAGTGCGCTTTGCCAGCTTGCTCACCTCCTCCGCTGTCCACCCTGCCAAAGCTCTTGTTTTTCTTGGATGCACAAATACATAGGGGTGCATGCAAGGTTGAATGAATGAGGGCTTGGTTTATGAGAAGGAACTGGGAAAGGAACTGTGAATTAAACAGCTCTCAGGCTGTTTGTGGAGCATTTCCTAAATAAGGGATTCAGTCATCCACTGGTGAGGCCGACTGGTGCCGAGGTGTTTCTTCTTCCGGCTGATTGATTCCCTGCCTGCAACAATGCCAAAAGATGTGAACCCGACAGCATTTTCCACTTAAAGCTTGTGTAAGCCCGCCACTGTCGGCAGCGTGCTTAATTGCCCGCTGCTTTAGTTTGACGTGTATCTCTTCAGTTGTGTGTGTCGGTTCATTTGGGGCAAAGTTGTTTTCTAATTGATGTGTTCAGTCCAAAGAAGGACAGAAAAAAAACAAACAAAATAACCCACTATGCCTATTACATTTTCCCAGAACCATTTGCTCTGTGAAGTAGTCCACGAACCCGTGGCCTTCTGTCGGGACGTCACAGCGAGGATGGGCTAATATCTCAGAGGTGGCGGAACAAAGCAGCACACCAGCGTTTCTCCGGACCATTTAAACTTGAATGAAGCAAGTTTAATGCTTGTTTATTTTATGTAGGGAGGAAAATGTAGCAACTTAATGATAATTTGAATCCATTGCACTGATGCATGCATCGCAAAAACAGCCAAGGCAGGGGAGCACGCACTAAGAAGTGTGATTAGGAAAAATGAATTTTGCTGCAGCCCTGGTACCAGAATTAAAGCTGCGATCACGCTGAGGTATCTGCTGGGTAGCAATCACCTTTGCAACCATTTGGAATTCTATTTAAAGTGATGTCAGTGATGTAATTTATTTTAAAAAGGTAGTTATGACTCTGTTGGTGTGTTAAAAATGCTCTAATTCAATCAGGAATCACTCGTTTATGGTCTAATTTGTTTCAAAGATGCAGCCTCACACACTCCATAACGAGCAAACTCCAGATTCAGTCCCACGTTTACAGGATTAAAATTATCAGAAATGTGATCATCTACAGAACCTGGATGTATGAAACACTTTGTTTTACTACCTTGGTGGTAGTTGTTGCTGGGGATTAATTGCAAAAGTAAATTACCTTGATGGCAAAAGCTTCAAGTGAACACCATTGCACTTCATATTCACGCAACTACACTAGCACTTTTATCCAAATGTGAAATGAAGAAACACATCAGATGTGAGAATGAGCTGTCCAAGCCTTCCAGCATGAAGCGACTCGTGACTCTCTCTTTTCTACCAGAGGTCAACATACTCCACTCGTCTAGTTGCTGAGCAGCGACGTCTCTAAAACCAACTGAGGAGCTGCTGAGCTCCGTCATCTGCCCGTGGTGAGGAGGAAGTTCTGGAGTAAAAAACAGGCTTGTAGAACACAAATCCTGGAAATCTTTCAGGAAGGACCCCTTCTGTGCGATATGCGACAGCATCCTGACAATTATCTGACATCCTGGGAAAGGATTTGCCGTACATACCGAGCTGCTCTCCTGCAGCGAAACCCAGCAAAGGGTGTCAGAAAGGAATTTATTTTTCATGCCATTTTGCTGCTGAACATAGTAAAACTGGTGCTTTTAAGCACAACTTAGAGCAATAATAAGCATATTTTAATTAACTGTTTTGATTCCAGGTCAATTATCTCTCTTTTTTCTTTACTTTGATTACATATTATACCAGCACCTAGAGTTCAATTGCTAAAAAAAACAACAACTACAGAATAAGAAGGGATGAACAAAAATTGCCGCACACGGAGAGAGAAGACAGCTGGAAAACATGTACAGCCCAGTAAGACAGGGCTCACATGTGCGAGTCTGTTCAGCCTCATCCTGCAGATTCAGTCAAAAATAGACTCACTTCTGGGATTCACCAAAACTTGTGCCGCAGAGCTACTGCTGGAAACGGAAACGCTGGTTCTAATAGCTGCGGATTAGTTCCAGCTGTTGCGTCAAGGTGCTCACACATGCAGCACCGAGGGATCTTGATTCAAATTCAGATTTTTGTTTCACACTTTTTCAACACCAACACGCTTCACAATCGCCTCAGCGACACCTCTCATGGACGTTTTCATGCCATCCTCGCAGCACTGGAATAAGCTGAAACCTGGATCAACCCGTTCGAGTCCAACCACACGTGGCAGCTGCAGCGTTTCATAGAAAAAGAAGACTGTCCTGTCTTTGTCACATTCACTTCATTATGTTTTGTCAGAGGTGCAGATCCTTTCAGAAACCAACAAACAATAAAAGTCTCTGACTCTTTGGAATTATCAGGACGTGCTCCAAAAAGGACTGAATTATCTAACAAAAAAAAAATATGTTCCTGGGAGCGCTGCCCTGAGGGATAATCCAGCCAGCATCCAGAACATCTCCTCTGATTTACTCATTGTGCTTTCATCTGTCGATGATGAAATATGCAAGAAGTAATATGCATGTAATAGCCATAATGTAGATCAAAATAACTGATAAACTAATCCCAGGTGTCCCACTTTAATATTCTATTTTAGAAGGATGTCCGTGTATTGCATAAAGAAGCCCAGAGCATCTATGGGAAACAGATGTACTGCTCTATAATGTTTACATTATCAAGATGTTCGTCAACAACAGCATTCATACTTACTGTAATTCTGTTTTAATCAGTCTCTAACTGTTTTCTACAGGCAAGCAGGAACGAGAAAAAAAATACCCCATAATATTTGCCGACTGAAAACGATCTATCCCAGGGATGAATAATACTAATCTTTCTACATATTTCCTCTTTCAGAGTAATCTCCAGTTCCATTAAGCAAACTGACCAGCCTTTGAAATATGTCACATCAATTTATTTTCTGTTTTTGAAGCTGAAATCGGTGTGACTTCAGCTGATGATCACAGTTATCTTGGCAGAATGTCTTAATAACAAATGAGGATAATTTACTGGCGATTAACAAGTCAACAACGTGTGCAGATGGGATTGAGATATTTTCCTCCGTGCTGCGAGCCGGCGCTGAGACTCTCATTATCACAGTTGGCTGCATTTAAGAAACGACGTTCAGGTTTCAGCTCCATGTGTCCTGAGGCAGTTTAGCAGTTTAGATTTAAAATATACACTCTGTTGTTATATGTTATACGTTATGGTGAAAAAGTCAAGACTGATAACTGAAATCCTGTAACAGTAACAATACTAACGCAGTATTTCTAATTGACTGTGTTTAATTTACTGAAGGCGTCTGTGTCAGCTTTGATTGTAACAGCTTCCTGTCTGATCCAGCTGAACAAGATACGACAAGCGGCTCAGGTGCTGTACATGCCTCACGCACGTCGTTCTGAGGTGAGGAAGAATAAATTAGGGGACAGATGTGCAGAGGTGCACTAGGCAAAGAAGAATCTTTTAAAAAGATTTTTTAAAAAATGATTAAGAGTGTTTGAGGCCCAGAGGAAAACTATCTGGTCAATTACAATATATTCAGCTACATAACACGGAAAAACGTACATATGCTGCCACAGAATCCCCAGGTGCTAGTTTTCCAAATCATTCCAATGACAAAACAAATAAACCAAAAAATTCAATTTCAAGTCTAAGAAAGTCCTGGAGAAAGTTCCTTCTAACTTCCTCCAAGTCAGTCGGTATTCCTTTTTAGCCTGACAGAATCCATAATATTGACATCAGGGTGGAGGAAAATCAATGATGTTTGTGAGTGTAAATCTGCATCTGCATCGGAGGTAAAAAAAACAAAAAAAACAACATTTGGCCTCACTGATGAGAACGACAAAGATGAAACACCAAAGAACAGACTTTTCCGCCTCAGTCCCTAATGCTGATTATTGAGCCATCAGAGACAAACACACTTCAAATAAAAAACTCATTTCATTAAAATCTGATTATGAAGCATGCCTGCTGGGGTACAGAGCTTCGCGGAGGACAGAATAATGCTTAAAATCAAACAACAAACAGTCTTTCAATGGAGACGCTATCTGTCTGTGTCTTGAGCCATCTGAGCGTGACCACGGGAGGGTGGCGCTGAATGGGCCCTCTAGGGGACGTGGTGTGCAGCGGGTAGTGAAATGTTCTCCACATGTGTTGTCCCAACTGACCTTTGACCCATTTCTCCATGGATAGGATAGGATCGGGGAGGTGGTGAAACACATCCCTGACGACCTTGGCTCAATCACTGGGTTCCTCTAAGACAGTGTTTCTCAAAGAGTGGTCAGACAACCCCGAGTGGTCCGCGAGGTGACACGTAACAATTCACATTTTAAAATTTTAAATTTTGATACTTAAAATTCAGTGTAAAATCAGTGTTTCTCGAACTCCCACGATTTAAAGAATTCACTTTATTGTATGTTTCCTGGCATCTGTCATACCAGCACCCGATCATTATTTAGAGATTCCAACATTGTGGAGTTTCCCAGAACTTTCTTCAAAAATTCATCCAGGGGTAATAACGACAGTTGGAAGTGCCAATACTTGGCACTTACTTTACTTTACTTATCAGCGTCATTTCTACAGTCCAGAAGCACTTCATCTCACCACCATTCATTATTTCAGGACTGCAGGGAAGAGTAGATGGAGATCCTTGAATATGCTCCTGTAATTCTGTTCTCTCTCTCCGCTCACAACGCTCATCTCACCAGCAGCTGGAGTGTTTCCAACAATAGATTTAGACTAGCCTACTTCGCTGCACAGCTGCCAGTTGCAGCATCGGAGTAATCCAGACAGACACGTTGAGTCAGCGGTCGCTGCCTATGACCTGACATGTTTTCACCTCCGTGGTTCCAGCGACATGAAGCCTCTCTCCAAAACAGCAGAAATACATTGGCGGAATGCAGATATACAGTACTACTCGGAAAATTAGAATATCCTGAAAAAGTGCATGCATTTCTGTAACTTTAAAGATGAAATGTACATATTATATAGACAAATAGTATGCGAATCAATCTATTGCAAGCCTTTATTTGTTTTGATTTTGCTGATTAGGACTTGCAGCTTCAGAAAACCTCAAATTCAAAAACTCAGAAAATTTGAATATTGCTTGAATTTAATAAAAAGAAGAATTTTAAATACAAAAATGTCAGGCCTCTGAAAGTAAAATCTTGCATTTGTAATGAGTCTTCAAAATGTATTGGTTTCACCTTTTATGTTGGATTGCCTGAATAAAAAAACATTATTACACAATATTCTAATTTTCTAGTACTGTATATGTAGAAATCCCAAACCAGATGGCTCATTTACATTCAAGATACTTGTTGTAGTACAAAATAACGGGATTTTAATCAGAGGGACAGATAATGTCCCTCTCATTCAAGCCGATAAAAGCGATACTGTTGACTTGCACACTTTATTACTCTTGATAAGAGACTCAATAACATTCTACTGTGGTAACGGGGATGAGGTTATATTTACCAGGAAGGTATGGCACTGACAGGATCTGCACTCCGATTCTGATGAGCACAAACGGACGGTAGCCACCAAACGACCAAGCCTGACTTGTAGAGCCAAGAAGGCACACAGGTCAGCAATATTAAATAAAAAAGGCTAACATATTTGCTGAGATATTGTTCATCTAGTCTGCTGAGAACATCTTGTCCTATCGGCTTGGTGGAAAACACGTGTCATGCTCTTGAAAAGCCAAACAAAGTCCACATGGAGTCTTTCTGTTACTGTACATTAAACATCACCCAGAATGCTCCATAAACCATGCATGAAAAAGAAAAATAAAGAAAAAAATAAAGCAAAATATGGGCAAGTTTAAAAAATACATAAACGTCTTAAGCCTTTCTGCAGAGCCATGAATATTTATAACAGCCGGAGGAATGGAAAGGACTTTACAGTCCCTGATTTACCTGAGTGGGGCTTTTAAGTCGTTAAAACCTGAGTGTAGCATTCTGATTCACAAAACCTACTTTTAAAATACTACAACGGACCTGACGGACCAACGGACTCTCCCAGTCCCTGCAGTAACTGGGAGAGTGCTCAACCATCTCAGCTCATGCTAATCTCAGTTGGATGTCTTTATCATTAAATGTTTAGCTCCGAGACACACAAGATGAAGAATCTGTTGCGAGTCCCATAAGTCAAAGATTGTTTACAACAACACACGCGCAACTGTGGTGAGTTCACGGTGCAGTGTGCTGCAATTTCACATCAAATTAATTTTCTAATTGCACATCAGCCGTGCAATGTTGCCGCGTTAACGCCAGAGCAAATGACGTTCAGGCTTCCGTCTATTGTTAGCGTGACCTATTATGTCAGGCTCGGTTTGTATTTATGGATCAAAATTGTAGCAGCAAATGTGAGCCAGCAGGATCGTGATCATCATGTCGGCATATCACTGCTATGCAAACGCACAGCACCCAGTGATACATAGCAAATCAAATAACTGCCGCCTGTGGCATTTCACCCAGTTACTTAATACACTCAAGTCCTTGCATTGATAAATGCCCTGTGCTGATTTTTATTGGCCTGGTGCTTTTGCAACTGCAATTCAAAGTCTTTTGTCCTCACAGTAGTAGAAAACATCCACGCTGAAGTGACTAGCTATCATTAAGGGATCTATACCTCACACAATGTAGCACTGCATCGTGCCTATAACGATCAATGCACAAACACTGTTTGGTTGTTTTTTTTATTCTCCCACACTGCCTCATTGTTCATTTCAATGTAAACCCTGTCCCTTCTCTGACCCCACCACCACACTCACTTGTCTAACAAAGCTTTTATCCAGCTTTGGATGCCTTAAAATTTAAAATGCACATGCACAATGGCAGCCAAAGGAGCAACAGCCAATTTGCTGTTACTTAACTATAATTACAGTCTTGCAGTTGAATGGAACCATGTTCCCACACAAATGTGGTTTACATGCATGTCCAGACTAAACGTACGCAGCATCTCTGCCGCTAACAAATTAAATTAGGTGCTTGTGATCTGTTATAAATCTGCAAGCCCTGACAGTTCTGTGCACGTGTAGTTGTAGATGTTTCTGGATGCAGACGAGGCACATGACCCTCCGGGGACCCCCTCCCTCCATGCCCCCATACCATTCATGAATTTTTAAAAGAACATGACAACGTGCCTCACATCTTTACCTTGCATGTCCAAAAGGATCTGCGCTAATCTAACATATACCGCATTCTGATTGGTCAGAGCGAAATTACACTGAAGGCAAAAGATTTTTAATAAGCACCATTCAAGGTCTATAAGATACAACCTGAGATTCATGAAGCCTTGAGTTATTAAACAAAAATAGAAACTGGGCCACAATTGCCTCTGACCTTTAACAAACAGTCTGTACATTGTATGACTACAAGTAAACTCCTCATCAGCTTGTCAATGCCTTCCTGCCTTTTTTTTTTTAATTATAAACAACAGATTGCTGTGGCTAACCCGATAATAACAACACATAACCTGTAATAGAGGCTCTGTATCAAATTCCAAAACTCGCATGCTCCGCTAAGGCTGCAGAGTATATTGAAACAAGCTGCAAAAAATGCTCGAGGGTCCCCGGTCTGAAACTGCAGGAGGAAAGGAAATTTCCTCGAAAGCAGCAGGAGAAAAACCCAAAAACCAACTCAACAGCAAAAGGAACATCGTTAAGACTCAATCAAGGAACCCGTCACCTGTTGAGTCAAAAAGGAGCTCCTGATTTGATCTTAATGCACACTTCATTTAGTTTTTAATTGGATAAAATTTTGTAGAGGGAAAGCATCAATAAAGCATCAATCCCAGATCAGTATTTCAGTGTAACAATGGTTGCACTGGGATCTGTTACTGAGGTTGTGACTTCAGTTTCCCACAACAAATAGATCTAACCCCTAGGTATGGTGCTCAATATCGAGACACCAGCTGAGGGCAGTTAGAGGTGGCAGGACTGGCAGCTGCGCACATGCATCGGTGAGTGTTGCGCTGCTTTTCTTTTTTTTTTTTTTTTTTAACCCTGCACCTGAGCATTTTCTAAAATACAACAATCAGACCATTACAGTTTATGCTGTCACCTCCACCACCTGTATCTCAAAGTCTCCGAGTCATTTCCGCATAAAACTTTATGCCAAGCTAATTGTGTGACAACATTAATGTCATCAGCCTTATAATTAATGCATATTGTAATAACATAACATGGCAGCGCTTTTGTGCTGTGATACGCAGGCCCCAGCTCTCTCTGTACCACTGTGTCCCTTTTAATAACAATCACACTTTATTAATCCACACAAATGGAAATTAAACCTCTGCATTTTTTCCCATCACATGCATGTACACATGCAGTGGGCAGCCACTTAAGGCGCCCGGGGAGCAACAACCAACAACTAGGGGGTTGAGGGCCTTGCTCAAGGGCCCAAAGTGGTGGTCACAATTTCGGTCAAGGTTTCTTCCTCTTCCTCTCATATCTCCCATGCCGACCTCACATCTGGTCTGGTCTGGTCTGGACTGGAACCAGTGCCTTAGATGCCTCCAGGTTATGGGGCTCACCTCTTTATCCACTTGACCACCACCCCCTCTTTTACTGTTGAGATGAATAAAGAATGGAAGGTATTAGCAGTTTTTTTTCTTTCTTTACTCAGGGTCAAGGCTTGGAGATGTGAGTCGAATTGAAGGGAAAATAACTGCTGTCTAACTGCAAACCGCCACTTTATTCTCACAGGGCTGATGGCCTCTGTGATGACAGGTGTGAAGGACTCCTGCAAGTTTGGACATCCACATGGTGGAGAAAAAAAAGGGTCAACTGCTGTCCAGAGGCATATTTTATATATCTGGAATCATGATGATGTGTTTGTTCTTGGCTTGTTTTTTTTTTTATTATTATTTTATACTGAGAAACAGCAACAAGCCATGGACCAGGTCACCTGTCCATCACACACGCCTACTCCGATAAACCTAAAGTGATTGGATTGTTTTTGGACTCTGTGTCCATTTAGGTGATAGATAGATAGATAGATAGATAGATAGATAGATAGATAGATAGATAGATAGATAGATAGATAGATAGATAGATAGATAGATAGATAGATAGATATCATTTAAGTGATATTAGGACCTGTGAGCAGCTCAGTGTGCTCTGAATGCTCTGGTGACAGCAGGTGTGATGATAACTGAGATCCACTGTCATTATCTCATCTGATCCAGGCAGAAGGGCAGCAGACACAGGAGACCCCCAAAGACAATATTCAACAAAGGAAGGGAGATCAGTGAAGTCTGTTATCCTCTCAATCAGGACACGCTCTGATCTGATGGCCGTTAACACTTTACTTAGACAGCAGTCAGAGATGAATGTTTTCTTGATTGCAGACAAAGCAAATGTGTTAAAGAACCTCTTTACTAGACAAATGAGAAGTTTTATTTTAATTGCTATGCTTACTCGTTGTGTTGTACTTCACCCCGTTGATGTACTCCGGGCAGGGTCTCTCTACAATCCTCCCAGCGCTGCTCCTCGGCCAGCAGGTTCCAATCTCGTCGGTTGTGGCATTGCAATAAAAACCTGGGGGAGAGAAGGGCGTTTATTCTAATCATTATGATTCTTATCCACGAAGCAACGGCTGGAAGTGTTTAATCTAAAGTAAAAGGAAATACTTCCACCTTACCATCAGTGCTCAGCAAAGGCAGTGAAGCGTTTTCCAAAAAAGTGTCTTGGAATGCGTCAATCAAACTACAATTTATGTCCCCGAGCTCCCCGAAAATGATCTGATAAATCGTAGCATCCATGACGCGCGTCTCCAAATAACAACAGCCAAGTGGGAACGGACGGACGGAGCCCAGCGGTGTGCACGGGTTTGCGAATCGGATGATGACAGAGAGCGCGGCGCCCAGGCTGTGCGCTGCGCGTCCGGCCAATCAGAAGCGCGCAGTCGCACGTCCAGCTGCAGCGGGCAGCCGCTCCGACGACGCGCCGCTCAGGGACAGTGTCACTCCGATGTCACATCAGCCACCCGCACGTCTTATTTATTTATCAAATAGTTCCCTGGCTGCAGGATACAAGGACAAATACAGACGAGTATAGATATTTTTGAGTTCTGACAGGAGCAAAACACAAATGACTGCTTCTATTTCCATGTGTGCGTCATGGTGTATATACAAAAGAATTCTATATACTGTAAGATATATACATCCTCTCCATATCCTCTGAGGCACTGTTTATAGAAACTATATGGATTATAAGTTTTATATGACAGAAGAAGAGAAAAGATGAGACGATATAAGTGAACCTGGTTCTTTGTTTCTGTAGGTACGGATTTGATATTGTGCCTAATTGTTGCCAACTACAACCTGGGAGACAACAACAGGTCACAGTGTATTTCTAAGCTCAGGAAAACATCAGCAGAGAAGCACTGGCCCAGTGACACATAGAAGGAGGCCCCACTTAACACAACAAACTTCAGAGAGAAGCATCATATATTATATATAGTATATATCAGATAAAGATGAGTTTGCAGTCAGAAATGTTCTTTGTTTCATCAACTAAAAAACACTATTTAATAAAAAAAAATCCAACAATCAACATTTATTGTGTTGGACTTTAGAAACAGATAAATGTCCTTTCCTCCTACCAGGCCTGTGCAGTTTGGATGTGATTTAATATACGCTGACGCCTTCAAACAGCCCATTCACAGACACTTGAAGGCCTGAATTACAGTTCTCCAAAAATATTGCTTTCCTCTTAACATTATCCGCTTTTGATCTTCAAATACAAAACTGGTCATGGCAAATGAAAATGAGCGAAGGTCTGACACTCTCAACACTTAACATTTCCAGACACAATCCAGTTTACGGTACGGCTAAGTGACTGTGGATGACAGAAGATGCAACTGTTTGTGCACCTAAATATGGATGCTAAGAACCCTTCTCTGTAAATGTAATACATGAGGGAAGGGACCCAATGTCCAAACACTTGAACAGAGGCCTCCTCTGCACTCCCCATCAAAATTTGTTTTCCAGGATGTGATTGCAGCTGAACGGTGTTTGTCCTCGTTAAAATGCCGGTGTAAAATTCCATGGAACACATCGACAACCTCCTTCTGGCGCTGGTCAAGGATGCGCCGTGACCACTAAATAAATGCTAATGCAATTACATTTGCCGTTCCAAGTAGGCAGCGCTCTCCGCTTGGCATTTATTCATGTTCTGCTTTTAACTCCAGAAAACAAAAAACAAAAAGGAAAGAAACAAGCAGGACTCTGCACAGCAGTTCCAATTCACGGGCTGCATCTGCTTAATCTGTTATTGGTGGGCCTGTGCAAGATGTTTAATAACCGATTACACTGCTGGGAGAAGAAAAGGAGCGAATATGATGTGGTGAGCGTGATTAGATAGCAATCAGATCCCAGCCTGGGTGCCAGAGACGCTTGGCAACGCCATACGATGTTCTGTGCAATATCAGTCCCATCACAAAAAAAGAGTCCGAAAAAACAAAAACAGAAAGCAGAGATTTAAGAGTCTAAGCTGACTGGGGCTTTCTTTTACTATCAAAAGAAAAACAGCAAATATTTGAAGAACTGCCGGAAATTTTGAAATTTCATTGCTCCTATTAGGCTGTTTACCTGTCAAATTTGAAACGTGACCTTTTCACTGGAACAACGCCGTGCTTCTGTGCCCCCTTTGAGCTTCCAGATGCAGCATCCGCTCTCATTTTCCTACCATGGGCTTTTCAGATACACAAACATGAAGACAATATTCAAAATTGTTGATTGTTGTAAAGTAAAAGTATATAAAAACCTTTTTTGAAGGACACTTGAGTGTTGCTGGCCGTTCTCTATTTTTTCAATTTTTCCTGGGCCATGCACCTCTTTTATTAGTTGCTTTAGTACAGGAGTGCTCATTTTTTCTTTTTAATTAACACAGAACTAGTACCTAATTTTCTTACTATGGTTTGATTCTGTTATTGCTTACACCGCCCTGGAGTTGACATTTAATTTTCCACTTTTGTCTTTCTTTTATTTAATTTCCTGGATGAGGGTCAGGCGGTGTGAGTGCAGAGACAGGAACTGATGGAATCTTTTCCTTCACTGGTAAAATACAGCCCTCATAGAATGAGACCTGCAGATTACATATGACGTGGAGACACTAAAGATGATCGGATATGTCCTCCAGGATCTACTGGA
Organism: Pao palembangensis; assembly: GCA_015343265.1. Lineage (NCBI taxonomy): Eukaryota > Metazoa > Chordata > Actinopteri > Tetraodontiformes > Tetraodontidae > Pao > Pao palembangensis. Next base: position 8,161,665 of record CM027093.1, read on the forward strand.
TCTCTTTGCATTCTACTTAAAAAAAATATATCTTAAATTTAAGATATTTCAGGTATTCTTATAAGCATCTCTACATAAAAGATTAAAAACAGAGGAAAGTGGAGGGACATTTCATGGCTGCATGGATCCAGGATTTCCACATGTGGCTCTAGCTCTGGGTGTAAATTCTGGTCAGACCTTGATGAAGTGATGCAGAGCATCCCTAGAAGTGAGAGAGTTGTCATTGGTGCAGACTTCAATAGACATGTTGGTGCAGGAAACAGAGGTGATGAGGAGGTGATGGGCAGGTTTGGTATCCAGGAGAGGAACGCAAAAGGACAGATGGTGGTTGACTTTGCAAAAAGGATGGAAATGGCTGTAGTGAACACTTTCTTCCAGAAGAGGCAGGAACATAGGGTGACCTATAAGAGTGGAGGTAGGAGCACACAGGTAGGCCACATCTTGTGTAGATGGTGTAATCTGAAGGAGATCAGTGACTACAAAGTAGTGGTAGGTGAGAGTGTAGCCAGACAGCATAGGATGGTGGTGTGTAGGATGACTCTGGTGGTGAGGAAAATGAAGAGGGCAAAGGCAGAGCAGAGGACGAAATGGTGGAAGCTGAAAAAGGGAGAGTGTTGCATGACTTTTAGGAAGGAGTTGAGACAGGCTCTGGGTGGTCAGGAGGTGCTTCCAGATGACTGGACAACTACGGCTAATGTGATCAGGGAGACAGGTAGGAGAGTACTTGGTGTGTCATCTGGAAGGAAAGTAGATAAGGAGACTTGGTGGTGGAATGAGGAGGTGCAGGAGTGTATACAGAGTAAGAGGTTAGCTAAGAAGAAGTGGGACACAGAGGACTGAAGAGAGTAGACAGGAGTACAGGGAGATGCAGCGTAAGGTGAAAGTAGAGGTGGCAAAGGCCAAACAAGGGGTTTATGATGACTTGTGTGCTAGGTTGGACACCAAGGAGGGAGAGTCTGATCTATACAAGTTGGCAAGGCAGAGAGACAGAGATGGGAAGGACGTGCAGCAGGTTAGGGTGATTAAGGATAGGGATGGACGTGTATTGACAGGTGCCAGTAGTACTTTGAAGAGTTGATGAATGAGGAAAATGAGAGAGAACAAAGAGTAGAAGAGGTGACTGTTGTGGACCAGGAAGTAGCAAAGATTAGTAAGGAAGAAGTGAGGAGAGCATTGAAGAAGATGAAGAGTGGAAAGGCACTCGGTCCTAGTGATATCCCTGTGGAGGTATGGAAGTGTCTAGGAGAGGTGGCAGTAGAGTTTCTGACTGGGTTGTTTAACAGGGTCTTAGATAGTGAGAAGATGCCTGAGGAATGGAGGAGAAGTGTGCTGGTGCCCATTTTTAAGAACAAGGGAGATGTGCAGAGTTGTGGCAGCTACAGAGGAATAAAGCCGATGAGCCATTGAAGTTATGGGAAAGAATAGTCAAAGCTAGACTAAGGGCACACGTGAGCATTTGTGAGCAGTACAGGAAAGGTCAGAGGGAGCTGCATTGTGTCTTTGTAGATCTGGAGAAAGCTTATGACAGGGTGCCCAGAGAGGAACTGTGGTATTGTATGAGTAGGTCTGGAGTGGCAGAGAAGTATGTTAGAGTGGCGCAGGACATGTGCGAGGACTGTAAGACAGAGGTGAGGTGTGCTGTAGGTGTGACAGAGGAGTTCCGAGTGGAGGTAGGACTGCATCAGGGATCAGCTCTGAGCCCCTTCTTGTTCGCTATGGTGATGGACAGGCTGACAGACGAGGTTAGACAGGAATCTCCATGGACTATGATGTTTGCAGATAACATTGTGATATGTAATGAGAGCAGGGAACAGGTGGAGGAGAAGCTTGAGGGGTGGAGGTTTGCCCTGGAAAGGAGAGGAATGAAGGTTAGCCACAGCAAGACAGAGTACACATGTGTGAATGAGAGGGACCCAAGTGGAAGAGTGAGGTTACAAGGAGAAGAGATAAAGAAGTTGGAGGATTTTAAGTACTTAGGGTCAACAGTCCAGAGCAATGGAGAGTGTGGAAAAGAGGTGAAGAAGCTTGTGCAGGCAGGCAGGAATGGGTGGAGAAAAGTGTCAGGTGTGATGTGTGATAGAAGAGTTTCAGCTAAAATGAAAGGAAAGGTGTACAAAACTGTGGTGAGACCAGCGATGTTGTTTGGTCTAGAGACAGTTCCACTGAGGAAAAGACAGGAGGCAGAGCTGGAGGTAGCAGAGATGAAGATGCTGAGGTTCTCTTTGGGAGTGAGCAAGATGGACAGGATCAGGAATGAGTACATGAGAGGGACAGCACATGTTAGAGGTTTTGGAGATAAAGTCAGAGAGGCCAGACTGAGATGGTTCGGACATGTCCAGAGGAGAGAGAGTGAATATATTGGTAGAAGGATGCTGAGTTTTGAACTGCCAGGCAGGAGGCCTAGAGGAAGACCAAAGAGGAGGTTTATGGATGTAGTGAAAGAGGACATGAAGGTAGTTGGTGTGAGAATAGAGGATGCAGAAGACAGGGTTAGATGGAGGCAAATGATTCGCTGTGGCGACCCCTGAAGGGAAAAGGCGAAAGGAAAAGCAGAAGCTCTAGCTCTGGGTGAAATGAGACCAGAATGGGTTGACAAGCAATCCCAGCAAGCCAAACATAATCACTGATTTTATGATTTATTTAGGTGTGTTGGTTCTGTGTGCTATTTCTCCGGTGACTCTCAGCCCCCAGAACACTCTGAGAAACAAAGGTGCAAAAAAAAAAAAAAAAAAAAAAAAAAAAAAAGTTATCTGACCCAGGATGACTAGTTGCAGAGGAGACTGCAGCTTCAAGTTAACGTGAGGCTCGAGAACCAAATTAATCAAATTTACATGAAATTTTGTTGTTTCCTCTCTGTTTTGTTGCCAGTGGCATTTTAAAAAAGCTCTTTGAAGGAAAGTCGTTATCCTGTGAGTCTAACTGACCTAGTTCAGATGAATGGAATTTGTGCAAGTGCGCATTCTTTCCAACTAAAGCTTTTTCTGTTTTGCCTGGTGCAGAAGAACAAAGGCTGAGGTCCCTCATCTGTGTGTGAACGCAGGGAAACTTACTCCAAAGGGAGCAAAATAGAAGATTTAGTCATATAAAGTTATGAAATTGTACTACTGTGTCAGCAATTTGCAGAGTCCTTTGATTCTTTGTCATTTTGCTGAAGAATCTTTGGGTTGCAACTGCGGATTGGATAAAAGAAGCCAATGTAGATTTTATTTTTAAAGAAAGGTTTCACCTTTACTCAAACATAATAAATCTATTCTAACATGAAGTCATTACCCTGGCTGCAGCCACCTGACTCTTTTCTTCCCTCTCTGCCACCAGACATGGGATGGAATTTTTGAAGACATTTTTCATGTTGGGTACACCGTTGAGGGTGCACAGATACAGCCGTGATTACACCTTCCATCTCAGTACCATGCAAGGAGACTGCATGTAACCTCTGGAGGAGACGTGGCAGCAAAATACCGCAATTATTAACACTTGGTTGAACGACTGTTACGGCTGCTGTCTGTGGTGACACGGCAACTACCCACGCGTGTCAGTGGCTTCACACTAAATGAACACGTTTGTCACAGGGACATTACAGCACAAACTAAAAAAAGGATTAAAAAGAAAGGTCTAATTAAGACTCCTGACTCCTGCCTCACTTCTCCAGAGCTTCCAACACTTTGGACAAAACTTTGAACGCTAATAGATGTTGTTCCCTTTTTTGAAGTACATACAATTGAATTGACGGTGGGTTTTTTTTGATGATTTGTAGGTCACCTGGGTGAGATTATGATTGTCCATGTCCATGCAAGTGTCATAGTAGAATAAAGAACTCCTGAAGAGTTCGAATTAACGTGTATCGATCTGTGGTCCCAGAAATGGAAAGGTAGTAGCGCTGGGTTTCACCCCTTTGCAAAGGTCAGTCTCTGTGTGATGTGGAGGATAGATGCAGATCACTGACATCATCCTCTGTTTTATTCAATAACTCCCACAAATAAGACCATTTTTAGATGCACAGGGGAAAATAAATATTGGTAGAATATTATATAACACAGAGTGTGCTTGTTTCAGGATCAGTTCAAGTAGTTCTTCACAAAGGAGGAGTCACCAAATAAATAGACAAACCTCCATGCTTGTCTCTACCTTCCGGAAAGCATCAGCATGGACCAAAAAAAAAACAAAAAAAAAAACTGAAGATCACTTGTCCTCAGCCTTGTTTTCATTTACTCTTTTAATTGTTTCCCAGTTTACATGGCAATCAGCCATTTCATTATTCAACAGAAACCTTCACTCATGTTTTAAATGGAGAGAGTAGTTGTTGCACAATTCATATGTTCAAAGAAAAATCTTAAATCTGGAGATTATCAAGCATGGACACATCATAATGGCAGCAGTGGCTCTGCACACCGGAGATTGTTGCTGAAATTTGCAACATTTGATGCTAAGATCGCCATAAACCTGCCTGGTTTTGTGGACTTGCCAGATGTAAAGCCTGAATCCCAATTGTTCTGATTGTTGCACCAGATTACTACACAATAATGGGTAATCTTGTCAACAGTATTATTACGTTTGCCTTACATTGGCCTGTTGCCAATTAATACCAATCAGTCAGATTGGTATTTGCTGAGTCCGGTCAGCGCAAAGAGGCTTGAAGTTGGTGAAACTGATGCCTCCTCCTCATCGGGGTCACTGGGGGGTGCTAGAGACAGTAGTTACTGGGTCTGGACCACAAATTTAACCTGGACCTTTCATCACAAGCTTCTCAACACTCACATCTGGGGGAAAGTTAGTGTCTCCAGTGACAAAAATGTGCATGTTTTTTACTGCTGTGGGAGGAAACCAGATTATACAATACCCACTCAGAAATGAGGAACATGTGCAGTCCACACAGAGAGCCTAGAGCCCAGAATTTAAAGCAGGACCTTGTAGCAATGAGACAATGGTGGAACATGTTGCACCTCTCCACCAGCTGCCACCTGTTTAATTTGGATCTGTGAAATCTCAGGTTTGGATGTCGCTGGACCTGAAACACCAGCCGTGACTGGATACATAACCACCTCCAGCTGAGGTCAGACATCTCACTCCCCTGGTTCTTTAGAGAGGGTCGGCACCACATGTCAGTGGAAAAGTTCAGCCCTCAAAATAAGCTAAGAATAAGACGAATGTGTTTCGACTAAATGAAGCATTTCTGTGTGTCTGAGACACAGAACAAGTGGAAGCCAAAACAGTGCCGGGAACATCACATCTCCTCCCTGTTTTTTTGGTTTTAATATCTGCAAAGCAAACAAAAAAGAGATGTATGATTTGCATTATCCTCTGCAAAGTACTAGTGTTCATTACGATAGCGGGGGAATTCGATTGCCCTTGATTTTGTTAGCTGCATTCAATTTGGATTCGATTTTCAAAATGATTTATAGTGAAATAAGCAGGAAGGAAAGCGTTAATGACAACAGCATCCGCCTCAGATGACACGGTGACTTGTGAAAAGTGATTTTTTTTTTTTTTTTTTTTAAAAGTGACACAAACAACAAACAACATTAATTAATACACTGCCTGCAGGAAAAATAAACAATTATTAATTGTCAATAATCCTGCCAGTTAATGAAGACTTTCAATTATCACGGCCTCCTGCTGTGTATAAAAAATAATCATTCCTGTCAATCAGAGTTTTGTATCTTCACTTCAATTATACTATTTAATACATAATATGATTTATAATATTTGCTACATACAGTGAATTATTGTGGAAGGAAAACAGAATATAAGTATAACAACTTAGTGAGAATACACATACTGACAAATGTATTCTTTACATACGTCTGATAGACACACTGCTAAATATTACATGTATTTAGATCTTTTTTTTTTTTTTTTGTGGTTATCAGCAGTTTCTCTCCAAACAGGTTGGTCTGCGTTGTTTCAATGGTGGAGCAGACCTGCAGATGTGTCCAGAAAACTGAAAGGTATTCCAATGATAATTGATGACATTCTTCAAAAGTGAACCTTCGAGTCGGTCTGAGGGCCTCAGAAGGACCTGGAATCAAGTTTTCATTCCCAGGCACAGAAAAACAGCCCTGCAGCAAGATGCTGGAGGGCTGGTGTCTGTCAGGTGACGAGAGGAGCCTGTTTTCCTCCAAACATCAGAGTTAGAATTAAAGGCCAAAAGATCAATCCTGCTTCCATCAGAGCCGAGGATGTTCTTTCTCACAGTCTGAGAGTCCTTTAGGAGCCTTTTCCACAGGCATCTCTTGCTGTGGAGAAGGTTCTGTTTGCTCACACAGCTCAGTTTGGGAGAGTGCTTCAGTATCGGTTGACCTTTTGGAACTATCTCCTATCTGCACGTCTGCTCTGTAAGCTCTGACCTTGTGGTTTAGTTTCATTGACATTTGGGATTATATGTGTTCTCCCAAATCACATCCAATTAATTAAATTAACCACAAGCGGACCCCACTCAAGGTGTGGAAACATTTCAGAGATGACCAAGAGACAAGAAGAGCCGCAGCGCTGACGGTCAGGAGATCTTTTTAAATGAAATCTTTTTAAATGAATGAAGACTAAACTAATATTCATTCAACAGTCAAACGGCTATAATTTACTGATACCACAAAACGTGAGTCTAAGAATTTATTGAATGAAGTCGCTGTTGCACAGGGCTTTGAACAAATTACGTTTCAACGCCCGTAATCCATAATCTTAGTCCATTAATACTCATCAGACAGATTTCCAACAGTGGATTAATCTAAAATGGCTATGTTTTTAATAATATTTCAAAAGCTTACATTGTGTGCTGGGTGTAAAGATAGCAGCTGATTTAATTAAAAAAGAAATACATTTTAAAGCAATTCTTCTTTATGATAACGTGAACGTTCTGCTTCTGATATTCTGCAAGTTCAGACTCATCCCAGATGAAGACGAGAATAAAATGAATATAAAATACATATAAATTGTTATGAAAGTCTGTTTCTTTTACGATTCTATTTAAAATTATAATGACCACACAGAGTGTAAAATATCTCTGAGTGTTGAAATGTGATTCATATATTAAATAACAGTTTTCTAATAGAGTTTCACAGCCCCATAATATCTCTCATATTGAACGATTCAAAGATTACCAAGCAGCCTATTATGAAGCAGAGCAAAGAATGAACGAACAGATGACTGGAATAGAGTTAACCACAGTAACTCCACTGTCCGCATGAATCATTTGTTCAGCCTGTGATGTGTACTAAAAAATGGAACTAAACTAACCTAAAAAGGCAATGTCTTCTGTTCCACCTAACAAATTCTTCCCACTGCCCAAAGCCAACCATGTGAATAGAAATTCTACCCAGGGTGTATTCCCAGATCCCCTAATTTCACTGTGGTTAACAGAAATAACATTAGATTAGACGGCCCTTTAAGAGAATGAATGGCAACAAGCACTGGTTTGGGAGAACAGCGGCAGAGCAACTAGAAGCACCAGTAAAGTACAAATATACTATATTTCAGGATGCCCTTTCACCTACTTTGGAAAAGGAAGCGTCAAACATGTTTCAGTTTTGCTGTGGGATATGTGAAACCCTGATTCAAACACCCAGAATGCAACAGCAGCAATGCCAGTGAGGGCACAGAGATTATGGCTTACCTGGGAGGATGTATTGTGTATTGTGTTGAGGTTGATTTGAATTGTGTGGGAACATCTCAAGAGAACTCGCAGTTTATATGTAAATCATATCAGTGCAGAACAGGCTCCTGCATTGCTTTCTGAAGCAGGAGACACTAAGCTAAGCAAATCAGATTCATCAACTTCTTTTTTCTCTTCTTCTTCTCTCTAACTATTCGTAAAATCCAACCCAACCATGTGCAACATGTTTAAACAAGAATTACTAGTCCCATAACCTTAACAGCTATTCATCACATGGCAAATCAATATCAGCTTCAACTGTGAGTGATAGCAACATGGGAAAACATGAGTCACCCCAGAAGAACAGGAAGACAATTTCAAGTAATCCTTTTACTCTAATTGGCTTTTCAGCAAATGCAAGTAAATGACTTAAGTGGAGGCATATGCTCATTCAAATCCTTTCATCCAACTTATTATTTTTTTTTTTTTAATGAATATTTGGACAACATTTCCTGCTGCAGCACAGACCAAAATGTCTCTCCAAGTGCTGTTGAGATAAAACACCACCGGTGGGAGAATACCTCCAGGTAGGTTAGAAAAGCACACAATTTGCATGCCTGTTTCCCTTTTGCTGTCACATCCAGCAGCAGTGATGTTTAAAGATTTTTCACGGCAAATGCTTCTAATTACCAGGAGGGCCCCACTTCCTGTAATTGCTACCAGCTGTCTCACCACTCTGTTCTGGTGCGAACCACAACGGTCTTGGGTAACAATCTAGACCCAGTCTGAGCTGACTTTGGCTGAGAGGCTTGTTATGTATCTGCTCGTCACATTGCACTACATGTGACCTCATGAATAGCTGCAGTACCATTAAAAATTAGTTCAGCATGTTCTATTTCTTTTCAAACAGTTTCTTTTCATATTTCTAATAATGACAGTGAGACATGTCAGAGGAGAGTGGCGTGAAGTGAGAAACCTGAGGAAAAAAAATACAGCTGCTGTCGAAATAGTCTTTAATTGTACTGTACACATTGCAAGTTTGGAATGTGTTTTTAAGTGAAGTATTAAAACAATTATGTTACATGCATTTATCTCCATAGTGACCAAACAAAAATAAAGCAGATAGCAAATAATGACAATGAAAGGTTTCAGTTTTACATACAAATATATGTATCATAACCATCAGAAAGCATATACAATTTACTGTAAATGAAATACTTTATAAGAAAAGACATTTCTAGTATCTGAGTCTGTACCGAAACTGGACGTCTCTCTCAGGCTGCATCGTTCCAAAGCCGTATCGACTGCAGTCGATTTCCGGTATCTCCTCGTCAGGATTGATCAGCTCAAACTCAAAATAGAGCAGCATGAGGAAGACAAACTGTTTGAGCTCATTGGTGGCAAAGAAGCGTCCCGGGCACATGGAGATCCCAGATCCCCAAGGCATGGTGTAATACTTCACCTTGTTCCCTGCTTTGTAGAAATCAGTTTTCTTGCTCCCATCTGGATTCAGAAAGCGATCGTATTTGAAAGAATGAGGGTCAGGGTGAATCTCAGGGTCCATCTGAACAGCACTGTAAGGAAAGAGGGCCACTCTGTCGCCCTGACGAATGAAGTATTGCTGCCCATCATCCATATTGAGGGTCATGTTCTGGAGCACGGCTCTGATGAGGAGGGGTGCGGTAGTGAGACGCAGGGTCTCTTCAACTGTGCTGTCCAGGATTGGTGTCTTCATCAGCATTTCACGATTCAGGTTGACCAAAGGACCACCACGCTTGACTTCCTGTCCAGATTCTTTCACCACCTTGTCGATCTCCTCCTTCACTGCTCTCAGGGCCTCAGGGTGTTTCATGAGGAAGACGAGCAGCCAGAAAGAAGAGGGTCCTGTGTTGCCCTGAGAAGCCCAAAGAAGCACAAACATGTATCTGGTTATCATGTCCTCTTTAACACCTGCATTGTCTTTAGCCTGCTGCAAATCCCATATCCAGGGGCTGATATTATCTCTGCCCTTCACTTTGTGGATAGACAGGACATTCCAGAAGTATTCCAGTAATTTTGTTGCCTCCCGCTGTTTTTTAGGTGGCAGGACCCCATAAGCCAGTCGGGGAAATAACTGATCATATTTCCGGAACTCGTGATACAAGGCTTCTGATTCAGCTCTGTCTTTCTCTTTGGCTTTCTCCTCGCTGATTTTGGAGTTGAAGGGCTCATTGCCATAGAGGGACAAGTATCCAGCTCTGAAAACAATATTGTAGCAGTAAGCAAACAGCTTATCTTCCCTCCAGGTCATTTGGTGTGAGCATGTCTCGACTTTATGCAGCATCAGGTTCTGCAAACTGGTCATCATCGCTTGTGTCAGCACCTCCAAGCCATCACCTTTCAGATGCTTGTTGCTGGAAGCATTGAGAATGCCATGATCGGCTTCAATAGTTTTGTATCCAAACACTCTGTGGACCAGATGTTGTGCAAACTTCCTGAAGTCCAGTTTTTCTCGACTCTCTTTAACAAATGCTCCAAATGACATGGGGTCCTGAATGAATGTGATATAAAATCCTGCCAGCTGGACTGTGAACACATCACCGTGTTTTTGCTTCATCCTGTCCAGGAATCTCCATGTGTTCCTGCGAAACTCTAAGACGTGACCCAGCCATGGAATTAATCCTTTATCCAAAGGGGGCTCTCCTGGTCGCCTCTGTCGGAACACCCCCAGTAGGTAGAGTCCTCCTAAGAGAGCAACAAGGAGCGCGAGAAGGATCAGCAGCAGAGGTGCCATGATAGGGCGGTATGACGCAGGAACGAGGTCTCAGAGTTTACAACTTGAGTGCGGAGTTTTGCTCCTCCTTCATGAGTATGGTTTCATGTTCCAGGAACTCTACTTCTGGTAAATTTCCATGACTGTGGGAAAAGTCTTTTTTTCCTTGGTCATTAAAACTTTAATCAAAACCATGAGCAGCATGTGTACCTGGTTTTCCAAACTTCTTCTAATTCAGAAGTAATGGAAAAGTTGCGTAAGATTAAGGATGACTGCAAAGTTTTGTATAAAAATGAAAGAAAATAAAATACGTCATTGTGGATTTCTTTGTACATGTACATTTTCTTCTCTTCAGACAAAGCTCAGGTGGTAGTATAGACCCTTGAGGTTGATCCTGAGCTGTCTCTCCATCTGGGAGAGATAGCGAGCCCTGTGCAATCATCACCTGAGGCAGGCTCAGAAAATTCTGTCTTTCAGATTTGTGCAGTATGGTACAAAAGACATCTTCATCGGTCCCATCCTCTTCCTCCCTTCTAATTGGCATGACCAGACATCTGCTGCTTGAAGTAGTAATAGACTTTGTTCATTTCCATCCAAAGCATTTTAGTCTGGCGGAATTACCTTTGAATTCTAAAAGTAATTACTGTACTCATTTTTATAAATAATCTGTCACCGTCAGAATCATTATACTTTTTGCATCATGTACTGGGGAATTTAAGGATTTTCACTTTCACTCATTCTGTTTCACAAGCAACTTGTGAATAAACACTTATTAAACAATTAAACCACAATAAATAAAACACTGACTCCATCTTCACCCCAACAGCAGATCCAGGCTACATTCCAGCACAGATGATGTTGCCCTTCTTTTTAGAGAGCTATCTGTGCATTCTTGATGCACCTCAGCATGTCCCAGTGCCGCTAACCATGAATGTGACAGTACACCCAGCCTGCGCAATTCCCCCTGCAGGAGCAGAGGTTTTTTGGTGTTGTAAGTGCTGAAAAAGTTGACGTTCCTCAAAGCCTAATGCTGCCTGTCTAGGTAGGAGGTTGTTTAGGATTAGGGCTAACCATCCATCACCACACATACTTTTTAAGCGATCTCATGTTAATTAGGTACATGCCTTTTCCTTGGAAATCTCAAAAACATGATTGGAATGCAAACATGTACTTCACCTTATTAATTCAATTAGAGCCACATACAGTATATTGCAGCCTGTCGCTCATTAGCAGGCAAAAGCTAATCAGCTTTTGTGGCTATGGAAAAGATAAAATGTCAGTCAAGGTCTTGGTGGATTTTAAACACACTGAAAGCTTTTCATAATTTGAAAAGATCCTTTCATATATATATATATATATATATATATATATATATATTTATATGCAGTCTGTCCATGTTCTGTGTAGTCAGCTGGCATCATTCTGACTAACTCAATGTCATGTTCTATTTATTTCGATTCTAACTAAATAGGCGCTCTATTTAGTGTGTCACTGATCACTGTTTCACCTCAGCTGTCACATCACATCACTGCTGTCAAGCCTGCCCCCACCACCTTCGCCTCCATCCTCCGGGTCCTTAGCCAGAATATTGATCAGTAATTCAAAGCTGTTGTCTTCCTTCAGCTCCACTGCATCCTTACTGACAGACATAATTTACTTAAAGCTACAGGAATGTAAGCACCCCACATTTTGCAAACCTTTTATTTACAGATCTGTATAATACACACCAGCTACCTTCCAGTGCAGAGCATTGTTTGAGGTGTTGATGTTAATGCTGACAGGTATTAGTGGGTTTGTTTCAGGACAGAGTTAACTATGAACGAGGAACAAATCTTCTAGAATGGCATGTGTTTTCTACTAGTATCGGGCTTTAAAGATGGTGTCCGTGATAGGTCGCTGTTCTCTGCAGTACCTTTGTTTTATTACAACAAATATAGGTCTAACGCTCTAAGGTCTATGAACACAAAAACACAAGGAGTAGGAGTGGATTAACACAGGAAAAATAAGCACACACGCGTACACACACTCACAAAGGAAATATGCCTAATTACGACATTTGACATCATGACAGATGACAAGGAACAAGGGGGGTTGTAGACACTGAGGCACAGGCGACGATGATCAGCACAGTCGTGGACAGAACAGTGAGACTGAGAGAAGACGGGAAGACAGGAGACGGAGGCTGACAAGAAGACAAGCAAACCCCAAAAGTGAAACCGTCGCCGTCAGTGCAACGTTAACCACCATTTTTGGGACTATTTGAAAAACATATTTACTTTCCAGGAATTTTGTTTATGTGTTTAAGGTTACTCTACAGGACCCTGCTTGAAGCACCGAACACACAGAAGATGTAAAAACAATATACAATGCTATGGATGCACAGTTGTGCAACACTGTTCTTGTGTGGAAACGCAATTACAGTCACAATCTATAACTTTCAAGTACCAGAAGTTGTACCATAAAAAAATTACATTTTTTCTCAAAATTACATTTTTTTCTTTATTTAAAAAAATGCAATCATACATCTATTATTCTATGGAAAAAAAATATTACCTGAAAACTTCCCTTTGATTTACTGTCAGTGGACATGACACTGATCCCCTGTATTATATATGACCATACAGCATATTCTCCTCTTATTGTCAGGCTCGGCATTTGCACAAACGATGAGTTGGCTCTCAGCTGAGTGTACTCTGCTCGTAATGTATGCAAAGTTATCTGCCATTCTGGAATATCAGAATATTCCTCATTGTCTGCTGATGATAGCTGATGTCAGCCACTCTAGTATCCCCACATATATTCTGAAGGTATCTACAAAGAAAGGTCACTGTGATGGGGGCAGAAATGACAGCTTTGGCTGAGACGATGGAGCAGCTGGTGCTGTACAGTTCAACAGACAATAGGCGGTTGATAACAATAGAGGCTTATTGCCTCCACCTGATTTCCACATGAAATACAGCAAGAACACCAAATCGGTTCGCTTCTGTTCCCTGTGCTGTGTCTCTAATAAACTACTTGATATTTCAGATTAAGTTATGCAGCTGTTTGTATTTTTTTTCCTACAAACCAACCAGACACCACTGTCCAGCTGTTTTGAACCAGTCCTACGGGGAGGTCAGGGTAGCCCATTTAGCCAAACTGAGCTGTGTCCAGGCATCACACCCTTTGGTGTGAAAGATGCTAATTACATGTCAGTTTGTGAGTGTAGTCCAGGTACCCCACCTAACTATTTGGTCATTATATGATGACTTGGGGTGAGTGCACTGACCCGGGCGAGTGTGCAGTGTTCGCTTCATCTCCATTCCTTCTCTTATGCTACCAGACTATCATTAAAACCATTTTGTCTTTTCTTTTCCTTAAAACTACAGATATAAAACTACATAAATTACATTTAAAAATATATTGCTACTTTAAGAGTATTTAAGTAGTATTAAGAGAGTATTTAAGAGAATTAAATACCACATTATCAGCAATATCAGGATGCTGAAATGAATATGCAAGAAAGAAAGAACGAAAGAAAGTATCACACGGACCAGCTTTCGTTTCTTTTTCATGTTAATTTACAACTTCATTTTCATATATTTACAACCTTGTTCTCAAAGTCTGCAAAAACAAAGACCTTGAATGTGACCATATCGCACTGTCCTTCCATCCATCCATCTTCTACCTCTTATCTGAGGTCAGGTCCCTTCATCCATCTATCCATCCATCTTTTTGTAATACAGATCAAGATATTTAAACCACATCACTCACCTGGATGTGACATCTCACATCCATCTTTTGAATTTCTTGTTGCTGGTGCCAGAACACATTTGGTTTATTTTTGCTTCTCTGTATGTGAATGCTCTGCATTTCACACCAAGAAGCGAGTCTTACCGCAGTGGGAGTGGCAAACATTCTATCTGTTCAACATCTGTCTTCCTTTTTGTATGTGTGATGAGCACAAACAGGCCTCAAAATAGCTTCACACAGCCGGTACAAGACGGCAGATAGAACAGATACGTGAATCTATGTCACTGTGTCTCTGTTACGGACTGATGCAGCGTGTAGTTATACAATGAGAGTGAAATCTGTTTTTTTCACTCCTTTTAAGGACATTATAACCTATTACATAATAATATGAATAAAATTAATACCATCATATTTTTTAAAAGTGTTAACTCTTTCAGTAAGACAGTAGATGAGTTTTCTAAGACAATGAAAAGAACTATTTTGCAAAGAAAAATGTTCATTTCATCAATACGGGATGGACGTGCACACTGTGAAAATATGTTATATAGATCATGAAATGAGACTGTACAGTGAGGCTGGCGCACAGAGTGTGACCATTATGGGGACATTATGGCAAAGACTGAAGGTCGATTTTCAGCTTCACCAAATCACACTGTAAAAATGTGCAGCTGTATCTCACATAATCAGAGCGTATAAAGTTAGAGCTTAGAAAGAGCAGCGACTCTCCTCTGAGTCCCTCTCAGATGCCCAAACTACCACCCCTGTCTCCAAGCACAGGAGTACCCGAAGAGCAATATATAATAATAATTAAGAATGTATTAACCTTAAATAATCTTTTACTAATATTCTTTGCCAGAGAAGATGTAAGTAGTAATCTATTATGTATTAGTGATGCAGACAGGCTCAACACAAGAGTAGATGACCTAAGAAATAAGATCATGACTAAGCTGGTGATTTAGAGCCTCAGTAATCAGTTACCAAGAATATTGAGCCACCCGCTGAAAGTCTACAGCACTACAGATGAGCCCTTTAGAAACCATCACTGACGCCAACAATCGGATACACAGCAACAGTGGTCCTTGAGGCACTTGGCTATAAGCATCTGATATAGGAAATACAACATGGTGACCATACCAGTGGCCCCGAGTCTGTCAAGCAAAGGCCTTGGAATCCTGCTTAAAGAGATACACCAGCAAAACAGAAGGAAGAAGAATGAACAATGTTCTCTGCTGAACCATCCAAAGTAGTCCCAGTGGTGAGCAACGAAAGCTGACCCACAAAGGCTGGAGAGAGAACAATAATGGAAGATGTCAGAAAGCGGTTTCACACAACATGAGCACAGCAACCTCCCTGAGCAGGAACCAGTTACCATCACAGTGGCAGGGATTCAATAAAAAGTCTTATAAGTGTGTAGAGCTGGACAGTGATGAATGCCGGACTAGCTGCTAATGGAGGGGATGGGACCATCCTGGTTGGGTAACTGAAAGCCAGACCGTCCTGATCCTGAAGGATCAGGGCAAGTCCATCTCACCACCAGCTGCTGCTCTGCCCTCCTCAGCACAGCACGGAAGCTCCCGTCAGCTATTACTGCAGCTAAGATGTGCGTACTTCTATCGAATAGCTGGTAAATAAGCAGACTCACTGTAGGTTCGTCTGATTGTGATTTTCATGTATTCTTATGTAGTTTAATCAAGAAAATTAGAGCGTGTGCATTTCCACTTGACACATATGCTGGAAAGGATCTGTGGTGCTGATTACACCTGCGGTGTGTGTGTGTGAGACAAATTACAGTAATCTGCCACGCGTGAAAGAAATTCATAATTAAATTCAGCTGTGCTGTCCTTTAGGTATGGCAAGAAATTAGATTAGCATATGATGCAGATTATTATTGTCATGTGCAAAGGCACATTGCACTGGGAATGCTGTGAAGACGCTTACT
This sequence comes from Pao palembangensis, assembly GCA_015343265.1. Lineage (NCBI taxonomy): Eukaryota > Metazoa > Chordata > Actinopteri > Tetraodontiformes > Tetraodontidae > Pao > Pao palembangensis. The sequence continues at coordinate 8,177,673 of CM027093.1, forward strand.
GGTAAAGGTGTGACACTGCCAGTGAGATGGATGCAATAAACCCTGGCTGTGAGTATATACAGTCTGGGTTTATTGTATCCTTCAATGCAAACTTCTCTCTCTCTCTCTCTTTATTCTCTCTGTCCTGTCTCCCTCCTCTTCTCCTCCTTTACCCAGCCGAGTTTCAGCAGGATGGTTCCTCCTTGTAAGCCTGGTCCTGCTCAAGGTTTCTTCCTGTTAAAAGGAAAAAAAGGCTGTGCTTACCTGGGGGTTCAGGCTCTGGGTTTCTACCTCTGTAAAGCACCTAGAGACAACTTTTTTGTAAAAGGTGCTATATAAATAAAATTGAATTTAACTGAATTAAAAGTTGCCTGGTGGCCATGAAATCATGCTCTGAATACACATTTAGCTTCAAATCCAGGCACATAATGGGAATGGCGGAAAGCAATGTTTCATTTTTTTAAGCCTATTTTAGGGGGGTGCATTTTGGGGCGGTGCATTTGATACTGTCCTTTTATAAAGACCAACATGCATGCAGATGGAGACCAATTGTAATCAGCTGTAGAAAAATATAGCGACAAGGATGAATTGGATTAAGGAATAACTGAACTCAACTTTCAGGAGTGACCTTTTGGACAGAAATACTAAATCTTGGTTAATTACTGCCCTCTGCTGGACATTAGTCTCATTTTCAGTGAGATTTTAAAAAAGTCTTACATTTCTTTTTTTCCCCCACTAACCCTGGTATGTGTTCGTATTGAGTTTCATATAGGATATAATAGGACACATTATCTTTCCCCCTTCGCATATGTTGAGCAGAGCAGATGTTGAAGGCAGCTTTGTGTTTGAAAATCTCTCTTCATCACAAGAAATAGTAAAGGGAGAGTTTCTGGCCGTTGACAGGCAGGAATTACAGTCAACAATGTTGCTGTTGTATTCTATCGACCCTTCAGTATGTATAATAGAGATTGGTAAATAGCTTTTTCTCCCTCCCACTGGTGAGATTTGGAAGCAGAATGTACATTTTTGGCAGCATTCAATGCAGATGAAGGATTTTTATGCAGCATGTTCTTTCCTTTAAATCATTATTTATATTTATTTATTTTTAAATCACAGCAAGTTAAAAATTTTTCATCTGGTTTTCTGTTTCGTGTCCTTTTGTCTGTAGCTTTCCTGACTCATCAGGACTCTCGGGCGCCACAAAAGTCACTTCTGATCTGTGGAGACAAACCGAAGTCGAGTGAAATCAATTTCACAGTGAGCTGATATAAAGTGCTGCTGTTGCAGTGATTTAAGTCAAGTTGTGGCAGGGAAAGCACGTCAAATTGAGAGCTGTGGCAAGATTGCATGACTGAATAATACCTTTTGTCAGCTGCTCGTTTTAAACCTGTCAGCCACAAATGACCTCTGCATCCTGTAAATACATTAAAATGATTCAAGCAGTTGTTACCTGGCCAGTGGGGTCAGGAAAACATCAAAATGGCAGTGAAGGCACAAGATAAAATCTGATTTCATAGATTTCACACGTAACATCAGAGCTTTGTATGTTTTATCGTTGGGTGTTTGGTTAACAGTTAAAATACCTTCTTTGCTAATTAATTTTATGTTTTAACAGTGACCTGGAGGGTTTGCTGGTGACGCTTCTCATGTTGCTGAATTATGCTGCATAGTTCATTGCGTGACTGCCGGATCATCCACACTGACTAAAGACCTCCTGGCAGATCAGCTTGTTTTGAATCCAATGCAACCAGAACCAGGCAGAGGAAGTTCCAGCTCTCTATTTAAAGGCTGTGCAACCACAATACCACTGTGATTTATTCAGCAGGAAAGTGTGTTGGAGGGCCTGGCGATTTCAGCCGTGATGGAGTCAGAAAGACCTGTTTCACGTGGCAACTGTGACTTAAGCGGTTATGCATGTTACACGCCACCTTGCAGCTATAAATGTCTCCATGGCCACCCATAGCTTCATTGTCTAATGGAAGGAGGGGACAAATGCCTTCTGGTTATTCCCTCGTGTGCCATTGCGGAAGGTCAAGGGAATGTTCGTTTCCTTCAGGCCGGCGGACAGAAACAAATGAAACAGGTATTTTGTGCAGCAAAGACTCCCTCCTGTTTTTTTTTTTTTTTTTTTTTTTTTTTTTTAATTAATGAAACCAAGGACAGATATGTGTGCTGAGATAAGACCCAAGCAGGGGCAGAATACTCAGCACCCAGCAAACTCCAGCAAGAGTTTTCTAAAAACACAGATTCTATCTGTGTTTACTTTGTTGCTGTTGGAAGTAAGAATGAGTCCAACATTTAATGTTGATATAATCCAAAATGGTTTGGTCAGGACCGAATGAGAGAAATATAGTGATTACAAGTTAAATTCAGAACTTCATAAAAATATTAACTGATGACAGTTAATGTGGAACTTTTGCACAAAAAAGCCATTTCTCCTATTCATCCTATATATATATCAGTACTTTTATCATCCACTTTTCTCTGTTTTCAACATTATTGCTCTGGCACTGATAAATATACCAGCTCCTTCTTTTTTTCCTCTTCCTTATCAGCCACCTGTCATCGGCCTGTAGACTCGCTGCAGTGAAGAATTCCAGAACATCCTCCTGTTTTATCCTCGCCACAACCCACTTTATTCCAGACTGACAGACTTTAAAAAAAAAAAATAAAAAGGGCGTCGACGGAGCACTTCCATGCCATCGAAGGCAGCGGTCAAAAATGTTGCACAGTGATAAACTACAACATTCCATTAACTTTGTGGGTGGCCTGATGGGTTTCTGCTGAATGCAAGGTATGTTCTGAACAGAGTGGGAGTTGTAGTTCTCCCACTTGTGAAGAAACATAAAACAGCTCTGCAGAATGACGAATTCAAGAAATGCTGATAAATCACAGACAGAGATGAGATATTGACAGAGATGATGAAGTTTGTGATGCTCTTCTTCTTTTTCTTCTTCTTCACCTCCCCGCTGACCTCAGATTAGTGACAAACTCAGTAGATCTGTGTGATTTACTAACCTAAGTGGAAATCCTGTCATAAATGTCTCCAAAAATTATCTTTTTTTTCCCATCCCATCCTACAATGGCAGGATACTGCGTTGAAAAACACGCAGCGCACACTTTACTTATTTTGGGTTCAAGCAAGTGTCACCCTAATATTTGTACAAGTGCTTTGTCATTAGTCACGTTTTCCTGTTCAACTTTCCTGAAAAATAATCTATATCATAAAAAGCCGTCCAACGAGAGCAGCTGCGAGGGAATCGCTTCATGGGCTGCAGTTAATGGGTGTCTTGGCTCTGTTGCTCATGTTGATTCAGACGGGCTGAATTGGAAACAATGAAAGTGAGGAGGGAGGAGGTGTGGTTTAATACATGGTGTCAAAATATTGTTTTCAAGATAATGCTTATTCAGAAGTATTTCTAAGATGTTTACCTGCTCATGGGAAGCTGAGAAATCGGGAGCGGCACGTCGTGAGCTGGGCTCCGTCCTCCTGAAAATGGCCTGGCTATCTGATGTGAAGGAGGATTGTTTTGGGTCTGTTGTTGTTGGCCCAGTACAAAGTTGTTGTGTGTTATAAAAAATGCGATATTGTTTTATCAAGTGCTGCGACACAAAAGAATGACATCAGCTCGGTTAGGGTTCGAGCTCAGCAGATCGGCTCACCATGCAGTGTGATGCAGTAAACAAGTAATCTTGTGCAGCATGGAAGGAAAATCCCACAACAATCCTCTTCTTGTTTTGGTGCAAGATAGAAAAATGGGCACCTTCAGGCACCTTCAGCCTTTAATTTATCAGGCCAGTGCAGGAGTCAAATGGCCTTTGAGCCTTTGTTTTTCAGGAAACACACAGAGCCACCCAGGAGAGAGCGAATCGATCAGGATGTTGGCCTAATGCGGGGCTAATTTATTCTGAAATAGCCCTCTCGTGACTCTCCTGCTGCAGCTTTTTATTAGACAAATTGCTGAGCCATGAGAAAAAAAAAGGTGCCTCTGACATCAACCTTTCATGTCTGTTAATATTACTTCAACGCTAAAGAGTTTTTCATCTTTGTATTAGGCTTAACCTGCTAGAATAGCGCATGAAAATGCAATCCAGGAAAAAAAGGAATGTTTCTCCCTCCTTTCGCTTTGAGACAAGTCTTTATTTGCTTGCTTTTCGGCTTGAGCTGTGTTTTCAAAGCCTGAGCTGCTACAGCAACAGCCGCCTGGCGCTGCGCTCTCATTAACATATAAGCCTCAAATAGCTCTCTCTGAATCCTTTTCAAGCCAGGGGTCTTAAACCTCACTCGCCTTGACAGGGTTTATTCCTCTCCTCATTTTTTTTTTTTAGTAAGAAAGATCAGCAGATCTCTCCAATTCTGTGCAAGAAACAGAGACCTTAGCAAATACCAGCGCCGCTGTAATTGCACCTTTGTGATATTGATACTTTGTGGTTGTCACAAAGATGGAATGACACGGTCGGGACACTTTATGGCCTGATGTAAATGTGGAGCAAATTTAGATAATCTGGTGCTGCAGCTGGAATTTGACGTAAAACCCCGGCTGTGCAAGAGTCCGTGGGCACCGAATTGCATTAAATTATTGGGACCCTCCAAGCAAAATCTTGAAAAATACGACCCGCTAGGTGGTCCAGACATCATGCACTCGCCCAGTGGGACCTAGGTTAGGCACCCTAACCCCTGAGAAATAACAGATTGTGGAAAACAGTGGATTTGTGGGGGTCCTCCAGCTACCTTGACTTCTCCTCTGATCTTTCTTCTTTGGTCATTGATCATTCCCGAAAACATGTTTTTGTTGCTTCAGCTCCTGATTTTGTTCGCGTAGCACGTGAGAGCGTGTCCTGCTACTTCACTGAAACAGCTGACCACATCAACTAAAGTCCCACCACAATGAGTGGTGTTTCATGTCCACTTCGCTGGTGCCAGTTCATGCTGAGCCACACTGTGGTGGTGCCAACAACCCTCTCCTTTTCTTTTAAGCAACAGTGTCCTGTTTGACCTATCTGGGACAGACAGACACACATTCTTAAGTGTCTAAGAGATCATTTGGGACAGGATTCAGGCCTGCCCTCCACACTATTAAGAGATAAAACAGTAGGTGGATGGATGGATTGATGTAGGTTATTTCACACAGGCGTAAAGACTGTTTTGTTGTTTGCTAAGAGATCCGGGGAGTATAATGAAAGTTTAGTGGCTGTGAGTACTTCCTCACTGATTTAAATACCAGCTGAAGCATTGGGGTGGCTTTAAAATGGATTTAATTAGACCATCTGTGTCCAAAAAGATGGCTTGCGTTAGGAAAAAAGCAGCTCTAATAAGGTGTGGTATTCCCAAGACTGGCCGATAGGTCAAGTTTGAGTAAACAGTCATGTTTTTGACGTTAAGGATGGTCATGTTACAGGTCTGGACTTTATCAGGGTCTGGTATGTGCCACTGAATAACAGCCCTGGACATGAATGGCTCTAACTGTTCAACCTTATAATGGTTTTTGGAAGCATTTAACGCCAATTGTTACTTTACATAAGTAAAATCTGTTCTCATAATTGCTCTTAAATATTGGATTGAGTGGCTGAGCAGCGGGCCATTGTCAGGCTGGTCCTGTGAAAGAAACCACGCTTAAAGGTGTCAGCCTTGTGCTGAAGTGGAGGCCTGCCGTGGTGGTAGTCATCCCAGAGAATAGGACATCCGCTGTTTCCCCACCAAGCTGGCAGAGAGTGGTTTGGGGCAGGGCTCCTCGCCAGCTGAAGTGAAAGGCCAAGCTTCTTGCTATGCGGCTGTGCAGCTGCACCTTTGAGTGCCAATATGCGGCCACAACAACAAATCCAGAACTTACTTCTGTTTTTCCCCAAAAGACTTTTGAGATGCAGTGCTGAACTGAGCCACATCTCCGATCTCCCTGCGGCTGCATTTGTAATTGAGACCCGCGTTCAACCACGGTGGTTGGTAAAGTGTACAAGAGGTAAAGACATGAAGGGGTGGCGATATACCAGATTACTGAACACAAGGCACATGATTATTGCCATTTCTCTGTCATTTCTACAACACCAATGGATTCGGCGCCATCTGCTCTGTAATCTCTGTTTCCTTCATCTAAAAAAAATAAATAAATAAATAAAAAATTATATATTCCTCAAATGCACAATGTTACCTTGGGGCAACATTTAGAATAGAATAGAATAGAATAGAATAGAATAGAATAGAATAGAATAGAATGTGTTTATTTATTCCACAGTGGGGAAATTGCAGTGTTCCAGCAGCAGCTTCATACGTTAAGAAATAAATATTAGAAAATAATGATTATCTTTGCCCCACTGCCTTCTCTCACCAGGGGAAACAATGCAGGGAAACAGCTCCCAGATTATTTCCTTCCCTCCATAAGAATGGCTACTTCAGAATAGGAAACAGGAGAGTTATTTTTGCACCCAGGGGACGAATGCCATGTGTCGTCACAGAAGCCTCCCACTGATTATCTGCCCTCACTAACTTCCAAGCGTTCATAAAACTCATTTGAGATTCACTGCTGACTCTCATACAGCGAGGAAATGCTTGTGATGTGATATAACTGTCTGTGGGGTTGGGAGGAGTGCCCAGAAAGCACTGGTAACTACCTGTTTTTTAAGCCACTGAGAACAGTCATTTGGTAGGCACCCAAGTTACGAAAGAGTGCAGCAAGTGTGCTCCTGTGGGCCAAGGGTGATAACAAGTACGTTAACGCTGGCTGGCATATTTAAAGGTTTTCTGTCTCCAACATGTTTTTTAGCTCATGACGTATTGTGACTCCCTTAGGACCAACAGGAAACTGGAAAAGATGTAGATCTTTTGTTTAAGAGCACGCCATCGCGTCATGATGGGGCTACTTTCCACAGGCATTAAATGGACAGTTCCTTTGACCACAAGGCCACTCAGAGGAAGCTGAATCCCTGTTGTGACGCTCTTCCTCACCCACCGGCTCCTTCTCAAACTCCATCATTTGTCTCTTCAAAGAAACCGGACAACAGCTCGGAGATTGTCAGCACAGCAGCCACCCAGCAGCCACCCTGCATATTGTTTTAACAAAAGAGTCCTGAGCACATTAAAGGTCCAGGCCTTGATTATGCGTGAGGCTCACAAAGGACAGGATTTCTCTGACTGTGTCTGCTAGACATGGGAAGGGAAAGGCAGGTGAATTCTCATTTCCCAGCGGGTAGAATTGTCTGTCGTGTCGGGAAAGGGCTGCCTCGATGCTAAATTAAACGAACATGTTTACCTAGATTTGCTTTTTTTTTTTGCTCTTTTTTTGCTTTTTGCTTTTTTTTGCTTAGAGCTGGAGTCCACCCTTACGAAATCAAATTTTAATGTAACTTCATCAGATCTTCGACATGCCAAAAGGGCGTCTTGAGCAATTTTGCATTCCTGCTGATTGTGTTTCAGCTTGTGGAGGAGGACAGGAGTCAGTTCCAGCAACAAGAAACTTGAAGATGCATTTCTATGAGGGGTTTCCCTCAGTGTACCCTGCAATCTCTTATTGAATGGTTTACTTCAAGACCCTCCTTGGCTAACCTTGTTTATTTTATTTATATTATAGTTATAATCCAAAAGTTTGATTGAATATTTTTTTTAATGAATTTGAATTGATTAGTTTTATTTTATCTTCGGTGAAAGTCAGTCTCTCTGTTTTCTGTTTTATGTCTCACTGCAGTTTTCTTGAGGATTCAGTTTTTACAGGAGATGCTAATAAGCTCATTATAATCTCCCTTTTCTTCACCTGCACATTATTCTGCATCATTCCATCACTGTTATGTTTTGACCTCACACACCTCCAACCACAGGACTTTCTTTTAATCCCCCTTTTAAAGCCATGATCCTTGTGCTCCATCTTCCCTTCATCCAACCGCTGTTCTCTTTCTGCTCTTCATCATCAATTCTACCTGGATCGTCTGACCTTTTTAATCCTTCCATACACAAGTCCCACTTCAGAATGGCTTCCTCACCTGCATTACCAGTAGAATTTTCCCTTTGCCGGCATCTCCAGGTCACTGGTTTACTTTCTTTGGCAAACTTCTGTGATCTAAATTGTCAATATTCTCATTAATCATTTATTTTTCTATTTTTCATATCTATTTCTGGGGTCTGATTCCCCTTTAATGCAAGTTATGTTCCTATGTAACCCCATGTATGTTTACATTTTCTTTCCTTCCTCACCTGGTAAATAGTGGTTGAAAGTGTCAGACAAAACACACTTCGTCATGAAAAGTTTCTCTTTGTAGACCTGATGCTGAGTTACCATAGTTAGACCCAGAAAAAATCTTTACACCATCTTCCACTTTTGCTGTGCAAAGACAACCAAGAAAACCTACGATACACTAAGACAACAGTGTTCGTATGCACGTACACACGCAGATGAACGCAAAGGCTTCATCGAAGTTCAAAGCACAATCATAGCCATAATAAAGCAGAATCTCACAGGCAATAAACCATTGTTGACAGGAGAAGCCTGCGTATCATCTGATTACTCACTCGCAATTCTTTCTGGCACATTTTGTTTGGATCTTTTGATAACAGCTTGTGTGTCGATGTGTTCGTATCTTCACGTTGTCTTCTTCCTTCTCATTTTCATGGCTGCTACATCCATAATTATGCTATTATGTTTCTATTAAAAATGACCAAAAGCCACCACATTTTCCAAAGAATATTCTAAAAGCATTAGTCTGTTCCAAGAAGACATTAGCGTTCCCTCTTATTCTTTTGATTTAACAGTATTTATTATTAATAAACTGACAGCACTATAGAGAAAAGGATATGTCTCATGCTGTCATCCCTCCCACCACTTGGGAGCATCCACAACCTCTGACAATGTTAAAATAATCTCGAAATGCCTGACAAAGCAGACAAAAATGAGGGAGCTTTCTGATGGGTGTGACCATGCGATGTTCTTAAAGTTGTAACCGGAGTCACCACATGGGAATACAGCATCCTGATTCCGCAATGTTGAATATTAAGAAAAACACATTTGTCACTAAATTGTCTCTAAAAACACGCTCATGCTTTAGTTATGGATTACCACACCTATGGCATTTACACACCCTGTCTTGAAAATAACTGGTGAAAAACACTGACCCCTCTTTCTTCAGGTGGCTCCTGTTGGGTTCTTCAGTCGCAAACATTGTACTTATCTTTATCTCATGCAACTTTCATCTCATGACTTATGCAATCCCTCGAACTGTTTTTAAGGATTTTGCCCAAGTCACCATATCCAAAACTAGGTAAAACAAGAATAAAGAAATATAATTTATAGCAGCAAGCATATGGAGGTTATTTTGTCTATGGGAGGCTTTTCCATGGTTTATCTAGTGTATGCACCCCTTTGACTTCCAGTGAGTCAGAGTCTTGGTTAGGAACCATCAGCAGAGGGATTAAGGCAGGGGTCACCAACCTTTTTGAAACCAAGAGCTACTTCATGGGTATCGGGCTACCAGTTTGACAAACTCCTCTAAAATAAGATGATCACTTACACATTTTATAGAAAAAAATGTCCATTTTTCACCAGTAACTGGCAAACTGTTTTAACAATTCATGAACCATGTTGAACCTTGTTTCAAAAAGTTATGTAATATTTAAGAAAAACTTTAACTGAGCAAATCTGCTGCAATTCTGCTCAAAATCTGTTACATTTTATGACCACACTAAACACAATTTTTCAATATTTTAATTCGTGTCACTTTTCTGTGACACAAACATGTTGCCACTGACAGTATCTGCTGTCTGTTTCTTTTTTCTGTCTGGGTCACCTTTAAAGTGAGCAATGAAACCTGTATGTCAGCTGATCATAGCAGGAGCCCCGTCTGTAGTTACCGCTAGCAGCTTTTCCAATGGTACCTTTTTCTGCACAAAAAACTCTTTCAGAGCATTGTAAATGTCAACTCCCCTTGCAGTTGTCTTGAAGGGCAATAGTGTCAGGAGTTCTTCTTTTATGGAGAAATCTTGAAACGCTATCCGGATGAAGACCAACAACTGTGCTGTACTACTGTTGTCCACAGACTTGTCATTGTCGCATTGGATGCTAAACCACCTGCACTTATCCAGATCTCATTACTGGCCATAGCTGACAGTCGTCTAGCCATCGTAGATGCCCCCAGTTGGACATCGGAGAGAGTGGAGATTAGATCGTTTTTTTTTTCTCATCTTTGAGTACAGTGTTAGCAACTATCATCATTGCTTCTTTGAAAACTTCTCCGTCTGAAAAGACCTTCTTCTTCTTTACCAGAAAATGTGTAGCTCAGCTCAGCTGCACTGTGGCTTCTCCAAAGCTGCATGAATCAGGAGTTCACCAACAGGACACGAAGCTCACACACCCTCTTGACTGAGGTCAGTGACATAATTACACAAAGCAGAACTTTCCAGAGATCAGCATGAAATGTTAACGTGAGAGATGGAACAGCACATATGATTTGACTGTCACAAGGTTTTTCACAGAATATGAAGAGAAAATACGTTCATTAAAAAATGTCTCCATCATGATAATTAATCAGTACAGAGCTGAGAGGCCGTCACAGATAGTCTCTGAGTTAATTTGAGAGTATGACTCCAAAACGTACATTTGACTTTTAAAAAAATACAACCATGATAATATTTTTACTTCACTTAATTTAACCATCAGTACATACCTAACCCTAACCCTCGTTAGTAGTTTCTTAGGTAGCCGACACACTCATTTTCTAGGGACAGGTCACATGACTTTAGAAAAATCCATCCTCATGTCGAAAGTGTTTTTGTGTGATATACACATAAGAGATATGAAGTGCCATATAGGTAAATCAGTAAAAGTCATTTCATCTGCGCCAGAGCGCTGAGATGAGTGAGATCCAGCTGATCCAAGCAGGAAGTGTGTCTGCACGACACATCAAGGCAAACTGCTTCATTGGGGAGGTGAGAGGCTTAAAAGGGTATCTGTCTTCACTGGATTAAAGCCAGGGATGAGTTTGTCAAAGTCCATCCTTATCAGCTGGCATCCTGCACTTTATTATTTTCAAAGCTGGTTTTTATGCTAATGATATCCCAAAGCATCCAGGATGTCAGCGTGCCATACACACATCATAAAATCTGCCCTTGTCAGATGATTAAAGGTTTCTTTTTAAATTTTTTTTCCTCCAACATTTTATTTTATTTTATTTTATTTTATTTTATTTTATTTTATTTTATTTACACCCAATTCCAATCTGTCAGGCTTCCTTGGTGGTTTCTGTACTGAGATGCCTATTGCTTGGTTCAAGTATCAAAAGTGGGAAACCATCTATAGTTTGGGCTGTTTCCATGGCACCACAGACCCCCTCACTAAGCCTTTCAAAAATGTTTTTCTATAGGTTTTGTAAGAGGTAGGGGGACGCAGGATTGGGGCTTTTACAATAGTAATAAATGGAGCCAGGAACCACATGTAACAATTGAGGGGAACTGATCTCCCTAATAAAAGCCCCCCTGGGTGCGTTTTGTGCTCCCACCCTTTTAAGAAAACCCATGGAGTGTAAATAAAAACCTTTTTGGTGACGAAGAGAAGAATCGACAGAGCCGTATCTAGAAATCCGCCGCCCAAATAGCAAAGACAGAGCCGAGTCACGTCACTTCATCTGGAAAATGATGATGAGTCGGTTAATGTTTAAATTTATATGAACTCACAGCAGATCAGTCAACTTTCATGCTGTCGCGAATTAGTTCAAGGCGCAAACTAACTTAATTTGTTGTCTTATAAAGGTTTAGACTGTGTTATGGATGACAGAGCAATAAGAGATTCCAACTGTCACACATATCTGACCTAAAATTTCCACACATTGTCACATAAAAAATATTTTACCAACGCACAATAAAACTCATTCGGACTGCCGATTTCATTGATTACTGTTATGAAGGGTCATAAAAAGTTACCACTGTTGTGTTGTCATGATATGCCTGCAGAATTAAAGGAAATCCTATGATGTTTGTGGCAAAAAAAAAACAAAAAAAACAACAGTTTCACCTTATAACTCCCTAATTACATTCCCACTGTGGAAGTCAGATAAGCCAAAAGAACCATTAAAGCGACATTAGACCTTCTAATGTTTCCTATTGTGAGCAGCCACAACAAACGTCATATCTTAGATATTTTATAAACAAATGAAATGACGCAGAGGCTGCAGGAAGCTTCTATTATGTCATATTTTACCTGTCTTTTCCAACAATATCTGGCCGTGCATGTTTTTTTTTTGAAGTTGTTGGTGCTGAAATAAGGACTGATCGATCATGAAATAAACAACAGCAAAAATAGCCCTTTAATGTAACATGTCTGAGGACCTGTGGGGATGTGATGGTGTTTTGTTTCCTCTGCTGATGAGTTTCTTCTCTTTCGTTCTCATCTACGGGAACAATGAGCTGAGAATAGGCTCATTAGGGCCTATTTCCCTGCAGAACGGTTTATGTCAGTTACATAATGGATAATGCAGCATGGAAGCGCCTCACCAGGACCGAACTGCTACAGAACGGCGTCTTTCTACTGAGTCTTTTCTGGGTCCTGAAATGAATAGGATTCTTTGAAGAGTTTCAGAGCGTATTTTCTGCGCATCTTGAGAGTCTGACACACAAATCTGAGTGCTGGAAGATGATTTCATCGGTCACTCTGCTCATTTGTCTCTGTCTTCTTTCACACGCTGGTAGCTAAATTCCTCTTCTTGTTACTGCAGGGTCACAGTGAACAGTGCCCTCTCTTTATCCTGGCAATCAAAACATCTGTGTTCCGGGCAAATTTATCTCCTGACTGCTTTTGTCAAATAAATATATTCGATTTTTGTTTGTTTCTATCAAAGTTGCTGAAAACCCGCTTTGTTGAGAGGAAATTATGCAAATGCTGAAGCCATATTTGTCTCACGGTGAGGAATGTTTCACTTGGACACAAAATGCCATGTGAGCATAACTGTAATTAGATAACTTTGAGCAATTAGTAAAATGAGGTTCTGACTGTCAGAAGGAGTTTTGCGGATCACTGGATCTAGTGTTTTGTGGCTGCACCCAAACCCATCGGTCCGTCGCTCTGTTTGTTCTGAACATCTAACAAAAATGGGGCCATGTGAATATTTCATTTGCTGCACTTCACATAGGTCTAATAGATAATGTCTGGGCCAAGTTTAATGACAGAGTAGGGAACTGTGGAAGCAGAAAGTGGCCCGCTCTTGACAGGAAGTGTGGTAATATTGACTATTTCAGCTTCATTAAATTGCCAGATTTTCCGCGGAATCACTTTAAAACACACAGTTAGACAGAAATCCACTTTCTGGTCATCGGCTCCTCATTTTTACCCCCGTTATTAACGACTGTGCGTATAATCTGCAGGCATGGTTGAATTACTGGGCTTTTAAAATCTGTTTTATTCTGTGTTTCACCTTTGAACCAAAGCCAGACAAGCTAAAGTGATGATCAGGCCCACCAGGACTTTTACATTTATATTCTCTTGTGACATTTATTCTTTTGAACCATCGCGCCGCTTGCAGTAATTTCACGTCCCCAGGGGAGCTGAGTTTATGCAGCAGCAAAGCTAGGGAGGTCTGGACAGCCCGGTGGCACGCAGAGATATCTCTCCCCCCTTCAACTGTAAACCACTTGTGGCAATAAGTTTTACAGGTTAAGAGGTCTGCCCTTTACGGGGGGCTGGGGGGTGGGGGGAGGTTGGGCTCTGCTGCACTTCTGTTGTCTCAAATGGGTTTTAGATCCAGCCATCAATCATCAGTGTCTGAGTGTGCTGTCTCAGGGCTAGAGGGCAATCAAACATAAACCACACATACACACACACATACACACACACACACACACTGAACCTGACCAGAACCTGACCAGAAAACAGCAGAATAAATGCAAAACTAAACGTACTGTACATGCATTTAGTTCAGAACTGTTTCATGTCAGCGGTGAACCCCACACCTGTCATTCACCTTCAAACACACATTTTTTCAGAGTTTCGCTCTCACCACATGGAAATGTTTCACCACCTCGTCCTTGGGCCGCACTCCTTTTTAAGAAGGTTACACTCCAGAGAAAATCGAATGCAGGAGGACACATCAGGTGGCCATGAGCCTCATCCAGAGTTAGTGCATGACTGTCAGCTACAAAATACAGAGTGAAGCACACATTTCTAACTAGGAACAGCTCAGGATATTTTTTTTTGGTTTGGATGAATGTTGTAACCTACAGTCCTATTCTGCAGTATCTGACTTACTGGCTGTCCAGAAACTGCTATTTTGTGAAAAGGAAATGTCATCTTTTATTCTGAAAAACAGTGCTTTATCTGGATCCTGTTTCTGGGCCGCAAAGCACACATGACAAAAAAAGAGCAAGAGGGTTGTCACCCGCAACATGTAACACAAAGTCAAATATTTGTTTACTAAATACAGATCTGTAGACTGTGCACATACATTTGATATTTTGGTTAATTGTGTTTCTCTGAATCACTAACTGTAACTAAGTGTGCAGTTAGTTATAAGTGAATCAGTCGGTACGAAAGGGTGTAGTACTTCTGGAACAGGGTGTGAAAACCCTGTTGAAAGCAGGATTTCTGACTGAAATAAATCCTTACTTATTAACAATCGTAAAGTTGTAGAATCATATTAAAGACATTGTAAACAGTGATTTTCTTTTTCCTCATTTCCATTCAATTAAGGAGATATTCCACCCAAAAGAAGAAGTCACATGACACATGATTTCATTCCGCTAGGAGATGAAACCAAGTAGATCATTGCACAGTGAATTAGACATCGTGGTCGAGATCACGTCCCATACTGTTAGGAGACATTCTTCGGAGCCTGGCTCTGTCACTCTTCCTGGAACATACTGTCAGAAATGAGTCAAACATGAGTTCATAAACTCCCACTGCCTCATTTGCTAATTTATAGTATTTTTAGAATTGCAGAAGGCAACTTTTTTAGCAAACTCCCACAGTCTGCTCTAGTGTGTGACAGCATATCAGTCAACACTGTTAAAATTTTGAGGCTGAGAAGACAAACAGCAAAAAGTGAACGCTCTGAAACATTTGCAGTGGGCTGGCTGCTCTTTGGTGACCCTCCCCCTTTGAGTTGGGGGGCCAGGTGCAACGAGCAGCTCATTTCTCATGTTTTTTTTTTGTTTGTTTTTAACTGTGGACCTGTTTTTTTCTTCCACAAATCTACATAGTTAGAACACATGGCAATATGTCCATGGAGGTTTTCATTCATCCAGGTCATATTCATCCATAACGAGTCAACTGGACTGTTGAAAGCAACTAGAAGACTTTTCGTCTCTTGTCCAAAAGGCTTTGGTACTAACTGTTTGGTGGGAGTTGAAACTATTTATGCTAATGCAGTATGAAAGGGCTGCATGCCCATCATTGGGGCGTTCCTTCAGGGAGTTCATACTGCATTAGCTTAAATAAGTTCAACCAAAAAGGTCTTGAAAAAGTCATCTCTGGAGGGCAGGGAGAGCAGAAATAACTCATTAGGACTTATCTGACTTCTCTCCAGTTCTCCCTATCAGCCTTAAAGATGTGAAACCTGCAGGAGTGCAAGACACATTTCTGTTCCACAAGTATTCCACCTTAAAAAAAGAAAAATGGGGAAAAGTAACAATTACATTCCAGCTCTAACCTCTGAAGCCTAAAGTTTGGATTCTGTCAATAAATTCTTGGGCAAGTGGAAAATGCACCTTTGGATGCCGCTATTTAAGGACCAGTCCTCTAACGCACAAAAGTCCAAAGACCAGAACAGGGTACACACTGGAAAGGGGCTGAACAATTGAAAAAGGAGGAGACAGAGTGAAGGGGAGCAGCAGGAGGGAGAGGACAAGCCAGTCTTTTGGATTTCTCATTAATTCAGCGTGGTCCTCTCTTTCAGTTTTTTTTAAGGGCCCGCCCACTGATCATTATCTGCCCAGGCCTTATAAATGCAGCCTGTTGCTGTTGTTTATGAGTGCACACACGTTTCAGAGCTCAGACCAACCACCAGAACCCGTGCCAACATGAGAGAGTTCAAAAGTAAGGACTTCTGGAGGGCTGTTCTGGCCGAGCTGGTTGGTATGACCCTCTTCATTTTCCTCAGCATCTCCACAGCTATCGGAAACAAGAACAACAGCAACCCCGACCAGGAGGTGAAGGTGTCCCTGGCCTTTGGACTTGCCATTGCTACACTGGCCCAGAGCTTAGGGCACATCAGCGGCGCCCACCTGAATCCCGCGGTGACCCTGGGAATGCTCGCCAGCTGCCAGATCAGTGTGTTCAAGGCAGTCATGTACATCGTGGCCCAGATGCTGGGCTCAGCTCTTGCCAGTGGCATCGTGTTTGGAACTCGTCCATCAGATAGTAAAGCACTGGGACTCAACTCTGTAAGTAAAATATGCCATTTTACCATCACTGACAACACAGAAAATGTGCTATTTAAAACTTGCAAATTAAGGATTCAGTTCGCATTGCAGCAATAGGTTTTCAAGCACCTCTCTGGTCATCACATCGTTTAGCAGAGATTAAAATAATTATGCCGTGCCTTCTCAAGTTGCTTGAACGTGAAGCATTTGCATTCTTGAAACGTTAAAATGACGCACTTGTCTTTAGCTGTCGAGCCGCTCCACAGCAGTTTAGGACAGCCCAATTAACATGAGTGGTAATGGCTTGGGTTTCCTGGAAGAGACACAATTAAATACCTCTTACAAATTGGTGTTTGGCACCATTGTGCTTTTGGAGCGCAGCCATGATGGGAAAAGGTCCAGCTGACACAGACTGAGCAAACTGTTGTTTTTCTGCCCGACTATCACAGCTCAACCATGTCACTCCAAGTCAAGGCGTAGGCATCGAGCTGCTGGCAACCTTCCAGCTTGTGCTGTGCGTTATTGCTGTCACTGATAAGAGGCGGCGTGACGTCACCGGCTCTGCACCCTTGGCCATTGGCCTTTCAGTGTGCTTGGGGCACTTGGCAGCGGTGAGTAGCACCTCACAAGCACAGAACCTGCACCTGCCGCCAGTGTCAATAAACAGCTCTCCCGTGCTCGTTTCAGATCAGCTACACGGGATGTGGCATCAATCCGGCTCGCTCATTCGGCCCCGCTTTGATCCTGAACGATTTCACGGACCACTGGGTGAGTCAGAGAGCAAGACGTGCAAAAACGTCGACACATGCCTCAAATTTTTCTACACTTACTGAAATAATGGAGTCATCCCAGAGTAAATATTAGTGATATCCTCATTCATGAGTTAATCAGATATACCACTGCTGTTGCTTTACAACAAACCCTGCTGAGCTGTTGACGAAAGGGAATCATTTTTCTCTCATCTGGAATTGCGCACAATTCCCACGTTATCACTTGCAATGCTTGGAGACTGATCAGTGCTGTCCCCCGCAGGTGTACTGGGTGGGGCCCATGTGCGGTGGTGTGATGGCAGCCCTCATATACGATTTCCTGCTTGCACCCAAATATGACGACTTCCCCGAACGCATGAAGGTCCTGCTCAGCGGTCCAGTGGGCGACTATGACGTCAACGGAGGCAACGACACCACCACAGTGGAAATGACACCAAAATAGCCCCATGAACTCATAGCTGCATATACAGTATTTGTCTATATTTCCTGTAAAAAGAAACTATTGAATTTAGCACATGTATGTCTTTTTTTGTACTATTTGTAATGCCAATGAGGATTGTGGTAACGGGTTACTTTGTGTCTTTAAAAAAAAAAAAAACACTTCTATGTTTGGCACCACTTACATTAGTTTATCCAAACTGATGCCTGGGATGAAAAGTCTAAGAGAACTGTGGTGGAACCATTTATTAAACTTTTGTGTCATATTAGTGCTTATGATGAGCCATTTGTATGCCTTTACATACTTATATGGATGATGTATTATGTGTTTACTTATTAATATCTGTCACTTTTTTTTATAAATAAAACACATGCTGGTAAAGTCAGGACTGTATGTGTTATTTCCAAATCGATGAAGGATGAATGCATACATAAGCTCGTTTCCAACATTTTTTCAGAAACGCTTCATAGATTAGAGCAGATTTATCTGTGTTCACAGGGCTAATGGTTCCTGCGTGACCTCTGCTGGCCTCCCCCATCATTTCCAGTTCAGTGTGCATTCCCACTCTTTTGTCTCTATCCTCCAAGCTCTACTTTGTGCACAATAAATTTTATATGATGTGACAACACACCCCTTTATTGCTGGGCTGTGTCCGAGAACCCCTTAGACACATGTAGCCATCCGAGTGTGCACATTGTGCGGACATGCAAACATACAGTACATGTCCTGCACATTCTTTGTTCATGTCAGGGTCTCATACTGGGTCTTGTAATGGCTACGATGTCCCAGCGAAGATTTCCTGAGAGAAATCCACAAAATCAAATAGCTAAAAAGGAATTTGTGAGCAGACGTAGCAGAGTTTTTTTCCCAGTTCATGCTTCCATCTGATAAGAACGTGAACAAAGCTCTGCATTCATTAACCAGCCTCAGCATTTCTTGCTTCAGTGTGTCAGGAAAACTCACTAAAATAATCTGCATTGGTGTGACGCAGGTCGAATAATGTGAGATGCATTAGGAGAACCAAGCTGGTTCTGGCCACGAAAAACACAGACAGGGCAAGAGATGTGAGTCACAGCTGTCAGCATCCTGACATCAAGTGAAGAGGTTTTTTTTTTTATTATTCTTATTATTTTGGCAGCACTTCTGAGGGTTTTGCTTTATGTATTCAAAAAAACAGTAATTTTTCATATAGATTTTA
This sequence comes from Pao palembangensis, assembly GCA_015343265.1. Classification (NCBI taxonomy): domain Eukaryota; kingdom Metazoa; phylum Chordata; class Actinopteri; order Tetraodontiformes; family Tetraodontidae; genus Pao; species Pao palembangensis. The sequence goes on from CM027093.1 coordinate 8,196,380, forward strand.
GGCCACTGAGACTAAATCTGAAGGACTTGCTTTTGCACAATGTTTCACAGGTTCACTGTTATCACATGATTTAAGATAACATCTAAAGATGGTTTCGCCGGGGGGGATCCTTTCACTGTGATCTTTATCTTTATTTCTCAGATTTAGTTAATGTTGTACAGTCAATCATCGTTCTTTTCAATCCACATCACGCATCCTTCCAAATGTGTTATCTTATAATTTATAATCCTATCTTCAGCCATATAAGAGGTGCCCTTACTAACAAGCTGATGACACATGAGGTGTTTGCATGAATTATGGCAATCCTAATAAACCTTAGAAAAAACATGCATATAATTTCATTTTGATAAGTTGTAAAAAGAAGGCTTCTTTCCAGGAGGAACACTGTTGCTTGAGTCAAAGGTGAGCCTTTGATTTTCTAGACTGATGAGAGAAAAAGAAGCAACGTAACCTTTTGACCTGTCAATGTGTTCACACAGAGAAGAGCTGCATGGGAGGCAAGTTTCCTTGTCTTCCATTCAAAAGATCCCCGTTTCCTCTACGGGGGTATATGACTGATGTTAACTTCAGTGCAGCCAGTTCTGTGTGATGAAAGTGTGATATGGTTCCCAGGATTACGGGAGCAGGTATTGTCTTTGAATCTGTCATGATTTCACCTTCCCTTCACGCTAGTCCCTAAACATAGCTTCCATATAAAAGGCACCTGTTGGGCTTTGTATTCAGGTATGCATGTGGGATCATTGTGTACTGTTTTATTCAATGTGTACTCAGTGCTTGGTTCTGTACCATTATTAGCATGTGTGCTAACACAGACACCCCCTCTCCACCTGTTAGTTAGCAGCAGTTTATTACCCTTAGACTGTTTAATGTGATAAGGCCTCCAGTCTCACTGCTTAAGCCATATTTTTCTTTCGCTGAATTTTTTAATTTGGGGCACTGACCATTTCCAATCTCATCTTTTCTGGCTGATTCTTCCAGATTTTAAAGAGTTCTAGCTGTTAGTGGTAGCATGTGGTGGTATCTGCAGCCCACAGACGTCGTTTGAGATGAGATGTCTTTTGTGCAAACAGGAAGAGGAGCGCTGACAAACACCCCATGAAGGTGGCATGAGGACTTAGCATTTAGAAGTAATTCCCATTTGAGTTTGACTGACTCTGTCTTCAAAGGGTTAATTTGGTTTTCTTCGGATTGTTGATGCTTTCAACCAACGGCATTAATAAAAGATTCTAAACTGAAATATTATTCAGAGTATAATCTATGGTATAATCTAAACTGAATAACCCACCAATATTTGCACCTTTTCAGCAATATGTGGTTATTTAAAAAATACTGACTTCAAACTTTAAAGAATGTGCTTTGGTGTGTCAATCTGTCTTCAACTTGTCATTATTAAAGGTTAATCTAACTTTCTCATATTTCCCTGGGTGAAATTTCCCAGGTGACATTGTCAGTCTATATTTACACCATTGAACCTTCACCACATCCGATCCCAATCCTACCAAACATGCTCAGAAACCGTAAACGTGGCTTTGTCCTGCTGTCAGTCTGAGTTACAACTAGTCCGACTTCCAGAAGAGTGCCCCCTGCTGTGATTCAGAATTTGGGAGCTGTGACTAGCAGTTGTAGTGGATTGTCTTTGGCCAAAAACCACGAATTCGCTTTGCGCTCCTAACTGTCCTCGGCGTCCCCCAATTAATGAATGACACATAACCCTCAGATTGAGTGACATTTGAGGAGTTGCCTTCAGCCTGCATTAGCTTGCTAATTAACACCTGACACACATTCCTCAACGGTTTCAATCCAAATTGCCAGATTCTCAATTTTCTGCTGTTCAGCCTAACATGATAAATGAAATCCTTCGCTCACAAGGAGGCATTAACAGGATGAAAGTTTGAGTGAAAGTGGTGTTTGCTTTTTAAGGCTGCTACACGGTTACCCTTTCATAAATTATCCTAATTAATTATGCAGAGACTTAGAGCAGCATGAGGTGTGTTTTCTCACGCCAAGGCTCCTGCTCACCTTCTGTCTGTCCTAACTGTGTGACACTTTGCACCCTTGTCGCTCCAGTTGTCTACAGAGCTCAGTGACCTTGCTGGTGTGATTATACGATGTTTCCTTTCTCAATCCGTTGACCATCCTGGTGTGTCGAGGCCTAATGAAAGATGAACTTCCTCTAAATTGGTCTGGCGCGTGCACAGAAGAGGCGGCCTTTTCCATGGTTCTACTCTCATACACAGGATGTGGCGTCAAATTGCTGTAACCTTTGGGCCAGTGAGTATAGAGAGACTTTTGCAGATGATTGAGTATGCAATGAGAAGCCGCGTCTTGGATAATGAGGAAGTTGCTATCCTGCTTTGTTGTTTAGATGGAGAAACCACTGTGACACAGGCTCTCTTGGGCTGTTACATGCTGGTGCCCAGAGGAGAAGTTCCATTTCTGCTCCCACTCAACAATAGAAAGTGAAATTCCTCAACCTCTCGAGGAGGGTTTTATCCCTCACCTGCTTTGAATGGCTTGAATTTATCCTTATTTTATTTTTTTTGTTTTGTTTTGTTTTTTTTTAACCAAAGCATTTATAAAAGCATGTAAAGTATTTATTTAATTTGAGCAAATCCTCACAGTAGAACGAGCATGGACTCATCTGTGATTTCACTTATACACTTAAAGCCATGCAATGCATCCAGTTTTATCATTGTTTTCTTGTTTTCAATACTTAATGTTTCACCATTTTTAGGTGCTCAAACATGTATGCATTAACTGTGTGAGGAGCCCCCATAGGTTGAGAACCAACGGCGCCACCTACTGGTGGAAAGAGAACCGCAGTTGGAAACGCTGCAGGGCCACACCTGGCCTCTTGCCAAAATAAGACCAAACGCCAAGTATGGTGAGCAAGAAGGAGGAGGACCTTTTTGAAGGTAAAGCATGGTTGTTTTAACAGTGCGGTGTGCATACAGATGCCACTCAACTGGCATGTCATTCATTAGTGACGCCAAAAGTCTGGTGCCATCTAATAGCACTGGCAACCCAGCCCACTAGCCCTCTGATTTTTTTTAAGCATCCGCAGCACAACTGGCCAGATGATGCTGGCTCATTAAGCTTGCTTTGTGCCATCTTGATGGTCTATCTAAGTATATATTTGTGTCCTGATGATGAAAGATTTCAAATGCTTGAAACCATATATTGTTTGTTTCTTTGTTTCTTAATAAAATTGTGTTCTTGAATGCAGCAGGACAACCACAGTGATGTCTCTGTCCATATCATCAAGGTCCTGGTCATCCATGGTGCGGATGGAGAGGACCCGGTGGGAGCATCCATCATTCTTGAAGGTGTGGAGATGCTGTCTGGATGTCACAACACTGCCAATGCATACATGTTGCTTATGGGACTGATCTACACTCTTAATCTCGCATACCCAACAGCAATGTGCTACACTTTTGAGGTATTTCAGACTTTTCCTCACACGCATCTGCCCCCACTCCCAGATGAACACCCTCGCATCCAACATACCTCCACACTGTCTCCAGTCTTATAGTTAACCTTGACTTTGTTGTCTCCATAATTTCTAAATTAAACAAAGGTGATGTAATTGAACAATATGTTATGCTGTGAAAAAAAGAAGAGAAACTGACTACAGCACTGGCTCCTCCTTAAAGTGACCCTGTAAAAGAACAAAAAAGTGTCATTTTAAGACAATAGCCTGAACCTTTTGATCGTGGGTGTACTAGACTCCCACGGCAGAAGAAGATCAAGGTACAAATAATAATAAGGTACCCATACTACTTGCTTAATGTAAGCCCAGGCCTATGCCCCAATTACATAAACAAATTTGTTACAAAGTGTTTAAGTGTTTTCTAACAAACCAACAATGACCAAAACATTAATTGGAACAACATGCATACAAAGGAATTATCAACATAACTCATTTATCAAAACATTAACAGATTAATAATTAATAATCATACTTATAATCCAGATTCCAAGCACCTGGCACCAACCATCCTTAAATTCACAGTGGGAGATGGGGTGGCATCGAATGAAAAAGTTAGATAGGATGGAATAAAACAACTGATTTTACCGTCTTACTACAGCAAACGTGCATAGACGTATTTTAAACTCACCTCTCGGCGCGGTAAAGAAATATTTTCCTGAAAATTCAAACAGCGTTCAAATCAGATGCAGATGTCTGGATGTTTGGAAGAAAAGATGACGTCTCTTTCGGCGGTAACAGCAGCAGTTCGGCAAACTGAGGAAATAGAAATTGTATGAGAAATCGTACTCTTATCTTGCAGTTCATTTATTACATGGAACAAATGTGTCTATATTCACAATTTAATTAAGTTGTCACTGAAACGTAATATTACAATGCAGATATTATGACCGTTTTCTTGAGATATTTTACTACATCTCAAAGTTCATTTAGGAAGCTAGATCATAACGATAACGATCATAACGTGAAAGCAACTTACATTAGCCTATAATTTTGTGAAAAGTTATTTTTAAGTTCAACCATCTCCATTATAGGAAAAAACTCAGATCTCTCTCTCCAAGTCCCTTGTTTCTTACGGTGAACAAGGCAGATCACCAAGGATCACACTCAAACTGTGTGGTGCATCTTTCTGATTCATGTATCACTCTTTCCTCCTCCCTCTTCACAAAAGCTGTCACTATATATATAGCGAATTACTTACACCTCGGTTCTCAAGGCAACAGACACATCTGGCGAAGCAATGGCAGAGTTAAGACACTGGTCATTTTGGAGAGCTGTGGTGGCAGAGTTTGTCGGCATGTTGCTGTTCATAGTCCTTGGACTATCTGCCATCATCGGGAATGCCGGGGCTTTGGAGGTACTATCCCAAGAGATAAAGGTATCGTTGGCCTTTGCTCTGGTGATCGCCACGCTGGCTCAGAGCTTGGGTCACATCAGTGGGGCACACTTGAACCCTGCTGTGACTCTGGGCCTGCTGGTCAGCTGCCGGATCAGTATTCTCAGATGCATTTGCTACATTCTGGCTCAGATGCTTGGGGCAATAGCAGCCAGTGCTATTGTGAATAGTTTTGCATCCGCTAAATCCCTCGGCGTTAATGCGGTAAACAATCTTTTTATTAACTCACATTTAACTGGTTGATTCTCGTTAGAACCGAACGCATTTAGTTGTTGTTGTTTGTCTTTTGCAGCTCAACAATGTGACTGCAGCACAAGGCATCACCATCGAGTTCTTTGCCACCCTTCAGCTGGTTCTGTGTGTGATAGCAGTGACAGATAAACGGAGGAATGACCTTCAAGGATCTGCACCACTGGCCATCGGGCTGTCTGTTGGGCTTGGACATCTAGCAGCAGTAAGTCATTGTCTTTTCTTTTACTTATGTACACAATATAAAAATGTAAAAAATAAATAGAAATTGTTAAGTCATTGTTGGCTTCTTCACAGAAAAACTATTTTGAAAGATAAAAAAACCTGTAAGAGGTTGCATGCTACATTCTTTCTAAATTATTGACATGAATTCCACTCATATATAATTTGTTGAACAAACAAAATTCACTGTTTCCAGATTAGTTTCACCGGATGTGGCATCAATCCAGCCCGCTCCTTCGGACCGGCTTTGATACGTAGTCAAATGAAGGACCACTGGGTAATTATTGTCGCTTTGGAGTGATGATATCTCATTTCTGCCTCTGCATTATGCTGACAACTGTGGTGGCTTTTCATTCCAGGTGTACTGGGTGGGGCCCATGTGTGGCGGCCTGGTAGCGGCTCTTATCTACGATTTCCTTCAGTTTCCACAGCTGCATAACTTCAGAACTCGCTTGAACATCCTGCGTAATGGTGCAGAGGACGAAAGTGACGCCGCTGACTTGAGCACAGAAGGCATCGTCAGGCCGGGGCCAAGTCAGTGGCCAAAAGAGTGAAGAAAGAGCAACATTTCAGCCTTTTCACAACCTTGAATTGACTTCATTAGATGCTTTCAGTATTACTGCGTGTGTGTGTGTGGGTGTGTGTGTGTGTGTGTGTGTGTGTGTGTGTGTGTGTATTTTATTTCTTTAATCAGATCTATTTTTGTCAAAACCAATAAAGATTGTTTTTCATCGTGTCTGTGGATGAATAGATCTCTCTATATTCAGAAGAGATTTAAAGTTTAACGTTCTTATATACATTAAGTACCATAAAAACACAGTGCATATTTACATTGACTTGACCTTGACATTATTTTCTCTGCAATATTTCGCAGAACAACCATAACATTCCATTTAAGGGCTTGGTGCCTTTCCCCAAAATATCAGTCAGTGGTGTTAAACGAGAAAAAGATGAGAAATGTTGCAGATTTCCTCTGCAGTTGTGTTACAACAGTGTCGGCTCAGCATCACCCCTCTCGCTTCCTGTTTTATGGCTGACGCTCCCCGCAGCCTGAGCTAATCATTGAAGAACCGTCCAAACATAGCCACATACTTCTCAGTTCAAATCTGAGGGCAGTCCAGCCAAGGTCGTCGTGGTAAAGTTATTTTTTATCTCAGGGAACAATCGGGCAGGACAACCAACGTGCTTGGATGCACATCCTCTTGTTGAGTGTTCTAGTTATTCTGCTTTGTGTGAGATGATCATTTACAAAATGTCCCAAATAACTTTATGTCCAGTAAAGTTGTAAAGGTGAGTTTATTGCCACATAGCTATGCAGGACATTTTTTTTTTTCAAAGGAGATTTTTAAGAGTAAATGATGCATAAATTAACAAAAAAATGAAACCTCTGCAGCCTGCACAGCCAAATCAACACACTTTAATCTATTTAAAAAAGAATAGAAAAAAGAACCCTGAAATAACTGGAAGAAGTGTTTGTCTCTTCAGTACATCATTATTGCAGAATATTGGTCTCTGCTGGGGTGTTTTATTTCAATTCTGACAGGATTTCTCAGGCATGCTGTGCTACTAAATTTATTTTTGTTTAGTGCAGCAAACTTTATCTCAAATGATAAACTTTTTTTAATGGTGAGATCTCAGCAGTGAACTTATGTGACAGTAGTCGATATGAAATCTCCTTCCTTTGTGTGCTTAACCTCAGAGGTCAGAGTATTGTTTGTAGCCTCTTGTTTTGAAGTTTGTTCTCAACAGTATGGACAATGTCTTTTTGTTTCCCCTGGTACATTTTGTCTGAGATTGTCCCCCACCAAATTATTTGGCTTGATTTCTTGGCAACGGAACCCTGTTCGGTGCTCTTCTCATTATCTTTATCAAGACAAAATAAACAGCTGAGAATGGAGACTTAACCTGATTTCGAGAGAGTGATCTGACAAGTTAACTGTGTTATTTTCGCCCAGCCTTATCAGACTGAGCAGCTCCTGTGACAGAAAACCAGTTTTTGTTTTCTTTTGGAAAATGTCATCACACCAAAGCAGGAATGTGTCAACAAAATACAATAAAAGCAATGAATTTATCCAAAATAAACACATAAATGCCCAAACTGGACATGCAACCATGTCGTCTGTCCTTTAGTCTCCATCGTCTCCATCTGGAAAAATGGCAATCCTGCAAGCAAGCCGGCAGTACACTAAATACAGTGAATTTAAGACTGCAGGTGAATGATGCATATAAACATGTACCAACAGTAGAATACCATCTTCTAACACACACACAAAGCACAGTATAATGAGAAACACTGTCTGGCAGTGTGGTGTAGTTGTTATTTTAGGACCCTATACTGTCTCAAAAAAAGAAAAAAAACAACATCCTCAAGTTAAGGCTGAGTCTACAGATGCAGAATTCTGAAAGATAAGGTTGTTTGAAGACAATCTAGTTGAGCCATATCTGCAATTTGTGGACAACATAGAAACTGCTCTTGGCTTGTCTCCACACACTGACTGATAAAGGGGCCTTATCTGTCAGCCAAATGGTGCTCACCACTCCCTTTCTGCTTCTCATCAGATTTTAACAACTGTCCAGTTAACACTACAGCCAGCTGTGGAGGTGGTGCTGTGGTGGGGGCGGAGGGTGCAGAGTTACAATATGTACAGTTTACTGTGGATACGACAAAACAAGGAACCAACCCAGGCTGCTAAACTGTTCTAACTTCCCCATTTGGTGACCACTGTGATCACAAAGATGAGAGAGAAAAATGATCTCTCAGCTCTTTTGATGCAACACTACTTGGTTCTGTTTTCACAAAGAGCATTTTAGTGCAATCATCAGCACAGCACCTTTGGTTTGCTTAACCGCCTTTGTAACCGAGGGCTCATAAACACTTAACACATAAAAACTTAAATGACCCCAAACTATTCAAGACATCATAGGCTATCAATTTCTCAGTAAACACAGGTGAATGCCACAGTGTAGTACAGATACCCCACCATATTCAGGCCATTAATGGTTGTGAGAAGGCCCTACAGGTTAAGGTGCAATGGCACTGGCTTCACGCAGAAACAGGAATATACTAAATATGGTGTTTTAAAGATCAACAGGGCTTTCATCTTCTTGTTCATAAAGCCCCAACTACAATATACTACACTGCTGCCTCAACCAGCAATCCTTACATCAAGGCTGCACGAACAATACAGTTGATATATTATTCATGCTGGTGTGCTGAAATCCATCAGTTAATACTCTCAAGCTGGTACAAAGGATCTCCATGGTGACTGACAGCATATTGCAAAGTTTTGAATGTGTCAGTGAGTCACACAAGCTGTGACACATCATTAAAATCTTAACTTTCATTAAGGAATCAACATCCTTTTTCCGAGTAATTAATTAGGCTAATTAAATATTCATACTAAAGACAAATATATCTACACATATATTTATATATATGTATTACATCATAGTGTGCTTGTGCATGTATCCTCAGGCAGTTAGGCACCTATCTCGGGGGGACGGGGGGGTGAGACAAATAATTACATGTAATTTACATAATTACTTGTTAAAAACAAGGCACCTGCAGGCACACCGTGCCACGCCGCTGACAGGCGGTTTCTATGGTAAAAATCAATAGGTTGTGAAACATTGCTACCTTCTGGTCATTCATGGAATGAAGGATTGCGCATTAGACGCCAACAAAAATTGTCCTGATGTAATTTCATAATTTTACAATAACAAAAACTTAGCACGACGTTGAAAAAACAAACTTTTTTTGATGCTACATTTTATAAATATGGACAACGTGATCCAATCACCCATTTGTAATAATATTCAATTATCTGTTCTTGCTTATAATTACGCCTTCCCCAAAAGTAGCATGTCGCACATCAAAGAACAAATAGAAATAGAAAACAATTGTATATAAGAAAACATTGTATTTAATTATGTTTATTACAAAGAAATTTAAAAATATTAATTTGCCAGCTCGGACAGCCCCTAAACGCATCGCTGCTCCTCACCGGAAAACGTCTCGCACCAGTTCCGGGTGTAAATGAGCGAAGATGTCGCCGTCTTTATTTAACTTTGTTGAAGCTAAGGAAAAATTAACGGTAAGACTTCATATTTATTCGCCCAAACCCGTCTTATCTCTTACGATGCGTCCTAATTGAGAAATTCTAACTACAATAATTTTTTGTTTGTAAAGTTTAGCTGTTTGTTCTTGTAATTTTTTTCCTGATAGCCTGTAGCAAATGCTAGCTAAGCTAACAATAACGTCGTCTTAATTCTGCGTTTATTTCATTATTACGCACTACTACAGACGTCTGCGAAGCATGCTCTCGCTGGAAAAACTGGGAAAAATCTTGTAAATGCTTTCAACCAGATTCCTGGCAGGTACGTCTTATTATTAGAGCGTTTAAACATGTTACATAGACATAGTAGCGTCCCTCCTTTTAAACTTCTAAAATACAAAACACATTTGTTACAGCGAGACAGAAAAGAAAACTACTCTTGACCAGGCACTGAGAGGTGTTCTCGGCGATCAGATTGTGAGTAAATTTACAGTCTTAAATTGTCGTAATCAAACGTGTTTACTCGGTAATCTGATAATCCTGTTTCTTTTACCCTGTAGGTTGAGCAGAAGTCGAGCTGTGATGACTACTTGTCTCTCATCTATCTGAGCATCGATTCTGTAACAGAAGGCATGCAACTTTCTACGTTTTCAGAATTAGATCAAAATTCTTAAATTATTTAAGACTGAGTGACATTTGTCTACTTCACCTTGAAACTCGCAGTGAAGATGACTTTTTGCCCTCGCTTCCTTTCCTGTAGGCATCTGCTCTGCTACAACTCCTTTCGTCCTGCTAGGAGACGTACTCGACTGTCTGCCTCTCGACCAGTGTGACAAAATATTCTCTTTTGTTGAGGAAAATGTTTCCACCTGGAAGTCGGTAAATAAGTGACAGCTTCTCGGTAACGTCCGTCCAAGTATACGTCATTTGACTGCACGCTCCCTGTTTTCCTAGAATTCGTTTTATACTGCTGGGAAAAACTACTTGCTGAGGATGTGCAACGGTGAGTGTAATGGTTCATTCTTGTTCGTGAGCAAAGTTTTGAGTATCAGTAGCTGTGGTTAATGCCTCCTAATGTGTTTAGATCTGTTACGGAGGCTGTCCAAATCTCAGAACACTGTATTCTGTGGGCGAATCCAGCTTTTTTTGGCACGGCTTTTCCCTCTGTCTGAAAAATCAGGTAAGAAGTGGTGGTGTTACTCTGTAACCTGCAAATTTTTTTTTTTTCTGTGCTGCTTCTAAAATTATATATTAGCAAATTCTTTTTGCATCATAACAGTTACTGTACAGAGTGACTTTTAATCATAGGGAGCATTTTTTTTTTCCCCATTCTTAGAGATTTAGAATGCAGTCACTTTTCACTTATACTGGCATTTCTGTTTATTCCAGGTCTCAATCTGCAGAGCCAGTTTAACCTGGACAATATCACAGTTTTCAACAAGAATGAGCAGGAGAGCAGTCTTGGCCAGAAGGTCAGTCAAGTCCAATTTATTTGAAACTGTGAAGTTGAGTCGAGTTGTTAATTTGTGGTTTCATGACTGTAGCACCCAGAAGAGAAGGAGGATGGAATGGAGGTGGAGGAGGGAGAAATGGGAGAGGAAGATGCGCCTGCCCCTTGGTAAGCTCTAAAAGAAAGTTGATCCTCTTTTTTTGCTCATTAGTTGCACTGATGCAAACCAAGGTGACCTTTTTACTTCCAGTTCCATCCCCATCGACTACAACTTGTACAGAAAATTCTGGACTCTGCAAGACTACTTTAGGAACCCCGTGCAATGTTACGATAAAGTCTCTTGGATTACTTTTGTTAAGGTAAAAATGCAGAAACATTAACCAACTGACTTTTCTGCTTTCGAGATTAATTGGTCCCATTTGTTTGTGGCCTACAGTATTCAGAAGAAACCTTGGCGGTTTTCAAAAGCTACAAACTGGATGACATGCAGGCCTCTAAGAGAAAGCTGGAGGACCTGAGGGCCTCTGGAGGGGACCATGTTTACTTTGCCAAGTTTTTAACAAGTGAGAAGGTGATAAAAGTGTTTGACTTCAGACAAAAATCAGTTTATTATGTTCTTGGCCTTGGTATATGTACATCCAAGTAAAGAATATAAACATGTTTCTTTATGAATCTATTTCTCTATTTCTGTCTTTTTTACAGCTGATGGACTTGCAGCTGAGCGACAGCAACTTCAGACGGCACATTCTACTGCAGTACCTCATCTTGTTCCAGTACCTGAAGGGTCAAGTCAAGTTTAAAAGGTGATTTGTCTGACCTCTATAGTGCTTACCTCCAGAGCTTTGAATAAGACTAAAGGTTAAGTGTGTTTGCCCTGCAGCTCCAGCTCTGTTCTGAACGATGATCAGGGTGCTTGGATCGAAGAGACTTCTAAGCTGGTTTATCAGGTCCGTCCCCAGACAAACTGGATGTGATTTGTGAAAGGCGCTGCTGTTTTATTTCATGTGGTTTCTATCCTTTATACCTGGTAAAAATGTCCTATCGTTGTGTGTTCCAGCTTCTGAGGGAGATTCCTCCTGATGGAGACAAGTTTGCCACCATGGTTGAGGTAGGTCATGTTCTGGGACACTTCCATAGCCCAAGAGTTTCAAAGCCACCCAGACTTAGCTGTTGTGCTGCACTTTTGAGTTTCCTAACAGCGTTTTTCTATCTCTGACAGCATATTCTTAGCACCGAGGAGAACTGGAACACTTGGAAAAACGAGGGATGTCCGAGCTTTGTGAAAGAAAGGTTAAACTTTGATTTCAGTCAACTGACACATCAGTTCTGTTCATGTGTTAGCGTGAGCTTGAACTAATGGGAGAAAATGACCGTTTGTCTTTCTTGTTTCCTGGTGAACAGGACAGTAGATGACAAACCCAAAAGACCCACCAGGAAAAGACAGGCTCCAGAGGACTTTCTGGGAAAAGGGCCTGACCGCAAGATATTCATGGGAAAGTATGTGAACCAGCGAGGAGTATTGAATAATTAGGTTGAATTATTTTTCATTATTGTACTGCAATACCGTTTAAATATTTATGTATGTAGGTCTCAGTCTGTAACAACTGTTTTAGAGTATTAGTCCGTAAATGATTGAGGAAATGACATTCATCTGAAAGATGAACAATAATGTATTAGCATAGTTGTACATACCAGTGCCTCTTTTTTTGTTTTATTAGCGATGAATTAACTCGACTTTGGAACCTGAATCATGACAACATGGACGCCTGCAAGTCAGAGAGCAGGTCAGACAAAGTCCATTTGAAATTGTATTCATATTTTACATGTTTAAATGTGCATTCGCCTGAGTTGCGCTGTCATTTCTCCACGCAGGGAATTTATTCCATCACTTGACGACTTCTTCTCGGAGGCCATTGAACAGGCCGACCCCGCTAACATGGTGGAGGATGAGTATAAGTAAGCTTGCCCTCTCAGCGTTTGCAGGCTGTCTGTGGGGTCTTAAAAGGTATTAAAAGTTGCTAAATCATTTTTGGGAAAATTAAGGCCCCTAAAAAAGTCTTAATCGTGATTTAATGAGGTATTAAATTTTGTTGGTATTCAAGCTTTGTCCAAATAATTTGACTGCAAAAAGTATGTATTTATTTTCCTCACCATGACTGTTAAAAATAAGAAGATGCTGGTGTCGGGTCAGCTCGGAGCCGTGTGGCGTTACATGTCTCATGGCAGTGAGCACTCTTCTATTTCTTCAAAGCTCGAAGAATGGTGGAAATCTAAGTTTTTGGACTCCTGGATGGAGAAGCCTGATTTTAAACATTAGCTGGAGTCTGTTGCCAAAAATAACTGGGGAAAATAAAAATCAGCGTAGCCTGCATGGGCGTGGACGCCCCACACAGGCGCTTCTGGTATTCCTGCATTTGGATTGTGACCCATCCTGTCAAACAAAACAGGGTGGTGCGGAACCCAAACTACGGCTGGCGCGCTCTGAGGCTGCTTTCCAGAAGAAGTCCTCATTTCTTTCAGCCAACCAATCAGAAGTTCAAGAGCCTGGCAGATTACCTGGACAGCATGGTTAGCAAACTAGCCAAAGAGCTGCCGGTGAGCTTATATAAATACCGTTAGAAGAAGCGCACAAGCGACACCAAAGTGTCAAATAATGAGCTTGATTTTGATTTGACCCTTGCAGAAGGACATCCCCTGCGAAGAGATCAAAACAGGAGAGGAGGATGACGACGACAACGGAGACAATCTTCTCAAAGACAGCAACGACAGTATGTCCAGCCATCTGTTGGATGAGGACTCTAAAGTTGTTTTGGGTTGTTTTCAGCCTCTGCTGTCTTCCGTCCAGGTCCGAGCATACAGAACAAGATGGTGACAAACCAGCAGATGGACGACGTAGCAGCCAAGCTGGGCGCCCGCTGGAAGACGCTGGCCATTCATCTGGAGATGAAGGCAGCCGAACTCAGGGAGATCGAGACGGACAGCGAGGACGTGAACATGCAGGCCAAACTGCTCCTGGTGGCCTGGCAGGACAGGGAGGGGACCCAGGCCACTGTGGATAACCTGGCGGCGGCTCTCAACGTCGCCGGCTTCTCCCAGATCGCAGAAAACCTCAGCGAGGGCTGAACGGGACGTTCCACCAATCAAACTTGTATGTCCGCCACTTGTTTTCGTACCAAAAATTCGATATTTTTTTGTATGGTTCAAGTTTCACCGTTAACATTAGAATAAATCCTTTTGCAATAAAACACCTGAGCACTGATGTTAGAGATGTTTTAGAATAAGTTTATTTTCACCACCTGTAGCAGAATGAAGCAGAGCAGCGTGTAAACCTTCACAGCCAAATCTCATGTCTTTATTTAACTGCACAAGGTTCACAACAGGGTCAGAATTCCACATACACACACACCGCCACCCCCCAGAAAGCATTAATGGTTTGGCAGAGAAACTCCTTTAAGAACAATTCCAGGAGACTGCGTGAGCCAAGCGCTTAAGAAAAGACCTGAGACTGAATCCAAGCATCCCGAAGGCCAGTCCCAACAACGTTACAGAGAAGACCGTCAGGAGCGACAGCGCGAGGCAATTTTTGTACAAGTGATTTTCAACGACTCAAGACAAATATTTCACTTAAATGATACAAGCACCTGAAAGGTTTTAAAAATATACAATGTGTATAAAACTGCAAGTCTAAACTTAGGGACCTTCTTCCGGGGGATCCGGTCCAGAGAGCGAGGCTCGTCACGTTTCCGTGTTCAAAGCTCGTTGTGGTTGAATATTTAACACCGCTGGCTGACAGTATGTTAAATAAGCACATATGTTGGTTACAAAAACAAAAGTTAAGGTCATCAGATCTTTAAAGACACCAGTTTTATTGCACATCTATGCAGACGGCGCTTTGAAATGGCAATTAACGTGCGGTGGATCTCGTCTAGGGAACTTCCTGCGACTACTCTTCGAGTATTTCCAGCCGGCGGGGACCGTACAGTAGAACGTAGGCTATGTGCCAGTCTCCACCTCCGGACAGTCGGAGGATGTCCTCGGCAGCCACTACGCTTACTTTATCGTCATCAAACTTGAACCACTCGTCTGGAAATGAATGGCACAAGAAGAAAAAAAAACGTGTCAGAGACCTGAAGGTGTTGACAATAGTTCAGTGTAGCTTTGGTGACCGATGTCTGATCTACATCTGGATGTGCCGAAGTGACTGCGGTTACCTTCTTTCCTCTTGACCCATCCCACATAATGTCCAGAGGAGCTGGAGCGTCCCTGGTGAGTCAGGACGGCCTGCAGGTCGTAGTAACCGCTGTTGTTGGAACCCATATCTGCAGGAGAAGCTGACGTTTAACTGCCTTAAACAGGATCAGACAGGCATGAACATCTGATCTAATACTAGCAAACGTACCATCTGGGAATGAAAAGGGCTCGTATTTCACTTCCTTGACTCCGTCTGGCCTCTTTACCAACTACAGGAGAAACATTCACTTGGTCTAAATAAAATTACCTTTTCAGAAAATGAAAAGTGAAGGTGAAAGGTTCTACTTTTTGCTGCTGTTTCTCAAGCTTCTTGTCCTCGACTTCTTTAAACTTGGACCTGATGGGCAGCATTTTCTCCTGCAGCTCGGCGGTGCACAGTTCATAAACATCCAGCATGAGCGGAAACTTGACGTCCTTAAATAAAAACACACACACACACACACACACAAAAACAAGTCATTTCAGGCCCTAAAACCAAAATGACAGCAAAGAAAATCCAGAGAACAAACCTTGAGGACTTTTGCATTGACGGCTTCTTTCTCTTTATAGAAAAATCGAACCATCTGAACAGTCAGGTAGCCTGGGAGACGGCTGAGTTTTGACTACAGAGAGAAATCTACTTAAAAACTGAGCTTTGAGTACACAAGTATTCCAAACTACCTCCCAACTGTACTACTTACAGATTTTATATACAGGGCGTTTCTTTCCAAGGTTGCAGACATTTTTGTGATTTCCTCCTGTAGTCTCTGGATAGGAAAAAAAACAAAAACAAATGATGCCCACTGTTACCATGGAAACGGCCATACGCAGATTTGAAGTGTGTTGGTTGCCGCCAGAGTCACACACCAGCCGCAGGCCTGTTGCCAGATATTTGACTTCCTGGTTGATGAAGCAGCTGAGCTGAAGCTGGCTTTCCTTGCCTTTGATTGGCTCCTCATCCTCAGACTCTGTGCACTTCATACTAACAGGAGGGTTAAGAGAAACAGTGCACAGAACTCCTACAAACACCTACTGGTCATTAAGACCTTCAGACTTAACCTTGTGGCACAAAAATCTAAACAAATCAAATTAACAGGATCAGGATACGATGTTTCAAATTCTACGCCGAAATATTGGTCGATTAAGTTCTTCTTCGTGCAGGCAGAGGCAGCGCTGCTCTCAGAGTCTGTCTGCAGTTTGGAAGATCACATCTCAGCATGAGGGACAGAGCTGATTTGTCTTTATATTCACCAAAATTTCACATTTGGAAGGACGTGAAATAAAATATAAGACCAGTTTAACCTCCATGGGAGTATCCGACTCAAGCGGGTCCAGCTTCTGCTGAAGCACTCTCATCATCTGCAGCCAGCACTCGTTAGCATCCTGGGGGGAAAAAAAAAAAAAGCTTTGTCAACTTTTAGATGCTATCTTGTCATTGTGAGGTGCTGTGTCCACTCCAGGGTCCTCACCTGCTGCAGGTACTGTCCCTGGTCGCCCTTCTCAGCAAACTGTGGAAAGGCCATGTGGAGGAACTGCAGTAAGATGATGGGCGGGAGGCTCGAGGAGGTCTTGTCCATGGTCTCGTACAAGTCACGAAGAGCTGCTGTGATATAATCTGAAGGTGCGTTTGGTCCTGTGGATCGCAGGGCTCCCGAGTACCTGAAGGTGAAGAAAGATTTCAGCACGAGTGAACGAGATTTGGGTCTACGCACTGAGCGGGTTGAAGGAGGAAACCCACCTCCTGAGTGCAGTCTTGAGCTCTGGCACAGACCGCAGACACTGCACTGTGGCGTTCATGTAACAGGTGTTCCCCAGGTTCGTCAGTCCACAAGGTAGCTCCATCTGCAAATGACACGACTGGTACAGTCAACTGGTCGCCTCAAACATTTGGAATTTTCCCTTCTGTCACTTGTCCTGCGCGTGCACCTGGGCAAACTCCGAGAAAAGCAGCCGCAAAGCTCGAGGCAAGCCATCAGTGATTTAACCCTTTTAAAACCACGGGGACCACCGGTGACACAGCGGCACATGTGTATTTCAAATTACCGTAACTCCTCGCTACTTCGTGCAATTTTAATCATTCAAACAGCCCCTGAAAGCTGTGAAACAGGGCTTTCTGATGCTATTACATGCATTACGGTAATGCCTGAGTGCCGTGTAGGGACAGGGAGGAAATGAGCAGCAGCTGCAGGCGGCGTTTGTGTGACAGAGCGGGAGGATTCAGTCAAACCTTTGGTGTGGTTTCTTGGAGTTTAGAAAAGTTTTAGAGGTATATTCTGTGTAAATAAATCCAACTCTTGTAAATAATAGTTTTAGTACGCTCTCAAAAAACACAAAAATCAAAGAGGCTCCATCCGGTGGATAGGTGTCATTGAGCTGCTCTTTGTCAACTGGATGGACGCCAGGGAAGTGTCCATGTGCACCACTGTCCATCCTGTTTACACTGGGGAGACTGTCCTGCGATGGCAGAAGGGCAATGATGGGCAAAGTCAGAGTATCCCCGTGCCCAGGCCTACAGCAGTGGCTGAATACAACAAATACATGGGGGGTGCGGATACCTCTGACCAGATGTTGGCAACAAACTCGGTGCAAACCAGAAGATGGCCAATGACTGTTTTTCAGCACCTGCTGGACATTGCTGTCACAAATAGTTTCATTGTAATAGGTCACAAGGAGCTCAGCAAGGCACAGCAGCAGAAGGCCATGACAAGCCAGGCTTTCCAGGAGGAGCTGAGTGCGCACCTACTTGGCGTGCCACTGATCGGCCCACCTCGTCCTCCCACTGAAGGCCACTTCCCTATCCCAACCAACAAAAATGAGTGCACAGACAAAAGACAGCGTTGGGAAGGAAAAAGTGCCACAACAGCACACCTTGGATGTGTGATGTGGGTCTCCGTCTTCAGGTGGACAGGAATTGTTTCAGAAACTACCACTGCTAAAATAAAAAATGCCTGGCTATTGACAGATAGCTCCAGAAATGTAAAACTGTCGGAGTTGTTAGAAAATAGTTTCAACTAGATTCTTGCAATCTCAGAAATGTTCAATCTGCCCTTTTCAAGAATTTATAAGAAGAAAGTTGAAGAAAATTCAATTCTGTTTTTGTCCTTTTCTTCTTATAACACAGTTTTAGGTATTTAATTACATAAGAATGGTAAATACTTGACAGATTTTGAAAGTTCTACTTCTCCTGGAAAAAGAGGGTAAATTATTTACAAAGAGAGCATTTTTTGACACAATTATAGACAAAAATAGACAAAAAAGACCAGGCATTTTAATAAATATATCTATTATTATGGTGCTAAGGCCTGACTACGGGACAGTTTTAAATCCTCTCAAAGCCGACAGGCTGTGTGACATGTTCTCGTCATCAGAGCGGGGAAAGTATCAGGCAGCAAAAGAGGGATTTTTGCCGCACCTGCACCGGTCAGGCTTTTTACTTACAGCCGAGGCCAACTGCTCCTCAGTCATGTCCTCCACAAACATGGGCCTGACAGCAGGCTCCTCAGGCAGGGCCTCAGCTGAGCCCATCATTAGCAGAGTCATTCCCTACAACATCAGCAGAAATGTACAGATTCACTCATTTAGCCGGGACTAAGAAACTTATGGAACATGTTGAAATACTCACATTTTTTAATTTAATGTTGCCCCACTCATCATCCTAGAATGAGTACAAAAGAGATAGATTAATAGATTAAAAGAAATGATTTTTTAAAAACATACAGATCTTGCATATAATGTACAGCTGCACTAAGTTTCTAATGATGATATAGTCAATTACTAGGAAGGAAACCTTACTAGTGATAATAATATTCCAATGTGAAATGATTTGATTGTTTTAAGCAAACAACTACTCTTAAAGGAATCTGCTGAAAGATCTAAATGTAGAGCTGTTTATCTCCCCATGTGGCTCCTGGACTTGTTGCCATCTGTACCTTCAGGGTGCCTCCCTTCACCATGACCTTCTGTCTGTCTGGCTGAACTCCTGTCAGGGCGAAGAGCTGAGCCTTGAACACCATCGGCGGTTCCTCCGTGTTCAGTTCTACCGCATCAAACTTCTCTTTGCCCCATTTCACATTCACTAGAAGGGGGAAATACAGAAGGTGTGCACCCCACGGTGAGCAAACATTACCACCATGTAAAACTATCACACATGACAGAGCATTTCATTAGCGGCTACAGAGCTTTAAAGTATGGAAGCGAATGCGTACGCATGCCAGTTACTGCCCCACTGACCAGGAACTATTACGAGATCAATGCTGTTTATATTATTATTAGTTTGGTGTTACAGTACTCGGTGATGATATCTCATGATCGAAGTACAATCAAAAGCGTAACTGTATCTAATCATGGTTAGCTATCTTGACGTGGTTTGCATCATTTCACGGTGTGAACAACATCTAAAGTCTAAAAAAAAAAGATTCACACAAATAGTTGAGATGTTACAGAAATAAAAACTCAGATAACGTTTTAAGCAACAATTTAGATTTCACAGATGTGTAGCTTTTACTGATAGCTGACATTAGCACTAGTAGCACTCTTGGTTGTCAGATACCTGTTAGCTGTAGCCAAAAAAGCAAGATACATTCTATAAACTCCAACAAAAGCCACAATCAATATGACAGGAATTTAACACATTGTCATTTTGACTCGAAATGTTCTTCTGTACCAGCTCTACAAGTGTTGCATTATAGGCGGACAGATTATCTTTACCATTAACGTGCTAACTATGTTGCTAATATGGCTAAGCTAGCATGTCTAATGAAATTCACATCAACGCGAAAAACAAGTGCACATTTTCCCGATTTCTTGTCTTTTACTGTGACAAGGTATGTGTTAGGTTAGTACAGCATCATACCTGTAAAGACCGGCATAATTCACACTGTGAATTCCTATTTAGGCTTCTATGTTAATGCACCAGGACGTGAAACAGTTCGCTATTTCTGAACTTCATTCAAACAGAATGACGCTGCAACAACACGCTGGGAACTTATCGATTCGCTCTGATATCAGCTTGCCATCCTGGCGCGCTCACCGCTTCTAGATTTCTTTTGGAAATAATGAAACATTATTTAGTTTTTACTGCAGTAATCAGTATTATATCTCAGTTAAAAAACAAAACAAACAAAAAAATATCTTATTACAAACCAAAAATCAAAAAGAACGCGGAGAGCACTTTATAATCAAAGCCCCTTGGCATTGATCCTTGGAGGATCAAGGGTCAAAGTTTGATTATTATATTTATTTGCTGTTTGATATTTCTGCGTGAAACCAGGACTGTCCTGACTTGCTCAGGCGGTGTTTTCAACTGCAGTTCACTTTTACCAGTAGGTGGAGTCGTTGGACCTTAACCTGGAGGGCTTTCTCGCATTATTTTTTAAAAAATTTGTTTCTTTAATCTGCTACTGTTGTGTTTTGGAATGCATATATGTCTGTAGGCCTATATATGTTTCTGCATTTATTTAATTGCTTAATAAACAAATTTAATATTAATGTGAAGCGTTGTTTGCTCATTGTTTTGTCGTAAATAGGGAATAATCATGTAACAATATCCGATGTGATCAGGTTCCAGGTGCAGATCAGGCACTGATGTGTTGAGAGGAATCTTAAGTTTAACATATTAAAAGCCAAAAGTAAAAACCACCCGGAGAACGTAGACCTCCGCCAAGCAGACACTTGGTGATGAGTTGTCTTCCTTTAATGGAGGTTGTTTAAATTATAAAATTACGGTACAAGTTTTAGTCTGTATGGCCGGAAATGACGTAACGAATTATTCATAAACTCTGGATTTGTTAATCATTTCCCCCGCTATATTTTTCTTCTTTACGCATGCTCGATATCTTTGAGAAAAGGACCAATTATAGAATATGCAAAACATACATATACCTTTCAGCAAAGTTAATAACTGGACAACACACACCCAGAGTGAAAAACAGTATACAGTAAATGATAAAGATATGTTTATTGACATATCCATCAGTGCGGACTCCAATGCAATTAACCATGCAAATTATCCAAGACAAGAGTAGATCATATTTCCAGTGCTTTTTTCTTTTCTTTTTTGAATAAAAAGTTAGAAAAAAAAACATTTAGAGGTATTCCATATTCCTCATGTCTCTCTCATTATATACACTGCAAAGGGGAGGTGGTTGCATTAACGGGACATTACTGTGTTAGAGAAGCAACTTGCAATTGTTAACAAGGACAATCACTGACACAGGTTGACTCACTTTAAATAGACCATCCCGAAATTTGTCACGAGAAATGAACCCATCTTGTTTGGTTGAACGAACGTTATTGCAATGTGTCCATAAAGAGGTAATCTAATATATATATTTATATATTCAAACCAGAAAGAGAGACGTTCTGATAAAACCACAGGTGTGGCGTTTCCTTAAAAAATAAATGATAGAAGAGATAAGATTTGTCTTGTTTTGGAGAGGAAAAGAGATATGGCAGTAAAATCAGTATCCAAATGTTAAGGCACTAGGTGGGCCAAATGCTACACCTGTTTAGTCTTCTACAAATAATTTACAATTCAAACAGTGCAGTTTTACAATTGTTAACTTAATGTTTTCCTTTTGAACCATTTATCTATGAATCAATGTAAGGCAATACATTACAAAAAAAAAAAAACACGAGAAAAAAAATTACAGAGACAATGTACCAAATAAACAAAAATCAATTAAGTTTTAGAACTCCTACATGCCATTATAATGGAATACTCCTTATGGCTTGCAGCAATAAAATAATTCAAATAAAAATAATGCATAGATTTAAATGATGATCTTGCATGGTCCTCACTCAATACTCCAAAAAAAATCTAATACTCGAGTCCCAATACTTTGTCCAGAACCTGGTGTGTGAATTGCAGTGATAAAAAATAAAAACAAAAAGGCCAGAGATATTAGATGAAGGCATCAGTCAATCTTTTTATGCTGGAAACAGAAGTATGCTTGTATTTCGCTTGAGTATCTGTCAGCTGGGTTGAGAAATGACAAAGTAGTTGTTTTCCACCCCTGAGACACAACAACTCACTGTCAGTGATGTCTGGATGACAGTACCTTGAATCCAACACATACTTGCAGGGGTCCCAGCACTCCCTGAAACTGTCTCATTTCCATCATACTTGCGGTAAAATGTGGAGAAAAAGAAAAGGGTCTTCATGACGCTACATTGTCCATTTAAAGATGAGATGCGCCCTCTGCTGGTAGACATGAAGAATTATAGTATGATGACTGAGGAAAAGTGGCCGTTGGTTATGATCAGGCCTCGTGATGCCTTTTTCTGATGGGTTGCAATTTCCAGCGCTGGTTATTTATCTATAAATTTTTTTTTCCTTTTTAGCTATTTTAAATTCTAATACAGAGTTCTTCATTTTTGAAGATTACGGAAGTTCTGAAAAAACAGTCCGAAACAATCCCAGTGGGTCAGATGGTTAACTGAAAAACAGAAGAAAGATAGGTGTCCAGTGAAAGAAAGACACAACAAACATGACTTTTGTTAGTAACCTGATCTATTTCAACATTCTACAGAAGAGCCTATTTACAGATGCTGTGATGCCAATAATGCCCTTGTGTATGACAGGCAACATTAAAACCCTTTGAAATGGATTGTTTGAATGAGAGCCATACATTTACAAGTTAGTTACTGAACCCAAAAACCCATTAGTGGTAATCTGAAAAATCCAAAGTGTCAATTGGAAAGAGCCCAGGAGTCAACCAACCAACCAACCATCAAGTGTTTCGTGTTAGAAACGACCAGTAATGGAGAAGTAAAAAGGTTTTTTGAACAAAAAAAAAAGAAGAGAGAAAAAAATTGAAATTCCTGTCAACAAGTGCTGGATGTTGTGTTTGCTGCCTGGAGGCTGGACTGCGCTCTGCTACAACACAGGAAATAAACAGCAGGTCACGCCACTGACTTGAGCACATCTTAGTCCAGCACAGTGGGTAAAATTTTGTCTGACTGCATTACCCCGGGTTTCCACCGGATGCGGTGCGTCCCCGTCCGTCCTGTTTTCTGCCGTCCGGGCGTTTCTACCGGATGCGTCTGGACGGACGGAGAACGCCGCAACAATCTAGCACAATCCACCGCGTGCCGGACAGAAAGTCGGGTGCGATGAGAAAATAAAACATCTGGGAAATTGCCAAAATAAAAGTCTGAATCTAATCAGGACGGACAGAGAAGCACCGCATCCGGTGGAAACGGGGGTTAAACTCCAAACCTCCTACAGCTATATCATCAGACACCGTTTTATCCTGAAATCATTCATAAATGGGCAGGTTTACCTCAGCTTTCCAGTATTGCTTTTAGGGTTCTTGCGGAAGGACTGATTTGGTCCGGAGCGAGTGGACATGGAACGAGGTGAAGCTCGTGAAAACGTGGATGGTGGCGTTTTGGGAATCTTCTTTCCAAGGTGGCCGATCCATTTCTTCTGCTCGTCTTGGGTGAGGGCCAGTAGAAGCATGTCTCGGGCAGAGGTGACGTCGTAGTTTACTGTCAGAGAATGGCAAATAGGATTTTAAATATCATAAACCTCACGATATCTCAAAGATGATATCCAAAACATAAAAATGGAGGTGACAGACCGACCGTATCCTGTTGCTGCCTAATCAAACTCTGGTGTCCAGACTAGACCCATAACAAATGATTGTATTTCTATTTCAAGATGTGGATTGGATAAACCTGTTGTTTAATGTCAATCCAGCTGTAGTAAGGCCATTACAAGTTGTTGCTAATGATTTACACTCATCCACTGATCAACAGGGGGCAGTATAACCATGATATGATCAAATTAATGCCAATGTAGATTTGTTAAAATAAAAAGTTTTTTCTACCAGGCAGCCAGGATGCTCAACTGCCCCCCTGCTTTGCCCCCCGACCACTGACTCTAGGCCTCAGACCCACGCACACACTCATCTCAGGATGCACTACTCACTTTACCCCTGCTCATTTACTATTATTGTTACTGTTCATATCTCTTTACTGTAGATACCTCACAACTGTTAATGTATATATATTGTTAAGTGTTGTTTTTGTTATTTAGTTTAGTTATAGCAGTTTTATTTATTTATTCTTGCTGCACTGTGGACCCGAGAGGACTGTAATTTCAGTTACGCTGTATGTCGTGCATGTATAGCATATCTGACAAATAAAGACTTTGACTTGACTTCACACTGGTGCAAAAAGGTAGTAATAAATTCACATTTAAAAAAAAATGCTGTTTGGATTACTGCAATGAGTCCTTTACCTTTGCAAGGAGCAATAACATCCTCCTTTTTGTCAAGGTGGTCCTTGTGGCACTTGACGTGGCAGCGGCGACACTCTAATGCCGGAGGCGGCTTAAAGACGTGCCACAGAGGCTTGGAACAGGCCTCGCAGTTGGAAGGAAAGTGATACAGCGTGGGGATGAACTCGTGGCCTTTGTGTGGGAGACAGTTTGTTTTGTCGCCCTGAAGGACTGGCTCCATGTCCGCCTCCTTCCTGCACTCTCCCTCATTGGCATAAAGAATCTGCAGATGGACAGAGGCGCACGTCAGCACCACTCAGACTTGTCATTGGAAACGTAGAGATCTTTCAGTCAGGATGAAGACTTTTACCTGGAATATCCTGGGAATCTCCTCCGTCTCAGCTCTGTATACATCTCCTTGTGTGACAGGTCTCACATGAAATAATTTGCTACACAAAGAAAGCGCATAGTTCACAATTAGAAACCAATAACAACAATATATTGAACCCGCGAGTATAGTGATCGACAAAAAATACTCACTCAATATCTAGTACCATTGAAGGGTTGGACTGCTCCTTATCCTGCTCATCATTGTAGAACAGAATCTTCTTACTGCTCACCACCACATACTACAAATATTTCAAGGACAATGGAAAGAAGACACAGATATTGTCCTTAAGCTCTGGGCACGCCATTCTCAACCATCCAGAAATGATGCAGAAAGGAAATGACGAATAAAGGCAACAGACCTGCTTTTTCCATCCATATCGCTTGATATTAGCACGGTTAGGAATGGACAGCCAACCTTCCAATCTGGACTCTGAAAAGTAGCCCAGATTAAAAAAATAAATAAAATGACACCTCAATACTGCTGAACTGCACTGCAGGAAAAGGTCATGCAGTATTTAAATCCAAACTCTACTGGCCAGGATTGGAAGTGATAAAGATCATATAGGGTAAAAAAAAAAACAAAAAAACGGTAAAAATAACAGGTGAAGCCTTCATGGAGATCTGCCAGACGTAACGGCATTGGAGTAAAGCAACAGAGGGTAAGTGTTGAATATTCCATGCCACTGCTCACTCCCCATGCATGAGGAAAGAATAGAAATCATTCTTAATTAAAAAAAAAATCATGTTTTATCATTTCAAAGTCTGTTAAGATTTGGTAGGAATTTGTCAGCAGGAATTAGTTTTGTCCTTCAAATCAACAATAATTACCCACAGTTTTCATAAAAACATTTAGGTTTTGGAAGATAACTTCAAAATGCGTTTCAAGTAAAATGCATGCAGGTGATAACACAAGTTAGGGCCGCTTGACTTCTAAATGTGACATCGTGGGGGAGGTGTCCAAAACGAGCAGTACTTCTATGTGAACATGCCACAAATATGACGTAAAAGTCAACAAATAAAGAGTGTTTGAAGCGCATCTGTGCTGTCAACAGGATTTCAGGTTCAAGACACATTTTGAAAGGTGCTGAGGTTTACCTCACACAGGATAGAGCCTGCTAAGACGCTAACATCTGGTGTGATGTGGTTAGGCTACAGTTAGGGCCAACCATGTGACTTCAAGCATTTCAAAATTAGCATGTATATTATCAGACTCTGACGGTCAGACTCTGAATTTGACGTTATGTTTTTCAGGCTTTTTTCAAGTGTCCTCTTCTTCTAACCAATAGGAGGTGGCTATCTCTCCTCTGAAAAAATATACAAGAAAAATCAACAAGGAAACCACACAAAAGCTGCTGTACAGGCCAGGCAAGAGAGGCTCGTCCACTCGGTTACTCACAGAGAAAAAGGAATAGAAGTTACTAAGATAGGGAGTGCAAGGAGAACCAGCTGGACATGAGGGGGATAAAGAGAGAATGATTTAACCACAGACAAGAGCACACATGAAAACAAGAAGTGATAAGGAGCTGCATGAGACCTTACTCGAGATCAGAGTTTGGATGAAATAGGACCTTTACACAAATCACTAAAGATCCAAACACAGTCAACTGTTAATGTGAAAGTGAAAAACAACTGCTAAAAAGTTTTAGGTCCAAATGGAACCATTAAAATGTAGTAAAAGGTCATTGATAAGATCAACATCAGTCCTTTACATTTTGGCGTTTCTTAGCTTCTTTTCTAACAAATAAAACTATTTCTTTCTGAACTGCACCTTTGCCTGGTAACTTGAGATTTGTAGTAATATGAACA
Source organism: Pao palembangensis (assembly GCA_015343265.1). Classification (NCBI taxonomy): domain Eukaryota; kingdom Metazoa; phylum Chordata; class Actinopteri; order Tetraodontiformes; family Tetraodontidae; genus Pao; species Pao palembangensis. The sequence goes on from CM027093.1 coordinate 8,222,888, forward strand.
CAGAACATTTAATGAACATTTGGATAAAGGTTTGTATTTAGAGAGAAAGAAAGCTCTCAGTAGAATCCAATACCAGATAAAATGATGGAATAAATACCGCTGGTCTGCACACAATAAGCAAATAGCAACAATTCTTTAATGCACTGTGATCTATATGTCTGTGTAGATTCTCAATCATCCAGGTCATGGTTATCCAAAGTAGATTTCTCTGTGTCAACTGGACTGAAAGGTTTCCTTGAAAACGTTTCGCCCTCTCTCCAGAGAGCTTCTTCAGTTCTAAGTTTGCTGGGGCAGAGCTTGAAAATATAGCCCTGTGGACCATTGGCATGTTAATTGTCCGGGGGTTCACCTGAGAGTCCTTGGCAGGGTGGTTGGCAGGGTCGTTCATCTAGTTTCGGTTGGGGTGCTAAGACACAAACAAAGCAATGTTGTCTATGCTGTACAGTGCCAGGAGGAATGCAAGGAACTGTACATTGGGGAAACCAAACAGCCCCTCCATAAACGAATGGCCCAACACAGACGTGCCACTTCTTCAGGACAGGACTCAGCAGTACACCTACACCTAAAAGAAAGCGGACACTCCTTTGAGGATAGTCAAGTACGTGTGCTGGCCAGAGAAGATCGCTGGTTTGAGAGGGGTGTCAAGGAAGCCATCCACGTCAAGTTGGAAAAACCATCTTTAAACAGAGGTGGTGGACTAAGGCACTTTCTGTCACCCACGTACAATGCAGTTCTCCACTCATTTCGTCAGCATTCCAAACATTCACGCTGTTTGACCAGACCTGGAGACTCATTAACATGTGACCCAACAGACAAAGGGGAAGCACCCCAACCGAAACTAGATGAACGACCCTGCCAACCACCCTGCCAAGGACTCTCAGGTGAACCCCCGGACAATTAACATGCCAATGGTCCACAGGGCTATATTTTCAAGCTCTGCCCCAGCAAACTTAGAACTGAAGAAGCTCTCTGGAGAGAGGGCGAAACGTTTTCAAGGAAACCTTTCAGTCCAGTTGACACAGAGAAATCTACTTTGGATACTGTGATCTATAGTTTTAATCATATGTAATAAATACATATGGCGGACACTAGGGGGCGTTATACATATGTCGATAGGACTTCCACAGCAGTCTAGAAAGATTAATCCAGAGGTTAAGTAATTCTTGGGTCACAACAAAACATCTCCTACCTCTAAAATGCAATTATCCAAGTTCTTGTGGAACTTAAAGCATAAAAGTGCGTGAGAGCACTACCTGCTATGTTGCTGTCCACCTCATCTGTCTGCAGACTGGTGATGCTGGAGTTGTCCATGCGTTGCTGCAGATCGTTCAGTTTCTCTCGTAGCTGCTCAATGTCGCTCTCCTTACTGTCCAGCTGCATTTGAAGCTCATTGCGATTAACGAACTCCTCTGCCAATTGCTGTTCACAGACACAAGATATAAAATTGACATTGAAAAATAAATAAATAATTAAAATGAATGACTTGACCAAACTCCAGCATCCCGTACTGCCTGCATCTCGCTCAGCTCCTTCTGGTACTTGATGGCCATGTGGTTGAACTTTTCCTTCTCCAGGTTAAGTTCTTGTTGAAGCTTGCGGTTCTCCTTCTCTTTCTTCCGCAGGTCGGCAGTGCTACCCTTCTTCTTATGGTCTAGCTTCATGTCCTTTCGATTCATGATCTCTGCCAGCTTGTTTACAGCCTGATATGTTAAAAAGTCAAAACAATGTATTGAGTTCCAATTCTGCCCTTGGAATACTGGTTACTGATATCTTGTCATTGGAAAAAAAAGCCACTTCACCTGAGTCTTCAGCGTTCGTTCTGTGTTTAGGCTCTTTTCATAATTGGCCTTGATTGTATTTGAAATCTCTTCTTTCTGAGCTATATACTCTGTCAAGAAAGAGACACATAACTAGTACAAAAATGTAATTAACAACAAAGATAGTGCAGGGGATAAATGGACATTACCTTGTTCTTGAGCCTGAAGTTTGTCATTTAACTCAGTCTTCTCTTTGCTGAGGTTTTCAGCATCTTTGGTTAGAGTTTTATTTGATTCCTCGAGCTGTGGAAAATGTTTAGCAAAATTTTAACCTGCAGCTGAGAAAATGTGAAATGAAGCAATGACCTCTGCGAACATAACTTCATCTAAGCTGCATGCTCACCCGTGAAATAATAGCGTCTTTTTCCATAATCTCCTGCTTGTGTCTCGCCCCTGCCTTCTTGTTCTCCTGACTGAGCTCAAAGTACTGCTCCTCCTGAAGAGCCCGGGCGAGCTGCTCTGATTCTGCCTTGGTCACTGTCAGATCCAGCTGTGCAGAAAGCGAGTCCCTGTGTCCAGGAGAAGAAACATTTTTAAAACGTTTTCCTTCGTCTATTATTTCATACTTCTCCAGATTCCAAACTCACCTTTCACTGCTCAGATCCTGCACCTTTTTATGAGCCTCCTGCACCTGCCGGTTCCTTTCTTCAATCTCCTCCTTTAGCTCCTTAACCTGAGTTTTGTAAAGTGTCTGAGGGAAGACAGACATGACACTCAGAACTAAGTTTGTATTAAAAAGTACGAGGGGAACTTTGAGATGTCAACTTACGGAAAAATACTGTTCAGCTTCAAGCTGGTCCTGAAGTTCCCTCATCTGTCCTTCGTTGCCTCTATATTGTCTAGAAACATATCAAAAACAAAAAACAAACAAAAAAAAAAAAACAGCTGCATTATACATTCAATAGTCAATATAATCAAACATGCACAGGACTACTTAACCACTGAGACAAAGACTGCTTGTAAACCCTGTAGTAAAACAGAAATCCAGCGGAACTGGCTGCAGCAACCGGATTAGAAATGGACTCGGGGTAAACCCTAATCCTATAATGTAAACACGGCCGTGGAGCAGCTTTGCCACAGTCACACTTTAAGCTGGAATAATAGTACTTATTTGTAAACACAACTGCCGGCAATTTATGCCTTGACTTTTAAAGAGCATTACCGGCCAACACTATCGCTCAGCGGCCTCCTGCCGGCTGGATCTTAATAAACAGCGCACCTATCACAGTAACCTTTATGTCCTACATTTATAATCAAAATGCTCATTCTGTATTTAATGTCATTTCATCAGCGCGAAAGCTGGGGTGCAGGGAGGAACTCACTTTGTTAGTTGTGCCAACTGAAACTCCAGGGAGCGTTTGCTCTCTAGTGCTGTGTTGATCTCCTGTTTGACCTGCTTCTCAGAACACCTGAGGCGATCCACCTCTTGCATGCGACTCTTCAGCTCGCTCTGAGCCAGCGCACGTTTGCTCAGCTCCTGTTCTCCTTGTATTCGCAGGCTCTTCACCTGGAATGGGAAAATATGACAGATGGCAGATCATCTTGTTCACCAAGTGCCAAAAACTCTGTATTCACCATTATATTCATGAATGTTACACAGAGAATGCATGCCTCGTCTTCCAGTCGTTCCTTTTGCTTCATCAACTGCTCCATCTTCTGAACAGACTGCTTGAGGTCAAACTCTAACATTGAGCACTGCTTCTCAACTTCCACAACCCGGCTCTCAGCTCTCATTCGTGCACCATTTTCTTCAGACACCTTTTGCTGAACCGCTATATTAGGACAATAAATGACAAATAGTTAAATTACTAATGTTAATAATAACTGTCAGAATATCTAGCCTGCTGAAAAAGCTCTGCTTGAGCTCTTAAAAAGATATTATATATCAGAATATATTTACAGTTATTACAGTATTTCTGTGAGACAATACATGGTTGCTTGTTCTTCTATTGATACTTCTACATGCTGCTTAGCTAGTCTATCTTCTTTATCTTTATATTTTAAGAATGAATTTCATTGAACAGTGCATCTACTGTGCATCTGGCAAGTAAGACTTTGAATCTTGAGTATAATAACAAAACTTTGAGAAACCTGAAACAACGTAACTGGGCATTAAATTCCAAATAAAACCTGCCTTGAAAAAACCTTGGAAAAAAGAAAAAGAAGAGAGAAGAAGCATAAATGGAAAAAGAGAACAAATGAGAAAAGCAGAACAACCACCGCAGACAGGTGGTGGCATACCATTCATGGCTGCTGATTTGGCTTCTTCAATCGACTCATATTTGTCGGTGAGCTGTGCTCGTGTCACCCTGTGCTCCGTCTGTTCCTGCTCCAGACGCTGTTGCAAGGTCTTCAGTTTATAGTTCAGGTCAATTTCCAGGTTGTTCTTTTCCTATGGGGAGCAGCAGCAGCAGCCAGATTTAGTGTTAGGAACGCGACGGAAGCCTCTCAGCACAGAGGAGACTTTTTGCGTGTACCTTCTCCAGGTTATTGCTCCTCTCCTGGGCTTGTTTGCGTTCTGCCTCCACTTTTGACAGGCTGAGCTTCAGGCTTTTGTTGTCCTCTTGTAACCCAGCCATCCTTGCTGATAATGGCAAGGAAAAAAAAAACAAAAAATAAAAAAAGGTCTTTCAGCATTGTTTGACTTTCAGGAAATTAAATGAATATCCCTCCACAGGACTCATTCTTCTGCACTATTTCCACAAGTATTTTCGTTTTAGTGTTTGAAAGAAAACTGATGTCGCTTCAACTCCAAACCTATCACGTAAACTGAAACTTTAGGGTTGGATTGTTCTTCTTTACTCACCTTGAAGCTCCCTGATCTCCTCAGATCCCTGGCTGTAGTTCCTCCTCTCCGAGTCCAGGGTGCTTTGAATTAGCAGGACCTCCTTCTCCAACTGGGCCTTTTCACCATCTATCGCACGGCTCCTCTCCTGCAGCTCACGGTTCAAACTCTCCAGCTGGCTCATCGACTTGGCCATTTCTGTATGGTTCTTCCGCAACCTTGCTGCTGTGTCTGACTCTGCACGCAGGAGGTCGTTGGCCTCTTCCAACTGTGGTACAACAGAGACAGAACAACCGCTTAATATGGATCCTGCTTCTCCTCATCCAGACTGCATGTGTCTCCACTGCATACCTGATTTTGCAGCTGGATAATTTTGTCATTTGAGGCCTGTGAGTTTTGGCTGAGCTTTCTCATATCTTCAAGCTGCTCCTTTAAGGTTGACACTAGAAACCAGATGGAAAAATGTTCCAATGAAACAGAAATGTTCATCTTTTGAATAAGTCTTCTGACTATCTTTGCTTTATGGCACATGTAGGGCATTCTGGTTTACCCTCATTTTCCAAATTCCGTCTCTTCTCCGCCTCCTGGTCAGCTTTTCTTTGGTACTCTGTGAAACGGTGCTGCAGCATGATCTTGTCCTTTTCCAGCAAAGACACGCTGCTTTCTGCATTCTTTCTAATGTTTGCCTGTGAAACAGAATGACAGGAAAAATGTCATTTCTCATGATCTTTCTTAATAAAATTATTATTTGCCCTTTAGGGGAGAATAATGCATGAAGCAGTGAACAAGAAGAAGAAGAATGGGCATTTAACCTCTTCATCCAGTTCCTTCATGATCTTTTCAAGCTTGGTGTGTGATGCCCTGGGAAGAACACAATTTGGGAAATTAGAATTTCTCTGCCTCAAAGTCTATCCAATTCTTAGTTTTCATGTTTAAAGACAACAATTTTTTTCGATTTTGTCGGATCATAAACTTTGTATCATGCACAGTCCAGCTGTAGAAAAATGAAGAATTAACATCGGAGCAATACACTTTGGTAGAGGGATTATGTCTCTCGGCTGGCCTGGGAACGCCTCGGGATCCCCCCGGAAGAGCTGGACGAAGTGGCTGGGGAGAGGGTCTGGGCTTCCCTGCTTAGGCTGCTGCCCCCGCGACCCAACTCCCGGATAAGCGGCAGAAAATGGATGGATGGATGGCAATACACTTGATTTCCATACCTGCATTTCTGCTCCAACTCATCCTTCAGCTGCATTTCGCTGTGAAGCTGCTCCTCTAGCTGGTAGATCCTTTTCTGCAGGTTCTCCAACTGAGGAGAAAATAATAGTTTTTAAAGAACAAAAAAAAGGAAAAAACACTGACAGAAAGCAGATATTCTGAAGGTTTTTTCCCCTTTTTTAACTGTTGTCATTGACTTACATGACTCTTGTCCTCTTTTGTAGAGCTGCCGCGTTTGTCGCTGGTCTTTGAGGCAGTGCTGGGCTTTCGCAAAGGGCTAGAAAAGGATATTCATTACAAATATAGCTGCAGCAGTCCACAAACACTGTAACGTTTCTTTTAGAGAAAGCCATGGCAAAAGTGCACTTGACATTTAAAAACAAAGCAAAAAGTCTGGCAGACTTACTGCTGGTTGCTGTAATAAGTAAAGCCTACAAAGGGGAGCTGGTTTCCCACAAATGCTTTTGGTACTGGGAAGGTCTCCTCTTCACCCCGATCCTCCTCGATGTCATCAAAGTTACTGGTGTCGATGTCACTGCTCAGTTCAGGCACTACTGGGGCGGCCGCTGCACGTCACATCAGAAAAAGGTTAGAGACAGACGAAAAACACAGGCACCATCGAGACATAAAATACAGATGAGAATCCAGAGATTTACACACAAAGGAACAGTGGTTATTCAATCTTTGGAACAACAAAGGAGAAAATATTTTAAAGAAAGTCAAGAGATAAATATTCAGATTTTAATGCAAAGTTCTCTCCAGTGAAAAGAGCATTCAGCCAGCAGAACAGAGCTGGCCAATATTAAAGTGCTGACTTCAGTCAAGTATTTAATATAAAGCCACTAAACTCCTGGATTTAGCTGTACATCGCTAAACTCTACTCTAGTGTAGCATTATTGATGATCAGGGATTACATTTTATCGTGGAACCGTGAATTACCCTGCAACACAAAAAGAAAATAGCTGCCTAACAACATTGGAAAATGATCCTTACTGTCTCGGATGTTCTCCCACGTCCACTGGTCATTCTTGAAGAAAGGATGCCTCTTAATCTCATCTAAGCCATTACGGCCAAGTCGAACTTCCCTGCGAATGTCAGTGACAACATGTTTTTATGTTAGATAACGTCAGAAACTGTTCTTTTCATAGTCAAGCGAGCCTGCAAGCAGTTTGTAAGTATCGGGTGCATTTCACCAAGGGTCCTTGAAAGAAGCAAAGAAAAAAAAAATGTCTTATGATAAGAGCTATTTTTAAACTTTACTTTATCTAACCTGTCAGTGAGAAAAGCACAGATGAGATTCTTGGCATCATTGGATATGTCACTGTCATCAGGGAAGGTCAGGGCATTCTTGTGGTTCATGATTTTGCTGTAGGTGCCCACCAGCGAGTCGGCATAAAACGGTGTGTCACCTAGTGCACAAAACAAGAAGGGTCAGTTCACGACGATGATCACATTTTAAAAGAAAGAGTTATGGATTCAGCTCCAGTAATCAAATACTCACCGACTAACATTTCATAGAGGAAGACTCCCACTGACCACCAGTCGCACTCTCTGCCATAATATCCATCACCTCCCTGGGATTTCAGTACCTCAGGTGAAATATAATCTGGAGTTCCCACTGCTGTGTCACATCGTACCATACCATCCTGATGGAGAAATCAGGTCGAACGCTTCATTTAAACACTTCTGCAGCCAAATTTAAATATACACAATGTGCATTTACTGTGTGACGCTGTGCGACCTACCTTATTCATTTTCATGCAGGTCCCAAAGTCGGCCAGTTTTAAGTGGCCTGTTTTGTCTAACAGCATGTTATCAGGTTTCACGTCCCTGAGAAGACAAACAAAAAGTGTTATCCTATCACTGAAACAGCTCCGCTGGGCACCACACAGAAAAGACAACGCAAAAATGTTCCATGTTTAGGTGACATGACATTAACCTGAAGGCCAACCTCATCGAGAGGTTGGCCATTTCAAATGTTGATTTTCCAACATTTTGGAAATCAACAACGATGCCTGCATGCATCAAACAAGCAGAACTTGTACCTGTGGATGAAGCCCATGGAGTGGATTCCATCCAGAGCCAGCACCACCTCAGCGGTGTAAAAGCGCGCCCATTTCTCTGGAACGTCATAGTTGCTCATCAGATTCACCAAGTCGCCACCCGGCATGTACTCCATCACCATGTAGAGGTAGCGGTCATCTTGGAATGCAAAAAAGAGCTGCAAAAAAAAAAAAGTGGTGAAATGAAATAAACAAAATACTTCTCAACTCCCCAAATCTATTCCAGTTACATGGTTCAACTCTTTACATACCTGTACAACCCAGGAGCTGTTTGCAAAAGCCATGATGTCCCTTTCCTCCCAAAAGAAAGCAGAGTCCGACCTCTTGATCATCTCAAACTTACTGAGTAGCTTCATCGCATAAACCTTGCTTGTGAATTTGTGTCTCACCTTGAAAAAGTGAAGATATGTCAGTTTTAGTACCTAAAAAAAATTACTTGATGATTTATTCAGGCGCAGGGCTAGTCTTAACTTTACTGGACAAATTATTAATCAAACAAATGCAGTCTTACCAGTTGTACCTCTCCAAATGCTCCCCTCCCAATAACTTTAACAACCTCATAGTCCTCTGCTTTCATGCGCAGATCCCGGATTTTATTAATGGTTTCTTTATCTGGGAAAAAAAAAAATATATATAGCACATTTAAAAGCCAGCCCCAAACATACTTAAACAGTGATGAGTAAACCTTTAAAATCAATTCTAAAATGCACAGGCAGTCTGAAAGGAGGCCGATATGGGGGTTGTGCGGCATTTATGAAGTTTATTAACCTGGAGACGATGAAGACGTGGCTTCAATTGTTAAAGGATTGGGTTTAATCTGGATATTAATCTGATATAAAACTGAAGGCTGTCAAAGGAGAGATTTTTCTGGGCCAATGCACCATTTCACATCCCTGGGACAGTTAACATCAGCACGGTGTCTGCCCTCCCCAGGTCTTAGCAAAAAGATATCTTACACTTAAGACTGCAGCTCAGATCTGAAACCCTGCAAACCCAGACCACATACCAGTCTAAGATGACAGAAAGCTTGTATAGAGCGACAAAAAAGTGCAAAGAAAATTACAAAACACTAAGTTGAATGTGTATAAAAAATATGCTTCTGGCCCATTGATGATATTAAGTAAGGCAAATTCATCATGAAACTATCCAGTGAGCAGCAGCGTGACAGTTAAATGTGCTAAATGTTTAGACGCTGCGAAACACAGAACAATTGTGAAGTGTGAAATACCTACATCAAGTACAATTTGCAAGTTTAAAGATCTAGTGCACAAAGGTCAACGTACAAACCCTGACAAATAAGAACCTTCTTTCAAAATCGTGCTGTTTATGGAGACGTCATCATTCCAGGAGGAGCATATTTAACAGACAGTGACACTAGCTCTGCTGTGAGAAGCAGCGTTCAGTCAGGACACATTTGGTCCTAGTGGGAAAACTGTCAATTCACATGGGTCATAACTGGCACAGAAACGCATGGAAAAGGCACGTCCAAACTAAACTGACCTAAAAATAAAAAGCAAGGCCTGCATTATTGGAATCTAAACATTTGAGAGCGCTGTCATTTCCACTCCAAGTACGGCTCCCTAGGCTTTTTACCCACTTCCAAATTCCCAGAGGATTAAAAGACTGAACAGAGGTTTTCTGTGAACTGTTTAAAGGATGGGATTTTCCTATAAAAATGACAGAATATCAAATCCTGGAACTTGGTGACTATGACGATATCGCAAGGCCTGAATATTGGCCCGGTTACAAATGTTTCCATAATATTTTATCACATAATAAACATGGCATTTTTGAAGCTACAATGGCATTTCCTGATGTGAAGGGGAGAAAATCAGCTGAGGTGACTGCGATGAAGAACTCAAAAGCACAGAGGAAGAGAATTTGGACTTAAAATCCCTTTAGGCAATGCACTCCACTCTTGGACATCTTACTGCACAGTTTGTCCATTAATCCACATCCATCAATACATTTTCAACACTTGGCTGCAAAGTAAAGTACTGTAGCAAGAGGAATTGAGGAGATCTCTAATGGCACGTTTAGCCCAAGGGCTGACAGCAGAGCTGAGGGTCAGAAATTAAATGCTGATATTTTCTCCTAATAATTTTATATATATATATATATGTGTGTTTGACTACCGTAGATGTAATTCTGTAGGTCAAAAAGGTTTGTTCCCAAAATATCCCCCAACTTAGACACTGCTGTCTCAGAATGAAGTCCAGTCTAAGCATAGTGACCATAAGCCTGGCTTTTTTGTTTGATCTACAAGATTATCTGGCTTTTTAACCAGTACTTGTAGAGATTGAGGGGATTCCTTCATCTGATGAGACTGTGGAAAAGAAACCATCACGATATGCATCATGTGGGTCACCAGCCATTTATGAAAGCCTCTTTGTTGGGGACACTAGCCAGCAGACACCTATTGTGTTCAAGTCTACATAGAGGCAGTGACCCAAAAACTGGCATATATGTAACTGGGTCTGAACACACATGGTCCACGAGGAAGACACCAACACAGCAAAGTAACAGAAACCATCAGAGGACAAGTGTGATGTGAGCTACTTACATCTATTCAAAAAGTTGTCAATGCTCTTGTTTTTCCTCAGAGCTGGGAAGTCGAGATCATACACCAGTGCATCCAAGCCATCCTGAGGGGACAGGAGAAGGGTCAACATCATGGCAGATGAAAGCTAAATATTACCTTTTACAGTGACCTTAATCACAAAACTTAACTCAATGTTCTGACAAGTGGTGTATTTAGTGAGGTGGCTGTTACAATGGCTGAAAATCGTGTGCAAATAAAAGCATTAAAATCAATTTTAAATAATATTCAGAGTCATGGAGTACTATTGTTAGAAAGGCTTGACTGGATCCCGCCAGACAGAATAATAAGTAGGATAGGAAGGATTCAATCTAATCCTCTATAATCCAGAATAAAAGGTCACATACTGATGTGCTTGCTTCAGCAGTTGTGAGCCAAACGTCGACAGAGTGTATATTCTGACGCTTTACTGGGCTAACTACATTTGTTCTTTCTCCTGAAAAATTCAAAGCTACATATAACATCTAATCTGAAATAAACAGCATTTCCCTGCTTATTATGAATGCCATTGCTTCAGCTAATTCTCATGAAACCCTAATCACATCTGTTTTGTAAATGGTCAATTGTTCAATCATTTAGCTTTCCAAGCAAAACAATGACACATGGTGAATCAGCAGCTCAGACATGTTAAGGAATCCTCTTAAAGTAGAGCTGCTCCTTCTGCGCGGCAGCAGAGGCGGGGGCCATAGCCCCTTTAATGAGACATAAAACAAGGAAGTGCTCACTGGGATGGGTGGGAATGAGAAAAACAGATACTGTAGGTGGAGAAATGAAAAAAAGTGGAGGTGCAAAATGGCTAGGCTGAGCACAAGAGATTTGATATTCACGTGCACGTGTGTATAATGAGAGGGTAGGTGATCAAAAGTCTTCCAAACATGTACCAGTACAAAAAAAGGTTTGCCTTTTCACAGCAAAGGACGGATCAAAGCGGTATGGTGGAGAAAGGGGGTCCTGTTAGAAAAAAAAAAAAAAAGAGCTAAAGAAGTGAGTCCTTCAAGACCCTAATCACGGCTCCGTGCTCAGCAGTGCACGTTTGCATAACATCCTGCCACAGAGAACTCTGGACAGCCACAGTGACATTCCTTAACAGGAGCGTACACGTCAGAGAGCTATTTTAGGTATGTGGCCAAACAAGTTCTCGACAAAAAGTGAAGGGAGGGGACGGCGTGCATTTCACTACAAAGTGGTGCCAAAGATGGCAGTGAGAAAGTAAAAAAAGGAGCCACATATGAGCTGTGAAGCTGAGGAGTAACGACAGATGTAGGACATTAAATGACCAGGTCTGGGTAAACAAAACTAGCACTGTGGTGGAGAAGGGACGCAATGGTCGAAGTTGACGCTTTCCAGCACGTGGACGTGTCCTCAGCTCAAGTTCAGCTCTGAATGAGGCTGTCCCACATCCACCTCCAGCTCAGACACAAATCAGCTCCTGATCTACCATCTGGGAGAAAGCTGACAATGCATGAACGTAAAAAATGTAACAGACACTTGGCTTGTGAGGAAGTCTTTGATCCAACAGAGACTTCATGTGACAAGGTTTAGAGATGGGAAGTGGAAACTAGGGCAGATTTAAACCTGATGTGTGAACAACAGGGAGACGTGTGGGTTTTACTGCTCGTATCCGTGACTAATGACGACAGCTGCAGGCTGTGGGAAGTCGAGCTGAGTGCAGAAATTCTTTGCCCACCTGAGATCTTCAGATTTTCTTTTTCTTGGGCTGAACAGATCCTTAGAAATCCATTAGTGATTCTAAATATGCAGAACTAAACGAAAACGAGGAACTTGCGCAGGTACATAACAATTTTTTTTTTATTAGGTTTGGTAGTAAAGCTAATAAAAAAATCTCTTAAACTTTCAACTGCCTATGCTGCTTGGGTGTGTGACACGTCCCTGAAATGACTAAATAATACCATTAAAGCCCGTCAGTCTCACCATATAAAGTGAAATGCTGCAATTACGTTTAAGAAAAATTATAGCCATCCAAAAGCCAATGGCTTGACATGACATACAGGAAATATTTCTTTAAGCTTTAGGGTGGAGAAACACACAAGCACTTTTCCAGACATTAAAGTCTGAGTTACAATTTCCATGGGAGCCTCAGCCACATCACCCGTTTCTGCATGCCAGCACAAGGCATGTGGAGTGGTCCCAGTTAGGCCTTTCTCCTCTTCTTTTTCCACCTCTAGAAAACAACATTGTTTCGACATGTGGGCAGCAGTTAAGTATCCATTTGCAATGCAAATCCACAGCTGTTCCACTTCAGCCTGCATGAACACACATCGGATCACGTCATGGCATTTAAGGCCACGTCGCAAATATCATGCATAACTTCATGCAGCAGGATATCTGATAAGATGCTCATTTGCAACAGTGTTTATGCCGACCGCACCAATGTAAACTGTCAGCGCGGCCTTCACCTTCCTGGCTGATGTGCCCTTTCAAGCGGGCAGCCAGGCGGCCCCTCCCTAGCACATGAAAAACCATGAATGAATGAGCGCTCACATCCGTGAGCTGACCTGTGTGGCCTGCACAAAACCAACTTAGCGCTACACGGGCTAATTAGCGGATAGTAACAGACCCTTTCTGAGTAATGATGACTGATAATTTCTACATTTTAAAGGGTTTTTTTCCTACTGGAAATCAAACAGACCTAACATAGACCCTTACAGAATATTAAGGGGAGGAAGGGTATAACAGAAAGAATAATGCATGATGGCAAAGTACAAAGGTTAAACCCAATAAAAAAAAAAAACAAACATGCGCTAGCCATGGCCTGTCACTGGTTAGATGAGTCAAAGCACACTCGATGCTCATCCACTCCTTTCTAGAATGATTTGTGGGCCTTCTGGTGGGCCATAGAAAATCTCCAACAGGCGTATCAGACTCTGGTCTTCTGGTTGAATCGGCTGGATGTAAACCCTGACTCATTCTAAACATGAGGTTCAAATGCTGCCTTGTCATAAAAATTACTTTTAAATGAATCTACAAATGTGTTGTAATAAACGGCAGCTTGAAAGGTCAGTTTTAGTGCTGTCGACCATCTGCATCACCTTGGTTTTGCAGCACGGTCGCTTGACTTCTGCTTGGTAATGGCTGCTGACTTTTCTGGGCCTTGTTAAGTGGAGCTTGTTACACCTATTAGACTCAAACACTACAATGGGAAAGACTGAGGAGCTTAGTGCCGACAGGAAAACCAGCATTAGTGAATTAACTAGCAAAAATAAGAAATATCTCTAGATTCCATAAGGTGTGTAAATACAATATACTCAGAAAGACCTCTACAGATCAAATACAAAACCCATGATCTAAAACAAATATACCTCCTAGCATAACTCTTTTCCATTTTCATGGAATAGTTGGCTTGTAACTTATGGTCACAGTCATTCCTTTCAGTAAAAGACATTTAAAAAAAGAAAGCAAATCTCACATCTATTCTTGATAAATGTCAGCAACAGTAGAGCCAATTAAAGCAAAACAGAGGCATTTTCCTCCCTTCTGAAGTCCCCGCGAGAGAAAAAAAAAAAAAAAAAAAAAATCGTTGTCACAACCGCTTTCATGTCAAAATAAACTTCAGTGAATCCAGCAGTGGTGTGCACTCGTGCGCTAAATTCTTGGGCGGGCCCATCCTGAGCAGCAGTTCTCTCCTCTCGACACAAAACCTCAAGAGACGTCTGCTGTATCTTTTGTAAGGGGGATGACAATATTTGATCACTGAAGCTAATTAATTTCACAGATTATTCAGGAACACATTCCTGCACCACGGTGGGAGGGATGCAGAGGTATGATCATTCACACAAACCTCCTCAGAAACCCAGCATTTCACTGAATTTTGAATTTTAGCTCTTTATAAAACTATAGTGGACTCAAAATGTAACTATTTAGAAGAGACTGATGTGCAGATTTTCAGCTTTAAGTGGTTTCACAAATAACGGCATGTACAGCGATTGACCAAACTGGTTAACTGGGGTTTACTGGTGTGATTGCAGACTGCCTGCTCATATTCAGCTAACCACTGCAGCACTGATGGGACGGCTCTTCACGGTGAGACTGAAGAGAGCAACTTTTGAGTTACTGAGCAACAAACAGACACACAGAACAGCTGATCCATATCAGCTGTGCTGCTGTCGCTTGGTTTACCAATAGGAAAAGTAAACGTGAGGCTTTCACTGTAAAATCTCCTCGTTTTCATCTGAAATCTATGTCACTCACTTATCAGTTACACAATTTTATACACAATGGAAATACAAAGTACAAGGAGGCACACAAAGCAATACAATTTTACAAGGAGGTACAGCAATCGAAGGCAAAGGTCACAGAAAAGTGGCCAGGAACTTTATACAGTTACAGTCAATCACATAAAGGCAAATGATGCCATGTCAAGTAGAGGATGTTTGGACTGAAAGCTCATTTGTCATTGTATTTTTGACCAGCCCTTGGTGGACCAGACAAATGTTGATGTCAAGATCTTGCCACATAACACTTCACTTTTTATTAAGACATGACCTCAACAGTGACCTTTACTAGCAACAAAGACAATATTGCCGAAACGTAAACACCGACAGACAGTAAAGTGCAAATAAAGGATATGTGTTTAATGAATCCAGTTAGCAGGTAAATGCCCCCTTTTAATCAAGTTATTTAGCTTATTAAAGTCACATTATAAACAATGCTAAAACAGCGTAAATCAATTCAGATCTCACAATCAGGGACTACAGATCTGTCTGACTGCCTGTCTGGCAGATTCCTGCAATTATTCTGCATAAAATGGAGGGAAAACAAAAAAGGTGTAAAACGCAGACGATATCCTAACCAGAAGACTTAACCAAAAATCTAAATTCAAGGAGATTCCATTTCAAAAAAGGGAGTTAATTGAAAAAAATGTGATTTTTTTTTTTTTTTTACGGAAAATGTGTTGTTATGGTCAGTAAGCTTGACAATGTCTGGAATTCTCTGAGCGGACTGATTGGGGAGGGGGCACTCAGATAAAGAGCTGCCCTTTCTGACCAGGATTTATTTAGCAGCCACAGATAAGCAAGAGAGTGGAGAGATGCAGCCCACAGACACGGGTCCTCATGAGAGAAAAATAACAACCTTGTGTGTCAGACAAGTCAAAACGAGGAGACCCAGGTACAGAAGCACACCGGTCCAAAGGGCCCACTGTGGGCGGTGACAGAACCCATTACAGACGAGCAACCTTTGAGTTACACAGCATTCAGAAACATGAGTCTTCTGTCCACGTAATTTTGGTTTATGAATCCAGCGCAGAGCCCGCACCCAGCTACCTCTGGACTGCTTACCCACTCGCAACTCTCTCCACACTGGCGAAATTACTTTGGGGCAAACAAGGGAACTTTAGGCCAGTAAAAGACAAGAGGTTATTTGATTAGCGTGGAATTTTATTAAACTGTGGGTGGAGTCGCTTGGTGGCACAGAGTGCCTGAGCTAAAGGCCTCCATTCATTGATCAGGAGAGACCGCAGAAAAGGGGGGGGGGGGGCAACAACACCCTTGTGTGTGTGGCAGCCAGCAGAACAGTCTCTGCAGCTTTTTGCCATTAAAAATGCAGAGTGTGTGCACATTTAGGTGAGTTTAATTGCCTCTTTTTGCAACAGGATGGGTGTTTTCTTCCCGACCTAGCATGAACAAACATTCCATAAGAGGTATATTTGTCAGCGTGTTCTCAGGACAATTGTGAAAAAGCACCATTGATGTTTAACACCTGAAAAATAAAAATACACGAGCCCAAACCCCAGGGACATCATCTACCTCACTGCAAAGTAGAAAAGCACTCGGGAGAGCGCAAGCCTAACCCTTACCCAAGCAATAAGGGAAAAAAAAAATTCAAATCCAGGATTCAGATTTTATATTTGCATAGTATAATAGGAAGCAGTTACATGACATAGTAGATACCTTTATAATCAAAGCCATTTATGATTAAGTCCCTTGGCCTTTAATCTTTGAAGCTTAAATGTCAAAGTCTAATCATCTCTTCATGGGCCCACTGTCAACAGTTCCTGGAAATTTCATTAAAATCTGTTCATAACTTAAGAGTTATTTTGCTCACAGACAGATAAATGCTGGCTGTCAGATAACCTCCTTGGCTAATAAAGCGCTGTAACATGCTCATGAACTTATGATTACCAGGCTTTCTTTGCAAGTTTAAGCAGCAGTCCTAGGCGAGAAAAAACAAATTCAGATACCAGCAATAATCCATGCTAATGTTATTTTCATGCTATAAATCTCAGTGTCACTGCACCACTGAGTCAAATCTTTGTGGCATGCCTGTCACCATCACCCAGTGAAGTCTTTCGTCATCTTTTCCTGAGGTTTACTGCAAAGCGTGCAAATGCAATTGGATATTTCGTAGAGCAACTGAAAGTGCTGACAGTCCTCAACAATGGAGTCAACTGCAGCCTGCAGGTGTATGCAGCTGCAGGTATAAACACTGTGCACCTTGACTACATCTGGAGTCCAAAAGTGTCAATGAAGTGATTATTAAATCTTGTCAGCTTGCATATCCTCCGAACAAAAACACGGCACCAGCTTTTAAGATGACACTGGGAGCAAATTGCTCTCATGCTGGGACATCATTGAGTGGCTAGTGAATTTAAACAGCTGTCATTGATGATCACTTTAACCAGATACGTGCACAATGGTTGGATTGGATAATGAATATATATATAATTCAAGGTTAAAATGTAACTTATCTCAGAGTGTTTTTAGGGATAGATCCAACAATGAAAAAAAAAAACTCTGATTGAGATAAGTCATATTTTAACCTTGAATTATAAATACACGTATATATAAATATACGTTTGCTGCCTTCACCGTAAGATCACTTGCTTTGAAGTGGCAACTCTTTACTTGCCGATATGTTAATGCACAATCAAATGCTCGCATTAATGTAAATTAATAAGCCGTTTAAGGCAGAAGTTCTTCGGCGTCAATATTAACACATTCCGTCAGTGCCACCTGAGCCGACTTGTTGGTCACGGAAAGAATTTCGGCTCCAAGGAGTAGACTGATTCCGAACGGTTAACTCGCTAGCTACTTATCCAGACAGCTAAGCTACAAACTTACCAGAAGACAATCTGTGTTTATTTCCGACTTTGGGTCCGTCAACATGGCATCGATTTTTTCGAATCGAACATCCATGCTTTCCCCAGAAGACATTTTTGATGTTGCTCAGTCTCGTTGATGTGTACAAAAACAACTAACTGGCTAGGCAAAAGACTGGCTAGCTAGCTTTAGCAGCTACTGGCAGCTAGCTAGCCAAATGTTCGTTTTCTTCGTGTGAACTTTACACCGCGCCTCAAAGCAAACGCATGGCTCTCCTCGAACTTCCACAGTCGACGAGACGTTTATGGCTGCGTTGAATGTTCAAAAGCCTCATTTTCCGAGTCCAGATCTTTTTCCCGGTCTTAGTAAACAACTTCAGTGGCAAAAGATAAATGTGGCGACAGATTAGTCAGCCTCCGTAGGATGCACCGGGGATAAGGGCTTAATGTTGGCACATCCAAACAAAAGGCAATTAAAACTCGAATGTAGTTTCTAATCCAAAAGCACGTTTTGGGGGGAGAATGTTAGTCCCGGCCCGTCCCCATGTCTGTGCCAGGCCCCTGCATCAAACGACAATAGAATCTGACAGTTCAAAAGTAGAAGTGGTGGAGAAAAAACTTCTGCTTCTTCCAAATTTCGATCAGTTGAAGCACAGTCGTTGCAAAGAACCTCTCTCTTCCCGCTGTCTCCCATGCAACTGTCAATATCAGTCAGCTTTTTCCCGTCCTTTCCGCTGTATGTTCAATCCAAAGACTCGGATATGTAGTTTTGAATATATGTTAGCTTTCTTGGGGGAAAAAACAGCAGACGCTGCTTCCAGCCAACATGTCCGCCTTCCTGTTCAAACACCCGAAGAAGCGACTTCAACATGTCAACACTGCGCATGCGCAACTCCAGGCCCTTTCAACCGCGACAGCAACGTGTTGCTACTCACCGACGTTCCACTGGAGTTATTCAAAATATTTTACAAGTTTATTTTGAATTTAACGATACCTTTTTTGACCTACATTTATCGCCTCTTCTTGTATAGTTCCTGTATTACCAGCACTGCAATCACCCAACTGTAAAATATATATACTGAAACATGCTACACATGTGCAACACATTTCAAAATTATAATATATGTATGCTGTTACTCTATACTGTTTTTATTCCATTTTCATACTTATTGCACACTTGCATAGCGCTAGATTTGTTACACTGTTTTTTTTTTTTTATCATGTTTTTTTTTTTTTAAGTGATGCTCTTTTTACTTGCACATTACTTTTACTCATACTTCCCTCAATTTCCCCACAATGGGACAAATATAGGATACGGTTTCGGCATGTCCAGACAGTAGATATTTTGGTAACATTACGCTAGGGATGGATCTGCAAAGCAGGAAATACAGATGAAGATCTGGACTTAGTTGGTGGTGATGGAGGAGAAGGATTCACTGAAGGGAATGTGCGTTTACATCTATCTATCTATCTATCTATCTATCTATCTATCTATCTATCTATCATATAGCTGCTGAGAATATACAGTTTTCCTGTATATGCGAATTCGTCCAACAGGGGGCCCTGTTTCACAACTTTTACCGGAGCCAAGCTTTGCTTGACGCTCAGAAATTTGCTGGTTCCAGGTGAAAGTCACTGCCACTGTGGAAGGTTAGACATAACCGATTTCTTAAATTTGGCCAAAGACGTAGCCTGGCCCATTTTAGCACATTCCCACCCCCGCGTCAGTTTAAAATGTAAAACCCCGGCACTGCTTGAAAAAAAAACGTCCAAACAAACAATGTAAACGCATCTGGGAAACTTCAAACAGCAAAACTAGATTAGAAATTAATTGTTTAATCCCCCAACACTTGCTACCCCTGCCCGAGACCAGGTTGAACAGAACATTTTCTTCGCCCTCTCTGTGTACAGTACAATAATATCCTGACGTCACTTGGCGGCTCCAGCATTGCGCGCATGCAGATCAGCTGTGGCCGAGCAGAGCGACTAGTGCGAACTGTGAAGCAACCAGCAACGGCAGCGGCGGCAACGAGGGCGCAAATTCGTCCACCAAACGTCAACTTTGGACTAAAATAACGTATGCGTGCACTCTACTTTTTCCTGTATATGTGTCTTCTGCCTCATGCCTGCGCGATAAAAGGAACGTCAGTGATCACAACAGTTTTAAAAAATAATCTATGCGCAGCGCCGATGGATCCGAAGGTCGCCCTGTTGTCCGTGAAGCGATTGATGCTGCAACGTTTCTTTATTTTGCAACGTTTCTTTAATTTGCAGTGTCTGAAGAAGCTAGTTTGCGATGAGACGCAGTTGGTTTTTCGGCCCAAAATAAGTCTGGTAGTAACATTAAACCTGCTTGAGTTTTGGAAGGTGCCCAAATTTGTTACAGCTCATTGCCCCCCCTTCATTTGCTAACTTCACATATGTGCAAACTGATGACTGGAATGTCACCAGAAGAACAGATCAATAGGTTTTGTGTAGTCAGTACAGGACTACTTTGTGCAGGAAAGCTCATGCTGCAAAATAAAAAATAATCTAAAGCATCATTTAAATGCAAAATGCTTCATGCATTGTTAACAGATGATATTCACAACAGCAAGTCAAGTATACTGTATGTGGGGGCCACGCAGGCCCCTCATTTACATGTTTGACTGTTGCAGTTGCCTGGGGCTCGGTGTTGAAACAGGCTTCAGCAGATAAGATAAGGTCATATCAGATAAGACGGAGCAGAAGATGTATTTGGTGGTTTGTCATAATTACAGTCAAACCAGTCTGGCCTGACTGCATCTAATCTCTTCCATTCCTCCTGTTTCGTGCCCCAAAGGTTGCATTCCTCATTAAAAGCTAATGACAAGCAGTACATTACAGTACTGTGTTGTTTAAGTGCATGCCCTGTGCGGTGTTTGTAATCCTGAATAAAACGGATGAAAATGAAAGCCCGAATCCCACAGGTAGTCCGGCTTCACGTGATTACACGCTCCGCATGAAGACTGCAGATTGTGATTATGCCGGGTGGTCTGTCTCGCCCTGAGCACGCGCAGCCCCTGTCAGATAGGACAAGAGCCAGAGGGGTCAGGGGGAGCTCTGAACGCTGACCATCTGGCCCTTGGGGTGGGGGGGGCGGGGGGCTGGTTTCCTCACTGACTGTCTTTGTTCATGGTGAACAATTGGGACTTAATCTGGGAGGAGATAAGTAAGGCCCCCACGACATCAGCCCTCCGTGCGGACAGTCTTGAAGGAGATATCTCTTCATCCCGTCCTGCCTGGTGAAGCTGTGGAGGATTTGCAGTGGCCATTTTCTTTGAATGTGGCATGTTGACCTTTCAGGTCAACCACAGAATATCAAGTTAGATTCAGGATTAATGCGAGTGCACTGTATTTAGAGATATGTGAATCATCCAAATTGAATTTACTTAATTAACCAATAAAGAAATACAAAACAAAAAAAACATGCTCTACGATCCTCAAAGTGTTATTTTATGTGATCATGTCGATGATTTTCTCTTTATTTTTGCCTGATTTGTTAAGTCAGAGTTGTCTTGCTGTTGGTTAGGTGGGTAATGTCATTTGTATTAAGGAAATTGTCACCAGGGAAACAGCTTGATGTCTCCGCTTGCATTATTACCTTTCACATGGAGCATGTCACGGCTCATCATTTGCTGTTGTGTGTGTGTGTATTTGCTGTTGTGTGTGTGTTTGTGTGTCCCTTGGAGTATCTGTTTTTGTGAGAAAATGCAAAGTGGCATCCATCTCATTATTTCATCCCCTCTAATTATGCTGCTTTGTTATGACGTGTTAGCGCGTGTGAGATTGCTCAGAGTGATATTTGGTGTCATAACAAAAAGGCATCCATAACAATTGATTACCAATCCAGTCAGCAACGACGAGGGTTCATCTCCTGTCACTTCCATCCAGCCCTGGATACATTTCCAGCTCTGGTCACTGAGGAAAATCTTTTGTGTGAACCGCTCCGATGGATTATTCACAATACCAGTTGAGGTCACAGAAACACAAAAACCAAAAGTGCCACTGGGACTCCGGCCATCTCTTGATCCTCTGATTGTGATGATTGTGGATCTCTGGGGCACAGATGGTACAGGAGACAAAATCCCAGCTGCAGAGATCCCCACCATTGTTTCACACGTGTTTTAGGCAGATCGTAGAGACGACATTGGGGTGCATTCTCGTACTTTAAAGAATCACACTTTTTTTGGAAAGAAAAAAAAAAAAGGTGCTTAGTTATATAAATGATCTGTATTTTGATTAATTAAGAGAAAGCATTATAGGCCTGTGAAATTAAATCAGCCTAAGAAATTAAACATACATTGATATAAAATCAACCTCTAAATTGTTTAGGTTATACTATATATCCTGTGTTTACAATTAAAATTTTTACATTTTACTGATGTATATTTAATTCGGTAAAGTTTTAAGTGCAGTCATATTAGATTCCCCCCCCCCCCGCCCCCCCCACAGTCTCTCAGACGCTTAAATGCAACCAGGAGTAGTGCTGGTTTAATAATCTGATAACTTCCTGGTGTTCTGAACCCCTTTAAGGCTATCATAAAATAACTCCTTACCTGGTACTGACTGAAAATCTAGATTATGTGAAAAAGAATTTCAACAGCATCACATATGTACTCCAAC
The DNA here is from genome assembly GCA_015343265.1 of Pao palembangensis. Taxonomy (NCBI): domain Eukaryota; kingdom Metazoa; phylum Chordata; class Actinopteri; order Tetraodontiformes; family Tetraodontidae; genus Pao; species Pao palembangensis. The sequence goes on from CM027093.1 coordinate 8,245,068, forward strand.
TCTCATTAAGTGTCATCCACAGGACATCTTCCGCTGAGGCTCAGGCTTCAATCTGATGCCCTGTAATCTTCAACATGCAATATGAGTTCTGGATATCAGCAAGACACATTCATCAGCAGCTTTATGTTTTCTTGTTTGCCTGCAGCCTTCATGCAAAAAAAAACAAGATGAAAGGAGAGAAAGCAGAGATAAGGTCTGGAGAGGAGCAGTCGAGGCTGAGGACAAGACATGGGAGAGGAGTTTCAAACAGATGTGGGGAGTGTTGAGGAGTAAAAGGAAAAACAGCAGCTGGATGCAGACAGAAAATGAGATAGGAGGCAAGTTCTGACAGAAATCCACAACTCTAGTGGTCTCAGCCTCAGGGCAGGAACTGTAAATACTGTATACATTTTTGAAGGCATATGACATAAGTCAACAATTGGATCGTTAAAGCCTGCCCCACAAAGGCCGGTTCCCCTCCCCCATCTGAAAGGGGATGTCAAAGGTCTGTGACCTCCTCCATTTATGTGCATTGATCCCTCTGGTGGGGGTGGGGCTTCCTCCTCAAAGCCCTTCACCATCAGCTGTTATATCTTCATTTCACCTGCAGGAAGCAGGGCAATTCTATCACCTTTGTGGCAGTGAGAAGCACACAGTGGAATGGTGCTGCAAATCTGCTTCAGGATTAGCTTGAAATGCCTTCTTAAATCAAGTTTGTGTCAGTCAGGTTCTGTTTTACAGTCTTCACTCATATTTCAGGACCTCAGAAGGAGGTGAGGAAGGTATGATATTCAATATGTAGTTGTACAGCCAATAAAACCCTCTCTAAACATCCTGCTTTTTGTCACAGAGCAAGCGTTTGATGCGTGATATGTGTGTGTGTGCATTTGTATGCATGAGTGGAAAATGACCAGATGGCACTTCCTGGTTTCCTGTAAGCTATCACTAACCATCACATGCAGGTTCTAATCCCTGACACCTCTATCTTCTGACTTAACAGCGTGAACCCGGTGCACAGTTCATCCAAGCCTCCCCGTAACGGTCCCAGGACAGTCGAGAACTCACGGTCCGAGTGTTAAAATAGGCGAAAGTGGATGAGACGAGTCGCTTGTCAGGAAGCATTCCGAGACCCCAGTCACCAAAAGGTCACCAGTAAGCCCCTGTGCCCTTGTGTTTTCAAAGGAGAGTGAAGCCATGTCAAGGTGAAGGAGGAATTTCACTCTTTTGTTCTTCCAGTTGAACTCTTTAATTTACAACCGCAATAAACAAATGAGGCTAATAACCTCCGTCACCCCAGGGCTTTACATCACATCACAGATTTGTGGAATTCGCAAAGACTTGTAGTGCATTGGTCCATTTGTGTGTGTGTGTGTGTGTGTGTGTGTGTGTGTGTGTGTGTGTGTGTGTGTGGACACAGTGTCAGCTCATGAACCGCAGAAGTGTGCATGAAGAGTACTTAGTAATATCATGTCCTCAGTCTTGCTGCCGATACCTGGAAAGCATCCAGCTGAAAATCCCTTTGCTGTCTGCTCTGCTGTGGAACAGTATGTTCTAACAGAGTGTTCCTCTGTGTTTTCCTGTCTGCACACCGATGCCAACCAGCGGAGTCGTAACGACAGAAATCACGTCTTGCAGTCGCACGTGTTCTCTTTCAGTACAGTGTGTTCTCTGCAGCTGGCTCAGGAGCCCGAAGAGAGAGTTCAGGTTTTGGTTGAGTGTCACATTTTGTTTAGTTTTTTTTTTTTTTATGTTTTTTTGTGTCATGCGTGTGGTGAAAGTAGTATTTTTGTTGTGAATTTTACAGTGTGGCTGTTAGCAAATTGGAGAGTTGAGAGTGCAAAAGCAGGTAAACACTCATCGACATCAGCGCAGCCGCACCTTTACCCTCGTCACATAATTTGCACACATGCAACAAACAAACTCACTCACACGCAGGCTTTCGCGCTCACCCTCCCTTTCTGTTCATGCTGGACCACAAGGTCAGTGTGCATTGATGCTGCCAGGGTTTGTGGGGGAGAGAGCCAGGATGCTTTCCATAGGCTGTCACTGATTGTCCAAGGATACGGTGACCAAGACCCGTCCCTCTGCACCAAGGACTCCGTGTTCCTCTCCCTTTCTTCCTGACACACACTCTTCTCGCTCCCGCTGAGCCTTCTTCTTGCAGGTCAGACACCGTCTATATAGTCATCTGTTTTTCTCCTTTTTTTAAATTTAACATAAATACAAAAACTACACATGGAGACATTCTATTTATGTTTTCTTCACCGCAGAGAAGGTTAATTTGGAAATGTGTGTTTTGCTGAGAAAATGACACAGCACCACAGCTGCACTTTATGTATAAGATAGCAAGAAGGCTCTGGGTTAGATTTTAGGCTCGGGGCCTTAATACCAAGAGAGACTTTACTCCCACATTCCAAGAAACATGAACAATAGGTTGAATGGAGACTCTGGATTGCCCCTCTAGGCGTAAGCCTGTGTGTCCTGTGATAGACTGCTGACCTATCCAGGGTGTATTCCTTCCTGTCACCCACACACTGCTGGGTCAGGCCCCTGCCCCACCCGTGACTCTGATTAAGAATTAGCAATGGTTGATAGAAAAAAGATGGATGTCTAGAACTGCAATTGTAGTACGGTAATAAGCTGCATCTGCAGTAAAGCTGTATACCATCTATACATTGGATTGCTTAATATTGTGTCTACTTCAATGGTTTATGTGGAGTTCTGAGATTTCTGAGGAACAATAGGGAGTCCTGAATTATCCACCACACCTGTCACACCTCATTCTTCAGAGGGATCAGGGTAGGATGAAGTACGCAGACCTACTGCCCATCTTTCTCATCAGTTAGGTTGGAGTGTAGGGTCAAGCCTGCAACAATGGCTGGACCTGCTGCCATTGTCCCATTAAGACAAAAAGAGTCCCGCTGATGCCGCGGCTCTTGACGCAGTAAGGAGGACTGATGGGATTTAAGTGTGGGTCCTGTCACCGATGGCAACCTGGTTCTTATTAATAGGATGGTGGGGTGGGTGAGGGAGTAGATGTGGAAACACACCAGAGGGGGGTGGGTTGCTGCTGATGCAGTAGTGCCGCCTGGGGTCAGGAAGAGGGGGCATGATGGACACAGCTGATCGCCCCGTAAGGAAGTTTCAAGGGAAAGAGGAGGAGGCTCCTTCGTCGGGACGTTAAGAAGCCTCTTTGTCATGGTGTCACTCAAATGGATTCAAGGTGGCTCGAACTTTTTTTCAGGCAGGAAAAAAAGGAGAAGTCCTTTTGTGGAAGGTGGATCTCTCTCTTCATGCCTAATAAACACAACAGATCTCTTTCTTATGGCCTCTCCATGAGCCCTCTTGTGAGGTTAAATTGAGTTAGTTTGTCAGTTGTGGGAACCTTCAGTAAACCTTGGGTGGTTCAGCTCTCTTTTGTATTGGCAACTATTATGTGTATTCCTCTGTTTAGCTTAGAAAATGATGGAAACACATTTGCAAAACTCTTTACCACTGATGGAATACCATTGATGGAATTAAAATGACACTGTGAATTTTGTCAGTTGTCCTCAATCTATATTTAATATTCAGTCTCTGTTTGGAATTACCTGCAGTACAATTTGGACAAAGCTGGCATAATTTTTTATTTAATAAGGGAGACTGGGATGAGATGATGGTCTTGGAAAACCCCTCATTAGTATCATGTGCTCAGCAGACCTCTTTTGATGCACGGCTTAAACCAGCTTCTGGAAGCAGAGCTGACCCCACTGCTCGTCCTGTCATCTGATAAGGGCCAACGTTTTGATTGTGTTAGCCCTCTCAACGTGATCCATTGCTCTCCTTTAACACCCCATGCCAAATAGGGCTGTCTAAACAACAGTTTATGGCCCGGACAAGGCCTGGTCAGCCATCATCAAAGATCTAGTTTGGGATGAGTCATTAAATGTGGACCAGATGTCAGAAGCTGCTCTGAGGTGGGTGGAGACAGTTTAACCTTTATATTAACATCACTGATATGCAGCAAGCTCAGCGTTGTAGAATAAGAATGGAATCTTGCATGTGTTCTCCTTCCCTCAGCTTGCCCTTTGCCATTGACCGCCGTTTGACCACGGGCCCTGACAGCTTTACAGTATGAAATAGAACTTATTGTTGTTTTTTTCAATATGGCCTCCCTGAATAAGTCAATAAATGCATTGCATTACAGTCCCGTTTCTCTCCCCACTGTTCCGGATGGCCACGTTGTAAAATGCAGATTGGGTTCACTGACAGGCCGTCATTTTATTGCACAGTCATGAACACGGTCACACGTCCATCACTTTCCCTCCATGGAAAAACGTAAAATTCCCAGTAAAAGACAAATAAGTGATGTGCTAATTGTTGGATTCGCTTTTTACCTTTTTTTCTCTTTTTAGAGAATGCTGAGGTAATTTTTTTGATAATTAAAAAACGTCGTTGGTAATTTAAAGAATGCCGCATATTTAAATGCAGCACTAAATCAAAGGACTTAAGACATTTGAAAGTGCATCTGTTTTTTCTTTACTCGATTTGGTAAGAAGTTTATTTTTTCCTTCTACTTTATGGTTCCTGAATGGAATATATTTGTTTGGGAAGGAAATATGCATCAAATTGCAGTCAAAAAAATGAGTCAACTAATTATTAATATTAGAATACTCCAAAATAAAAAATAAAAAAAAATAAATAAAAGAGAACTTTTTTTATTCACCAACAGCAGAAGCTGTCCTTTCAGAGTTAATACAAATCTGACTGTAAATACATTTTAATCTAAATAATCAAAAAATGTTCTAAAATGTTCAATTAACTCATTTTATCGACAATTGTTTTGCATTTCCACCATGTCACTTTCTCCTTTGGAAGTCCGGCGCTGTCAGGTTTTGTCTGTGGATGAGATTGAGTTTTAGGTTAAATACCTTGCCCTTAAACTCATCCGCTAGGCCAGAGTGTGTGGCAAGGTCACCGCTCTAATAAACCCGGCGTTCAAACAAAGCTCGCCTGTCTCCTCAAGAATTAGCGATACGGTTTCACAACAAGTCGCTGCGCCCTGCCCTCCAGCCCTTGGCGGGCCGTCGGAGCATTTCTGCCTTTTCACACACACCCCCAGACCGCTAATTTTAAAATGAGTTTTATAACTGGACAGTAAAATTCCAGTGGCTTAATGATGATGACTTCTTCATCTGCCCAAATGCTCCTTTTGTCCTTGGGCTCAGGACCCTGCCCCCATCCCCTCTGGTCACATCAGGTCTTAAACCCTGGTTCACCCCACTTTATAGTTCCACAGATAATCCCCCAGAACACACACACACACACACACACACACACATATATACACACACACCCTTTGGCTATTATCTCCAGTGAGCTCTGGTCTCCTTCTATTTCTCTGTTGCTGCTGGCTTCAGCAATGGCATTCGGCTGGAATGTTGGCCTTTGTTTGCATGGCCCACTGGAAAGCCATGAATGACCTTAGCTCATCTGCTATCCTCACTACCACTGATTTGCACTTCAGGGCCCAGCAGGTAGTCCCAAAAAGTGGGAGTTGGGGTGGGGGGGGGGTTCCGAAGAAGCTCACGGGGCTTTTATAAGGAAATTAGAGCCGTGGACTGCCACCCAGATAGTAAACAACAGCGCTAGTCCTCACACCCTTGGCGTCGAGTCTTCAGCGTGGAGCGGGTGGAAAGTGGAGTTATGTTGCGGGAAATTTCACATGGGAGCAGCCTTGTTTTTCTTAAATTTGCTTTTTGGGCCGTCGAGCTGCAGGATTGTTTTCTTATTATAAGTGTCAGATGTGCCAATTAGCACCTTGCTCGCTGTGCTTCCTGCAGCGGATAATCATCGCTCATTTCTCACTTCCTTTGACGGTCAAACCTCAGAGTGCTGAGCTAATCAGCGGATTAGCATTCATCCTAATATAAAACATCTCGATCCTCCACCTTTCTCTTGCAGGTTTTAAGGCAAATTTTTATTTGTTAATTTGGACATTTACAGGAAATATGTCATCTTCTTCTACAGAAGAAAATTTGACAAACATGCAGAGTCAAAAATGTGTTCAATGATGATGCAAATTTGGAATTTACATTGCATTACCTTTTTTTTTTTTTTAGGTAGGAGTAATCTAAAATGGGAATCAGGCATCAGTGTTATAATAATCTATTAGCTCAACAAACCTGAGACTTCACAAGAGGGGGCAGTGTCCCGGAAGGTAATTTAAACATTCTGTTATATAAGACAACCTTTTACCACAGCAGGCAACATGGAAATGAAAGGTGTCATCACATGCACATAGTAAGGTTGTCCATCACTGTTAAGATCAGACAAGAAACTGTCGTTGTCCCTGTGAAATATAAGAGAGGAAGAGCCCCTCTCCCCCGACTTTAAGCCTAAGATCTCCCAGGAAACCCCCGCAGCTGATCATGTGACTCGTCTTTCCTCAGGTGGCCATGGCAGGGATACTTCCCCTTTGTCAGGGGACTTTAGCGGCGGCTCAATGCAGTGGTGAAGGATGGGCTCAGGGGCGGGCTACTATTCAATCCACACTCTTTTGTTTTCTTTTTGTTTTCTTTTTTTTTTTGCACAGTGTCTTTTGAGGGCTAAGAAAATGCCGGGTTTACTCATTATCTCCACTTTAAATGGGTTATTTAAGACAGGCCACGTCAAAGTCAGGGACTCCGAGATAAATCATGCTGACAGCTCTTTTCCCCTAGTTGAACTTGTGGCTGCTCTGGTTGATCATTGTAAAAGTGGCTAATTTAGAATACTTGCAGCAACTAAATTATAGATTCTGCTACTTTAAACCCAACTGAGTTCCCTAAATGCTCTAAACCATCGAAATCATACTATTCATCATTAAACTCAAACCCATCCTTTAGGCAAATGTGTCTGATTGAGCAAAATGAGCCTGTAAGGACTAATGAAGGCCCCGATTGGATGTGGTTTACAGCCGCCGTCACACTGACTGTAGCGTAATATAACCATTGGAGAGGAGGCGTGAAAAGCTGCACACAACTTGATTAAAACAACTGTTGACTGTGCCTGTGGTAATGAACTGGAACATCGGTCACACGGCTCACTGGGCGGGTGAAGGGGGCGTTTATATTTAGAGCATTTACTGCAATCATTAAAGTCCCCTTCAGTAGAAAATGTGTTTTTGTTCCACTGTTGGGAGTGTTTTGAGCTTAAGCTAGAATCACACAGAACCCAGAGTGCTGAAAAGCTGCTCACATTTGCTGAAGTGTGTGTTTTATTTGTGCATGCACACAAAATATGAGGGTCAAAATGCTCAAGACAAAAAGAAAACATTATTTTGTCCTAATTAATGGACTAAAAATGCAGGAGAGGGACCCAAGACCTCATGGTTGTGGTCATGGCGAGGGCCCCTTCTTTGCTGTCAGGCAGATGTGAGTTTACTCGGGCCTAATATTTACCTGTCAAATGCATGCTAAATTTACTTAACATTAATTAGTCACCAGCAAAACAAACATCATAAAATGTTTTAATGTTTGTGGTGCATACTGTATATTTTAAAAATAAACTGGAAGAAAGGCTACTTTTCATATTAAGCACTGATTACTAGGCATTGCTAACAGGCAGTCACTAGTATCTCTTCTGACTGTCGGTGCATTTCTGTCTATTTATTTTGACCAGAAGAGCCTTGTGGTATTTACAGCAGGGGTAAATTCCTAGCAAGGGGTCAATCCAGGGCAAGGCTACGAGGACACAAGACTTAAACTGACCTGGCATTTTTGCCCCGTTTTTCGGGATCTTCTGGCCTCTAAATTGCCCCCAATAAAAAAAAAAAAAAAAAACAGGTTGTTGCATAAGGAGCCTGAGTAGGCCGGGAGAGTGAAAGTCTGATATGCACACGCTCTCTACTCATTTCCACATTTCCACCTGACTCGGGGCCTGTGGTCAGTTTGATCACACGCAGAGGGTCACGCGTGGCACGGCGCCATGGAGGTTTGGCTGAAGGGAAAAGTGGGGTCCCTCCTTTGTTCCTGTCAACACACATACCCACAAGTCTTAGGGTCTCCAAGAGCATCATTCACCACAGGGGGTCAGTAGGGCCAAGATGAATGAGCCCCTGGTGAATTCCCTCCCTTCTTGGCAAATGGCACAGAACAGACAAGGGCATTGGGGACTAGGGGGAGGGGCCTGTGGTTATGTGTGTTTGCATGTGAGTGAGAGAGGGAGAGAGAGAGAGAGAGAGAGAGAGAGAGGGAGGGAGGGTTCCAACTGTAGTGAGGGGAAAAGTGGGATTCCCGTTTCTTTCTATCATGACAAAGGTGACTTGAGACATACCAGAGAAGTGTGTAACTCCCATATGCTGCTCGGATATTTATCAATTCTTTCCACTCGGATTTATTTTTCACCAGAAATGGACTATTTTTGAAGAAAGGACAAATTCAGGCTCGGGATATATTTCACTTGGAGCGAGATTCACTCGCAGGTCGAGTCGTCATGGAAGGTACAGGAAAAGCTTTTCAAACTGCTCGCTGTGACACACGTGGCCTTGCAGCATTAGGGGAGATGTGCTTTTAGCACCTAATTTACAGAACGCAGAGAGATGTTTGTCTTCCCCCCACCTTGCTTCTCACCCCATCCCCCTTTCTCTCATATCTGATGGCCACTGTCTTTTCACTGTAGCTTTTCTAGTGTTAAGAGCATTCTGAGCTCTTTCCTGCTGCCATGGAATTAAAATGTTAAATGGGCAAAAATGAGGTGAAAACAGCCAAGATGGTTATCACATTTTCATTAAGACTTTGAACGGAAAATAGATAAATATATAAATAAAGAGGCGAACAGTCAGAACTTAAATTACAGTGAATTCCAGGAAAAACACAATTCAAGTTTAACTGCTTAGACAATATTATTATACATATTTGTATCACTGTTTCTCAGATATTCCAGCACTATTAAATAAACTATAAATCAATATAAGTGTCAGAATGTGATTGAATATTCAACAAACCAGTAAGAAAAAAGGGAATGTAGATTACATTTTGCCTTTCTCCCTTTAGTGTCTTTATGTGAGGCGTAAGCAGAGTAACTGTGTTGAGTGTTTAAATATTTGATATCAAAGATTTTTATTTGATGAGATGTGTTTACTACATTAAAACAGACCAAAAATGGTGACTGTCAGTTCTTCCACTTTAACCAACCAGCCACGTACAGCTACAGCTGATGAAGTGTTTTTCCAATGTCAATACTGGTAAAACAGGGTCCTGTTGAGCAGCTTGTGCTGGGCCTGCATGGATACATCCATCTTCATCTGTGTTTGACTCCTTCCCTGACATCTATCCCTCACCTGTAGATAGTGTAGATAGTAATCAAACAGTTTTTTTCTCCTTATTACGGTACATTTCACGCCGTCGTTATTTAACTCTAATATAATTATCTTGTCTTTTAAAGATTACGTTCCATACGTTAAAGGGTTACAGGTGCCTGACATATTGACATGACAGACTTTTTACTTTGAGTAATGATCAAGCTAGCTAATGATTTATGAAATAAAGTCCAGTGTGGCGACTGAATGCAAGTTGAACCAGCTTGTGTACACTTGCCATTTGAAGGACTTGGACCCCTGGCCGGATCCCTCTTGCAATAGTAGTACCACTCAGCCTGAAATGATGACAGAGTAGATTGTGACAGTCACTGTTTTGAAGGTAATGTTCTATCAGAGCTTGAGTGGCTAAACAGTACTTTGTCAAAGGGTCAAAGTAGCTGACAAATCCATTCAGGCTTGGGTTTCTGTGAGCGGTGAGCGCAGCTACAAACTACACACACCTAATTGTGTGTGATAAAAATAGCCCCGGGGCGTGAGCATCACATAACACCTTTTAGCTGTGGGACGGTGACGACACACGTCATGGTCTGAGTCACTCTTCATGTTTGAGTGACCATAAAGTGGCCCATTCTTTTTGTGAAGGGGCCGCTGTAATGATCTAAAACCTATTATCTTGCATGTGAAACATCATGAGTGAAGCTCTGGCGTTTTTGCCTGGTCTCCATGGCAACATAATGTAGTGGAAACTATTCAAATGAGACAGTTTACAAAAAGACAAGTTGAACCAGCAGTCAAGCTTTTTCTTACGTGAGGAGCCGTATAATGAGTCATGTTGCACAGTATCCCTCTCCCTGAAAGTCTTCCTGCTCTGCCCCTCCAGGTCTCCACCTCCTGAGTGAACAGTCCTTGCTAAGAGTTTCTGCAGAGTGGTAGCCATCAAGCATGTAGCAGAGGTGAAGTCCCTTCACGCCCGGTACCAGTCCAACAATGTAAGTCGCCGCTCTTTTTTTCACCAGCGTTCTCGTGTTCCTTCTGTCTCAAATCCGCCGAGAGAAGACCTGGGGTCACATTCCTGCAATCTGCTGATGCCACCCAGGAGCTGAGGAACGGCCTTGACTGACCCAATGACCATCTGACCAATGTCGCTACTCAATGAAGCGAACATCCCCCTTTGTTAAGCCGATAGTCCTTGACCGTTAACCTGCTGCTGTGTGGGTAGATGTCAGTCGTTACATCTGAGCCTCCTCAAGCAGACTGCAGCAACTGACCCACCTGAGATACACCCCACCCCACCCCAAACCCATTGCCACTGCGACTGACCCTAGCGTCCACCTGAGTCACACCCGTCGAAGCGACCTTCCCAAGAGCCGCGCTTTGTTTTCAGTCACACAGGTGGTGAAAGGTCGTCCTCGGCGTTCACCTCCGACCTGCGCGTGAGGTTAATGACTAAGACTGCCCGCTGAGGCTCGAGAGTCAGCTGGCCAAAGTGGCCTCTGGAGCCTCCTTTGACTTCACAATCGAACCAGCAGCGGCTGCTTAAACACGCCCCGAGGCTCTCCCCCACACCCCTTTTTTGTTTGGCAGCACAGCCATCTTCAGTTAAGCAAGAAATACTGTAGCTTCATTCCGTTAAGCTCCTTATCTCTCAAAGAGCACAGTCAGGCACTGTTAATCTTGTCCTTTGTCTGGGTTGGTCAGATTCCTCCCCAGAAAGTTTGTTAGGTAAACATGAAGGTCCAAAACCTGCCCAGGCACGGGTAAAATGAGAGCTGGGTGGAGACCCTCCCCTCCCACCCGAACAATTACCGACAAATTCAGTTGGGCCAGGTTTTCTGTGTGTCCCAAAGACACTGTTACATTGAAAAGGAATTTAATGACTTACCTGGAGAGTTCATTCAATGACCTAACAAAAGTTATATACAATTTCCTGATTAAAAAAAAAAAAAAAAAAAAAACACAGTTACTAAGAACATTCCTGCATTGTAAGAGGTCTGCCACGAGCTTAACCAATAAAGCAGTGATTATTTTTTAAGAAACCCGTGGAAATAATGCATTGCATTTGTTCTCATCATTTGAATGAATTACTAGGGCTTTATTTTTGAAATCTAAATTGTATGTCGTGATTTCACTCAGAACGACACATCTACGATTGAATCTGAAGAGTTTTGGCTGATCCTATGTAGCTGAAGTCTCCCATCTGGCCCCTGGCCTGCCTTGGAGCAACCACATTACTGCTCTGCAGGAGTCAAACCAGATCCAAGGACAAACATACAAGGCCCTACAGGACGAACTAGTGCGTCCGGAAAGCAACCAGCACTCCCTCTTTGAAGCTCCACCTCAGTCTTTGGTTATTAGATTAGTGGTAAAATAGTTGTTTTAAAATGTTCAAGCAAACCAAAAGGAGCTCTGATCCGTGATGAATGCGCACCGGCGCGTGTCATTGATCGGCTTTTTCAACACATTGAAGGGGGGCCTCCCCTCCCTCTTTCACGCTCAGTTCCATATCCAGCTGCCACCCGCACGGCCGACCTCGACAGATGTCCTGGAGTGGACACGGGTGGAGGGGGCATGGTTGGGGGTTGTGGGGGTCAGGGTGACACCACAGACAGAAAAAGACTGGCCAGAAAGGAGCCACTGGCCTTGGCCGTTGTGTTTAGGCTGCCACAGCGCTTATATGCTGGGTTATCAGGGGAGATAATACTGGTAGCACAGCAGATTTTTATTAGTTTTGTCTAGTTTTGTCTGACTGCAGATTAAAACCAGAATGTTACAAATATGCCCACAAAAATGAGTTAAAATTAAGGTGGATTTCACGCACGCATCGGCAGAACTGCATCGACAAACATGTTTTAGCTTCAGAGAGACAAAGCAGCGCGGCTCTGCGAGCATCAACGTGACCGTACATCCTGCACTCTTCTCCCCGCTCCTGCAGATAATGGGGAATTCGTATGCTGGGCAGCTAAAGTCTGCTCGATTTGAAGAGGCTCTCCACAATTCTATCGAGGCCTCGCTGCGTTCTAGCAGTGGAGATCCACAGCCCATCTTCACACAGCTCTACCTTGATCCAGAACCATATCCTGCTGGCAACGTGGAAGGTAGGATCCTTTTTAAAAAAAAGGACTGTCATAAATTATCATATCATTCTTGTAAAGTTATCTTTATGCCATGAAAGCTATTCAACATTTTTTTTTTTTGTAAAATGAACTATTATTCTACAATATCAATTAGGTTTTTTTTTTTTTAAATGTCCATCAGAGATGAAGTCCAAAGTTGAGCTTATTTGCAAGGAGCAACCAAGCCACAGGCTAATAAATGGCAGCTCCACCAATGATGTGGAGGAGCTGGAGGAGGAGGAGGATGACTCAGACAGCAGCAGCCCACCCCTCCCTTACCTACAGGCCTCACCACCAGATGGCTGCTGCACCCTGGACGGTAAATACCGTATGTGTACCTGGTAGACGCTCCCTTCAGTCAGTGTGGGCCACAGTAATCCAGTTAATTACTAAACATGCAGATCTGAGATGTTGGCACCTACGTGTTCATTGCTGTATATTCTAACATTGCATCTGGCTGCTCCCCATCTCAGGTTTCTGTCAGGCTGGCAAAGACCTCCGCCTGGTCTCCATGGCAACAGAGCCCATCGAAGTCCCAGCAGGCTTCGAGCTGGTCGGAGCCAAGTCCCCCGGCGTCCCCGAGCACATCCTGGTGTGTGCCGTGGACCGCCGCTTCTTGCCTGACGAGAATGGGAAAAATGCACTTTTAGGTCAGTGTGTTCTAGTCATCCCAGATAAAAATGAAGGCGACAGAAAGCAGTCCTCATCGTTTTAGTAATCGAACTCTAGCCTCTGCCCTTTGTCGGCCCGGACTGTAAATACGTTTTAAATCTAACCTTGTTGATCGCCCCTTTGTTGCCTCCCCTGCAGGGTTTTCGGGAAACTGTGTGGGCTGCGGAGAAAAAGGGTTCAGATACTTCACCGAGTTTTCAAACCACATCAACCTGAAGTTATCCACTCAGCCCAAGAAGCAGAAGCACTTAAAATACTACCTGGTAAAGAACACTCAGGGTGCTCTGTGCAAAGGACCCCTCATCTGCTGGAAAGGTGAGAAAATAAAACCCCCCCAGAATCCTTTTCAGCTCTCGCGCCACATGACAGACCCGCAGATGTAGTCTGTACGCTGGCTGTCGCTACATTCCTCTCACAGCTTTGGACGTGTCTCTCTGTGCCTTCTCAGACTGTAAAACCCGACAGTTCTCCAGCAGCGCTTCGACGTCCAAACCCAGCTTGGCATCGTCTCTCAGCAGTAAGGAAAACGGAGGCACCAGCAGACACAGCTCCTCGCCGCTATCCCTTTCAGGTGAGGCTGCTCTCTGAAGTCTACAGCCATTCTAAAGCCATTCGTCTCTGACCTTTGACCCCTCCTGATTGTCATTTATCTTTTTGGCTATGGCGTTTTCCTCCAGACTCTCCACCTACCAGAATGACTCAAGCATCCTCTGTCTTCTTTGGGAACCAGGACTGCAGCCGAGAGAGCAGCTCCCACAAACCTCTGACCTCCACACCCGGGAATGGAAAAACTCTACCGCTAGGTGAGCTTGTTCCTTTTCTTTTTGAGAACGCGTGTCATTGCGAACTTGCATTATTAGCTCCGTTCCCATTGCACCTGCATTAATACTCAATTTAATTCTATTTCCAATCCTGGAAACATGTAAGCCAAGCCCCGTTCCTGGCTAAGAAGTGTGTTGCTTGGTTACAGGTGGCTTTAAAAAAAAAGGTGGGCGCATTAGCAGCTAGAGCAATCACTGATCTGAGAGCCAGGATTAACATCTGGTCTGCTCAGGAACAAACACAAACACGTGTGCACGAATGTGTACACTTTTCTACACACTGGTCGATACTGGAGGGAGACACGCTGTAATGACTTTTTAAGGCCCTCCTATCCATTAGCCCCTTTACAAGGTTGTGATATTGACGAGAAACGGCCACACACACTGATCAATGTTTTAGCATATTGCAAACATATGGGACTGGAAAATGTCCGATGTGGTCATTGGCAATCGCCGTTCATATATAGGAAATCAATAGGAAGCTCTCAGCATTGATTTGTTTTATGCGTCGCCCCACCTTGACAATAAAAAACTTTTATTTATGAGGCAATAGTAGGTGACTTTTCCCCCTAACATCATCCCGGTTATTTCATTTTGTAGTTTCTGAAAAGGTAATTGTCATAGTAGCGTTTTAGATGAAGCAGTCTGACAGCGCTGCATGCCTGTTTGGCTCCAGTGTTAACTGTGTGTCTTACTGTGTGACTGCCTCCAGTACCAACTGCTCTAAGGGTGAATGGGCCGTCAAATGGTCTGGGTGTGGACGGCCGCCCTCCCTTGCTGAGCCCCTCTCAGGTCTCGTTAGGCGCTCAAAGTCAGGGATATCGCACTGCAGAATTAACAGACAGTCCAGGTAAGAGGCCCTAAAACCTGAAGAAATGTTGCTTCTTTATTCACCTGATTTTTTTTTATGTCACTCTGGCTTCATTTCAGGTGTCTGTGTTTTATTTTCAGGGTCTTTTACGATGACCTCGGGCCCTCCCAAGAAGCGCCATCGGAGCTGGCACCCTAACTCGCTGGTACCCGTCCCACCAACAGCCGTCCCCGTGCCGGCGATCCGGCCGATCGTGTGTTCTTCTGGTCAGTCCATAAAGTCTTTTTCACATAGCATGTCTTCTATCGTGTGCCAGCGTGGGGCTTTGTTGTTAAGGCACATATGGCACCGTCGTCCCCGTCTCGCTCTGGATGATTGGTTCAGTATCTCCATGGAGACAGAGCTTGAGAGTTGAGCTGCAAAAATGATTTTAAAAATTGCATGATTGGGAAAGATGTCAACCACATTATGTTGAGGTTATAAATGCGGGATATTACCATTATTTCAACTAAATTGTCGGTCTCAATTTTCCTTCTTTCATTTGTAATATTTCAGTAATCCAAATATAACACTGAGAGGGATCTAAACACTCTAAATCTAGTCTAACAACTCAAACGATTGCAGGACAACATGAAAAATTTCATAAGGACAGATATGAACCTGAAGGAGCCATTTTCTGTGATTGATTTTCTTTCAGGGTCTGTATTAGTGTCATCTCCTCAGCCACCTGCGACGGGAGTCATTCAGCCACTACCTGTCACCACCGGAGAGACGGTTATTGTCCCCGACAACCTGCTCAATTCTTCGGGCGTTCGCCCTGTCATCCTCATTGGTACGAGCTGCAGTTTTATTCTGATGCTTCTGTATACTGTAAATGATTGATCGTGCTCCAGTGTGGTTTTATTCTTTTTGAAAGTATCTCCTTGTATACAATGTCAGACAAATAAATGAATATGTTTTAATTTCCCTTAGTTTCTGACTATGTTAAGTTTAAGTTAATGTTTTGTCTTATGACACTGTTTCTTTAGGGCATGGCACTTTACCATACTTCTATGGGAACGTGGGGGATATAGTAGTGAGCCCCCTGCTGGTCAGCTGCTACAAGAGCAACCAGCTGACAGAGAAAACCCTGGAGACGTTGGGCATCAGCAGCAGCCAGCTTTTCTGTGTGGAGACAATGATTTTGCTCACGTTACAGTATCTTGCACGTTTACGTAAGTGCTGGGACTGGAATGAGACAAACAAATCCATAGAAAAATGCCCCCGCTGATACTGCCATTGTCATTTGGGTCCATCGCTACAGCATTTCAGACATTGTAAAAACTTCTCATGACCCTTTTTAATTGTCTTTCAGGCTCAGAACAAATTCCTCTGAGAGAGGAGCTGGAGCAGATTATATTAAAGGCCATGCTCTCTTGCCCCGGGGGTCCTGTCATCTCCTCATCCCAGCTGTCCTGGTTGGCACGGCTGGAAGCAAGCGTCTCCGGGGGCACCGTTCAAGTAGTGGTTACCCATAACTCTTTGGGTGAGGGGATCTCTGAGTCACTCCGCTCTCTCAGCGAGGCTCCCCAACACCAGAAGTGCCTGCCCACCTATGTCGTCATCATATGTGCCTCTAAAATGAGCGGAAACGAGTTCTGCACTCTTGTTTTTGGTGAGCGCCGCACTGATCGCTGAACCTGGCCGGTGCGTGCAAAATGCAGGTGAAATTTTGTAATAATCTAATCATTTGCATGTCCACCGCAGGAAAGTACCAAGCACGGGCTTTAGCTGAAGGGATGCTGACAACCAATGAGTTTTTGAAGGAGATCAGCTATGAGCTTATTACGGGTAAAGTCAGCGTTTTGGCGTCTCACTTCAAAACCACATCACTGGGTGAGTGCGACATCCATAAAAATAAGCTCATTTACGTGACAGCTTTGTGTCTCCACTGCCTGGACTCCACATCGAACCTGTGCAGAGCTTGTGTGTAACTATGGTGATTGCTTGTTTTCAGGGGACAATCTAGACAAGCAGCTGGTGCGATACCAGCGCAGGCGGAAGGGACAGGTCATCCAGCCTTTTCAGGGTGATGTCACTGACTGTATCCATTCCCAGGAGGCTGCCAGCATGTCACCGCCGTCTGACAGAGGTCAGACTGCTCTCTGTCTTGCTCTGTGCCACCACGACAGTTGGTATTCTATATTTTCTGCTAATGATGCTCTGCACTTGGCTGACACACGTTTTCTTTGATCTCTCTGCTCATGTTCTTGTAGAACCACTACATAAACTCTTTCAGATCTATCCAGCACAGCTGAATGTGGCCCGGAGCCTCCTTTCTCAGGTCTGCTCCATTGCTGACTCAGGGAGCCAGAATCTTGATTTGGGTCGTTTTTGTAAAGTGGAATTTCTTATTTTGGTCCCACCGTCCCATATTCTGGTTCACCAAACAGCACAGCGCATCCGACAATCAGGTTTGCATCCGACACAGTCTTTCCCATTTTTGTGTTACCCACCTTAAACATGTTACGAGGTCGCGATTGTGTTATAATCTTGGCAAATTGTGCGCAGGAGTGCTCGTAGACCTGGGGATTGAAGAAAGCATCTCCGCACACCAGAAAGCTGACAAGTACGTGGTGCGTTTGGATGCTGACGTCCACGCCAAGATGGAAGCCTTTATGAAGAAAGTCAGACAGAATCCGTACACTCTGTTTGTTCTTATTCATGACAACTCCCATGTTGACCTCACAAGGTGAGAACCAGAAACACACAAGGCTGCTGACAGTTAAAGACTGAAGATCTGAGGTGTTATGGCTGTGTATTAGCCTTGTCCTCTAAGTGAAGAAAACACAGCAGCTGTGCAAGACAGAAAAAGGACAAAAAGCTACTTCAAAAGACCATATTAAGTTTTTTTTTTTATTATTTATAACCTATATGTGGCAACAACTGTAGATGGCAGACAGTACATCCTTTATTTAATATGTCAATGCCCTTCAATAACTGCAGAGCTCTGCTTATTTCAAGCTTCTTTTCACGGCCATGAGCACAAATAGGTGGCTTCTTGTTTTTCTCGGGATTCTTTTTACATTGATTAGATGGTATTCTGAGCAAAAGAATTCTCTTTTATTGCATCTGAGATGCCATGAACAGCTGTGTTATGATGTGCAGGGGGTAGCAGGTGGAGAACCGTGGCAGGGGACAAACATTTTGCCCTCCTCTTTCAGTGCTTTATCGGGTTCTGTTTGCCATGGCGAGCTACAGGGCTTGGCTGACCGTGTGGTGAACTGCCAGGAAGTCCTTGATGCCATGAACCTCCTGGTCCTGCAGGTCAGCTGTTTCCCATACACACTGCAGACCCGCCAGTCACGTATCAGCATTCACAACGAAGTTCACTGGCCCACCAGTGAGAGCCTGGTGAGTGTTCATGAAATAATACAGAAATAAATAATCCCAGGAAAATGATTTTTCCACTTCAACAAGCATGTATGGTCAGTTGTATTTCAGCTGCTCCACCTGGTGGCGTCATCTGCACCAACACTCATGGTTTGAATTGCCTCCGTCAGTTTACATTGGCCTTAATTTGATAGGCCTTATTTTGATAACTTTTGTTAATTCTTAGATAAATGAGCATAAATCAACATCTTGGGCACGTGCTATGAAATGTCAGACAGTCCTCTCAAATTGCCTCCAGCAGTCAGTAATGGTCTTTGTCCCAGCAGGGGGAGCAGGAGTTGGCTTACTTTGGCCTGCGGGACTACAGCTGCTCCCTGCAGTGGGGCGTGGCCAGCCCCATTCTGCGCTGCGACGATGCCTTTGAGAAGATGGTTCACACTCTGCTGGAAAGGTGAGTTTGGTCAGAGAGCTGCTGTTATTCATGATCACATCTCATGTGCGTTGTATCGGTGCATTGAGACAAATCCATATTGTGTTTTTATGTTCTTTGCAGACATCCACACCTGCACAGCATGGTGATCCGCAGCTACCTGCTGATTCAGCAGTACACCGAGGCCATGATGGCTCTGACCTCAACGCCATCCCTGAGAGACCACATAACCCCAGAGACCCTCGCCATGGTAGAGGACCTGATCAATGCCCCAAGCAGAGAGGGTTCCCAGGGCCGTGGTCACATGCTGCTTGTTCGAGTCCCGTCACTCCAGCTGGCCATGCTCGCCCGCGAGCGGCTGGAGGACGTGAGGGACAAACTGGGTCTCCAGTATTGTTTCGCCGTGTTGCTGGGAAGTCCTGTCACCGAGCTCACCCTGCCCAGAAGCTTAATCAACCGCCTTAGGGTGAGAACAAAAGTTAAACAGAAGTCATTTTTAATTTGACTGGCTTCCTTTTTAAATAAGGCTGTCTTAATGGTCTTTCACTACAGACTTGGAGAGGTTGTGAGAACGAAGACTGGGTGCCACACACATATGAGGATCTGGAGGGGCTTCCCTGTATTGTCATCCTCACTGGGAAGGATCCTCTTGGAGAAACATTTCCCAGGTATGCTCAGACATCTCATCACTACATTACTCAAAAGAATATCATTTTTCTAAATAAAACTCCTAATTTTCCAGGAGACACACCTTTACAGTCCCTGTTCCTGCACCTGCCACTCGATCCAGTAGAGCATAAGAGCATAACAAACGAATAAATCTAAATCTCTTACCTGTCTAGGTCTTTGAAATACAGTGACCTGCGCCTGATAGACTCCAGCTACTTGACTCGCACGGCCCTGGAACAGGAGGTGGGTCTAGCCTGCACATATGTGTCACTCAGCATGGTACAGGAGCCCTCCAAGTCTGTAGCCCCTCATGAAGCAGATGGAGACAAGACCACAAATGATGGAGATGAGTTGGAAAGACCTCAGAGCAATGGTAGCGCAGCAACCAGAACCTCTGGTGAGTTGAGATATATATATATATATATATATATTCAAATGTTATATAATATGAGGAATGACCTGCCAACTGTTTTGTTTCATCCATGTCTCCACTCTGGCTCCTTGGCAGAGAACGGCGTCAGTTCCTCCGAAGTGTCTGTGCAGAGGCCCTCCACCTCCACCTGTCCAGCTGAAGGCTTCTCAGACATGAGCACTCTAACGCGAGGCTTCAAGCAGGAGTGCGACTCCCCGGGAAGCCAGTTCACCCCCAGCGTCTCCAAAGTCTCCAAGACCCCTCCTTCTTTGTACTCCAGCTCCTCTTCTTCCTCGCCCTCTCCATCCTCCTCCTCCACCCAAAAACCCAGCCAGTCCACACAGTGTGGCCGAGAGACCAAGCCCACCCGCGTGTCCCCGCGGACGGTCATCATGTCCCGGGCAGCGTACAACCTACTTTCGGGGGAGTCCGGGACTCAGCTGAGCTCTTTTTCTCTGCTGCCTCACGCGGACGTGGCCTGGAGCAGTCCCCTGAGGCCTGTTATTACTCCAAACCTGCAGGGGGCAGAGCAGAGCTCATACTACCGCCAGTGGACCACTGCCAGACAGCATCACGCTGACCACGAAGCCCCAGCTGCAGCACATCCGCGACGTTTGCTGCTCAGTGGACCCCCGCAGGTAAACCAGTGCATCATCCGAAATAGTAGATGCATTCATTTATATTTTCAGAAACATTCCTCTTTTTTCTTTAAACACAAAACTAAATCACAACGTCACAAACATTTTATGAGAAGAGGTAGAAGAGGTGTTCCAGTTTTAAGGGTGAACATCACATGACAAATTGTCATTTCATTTTGCTAGGTGGGAAAAACTGGTGCCTACCTTCAGTTTCTACGTATCCTGTATCGAATGCTTATCAGACTACTGGAGGTCGACGTGTATGATGAAGAAGAGGAAGAGGAGGAAGGTGAAGCCCAATGTCTCATATTCATGCGTTTAATATGACCAGATATGTTCTGGAAAAAGCAACAGATTATTACATCCTTTTGTGCTTTGGTCTCCAGAAATATCCGAGGCCACAGCCCCAGTTAATGCCCAGTGGCCCGACATTGAAGAGATTCGAAAGCTTCCCTTTGACCTGAACCCCAGGGATCCCAAGTTCCGGAGGACCAGTCCTGTTTACACTGAAAGAATGAGGAAGGTCTCAAAAGGTCAGCAGAAACACAGACAACGAGGACAGAGAGTAACTGTATTGTGTAATTTAAGGATAACTGCACTTGAGCAGCTTAACTGTGAGTTACTTTAAACTTCTACTTTATTATTATATTAAAAGTATAATTGCTAATGTTTGATTTTCTTTGGCTATCTGAAGACTTTCAGCGAAATGCAGAAATACCAGCCAAGCGTGAGACCAAGTCCATACGTCTGACCAGGTTCGCGGCCCACAATGCTTTTCATCACTGTGAACAGTGTCAGCATTACTGCGAGGCAGGCCCTGCTGCACAGGTGAGCACACGCGCGGGCACATGCGCCCAAACCTGCTAATACGTTTGAAAGCCTGAAAGTCTTTCACTTTCTTCGCTACTAATGCGCGTGTGTGGGTGCTTGCCTTCAGCTGTCGGAGTGCACCTTCCATACTTTCACCTTTTGCTCGTCCATGCTGGGCGAGGAGGTCCAGCTCCAGTTCATCATTCCTAAAACCAAGGAGCAGCACTTTGTCTTCAGTCAACAGGGGAGCCACTTGGAGAGCATGCGTCTGCCGCTGGTCTCCACCAAGGTACGTTTACCGCGGGCACGTTGAAGTATTTGTGCACAGAGGTGTAAAAGTCAGGGAAGAAATCCTTGCTGTTTTATAAGTAAGCTGAGCGCGTCTGTGAGTGGAGACGATGAGGAGCTCGCTGCAGCCTGTTGACAGTTCTTCTGTCTTTCAAGGACCCTTTGCTCTTAAAGAGTCCCGTCTTCACCCCAACCATGGGACGCCACGAGCATGGCCTGCTCAATCTATTCCACGCCATGGAAGGCACCTCTCATCTGCACATTCTGGTGGTCAAGCAATTTGAGATGCCTCTGTACAGGAAGTACTGGCCTAACCACATTTTACTCGTCCTGCCAGCTATGTTCAACAGCGCCGGAGTTGGTGAGCAAACTATGTCTTTCTGCCAACAGCCAAACAGCCATCCACCGCTGTCTTTGCAAGTGCATGTGATGGTAGCTCACTATCCTTGTGTGTGTGATAGGGATTTTTAGATACATTTGTCTAAAGTAGGTATAAGGTTAACTGCTGGCTTAACCAATAGGTTATCATTAGTCATCATGTGTGAAAGCAGAGGCAGCCATGGTAGTATGGTCCAACTGAAATGAAGAGTCAGAGAATTTCAGGTTTGCGCTCCCGTTTATCTGCCTGGCAGTCAAAAATTTAAACAATCTCTTAAAGGTGCTGCACGATTCATGATCAAAGAGCTGTCCTACCATAACCTGGAGCTGGAGAGAAACCGGCTGGAGGAGCAGAGTGTCAAGAGACAAGAGGTGTGGCCATTCATTGTCATGATGGATGACTCCTGTGTCCTCTGGAACAGCCACCAATCAGCAGACAGCCGGTAGAACCTCTCTCTAATTTGCCAGTTTTGCAGGTTCACTCACAGGGTTGATTTAGAGGAGAAATGAAGCATTCCTACTTTGTGCGTCTTTCAGAGGGACATCAGACGGGGACTCAGTTTTCACCAACATGTCTCTGAAAATGGTGCTGCAGCATATGGAAAACACACCGAAAATCTCCCAGTATGCTATGTGTGGGATTCGAAAGTGGAACAGCGGCATAGCCCGCAGATCCCACAGCCAGCCCTTCAGTCGATGTCACCTCCACGACTTTGTCATGCTTAACGTGGACCTGACGCAAAACGTTCAATATGACCTTAATCGGTAAGTCAGGGGATGAACAACGTGTAAGTCAGTTATACAATTTGATGGTTTGTGCATTCTGCTATTGTGTTTTTGTTTTAACTCTGTTTGCAGATATAGTTGTGAGGAAGTGGACTTCAACCTGAGGGTGAACAGCAGTGGGCTGCAGCTGTGTCGCTTCAACTGCTTCAGCCTCATGAAGAAACTAATTCCAGTTGGGGGAAGCAAAGACTTCATGGTGAAACCAAAGTTAATGGTGAGCTTCTTCTGTTTAACCTACGGTGCAGCAGAAGTAGGTCTTCCTTGCATGTTCTGCATGCAAAAAAAAAAAAAAAAACATCTAACACTACCTGTAAACATGCCTCTTTTCTGTCTAGGAAATGGAAAACCTTGCTCCGATTAGCCCCTCCCAGTATGTCTGTGCCCCTGACAGCGAGCAGACCCTCCTGGATGCACCTCCACACTTTCTGCTGGAAAGGTTCCTGCAAAGCTGCAGCCACAGGCTCTTTCCCAAGGCTGTTCAGAACAGAACCAACCCGGTTCTGTCCATCGACAGCTTCCTCAACATCAGCCCAGAGGTGAGAATTGTTTGAAGTTTGCGGCTCCTCCTCCGCCGAGTAGCCAAATTATATTTGAAAGCTTCCTTTTTGACTCTAACATTGTCTGTATTTTTACCTGTTGTTCTGCCGGCTACTGCAGAGGGCTTACTTCAAATGACAGCAAAGTTCCTAAAAGCCAAGTTCTGGTCAGAATACTCTGACCTGCATCCATTCACACTTGCAAATAATGAATGCTAATTGCTATTACATACTTGCCCTTCTTTGGTAAAGATGTCAAGTGCACCCATTAGAGCTCATTAGAGCTTCACTCTTTTTTTCTTTTGAGTAAAAATGTACTTGTCATCCTCATTTCCCCGATTTAAGTAGACCTGATGGACAGGGATGTGTTGTTGTTGCAGATTTCTGTATGCTACATCAACTCTCGACCACACTCCACCAACCTGAAACACGAGGGCCTGGTGTTCAGCGGCCTCCTTCTGTACCTCTGTGACTCCTTTGTCATCTCCGGATTCCTCAAAAAGTTCCATTTCCTGAAAGGTGACTCATCAGTGCATTTACTGCCGATGTTTTTGTTGTTGTTGTGCACTTCTGACTTTTTTTTCTTCTTTTTATCGTTTTTTTTTTTGCTTCTATCGCATCCACAGGCTCCACCCTCTGCGTGATCAGCCAGGATCGAAGTTCCCTGCGTCAGACCATCGTCCGGCTGGAGCTGGAGGACGAGTGGCAGTTCCGCCTGCGGGATGAGTTTCAGACAGCCAACTGCAGCGAGGACCGGCCCCTCTACTTCCTGACGGGAAGTCACGTTTGAAGACGCAGCAGAAACACAATCACAGTTGATAACAGATTTGATTCCAGATGAGAGGGCAATCGCAGTGCGCCTACTGAAACACGAGATCCAAAGTGCCCCAGAAGTGGACACATGGTCAGCTAACATCTCTAGAGCATTGTTCAGTACTTGCTTGTGTTCAGACTCGTCTCCACTTGTGTACAGATGAAAAAAAGAGAGAGAAAAACGCACATCTGGAACTGAACTGTGCTGTTGTATTTTCGCAGAAGGGGTCATTGTCCTTCTATTGATGATTGTAAGTGAATGGAACATTGACAGTGTGCCCTATAAAGGGTACATTTGTTTATCTCAGGGTTGAAATGGAGAACCAAGGAAGGTCACTTGTGGTAATGATTTTTGGCATCAACTCATTGGCACCAAAGACTGCACCTCGCCTTGTCTCTTCTCACAGCGCTGTTGAACTCCAGGAAGCTCAATGACGATCAAAGGTCATGCAGAGTCAGGGATCGGACTTTTTTTGGATCTTTGTCTCTTGAAGAAGTTTTTTAGCTGGCGTAAAGGACACGTTTTCTCCTGTGCCTCCTAAAAATGGTTACGTTGTATCGATAATCCACCTGATGAGGATGTGTGTATGTCCCAGTGTATCTTTCAATCACGAATGTATCCAAAGACTAATCAAAACGTTGTATCAAGAACGTAGAATGTTAAAGGGGACAGCTATGATGCAGGCCTACAATCCGGTTACCCGCCGAGCCTGCAAGTGTCAGATCAGACATGAAGCTACGCGCTAATTTAAGCCACATCACATAAGTTGATGCTATGGTAACCACTGCCAAATCTGCCGCTCCCGGCCGTGCCTGGGATCGCACCTCTTGTCGGAACCCTCATCTTCTGGTTCTCTAGTGATGCCTTGCTGCCATCCCCACTGCTATAATCTGCCATCTTTTGTCGCCAAAACAAAGGGTAATAGAATTCAATATGATAAAAATGTTTAAAAAGCTTTAAATAAGGTCAAAAGCAGCTGACTCGACTATTTCATGTACTTGAACGTAGAATGTTTTTATATGTTTCTGCACAGGGTTGTCTGAAGATATGCCTTAAGTGATATTTCCCATAGTCACCACTCAAGTTGGTAATATTTTTTGACCAATGAGAATGAAGAACCTACTAAATGAGGCATTTCTTTTGTCTGAGTGAAGAGAGGAAATGACATAATTTGCTGTTCTACTACTGTACTGTTGAAAGCTTTGTTTACATTATTAATATATTATCCCCTTGACCACTGAGGGTTACTGATGATTTGTTTCAAAAGTCCTGTATAACATTTGCCAGTATATTTTGGTCATAATAACTTTGTGCATTTTATGTCATGTTGCAATGGCAAGAAGAATCTACCTAGATGTATCCTTAACCAAATGTCTGTATTCCTTCATGTATTTGTGTTGTATTTTTATTGAAAATGAAAATCAAGTCCATGAGGGATTCTTATTTATTTTACAAGCATTTTGGACTGATAATCGTGTTGAAGTGTAATGTTTGATTGCACGATGGGCTCGCTTTAACTCTGAGCGAGCGTGTCCTCCTGGGAAAAAAAAAAAAGAAAAAAAAAAACATCCGTGAGGGCTTTGCACAAAACCTAAAGAATGATTGTTAGATCTACTGAATGTCATTGGGTTGGGGGTCGGGAATGTGAACTTGCACTATACAAGTTGCCAGCTGAAAAAAAAAGGAAGAAAATCCCAGTTTCAAATGAACCGCAAATGTCCGAATACAAAACCGGTGAGCAAACCTTAACTTAAAATAATCAATGATCCATAGAATATGTCCTTCTGTTAGTAATTTAAACACTTAATATGCAACTTGCTCTCACAATCTTCTTTGAAATGTGTTTGATAACCATGTGTAGCCCAGCGGTAGCCTTGGTGTCTGGGACATCTACCTCATGTTTGCCATTGTGGTAGCAGGTTGTGAATATGTGACATTAGAGCCATGCTGTTGTTGTTGTTGTTGTTGTTGTTGTTGTTGTCATCGTTGCTGTTGTTCTCGTGGAAAACAAATGTAATAAGATGGATCCTGAAATTCTCTGTGTGGTCTGCGTGTATTTTAATCTACATTTTTCAAAAATACCTGTCTTAGCAATCAACAGAGTGTCTGTTTTAGAGTCCAGTATTGGATTTTGCATCATTTAGTGATTGGAATCAAGATAAAATGATGTCATATAAGCTATGGTGCCAGGGGTGGGGGGGACTAATTGGATTTTACCAAGCATCCACAAGCATTTCCAGATAGTAGCCTTGACTGGAAAGCTGGTGATGTCTGACATATTGCTTATGGAGCCTGCATAAATGCTGCAGATGGATAGGATGGATTTCAGCTAGATAAAGGAGCTGTGGTGGTTGTTTGTGGCAATCAGATGCCTTTATAGGATCACAAGATTGAAGATGATTGGGGTTAAGCTCCACAGTGAGCACCTCCCAGGGTTTGCCTCACCTGGCAAACCCTGGGAGGTGCTCACTGTGGATGACAATATGTAATGACAATATTAATAACAACCCTCTTAACAAGGTGGTTCTTCAAACAGACTTGTCTGTTAGATATAATACAACTCGTTGACCTGGTGTCAAACGAGTTGTATTATATCATCCCCCTCTGCGACCCGTATCTGGTGGATACCAGACACATCGAGACCATTTCCGGTTGCCCCCAGCAGCAGCCTGACCCTCTGTCACATCAAAGTGTGCTGGAAAAGTGTGTTAAGCTTCAGCCTATTAATAATGGTACTTCATGTCTACTTTTTTTTTCCCCTAAGAACTACAGTACATCCTTGCACAATGACCCCCCTCCTGTCCCGTTATATGTCTCCGCCACCCCGCTGTGACCATACACACTGACCCCTACTGTCGCCACGTGCAGAAGAGCTCTTTCATGGCTCCACTGGCTTCATTGCACAGGGGCATTAACGGCTTAGGGCCGGTACTATTTCAGCTATGCAGTCATATTAGAGCACACTTTCCATCAACCTACAGTCCCTGTGAGGTTTAACACAAGGCTATTTTCAGCCAACTGCGAGCAGCAGTTTCTGGCATGCTGACCCCGGTGCCTTATATCTGCTCTTTTGATAAAAAAGAAAATACACTGTGCTCAGTGTTCAAGGGAGTTACATCACTGAGGATTCCATGTGTACCCAAGTGGTTTATTTAGGAAGTCTATGAAGCTGAAAGAAGGGCAAAGGGCAGGACTGCACCAATGTATCAAGATAGACTACATATTGTTAATTGTTTTTTAAGAGATATGCAGTTGTTTGAGGGGTTTTTTTATTTTTTTTAGCTAACATTTTATAATTTGTTTGGGAGGAAAACTTTTAATTTTAAGATGTTTTCTTCTCCCTGAGAGACACGCATTTAAAACATATATATAAATGAACTATACGGCTGAGTAAATATTTCTTGGTATAAAAGAGCATGGATGATGGGTGCTCATTTGGAAAATCACATTATCATTGAACAAAAGGAGGATTCCAGATTCCATGCAGTGACAGAGTGATTGACACAGTCGCACGCCTCATTAAAATAACGTTCTAGGCTTGATTTGTCTTCGCATCTTAAACTGTTCCACTTTCCTCCTCCTATGTATTCCTGCCTCCTGCCCAGCAACTTTTGGGATAAACTCCAGCACCAACTGTGACCCTGATTCCTGATTAGGAATAAACTGTGGTTAACAGCAAATAAATAAATAAATAAATAAATAAATGGGTGGATGGATAGCACAAAATGACTCCTCCCTCTTGGCAGGATACTCGAATTACTCTCTGGCTTCCACAAACAATCTGTGGCAAAGCTCATCTGTCTGAGTTTATTTGGCGCCGTGTGCGTGTGTTTGGGGTTGGGGGGTGGGGGTCAAGGTAAGTGGAGTTTCAGGGGATTACTCACATCCACAACTGGAGCAATGCATATGCTATCAGCAGCTAAGCCTCCGGGCGAGTTTGTGTGTGTGTGTGTGTGTGTGTGTGTGTGTGTGTGTGTGTGTGCGTGTGAGAGAGAGAGAGAGCGTGAGTGTGTGTGAGGCCATTCCGGGGACTAAAATCCCAACACTGTCACATAATGAGAGGAAGCATGACCCTGAAGTGATACATGGGCCATGTAGCGAGCTCTGGACACGCTCAAGGTTGTGAGAAGCTGGTACTTTACGGAAAAAGTCACAGGTGCAGCAAATATTGACAAAAGGAAAGAGCAATCCTATATTTTGACAGAGTATTCCAGTGTTAAGACACAAAGCATCGCTGGAGACAGAATGTGACCTAGTCTCTGTTTAATGATCGGTTAAATACAGCATATTACACTCAGGTCAATAATGCGCATATAGCAGGACTTACTACACTAGAGACATGTTTTTTTTTTAAATCTCAAAATTGCTGCACTTGAAACAGAATCATTGCTTCACCTTTTTTTTTTCGATGGAGCGTACTGCAGCGTCCTGTCAAAAAACACAGAATCAAGACTTGTCCTTTTTGGCGCGGTGATGTACAGTTGGGGACGCTGGATGAAGGCCGGGCAGAGCAGACAAAACGGAAACAGGAGATCTAAATCTGCCGTGCAGTACGTTGCTGAAGGTCTGGCCGCCAGTCGGGTCTGACGGACGCCAACTCAACCACGGTGGCCAGCCCGCTGGATCATTGTCGGCGAAGCAGAAACAAAAAAGGACCGACGACCAGGTTCCACTGGTGAAACTCTGCATCTCTGAAGCATCTCCACTGTTCACTCTCCGCTTGTATCTGTGCATTGCTTCATTCCCATCATTGTGTCTAGCACCTTTACAGCTGATAAACAACAGTAACCACCAACATGTTTACCTATAAATAAACTCATAATTCTGATAATACTCAAACGCTGGGATACATTTTCTTACATAAGATGAGATGCCTTGGAGAAGTGACAGTACAAACTAAAATAGTGCAAATTCACATTCTTTGTCAGTAGTGGACTCCATTTTATACATTAGCAGAACTATTTGGTGTGCATAAAAGCTAGAATGGAAAAGTGAAAGTGCATGCAAGTGGTTGAGGGAGGTGAAGTCTGACATTTTGGCAAATATGAGCATTTGCTCCCTTGACAAGAGCTAAAAGGGGGGGAGAAAAGGACAAAGCCATTCTCACATCTGTGGTGAAAACATTTTAGAGCATGTAAAGACTGAAAAACGAAGGGAATATTACAAAACACCAGCCAAGGATTAGACAGTGTGACGCTAACAGTTCAGTCATGTGACCTGACATAAATGTGGCCTCTTCTTATCGAACTCTCACAGTGCGAGTCAGCATATTTCCCATGACGTTGGCCCACTGCAGCCACGTGTAAACCGATGAAAAACATCTAGACATTTAAACAAGGAAAGTACAAAATATGTAAATAAAAACAAAAGAGGGGAATGAAAGACAATCCCTGAGGGCTAAAATCCTACTGATATCAGTACTGTCAACTGGAAAGTTAATGTACACAACAGAAAAACACTGCACACGATTCTGCTTTTCACCTGTGAAATGAGCCGATATTTTCCATTAATAAGAACATTATTGATAGTAGGAGCACGTACAATGACTTATCTGTATAAAATAATTAGATGCTGAATTCAATATGAGGTGTGCTTTCGAAAACAAAATGAGTGCTTCTTTTTTGCTTGTGGCAGGAAAAAAAAAGGAAGGACTGGAGCGTTAAGATAAAAGAAAGTCAATAGAGGGAAGGAAATGGTGTAAATAGAATCAGGTAGAGAGGGTAGGAAAAAGGACGGATGGAATACAGGGAAGGATAAATGGAATGATAGGAAAAAAGGTGGACAAGAAAAACAGGAAAAATCATGAATAAAAAGGGAAGGAATTGAGGATGGAATCATAAATAAGACGTGGCAACACTAAACGGAAAGCTTTAAGAATACAAGTGGTCGAAAGTGAGCAGGTAAAACTAACAGGTAAAACAGGTAAAACTCGGCTTTTCTTTCTTTCTCATCAGGAGAGGTCCTTGAGCCGGCTCCCCTGTTCAATGACCGCCTTGGCAAACTGTTTGAAGACCCGATCCATGTAGGTGCTCTGGCGAGGCCACACCCCCTCCAGGAAGCCGATGTGGCCACCGTGACAGGTGATGAGGAGGGCCAGGTTGGGATTCTGCTTCACAGCCTCCACTGGAATTGCTGCAGAGGACGGGAGGAGACGAGTCATTCAGGCCTCATATTCCACCAAACCGCATTTAGAAAAAACAATCTAGCACACAAAAAAAATGGTCCAAAGGGCTAACCGTGGGAGGGGGAGAAGACGTCATCGGCAGCGTTCAGACACAACATTGGCACCTGCACAGATTTGAGCCTGTGAATGGGACTGGCATCATGGTAGTAATGATCGTTGCTGGGGTAACCGAACATGATGGAAGTGAAGCGCTCGTCAAATTCCCGAATGGTCCTGGCCTGCGGTGGGCACAGTCACCAGAATAATGAGCTGCTTTGAAAGAAGAGCAGGGCACTCAAGGAAAAGCCTCAGTGCAACTCGACGCCCACCTTCATGACATGATCCATGTCGTAACACTTTTCAAGCACTGGCCTGTGTCTGTGGGGAAGAAGCAAAATAAGACTCCAACTGCGGTGAGCATAGAAAATGGACACTCCACACCAACACTGATACTTGATATATAAAAACATACAAATTAACTATAAAGCAAGAGCCAGATCTGGGAATTCAGCCGACCTGTGCACAGAGGCCTGTAGGCAGCTGGTGAGGTAGGAGTTGAAGAGGAAACGGTCCAGGGGTTTCTCCAGTGAAGCGGTGCACTCAAACACATCCCAGCCAGCTGAGAAAACCACCACCCCTTTCAGGCAGGTCTCCCGACCCTTCCGTCCTAGGTAGTTGGCGAGCATCATCCTGAATAATGCAGAGAGGAGAGATTCTGAATACCTGCACCAACAACAAGCAGCACACGTGCACTGATCAGACTGAGCTCCGACAGGAAGTCCGAGTGTGACGTTATCTCTTTTTAAATCTTTGGTGGAGGTGAGAAATAAAAGTAATAATCATCCTCAAGCACACTTGAATTTTTCTGACTTTTAGTGGTGTAACAGTTGAGAGAATATAGCAAATTACCCGCCCATTGAGACTCCAGCCGCCATGACTGGAGCTGCCTCATAACTCCTCTGGATGTGCTCAATCACGGTCTCCAGGTCCTCCGTGTTGGCTGCACAGTAGGTCCTGGGAGTCTTGGTGGGACAGAAACACAATGCACACAATTTATTCAACCCCATAAGCTATTCTGAACAAGCTCGGTTGATTTCGCTGCAAACTAAAATGGCAAAAGGAAAAAAAAAAAAAAAAAAAAAAGGCAAATTCAGCTGGTATTTAAGACAAAGATGCCTCTGTTGGAAGCGATCCTTTCAAAACAATGCATGATATTCACATGCAGTGGCTGCGGGGAAGCACATTCAGAGGAGCGCGCGAATGCTAAACCCTTAGCGTTGCGGCGGCTCAGTTCCCAGCAGAAACGAGAAAAACCCGCCCTCGCCAGGGCCAGTTGACACGTTGCCAGGGTTACAGAGATTAAACTTTGTCTCCAGGCAGCTTAGTCAGCTCAAATTCATGATATGACCTAGAATCAAATATTTAAATTAAAGTGCCGTTTTCTTTTTCTTTTCATTTTTTTGCACAGCTGCAGATTTTTTTACTGTTGCAGCGGAGACGGACGGGCACGAATTAACAGGCAATGAGAGGGATGTTTGATTAATCGTCGTCTTCTCCTGCCTGGT
Organism: Pao palembangensis; assembly: GCA_015343265.1. Lineage (NCBI taxonomy): Eukaryota > Metazoa > Chordata > Actinopteri > Tetraodontiformes > Tetraodontidae > Pao > Pao palembangensis. The sequence goes on from CM027093.1 coordinate 8,276,605, forward strand.
GCTCTGCAACGATGCGCTCAATCCGACATGTACAAACAGAGGTGGAGGCCTACAAATCGCCACAAGTTGTGTAAAGACACATGAAGCCAGCTGTGAGCACAGCACGTGCACAGTGAGGTCAGAGGTCTCTGAGTCAGCATTAAAATACAACATCAGCAACTCAATCCCTGCTGTGTGAGAACTTTTCTGGGGTATTTTCATTCCCGGCTCCCCGTGGGCTACGAGACAGGTGCAAGACACACACACACACACCCTCAGCACACGAACCGTCGTCTGTCACACACTCTCCCTCTGAACACAGACCGGGTGAGAGAAATCAGCCTTACCAGCAACACCTCACCGGACACTCCTCTGTTGTTGAAAACCACACACCTGGGGAAAAAACAGGAAAAATAAGCTGGCGTAAACTGTTGTTTGTTCCACTGACTCAAATCTAGCATTTCCAAATGATCGATTTTCCTTTATTTCATTTAATCAAAGTAAATCAAAGTGCGTTACATGCAAAAAAAATAAATAAATCACACCTAATCATATAGAAAGATAATAAAAGAGGGCATGTTTAAAAGGCACGTGTAACTACGTATGAGATTCAAAATGTGGAACAAAAAAATTCAATGATTTGTTTGTTGTGAATGCAGCCGCTGCCACGGTCATGTCTGCGGTCGTATGAATTTGCTCTGTCAAACTGGGGGGAACAAAGCAGGGATAAAAATTTCACATCTTTTTTTCCCAGTTTACTCAGTCACAGTAGCAGACAGTGTTTTTGAGACTGGAGATAGATTCTCTGAGGTCCTCAGACACCAAGAAAATGCATGTGAGCCTTGAAAACGTGATAAGTCTTAGCTGTACGTAATATTAACTAATTCAGTCGTCATTGAATGTCATATTTGACCTTTGACCTTAATGACTCAAAAGCGCAAGGATCATGCTACAGGCTACACATTTGTCCCGTTAAGAGAATAAAATAAAGAAAATCAAAAAAGAAAATCAATCGAGCAGAAATTGTGATGAGGTGCGCCGAGCACTCTGCTGTTGTGGTCGAGCACAGGGTCCCTCCTCATCCCGCTTTTCTCACCACTCGTCTATCATCAAATGCACTCAGACTCGTCGACTCAGACCATCGGCAAGGTGTGGCTGCGTGGAAGAGATGGAGAGTGAGGAGGCTGGGGGCCTGAGCACACACTCGGAAGCTTGTCTAAGCTAAGCTGCAAAGCTCGTGCGGGGATAAGCTGTAATTCGTTGAGCAACGCAGAAAGGGGTGAGGGGTGAAAAGATGCTGAGTTTGCCGGCTCTCTTCCCAAATCAGGGTGGAAGAACGAGTTCAGAGAACACAGTGAACAGGCTTTAACAGAGGGAGGAAGGGGAGGGAGAGAGAGAGAGGGAAAAAAGCCTCCATCTGTACTCTTCAAGCTTGTGCTGCTTTTTGGCTATATACAAAAGCAGCTCTTAACACAAAGAGGAACTGTTTATCTGTGCACTTCTTCCAAGGGCCTAATTGCTGCAGTTACGTAAAGCCTGCATCAGTATGCTGTTGCGGAGAGTGTTAGCTGTGTGATTTAGCACCAAACGGCGGCCAAGACCACCTACCTGTAGCCCAGATCCCGGCTCTGCTGGACCATGTGCAGAATGTAGGACTCTCTGCTGGTGCCGGTCAGACCAGGGAGAAGCAGGACCGTGGGCCTGGTGGCCAGGTCGGGATGAGAGGAGCTGTCGTCATTGTCAAACCAGTCCAACGAGATCTGTCCTCCATCTGCTGCCTTAATGAGCTCACTGCAGAGATGGACAGGACACGCCTCTCAGATTTCTCTGTCTGCACAGCTTTCCGTCTGTTTCATTCAAACGTGATTACATCAAATGTACATGATTTCTATCCTTTATTGTAATGAAATGAAAGAAACTGGATTAGGAAAGGACCTAGTTGCATTAACAAGACTGCATTAATTAGCCACTGTTTGCACTGCATCTGTACGTTTTGCAACACAGCAAGTTAAGAAGGAGCCTTAAGAAGGAGAGCGAGTGGCATTTATGATCTATCAATTTCCAGGCTATAAGAACCAGTTAGATGAGGTCATTTAACACACTCAGCCGCCAGCATGAAATTACAGAAGCGCCATTAAATATACACCTGACTCGAGTCAAAGCAGGGTGACCAGCACACATGGGGGCGGGGGGGCGGGGAGGGGTCTCATTCTCCGCTCAGAAAACAAGGTGAGTGGAATTTCACCCAGGAGGCATGGGCAAGTGTCCGTCCTTGCATCCACCTTGAGTAACTCCATTATGGGGGCTAGGTTTGGTGTGTGTGTGTGTATTTGGAAGGGGGGGGGGGCGCATTGGTCCCTGTGGTCCCCAGAGGTGATATGTGATAATAACTCCACTAAACGTGACATTAGGCATACCAGTAAGGAGACACAGAGGCATCCTTGGGAGAAGGCGGACAAGGGGGGGGGGGTGGCAATATCAACGAGTGAGATTAACTCTGTCGATGTTTGTGTTCATTAGACAAATGACAAGAACCACTTTTTATTGAGTTAAACGTTTCAATTAAGAATTTTTAACTGCCATTGGCTGATAATCTAGGACAATAACAAGGGCCGATTTGTCTCCCCTATGGTACACGTACAGTTAGAATGAGGGTTTGCAGGAAAAGGCAAAAAAAAAAAAAGTTAAGAAATCTAATATTAGAAAGCAAATATTTTTTACAGGGTGCATAGTTGGGACAATGAAACCCTAGGTGAAAGTACAATGAAATGCTCTGTGTTTTCTCTCTGGAGCTTTGGAGTGTTGCCTAACAACGAGACTGGGATTTTGCACATTTGCTGAAAGAAAGAAAGAAAGAAAGAAAGAAAGAAAGAAAGACTGAGCAGGTCCTGATGATCTGGGGTCAGAGAATCTGGTGAAGGTGTCTGAACATTAGAAAAGCTGCTGAATGATGCAACCACTGGCTGTGTCAAAGGTTTTGCACCAACTTGAGTCCTTTCGTCGCTGGGATGAGGGATGAGCGGATCAGTCGGAGGGAGGACTTACTTTCTATAGACAACTCCAGGCTTGGCTGTGACAAAGGGTCTCAATAGGGTCTGGATGCGGCTCTCCCAGCACCAGAAGGTGGGGTAGTAGGTCTCTGACACCACGGGACAATGCTCCCTCAGAAACTGGTAGAACTTTTTACCTCCAGAGATGAGCTGTGGCTTCTGCAGAAATCCATGAGGGAACCGATTAAGCACCAAAAGTGGAATTAAAACGATTAAAAAGAACATTTTAAGCTCTTTTCCTGCTTTAAATGGTGGTTGATTACAACCTCAGAAAGTAACATTTGAGAGAGGATTTCAGCTTTATTCCATGACTGATTTATCCTATTTAAGTCATTTTTTATCATTTAGCTTAATTCAGTGTCAGTGTACATGCGTATTAACACGTTTGCATTAACCTACAAACACTTTATCAATTGCATAATAATAACAAAAAGGTCTGACATTTTAACAAAAGTAAAATTACACACTTCGTACAAAATATATGCACTGACTTGTACAGTACATTTTCATTGAAAACCGAGAAAAGTGACACATGATTAAATACTTTAAATTTCATGTATTATAATAGTAAACAAATGCATGGAGAAAAAAACAAAACAAAATTAGTATTACATAAAACCCGCTTAGCTGGCATTGCACAAACCCTTCTACCGGCTTTTCGAGCCATTATACAATAATGTTGGCCCAGTTTTATCCGTAACGATATTAACATAATTGTGATTTTCTTGAGGCACTGGCTGATTTAATGCAGGGTTGGCTGCAAAAATACCGAGCATTAGATTCATTTGGGAGTCAGGAGAGCCGTCGCACATGCCAGCGCTGCCGTGGAAAAGATGCAGAATAATCGAATCCTGCATCAGCAAAAGCGCCGGTCGGGCGGACCTTCGCGCTTCCGTTACAGTCTGACTTGCATTAAAACGGGGCATACGAATTTCAGGCTGATAGATATGCTTACCTTCGCTACTAAAATTAAATAGTAGCAGGTGTATGCTGCGCTAAAGCCCAGCACAAGAGACAGCCCGACCCCCGAACCGAACAGACCAACTTTCACTTGATTTTCCAGATAATGTGACAGATCCCGTGTCAAAATATTGAAGTCGAAGTCCAGCGAGATCATTGCAAGTTCCCTGTTTTGAACAGCTCGGGTTCGACAGCTCGGTGGAAAGTCGGCTGTGTGTGCCTGCCTCAAGAGCTCACAGTGAAGGAGACAGTCAAGGGGACCCGATGCTGTGCGATACACTGCATGACCAGGAGGGGTCGCTCTTTCACCACGAGCGAAGCTAAGCACACTTGTCGCCCCCTGCTGTCAGTACAAGTAATGTGCGTCAAAAAGGTGCTTCGTTTTCTGTTCTGGAGTGTAAATTAAAATGAATTTTTTTTTTTTTTTTTAAATACAACCCTGCTAAAAAATTACAGGAGCACAAGAGTCTCCAAGATTTTATCAAAGGCCAAAGTCCCTCAGGTATCCGGAACACCACAACATCACGTGGCCCATTATCAACATTTACTGACATTTTTATTTAAATCATTTCGTCCATCATTTAAATTCTTTCATCCTTTTTTCGAGTTATTTTGCCAGCCAGACAGCCAGACAGACACCAGGTAATAAATCCTAAAATAAAATATATCTTAGTTAATCTGTTCTTGTAAATAATTGCTTGTTTTAAATCTTGGAAAATATAAAGTACAAATCAAATGCCACACATTTTAACATACCAAGTCTATCGCAACGGGAAACTGCGCAGGGGCGCAAGTGCGCAGACTGTCTTGTTTTCCAAGCGTCGAGTCTTCTTCGGTTATTTCCGTTAATTTCCGGGGACGGCGGTCGTTCCACTGAAACCCAAACGATGATTGACAATAATGGCGACACGTCTATTCTAAGTTGACTCCTGGGAAACATCTCTGGCTAAGAACGGGAACATTTAATATGAATTTTCAGCAGCACGGGTAGTACAGACAAGGAGAAACAACTGTTCAGAGGAGTAACTCTACATTTTACCCATCGAGAAAGGAAATGTTAGCCAGGAGGTTTATCCCGCTAACAGTGCGATAGCTTGGAACTCGACTCGCTAGCTTGCTAAGTTGAAGAGGTGGCATTGTTGTGTGTGAAGTGCAGGAGAGCACCCTTCTTTGCGATCCACATATGGTAACAACGTGACGTTTTGACTGGTTTTTATGGTATATATTTTGGTGTCATCTGGAATCCCATGGGGGCGTTGGCTTAGAATTAATGCTGTCTTATTTGAAGTGTTTTTGTAAAGGGGTTCGGCTACGTTGCTAACTCGGCTAGCAGGCTCTGAGGATTGTTTCAGTCCTGTTGTGTCTTGTTTGCGGTTCCATTTAGAAATCTGTCTTTCTCTAAACAATAGCCTGCTAGCCGTTCGCTGGCATATCGATCAAGATTTTGTTCTGTGGTTTTGCGAGTCTTTACTTTTTGTAAATGACCACCGGCAGAAATAACCGAGCGATGATGGAAGGAGTGGGAGCGAGAGTAGTCCGCGGACCCGACTGGAAGTGGGGGAAGCAGGATGGTGGAGAAGGACATGTTGGCACCGTGAGGAGTTTTGAAAGTCCCGAGGAGGTTGTTGTTGTCTGGGATAATGGAACGGCTGCCAATTACCGTTGTTCCGGAGCTTACGACGTGAGAATACTAGATAGTGCTCCAACAGGTAACTTCGTGCTTTGCTTTGAAATGTTTTCCCTCTTTTCATGCAATGGAATTGATCTGCAGCAGACACCGCCTGTGACATTACAATAGGCAACCAGTCAACGAGAAGTATTATTATTATACATCATTTATCTAATTTTGTAAAGGTGATGTACAAAATTACTTTATTCTGTTTGTAAAGACCAGATAGGTTCTATTTGGATGAAGAGTGTGTCTTTCAGGCAATCTTTGTCTCCACACAAACTGTAACAGACAAGCTTTGTGAGGATTTACAAGATTATGCATGTTCAAGGCCAACAACTAATCTTGCACAGCTTTTGACTACATATTCCCCGTCAAGGCTAATATATTGCCCAATATTTATTTCATAAAGTAGTTCAGATAGGTTTTTGGTGTTTAACTTGGCTCAGAAAGAAACAAGTTAAATGTGGCTTTCATCCTATTAAGATATTTTTATCTAATAGTCTGGATAAGGACTGTTATCATGTGCTGCAAGTCACAGTAAAAGTGTATTTAAAATTGGGGAAAGCATTTGTATCAATCTTAAAATAAACTATCTTATCCTCCTTCAGGTATCAAGCATGATGGAACCATGTGTGACACCTGTCGTCAGCAGCCCATCATTGGTATTCGATGGAAATGTGCTGAGTGTACAAATTATGACCTTTGTACAACTTGTTACCATGGAGACAAGCATCACCTGAGACACAGATTCTACAGGATCACCACCCCAGGCAGTGAGAGGTTGGTCGACTCCCCAATACTTAATGTTTTTTTTTTTTTTGTTTTTTCCTAAAATATTCGCGGTGTAGACATGTTAAGTGTGCCTTTCTTTGTTGTCTGTATAATATTGGCGAAGAGGTTTTTGCGTCCTGCTTAACAGGCAGGCAGAATCTGTCTCTATACTCCCTATCCCTCAGTTGCCTGGCAACAACTCATTTAAGAGTGGCCATATATTAAAAAAAAATAATATGGTAGTATGTGGAATTTGGCCATATTTCCAAGACTTTAAGTGTTGCAAATACAAGAAATGTGCAGCTTCCTATTTAATACAAATACAGGAATCTAATTATGAAGATATGATAATAAAAACATAAGATCTTAGACGTATTTGGCTTATACTCCAGTCCTCAGATGAACATTGGTCACTGCCAAAATAATAAAAGCATTATTTCTTTTTGGTCTGTTTAAACAAGCTTTTTTTTTGTTTTGTTTTGTTTGTTTTTTTGTTTGTTTTTGTTTGTTTTTCTTTTTTTGTTTTTTTACTTCTTTTACAACAGATCATTTATAGACAAGGTCAAGTCAGAATTGTTATAAAGAACTGTATTTGGACATTGAACAAATATGCACGCTGACAAAATCCTTGTCAGCATTGTTGATGTATGGTCTCAGGCCCAGTTTAGTTAGCCACCATTGTCTAGTTGAAGAACACATGGCCCAACAGCTGGTAGCCTTTCCAGCTTTTCAGAGTCATTTCCCCTGAGACAGACGTTGCATAATTCACCATGGGTGTTGGTTTTCTCGCTTTGTTACACCACAATCTGGGTGGCTGAGGAAAAGGTAGTTGTGGGTCACAAGCTGTTTGAACTGGACAGACCTTTGTCCAGCTGCCATCTCTGCCATCATGGCCCAGACTTCTGTTTGATGCTTAGAAAGCTGCTAGGTGTTTGTTAGCTTTTTTTTTTCAGTTGTTAATGCATGTCGTGGTGGTAAAATGCTAATACATGAAAATTATATTGTTATCTGCACAGAAATGGAAAAAAAAAGAAATAAATGCTGCATTTGGAGGTATTTAATGTATTTGTTTTTTCCTGTTTTTGTTTAAATCTGAGCAGAGTGCTCTTGGAATCACGTCGCAAGTCCAAGAAAATCACAGCTCGCGGGATCTTCACCGGTGGCCGCGTCGTAAGAGGAGTGGACTGGCAGTGGGAAGACCAAGATGGAGGCAACGGAAGGAGAGGAAAGGTGGGTTCCTCTGAAGGAAAGAAATGCAGATTTTACTAAATGTTTTTCTGTTTTGTCAAATACGTCACAGGTTCAAGTGAATAATCCTGACACGAGCTCTGCTGTAGAGAGTATGACCACCCAGTGTTTACATACTGTATCAGTCAGGCCAAGGATTCTTTCTTCTGAACCATTTACGTGACAGAAATACCTCCTTTAGGATATGATTTCACCTGGAGATGTATAGTACAGGAAAGACTCTGGATGATTGTGTCCTGACCACGACGTGTACGCAAAGAAGATCCTTTATTTGCCTTTATTTGTCTGTAGTTATATTCATTTACAGTGGTCAAAGTTTGATGGAGCCTTTGTTCTTACCCTACCAAAAATGAAAAAAGAACTAAAAAATAAATCTGTCGACATTATGAAGCATTTTAGTGAGATTATTGTGATCCAGAGTCTGTTGCCCTCTAGTCTCCCCTGTCAGTTTACTGCCTGTTTTAATGCCAGATTTAAAGACTGTTTTCTCAGTCTGTAAGCAGGAGAATCTCCAGAAATTGCAACTGCATATCAGAGCTCAGACGTTCCATTAAAGTGAATATCACTTCCATGAATCAAAGACTCCTGCAGAGGGCCTAAGAATAGTGTTACAGATTGACTTGACCTTTTTTGTAAAGAATTGCCTTGTGGAATATTTCTTTTCAGATAAATTTGTTTAGAAGTTGCATTGCGTTTGGTTGATGGAGACAGTTTTATTTTGAGATATGTTTCTAACACACGGGCCTTTTGATTGGATGACTGTCCTGTCTCAGTGTATAAGCGTGGAAGGTCATTCAGTTGTCTGACTGCTACAGTTTCGGTCACACTAGGTCTAAATTATACATTAATCTAAAGTCACTGATTAATTGTTCAACAACGGAAAGCAATGAAATTGTTGTGTGCCCCATTTAGCTATTTCACACCCAGCAAAAACAGCTTCCGCTGGTTGTTAAAAAGTTAAAAACCTTCATTTTATGTCCAATATTCAGATCTGTCTGAAATTATCTATCCTAAATAGTTTACTTAATATATCCTCCTCTGCTTCCACAGGTGACAGAGATCCAGGACTGGAGCGCAGCCAGCCCTCACAGCGCTGCCTACGTTCTGTGGGACAACGGGGCCAAGAACTTGTACAGAGTTGGCTTTGAAGGAATGGTGAGCAAACCGCCCGACTGACCCTCACGTTCACTCACGCGCTCCAGTTTGGAGACTCACAAATGATCATGGGTCAGGTTTTGACCACGTGGCTATTTATTTATATTTTGTTTTGTGAGCCTCTGTTGGGATTGTGCAGCCATCATGAGTAAAGGAGGGAGAATATCTGCATGACAAAGACAAGCTGTTGATTCTGGGGTTTATGTGGGAAGTACGGAGGTCAGCTTTTGTAGAGGGGTGTGTTCTCCTTGTTTCAGGAGCAGTTACACACGTGTCTCGAATGGAAAACTTTGTCTTCATTGGCGGACACCTCCTTTTCTTTTTTTTGAAAGGGACCAATCAGGAGGCAGCGTTTCAGAGCAGATTTGTCTTTTGTTATTCTAATAGGCGAATCACAAGGTTACACAGCATCTGCTGCTGAACTGCGTCAGTCAGAGCCCCCAGTGTGAATGTGCTATTTTTGCTTTTGTGTTAAAACACTAATTAAATACAAATACACTGCAGACTGTACAGTATGTTGTAAATGCCAAGACATTTTCCAGGTTTGTCATACCTGCTGTGTGCACAAAAATTGCACTAAATTAAAAGTGATGTGAATTAAAAGTGTTCCTTTGACTGGGCACAGTGGGGGGACTTGAGATTTAATCTGGTGGGACTGGTTCTAATCCACAGAACATTGACCTCAGAATTATCTCTGCTTGGGCCACAGTGACTGTCATTCTACATCAAGACCATATACAGATGATTTCTCTATGTAAAAGTAAAATAATAGAAACAAAAAATACTAAAATTCTCTACTGTCATCTTTTTTCTTCTGTTAGTCTGATCTAAAATGTGTCCAGGATGCAAAAGGGGGTACTTTCTACAGAGACCACTGTCCTGTTTTAGGTAAGTTAGCCGATCTTGTGTCACATCATTATTGCACCATTTTTTTTCTCACCTATTGTTTTGGTGCAGTGAATTCAAGGGCATTGGGACAATCTTGGCTTTGGCCACAAGATGGCAGCACTAAATAGTAACTCCTCCAAACCGGCGTAGCTCATGGCGTGAAAAGAACAAATCAATTCTGTATCTGCATATAACGATGCAGCAGTATAATAAGTTATAGCTTTTTAATAGCAGTGATTGATTGTTTTGTTTGTTTTAGATCAGCGGTCCCCAACCTTTTTTGCACCACAGACCGGTTTAATGTCAGACAGTATTTTCAGGGACTGGCCGTTAAGATGTGGCGGATAAATACAACAAAAGAACGTGATATGACTGTCATATATAATAAATATAATAATAAAGGTGTGTCAATAGTGATACATAGATGGATGTAACGAAGAGAATCTGGTCATTTTCCAAAATAAAACATTGTTCAGTTTCAGATAATAAATAAAACAAAGTAATGTAAGTTATTTATTCTTTGTGCGCGGCCTGGTACCAAAAGGCTTGGGGGTTCGGGACCGCTGTTGTAGATGACACATATGCATGTAGAGTATTTTCCCTGAGATTTAAAATAAGAATCTCGTCATTCACCATAATTTCTCAGGGGAGCAGAATGGCAATAGAAATCCTGGTGGTCTTCAGATTGGCGACTTGGTCAACATTGATTTAGACCTCGAGATTGTTCAGTCGCTCCAACATGGCCACGGTGGATGGACGGACGGCATGTTTGAGACACTCACAACCACTGGAACAGTATGTGGCATTGATGAGGATCACGACATTGTTGTACAGTACCCCAGCGGCAACAGGTGAGATGGAATGAACATACCTGAGATGCAGAATATTCAGATTTGAACTGTCTTCATTTTAATGATGTATCTAAATGTAAATAAATGCCTGAACCCGCAGATGGACTTTCAACCCAGCCGTACTGACAAAGGCCAATGTAGTGCGCAGCGGTGACGTGGCAGCTGGGGCAGAAGGGGGCAGTTCCCAGTTCCATGTGGGAGACCTGGTTCAGATTTGCTACGACATCGACCGCATCAAGCTGTTACAGAGGGGCCACGGAGAATGGGCTGAGGCGATGCTGCCGGTAAGGCTGAAAGATGGTTTTGTTCTGACGACTAAACCAATATCCGTTTGACATTATCTCTCCAAACTGTAAAGTTTTACAGTTCTACAATTTTGTCTGATAAATACAGACTGATGAACAGAAATGTCTATTTTTTATGTGTCCTGCTATAAATGTGTCTGTTTATAATCTTTGGGTTTTTCCAGCACACCTTCAAATAATAATAAATTCTCTGCGATTGATGGAATTCTATTTATCTTTTTCTCTGTGCATGTCTTTATTCTGTGTAGTTCACTGCAGCACACCATGCCGTAGGTTATGTAACTCCAGTTACTCCAGTATGCCACTCGTCCCTGCCAAACTGGTCCCCCTCAGCAGCTAATGAGCCATAAACCCCCAAGATGGGTTGTAGCTTTGATCAGTAACCATGGCTGTTTGCTGCCTGCTGCAGCAATCCCCATTATTGATGGCATCTTCGAGGACAGCCCAGACCAGGCACACTTAAAGCACCTCTCTCTTATATCGCCCAGATTGAGATACGATTCCGAAGAAGAAAGCGTTTTGCCCTGTCACTTTTAGAGTGTATTTCCTGCACAGATGAAGCCATATAATGACTCGTTATCTGTCTTTTCTCTTGTACGAACACATCCTGTGAGTAATGACAACACGACCCAAATGGCGGTTATAGTTATTATTGCCATTATTTTTGCCAGAAGCTTTGTTTTTACTTCACAAAGGGCGCTTGTTTGTTAAACTGCTATGATTTCTTCTTTATCAGTACTTCCACACGGTCATTTATTGTCCGTGCTAATGTGCTCTCTCCATTGTTCCCCTGCCTGCTATTGGCCGTGATACGCTGAGCATCGCCTGAAGTAAACAGTCACAAGCGTATCCATCATTTTTCCACAGACCCTCGGAAAGGTGGGTCGTGTGCAGCAGATCTACTCAGACAGTGACCTGAAGGTCGAGGTTTGTGGGACTTCTTGGACATACAATCCTGCCGCTGTCACCAAAATCGCCCCCTCTGGCTCCGCTGTCAGCAACGCCTCTGGAGGTATGACCGGACAAGCAATGCCAACATAAAGACAGTTCATTCTTTCTTCTTTTCTCTGTCATCTACTTTGTAATTTTATGGTTTTGCACCCTTTGCATGAGTAGAACGGCTGTCTCAGTTGCTGAAAAAACTCTTTGAGACACAAGAGTCCGGAGACATCACTGAGGAGCTGGTAAAGGCAGCAGCCAACGGAGACCTGGCTAAGGTGGAGGACATTCTAAAGCGGCCCGATGTGGATGTAAGTGCTTGACATACAGCATGGTTGTTATTGTAGTTGTTTTTTAAAGTAATTAAATAACTTAAAGATGTTACATTTGGGTAAGTGTTCACTTTTTTCACTGTATTATCAGGAGATTTAGGAATAAACTGGGTTTTCCCACTCTTGAGCCTAGGTCACTCAGAAAGGCATTAAGGAAGGGTGCAGAGGAGGTACCAAAGACCATTAGCTGTGTACTTTTGCACCTGTTCTCTCTATAACTGGTCTGAGATGTACAAACCCATATGGTTGCTGATGCTTTTACGCGGATGCATGTTCCAGTCCAGGTAGGCATGCGTTTGCAAGGATAAAAGCCTGTGTGAGAACTGTGCATGTTAAGGCTGCAACGCTGTTGTCATTCAGAGCAGGAGAGAATGAACGTGCGTGTGCATGTGTGCCAGTAGTAAAAGCTGGCCTGACGCCCTCCTGCCTTTCAGCGAAATTATTTACTTGAAGTTGAGAACACTGCGCTTCGGCAAGTGATTAGCTGCCAGGACAATGGATGTCTGGAGGCTGTTGAAGGAGCTCAAATTAATATTTATGCCCTGAGATTTTGCATGTCTGTGATTGATGATGAAACATGCACTTTAGCCATTCATGTCCGTACACAAAGTGTTTGGATACGCTCACCACTCTTGTTTTTCCTCAAGTAATTCAGTGGAAGCACATCTGCAGATGAAACGCTCCGTCACCCGCAGGCACCTTCTTCTAAATTCTTGATCTGCTGGCAGGTGAATGGGCAATGTGCTGGACACACTGCTATGCAGGCAGCCAGTCAGAATGGTCACGTGGACGTCCTGAAGCTGCTGCTCAAACACAACGTGGACCTGGAATCTGAGGTTGGGTTTGATCAGATTTACCACCTCGTTCACATGCATTTGTATGATTCTGGGAATTGCGTCACGTTTGACATGCACACATTGTTATTCAGGACAAGGATGGAGACCGCGCCGTGCACCACGCAGCGTTTGGTGATGAGGGCTCCGTCATCGAGGTGCTGCAGAGGGGTGGAGCAGACTTGAATGCCAGAAACAAGCGGAGGCAGACACCATTACACATAGCCGTCAACAAGGGCCACTTGCAGGTGGTCAAGACTCTCCTGGACTTTGGCTGCCACCCCAGCCTGCAGGTATTTATCTTTCATCGACCAAGGAAATCTGCGCCGTACAAAATTAGCAATATATTAAAATGGTAGTAGAGGTTTCGGGTTTACAGAAAAGTAAGAGACGCACACATATTTTATTTTAGGATTCAGAAGGGGATACGCCCCTGCATGATGCCATTAGCAAGAAGAGAGATGACATGCTTTCAGTCCTTCTGGAGTCTGGTGCTGATGTCACCATCACCAATAATAATGGCTTCAATGCTCTACATCACGCCGCCCTGCGAGGAAACCCCAGGTACGTGACATCGTTTCACTCCCACATTCACATGTCCATACTGTCCAGGACAGTATGAGCTATTGACATTTTTTTCTTTGAAACCCACAAAATTCTTAAGAGTTAGAGGCATCTCCACATATAATTCGCACTAACTTACAAACTTTAATCTAAACAGTAAATCCTATTTTAAAGAAACACGATTGTGTGGTGTGTAAATGCATTTTTGCAGTGTCTTTCTAAAAACTTGGCTGGTAGTTGTGTCAAATTATATGTTTGACATTCATACATATACATTATTGCTTATGCTAATGTATAATAATCTGATTTAAGCAAATTAAATAATACATTTTATGTTTTAATTCAGTTTTTCTCCTCATAAGCTTTGTGTTTTCTGTAATTCTTTCGAGCTAACAAATGAACAAGCTGTACAAAAAAGTTGTTTCTAATCTATTTTAAGTAGATATCAGGTAGTGTGGATGCTGCCTTACTGTCTACCTTAAATGTGTTTTTGGATTTTGGGTTACGATGGCATTGATACGTTTACGACAGCCCTATATGCTTCATCCATCTCCCCAACAGATGGTGTGGTTTTAAATTAACATTTAATAACCTTCGAAGCCTTGAAAGCATCTATTGTGAATTTTTAGAGTAGCTTAAATGGTATAGTTCAGTGGTGTCACCATGTGTCCGCAAAGGTTGCTCTGAAGCAGCAGGTTCCTACAGCTGCAGTACTTTAGTAGGCGTTATTTACCCAGCAAGCTGTTTAATTCCTGCCTGTCAAACAAGCACATGCCTGCATACACAGACAGGTAGTTCTGCTGGTGATCAGAGTTGATCGTTAATTTCTTACCAGTCTGATTATTTCTGCTTTGCATGTGTATCTCATGAGCGTGGTTGTCCCGCGTCATTTGCATTCATTGGCATTCATTCAGTGGGCATAAGGACTAACGGACATGAGGTCAGGGGTCAGCGAAACACCTGTCACCTCCTACAAGCCTCGCCAAACTCTGCCCTTCACCTGCAGAATACACGACATCACAGAATAGACTGATGCAGCAGCTCCTTCTCTGTACCGTTACTAGATTTGACTATGAACTATGACAGAGAATAAATATTAGAATTATTGTTGCACTACAAAGATGTCGTCAATTGTTCTATAGTTTATTGCAATTTAAGAATTGTATGACATTGATTTGATGAAAAAAACAGTAGTAATAAGAATAAGGATGTTTTGTTTTTTTAAGAAATATAGTTGAAAAATAATAGTTGCTAATTTTAGCTAATTGTTCTTTAATAAGCTTTTGGCAGGTCATTGAGAATCTTTGAACCTTAAGTTGAAGACATTTTAAGCCAGGGGTGTATTCATTAACCAGATTGAAAACGAGTAGAAAGCTGCTGCAACACTCATTGATTAAGTGTTGAAAAGTGCTGTGATACAGTATTTTCTGTATTAGGGATGCTGCAGTTGGTGTGTGCACCCTTGCCTTCAGACAAAGATCTGTGTTACTGCCTGCAGTTTGAACATTTAGTTTGATTTCACGCTCGAGCTCCGTTGTATCAGGGAGACAGTGCAGTCTTAAAGCCCTTAAAAGTCTTCCTGCTTTCAATGAATGTAGCTTCTCTGGTATTTGTTTCATAGCAGAGACATTAATCAGACATGTTTGGTTAAAGGAGCAGGAGCGGGTGGGTCGTTCATTATGAAATGAAATTTCTTATTTTCTCGTGTATTTATAATCGCTCATTTCTTCATTTGCATATTCGATTACTAAAACATTTGAAACCTGCAGCTCGAGTATTTACCGCAGTCCCATCCTGAAATGGTGCCTGTTTTGTCTCTTTGTCTTCCTTTGGCAGCTAGACGCTAGTAGCAGCTACAGTCCTGTAAACAATATGATTAATGGCCGATGAGTCACGAACAGGCTCCAAACAAGTCTCGCAGTGTCCATCTGTAACCTGCGTGTCACCTTCCTGAGATCCTCGACCTCCTCCTGTGATTGTCAGATTTCCTGCAATGTGCCATTACGCAGCTTAATGAGTGACTTTACTAGAATTACATTTTATTTATGCTTTCTCTTACTCTTGCCTTAGTTTTCCATACTAGTGGAAGACAGTGGCTCAGTCATTAACTGATTTCATCGGTCCACTGCAGAATGGTTTATATTTCAGTGAAACAGGGATGAACACAACTCTACTGACTTGAATTATCAACTTTAGCTGCATGCAAATTCTCTAATTAGCTTGAGGTATTTGACGTGTCCGCTGACATTTATTTCCCATTCTTGGTGATTATTGTTGAGGTTGTGGTGCCTGTTTCCTGAATTTAAGAACGGGCCATTTCAACGTCACATTAGCTGCCAAAGTCAGGAGAAAAGCAAGGTGGGCAGGAGAGTTTTGCAAGGAGTCGATGCCTCTGCCTGTGCTACAGAAACAGCCAGTATGAGATTCGTCTGTCCTGTGATCTGCACATTCTGCTCCTATTCCCCTGAGCACGTGGCTGTCGTCTACCTTAACTTGTCTAACATCACAGCAGGCCGCTTCAAGGGAATCGGCCCAAAGTCTGTGTGTTTGTACATGTTGTTTGGTCACTGTACAACATTTCATGCATTTAAATGGCTACATGTGGTCTTTACATTGCTGCTGTGGGCCCTCAACATTTTCATTGGCTTTTTTTTGTATATTGCCCTTTCCCCGTTGTCAGTTCCTACCATTACTAAAATTGACTGTTGCACCCGGTGTGAGAAGCAGCAGCTCACAAAGACAGCCGCGCATTCCCTTACAGATATGTGAGTACCGTGTTTCTAAACTAGAACACACAGCATGTCAAGCCCACCGCTATTTTTGAACCAGTCATCC
This sequence comes from Pao palembangensis, assembly GCA_015343265.1. Taxonomy (NCBI): domain Eukaryota; kingdom Metazoa; phylum Chordata; class Actinopteri; order Tetraodontiformes; family Tetraodontidae; genus Pao; species Pao palembangensis. Next base: position 8,292,987 of record CM027093.1, read on the forward strand.
TGCCGTCAGAATATCAAACTACTTTGAGGGGGAGAGGTAACAGTCACTCAGAAAAGTGGACCAAACCAAAGTTTTGAATCTGGGGTTTGTTTATTCATCAAAACAAGAGCATTGAAAAAAAAAGCACTGAACATGAGATGAATTCCACATATGAGGATCATGTCGGCAGATGGAAACAGTTGTCATCGTGTCGAAGTCAACAGAAGCTCCCGTGGTCATCAAAGCATAGCTACAGCTGGTTGAAGGGGACCAAATCCATTCAAGAGGTGATTTGGTTCCATTTTACCAGCTTTAGCAAAGCATTGTGGAGTCAGTGTTTCAAAGACAAACCTTAGAAATGTTACAAAAACTTCAGTTCAAAAATCAGTTTTTAAAAGAGCCTACTAAAGTCTTAGTACACCATGGAGCGTTTTCCTGTCTCCCTGCTTTCTGTATTACTGCTTTCACTCACACCCACTCTGTGTTTACTAAGTCACCGGTAACACATAGTTGTACAGTTGATTGGCCAAAACCAAAGTTTCTCCTTTTTTGCCTACCAGGCATTCGGTTTATCTTCTCCTCTATCTTTTTTTACCTTTCACACCTGTCCCCTTCTCAGAGAGCAGGAAAAACTGTTCCCGTGTAAAGGATAATAATAATCTGTGGCAGTGCGCTTGAGTCAAATGTCCTACAGTCATGAAGCAATTACAGCCTCTGACAGATGGGGCCTATTGGAGGCGCAGTGTTGCTGCGCTCACCTAAACGCCAAACCGACAAATGCAGAGGCATAACTAAGTACACGGACGCCCTCACTCATGTTCATAGAGCAGCACTCGGGGGTGTCAAGTCACAACATTAATTTTAACCAGATATTTCAGTCCGAGAGCCTGGCCTGTCATGTAAAAGGTATTGTTGGAACAGTGACTGGGATGGATTACTCAGGCTCTCATTGTTCCAGGTTATTACAATAAAGTTAACACTAAATAAACCAGGTCTGCGCATGTAAATTTGCCATTTCGCGGCCACATGAAAAAAAGATACCATACTCAGTCAATAATTAAGAAATAGCAGCAAAATTTTGTAAAAATCCTATAATGCTTGATTCAGTTTTCTTTTTTTCTACATTACTTTGACAGCGTTAGTTTGTAATTTTATAGGTTATTTATGTACAGTTAATGGAAGCTTTTAATCATTTCTATGGTTCTCAGAGCTGCTTTTAGAGAGAATTGAAGTCACCATAGGACCAGTTCGGTATGGCCCACCAGAAGCAAGTCTATTTGTAACATGTGCCCGCACATTCACGTACGTGCACTTACAGATATGCTTTCTCAGTCAGCCACAGTCAGGTGGCCCGACTGCTCACCTCCTCTAAGGGCCATAATAGGGCAGAAAGCAAGGGGCATGACAGGCACTGGGCATTTGATAATGTCAGCATCTGCTGTGTTTGTCACTCAGACAGCAAGTCAATGCTATTGAGGGCCTGGGAGAAACATGCAGCGTAAGCCGTGCAACCTACCTTTGATGCCCTGGCGGAAAAAAGACTTGGCTAGATAGACAGAGTGCTGTGCAGACATGACTTACATGTTACGGTCTGTTTTTTTTTTTTTTTTTTTTTTTTTTTTTTTCAATTTATTTGTTTTTTCCATTTAAGACATCACATTTTTGTATTATAATTTTCTGCTCAACACAGCAGTATATCTATATTAACAATGTTTTAAAATGCAGGAACAGTGTTGTAAAACTAAGTAAAAAATTGAGTTGTTACAGCTTGCCATGCAATTTTCTGCCCTACTCCACTTCATTTCTCTCTGCGCCCCTGTCCATATTCTGTTCTGCCTTTAATTGTTTGAAGCAGCGAACAATTAGAATCAGCTGACGGGCCATAGTCGATCCTGATCCTGCATTGTCACTTTTGATGGTCTAATCTGGCTGCCATGCAGCGCAGCAAAGCTTTTGGCAAGCATAGCAAACATGAACAATGAGCGCAGGAATCAGGGAGAGGGAGGTGAGCACGGGGCAGCCAGGTTGACACGAGGTGGTGGGGGAGTGGAGATAATGGCAGTAGCATAAAAGGGAGGGCAATTACAGTTAAACACATGGAATTATTAACATATGATTCGTTAATAGACAGGGCAACCATATCACCAGCCACTGGCAAAAGTTTAAATTTACATGTTGTTAGATAGTTTTCCAATTTGTTGTCATGATAATTTATTGCGCATCCTCAGCAGTTGTACTCTAATCTTTTGTTTGCATTTCGTTATATTTGAACAAGTATACCAAAAATACCAGTTTTTGGGCCACCTTCCTTTCTTTTCCGTTTAAGCCATTTGCAATCACTAGAAGAGCTTATGGTATTAATGGTCAGCTGTAGGTCTAGCATACCGCTCACTGCCTGCTGAAGTTGGTGCAAAGTTGCAGCTGGCTGAATGTCAGGGACTGTAATGCAGTAAAATGATCCAATAATGAAAGGAGGCCCTGTTCATATGGTGATGTCACAAGACTGTTTGCCTGTAATGGATGCAGATGAAAATAGAGCCCAAATCAAGCTGCTGGCAGAGCGCGCTTAAATCACGATCGTTTTATCGTAGCTCCCATAATAATAAATTAAGAATAACCTGAATAATTTGTTAACGTCTCTTGAGAAAGAGCTCTTTATTGGCCACGACAAACCGTTAGAGAAAGCAGCAAGTTCCCGACAGCAATCAGTGCTGCAGTAAGACTGCCCAGAGACAGTATAGCTAACGCTCAAGCTTTACCATTCACATTCACACTGTCGTCTTTCCTCCCTCATCCCCTCCTCTCACTCTTGTTTCAGCTAATTTTGGTCAGACTGAGTTCATAAAATAATCTGCAAAGCACAAACATCTTTGACACTGCCGTTCAGTCATCATATCATTTTTTTTCCAGAATGAGGATTTCACCTCACCAAGAATACATACTTCTTTACATTCCATAGTTATCATATGTTCATATGGGTACATAAAGAAGTATGTACACTAAGGAGGTAATGTAAGGTATGAAATATTCTCACCTTTCAGCCAAGGTCACAAAGTTATGAGCAGAATATTTTGCCTCACCGTTCTCTCTCCCAAGTATGGTAGTCTGCACACTAAGGTGACTTTGAGTGTAAATTCAGTACAACACTCAAGGCTTTCATTTGGTTGCCATGTAAGGCTGAACAGTCAGTCCCCCCGCCCCTGAACACAGCAGAAGTTTTGCAGTCCATACCATAGTCATATGTCCGATTGACCCCGGCTGTCCTCCAGACAACGGAGAGAAACCAGGATGATCAGAAGGAATACAGCTCCCTGCGGAAGTAGTCTTTCTTTTTTTTTTTTCCCCACAAAAAATGTTGAGGTTGTTTAAAGGGTCGGTGGGGGGGAAAAAACAGCGCTAGAAAAAGAGAAGTGTTCTCCTCGAAAGAAAGTCCGTGGTATAAAGTGCCTGACTGGGGCACCCTGACTTGCGATGAGCGTTTGCTGTGTCCTGGAAGCAGGGGTGCACCTATAAGTCCTGTTGTCACGCTACAAATGCTCGTGTCTCTCCTCCCACTTTTCTTTCAGCCTGTCGCTGCCACTCTCTAATTCTCGTATTTCACTCCCACATTCTATATCCTTTTCCTACCCGTGTCTACGCTCGCTAGCCTGTCCCTGGCCTGTCTTGTGACAGCCGCGTCCCCAATGGCCAGCTGGTGCGCTTGCTGATGTTTGAAAACGATGGTGATCCAAGTGGAACAGGAAGCTATTGTGAGCGGGATTTGGGCTTTAAGCACAGAGGCAGGCCATAGGTCACATGAAGGCGCTAATGCCGATTCAGCACTTGTGGATTGGCTCAGGCCGCGCCCCCCCCCCCACCACCACCACCACCACCCCCCTCCGAAATCCATCCCACCTCACATCATCATTACTATACGAGTTTCCTCAATTTCTCAATTTCCCAACTTTTTGATGGTGCATTTTCTACACTTCCTGTACCTTGTCATCAAACTGCACCTGTTTGGTCGGGGCGAGTCGATATCCATTTTGGCATGATGGCGAGAACTGCCTCTAATGAACCACAGCCTCTGCCCAACACATTCCACATGTTGACATTGCCTTGAACAAGTCTCAGCTGGTCAGCCTGGCTGGGTGCTAAAGCAAACAACAGATAACAACATAAACGGCTTAGGATGTGGCCTGGAGAACTTTTGAGGGTTAGTAATTGAAAACTGAATAATTGGAGAAAACGCAATCGCTGTTTTTGGATTTGGATTTGAATAGGAGTTTTTGAAAAGTTGAAGGAAAGGCGACAGTGGTCAAGCCTGGTTGCTGAAGGTGTGACGTCCTATTTAGGAAATGTCACAGCCACTCGACAGGCCGAGTGAGACAGAGGGGTGGGGGATTCCTGTTTGTGAACCAGCAAATTAGCCCGGTGGCTATTGAGCTTTGGGTGATAGCACTGCAGTCGTGTGTGCCCTGCATGCCCTGCCTAGTCTGTAGCAGCTTGTTACAGGAGGAGGAGAAATTGGGTTACTACCCTAAGTGCTGTGGGTTCAGCTGGTGACACACATCTACACAGTCAACCATTGCTGTCCAATATCCCCTCCCACCCGTCCTCATCTTCTCCTCCCACATCTGCGCTAATACACTTCTCACAGCTGTGTGCTGTCAATCCGCTTTTCTCTATTAAGAACCAGCGACCTGCCCGCTGTTCATTATTCTGATGCCTCGTCATCGCTCTAGTCACCGCACTCCATCCTTCACCCCAGTCAGCCAACCTCAGGCTCAAAAGTGTGACGCGTTGTCAAACTTACCTCCCATTTATTAAGTACAACACTGGCCTCCACTGCCCTTCATTACAAATTTAAAAGTGAACAAGTAAGAGCAAGAAGAAGCAACAAAAAAAAAACATTTAAGAAAAAGACAAAAAAATCAAACAATCAGTCCAAGGAATTAGTATCCTTATTCGTGCTGACAAAAACGTCTTGGTGTCGGCCACAGAGGGCAAATTGTGGCTAGTTCTCCCCACACCAGTGCAGGTCTAAGTTTACGACTCCATCGTTATATATCAGCAGGGCTGCAAACGTGAAGTCTAATGAGCCAAAGAGCTCTGCTGCAGCAGCATGTCCGGCCAGTGCCAGGAACACGGGAGGAAAAGAGAGAAAGGGGGAGAGGGAGCAAGATGAGGGAGGGAGGGAGCGAGCGAGTGAGCAAGAGGGAGAGAGAGAACAAGATGAGAGCGATAGAGTGCAGGGCTAAAATCCATGTGGGCCATAGCAACTCCCCAACCTCCGTTTTACCCTCTTCCATTTTCTCGTGCATCTTCTTTGTCTGCACTTTTTTTTAAAAGAAGAAAACCTTTATTTTTTGCCTTCTTATCAGTCAAAAGTAACAAGAGTATGAGAAGCCCAAGGTAGTGTGGTTCTGCTCTGTCCCAGTGCCAAAGCTAGTGCGGCTGCTGCTGGTGCTGCAGCAGAGCAGCACGTTCCACTCCCCCTCCTCCACAACCATGCATCTAATCACTGCATCCAAAGGAGAGAGAGGGACGGTACAGGACTAGAGACGTCAAGGCCCATTAGGGTTAAACTCCATCTGAAAGTGAAGGAAGTGCATATATTACCTCTCAGATCAGTTTTTTCTCTCAGCTGCTCCTCCTCCTCCTTGTCCCCTCCTCTCCTCCTTTTCCTGTAGTGAGGAGTGCTGTAATGACCTAGAGAGCACTCCAGATGCTGCAGCCATCGTGTGTGCCTGGTGCATGCCCGACTCGCTGAATCAGCTTCTATGACTGGGGGGTGGGTGTGTGGTGGTGGGCGGGTTGAGGATAAGAGGAGGAGGAGGAGGAGGAGGAGGAGGAGGAGGAGGAGTGGGAGAAACAGCGAGTAAGAGGGCACACACTTGGGCGCACATTCCCATACAAACAAAGCCAGAGCTGTGATAAAGTGTGATATACAGCTGATGTTAGTGGTCTTTAGGAAATAAACGGGAAAAGAGAATGAGAGAAGATGAAGAAAGGGTGGTATGAAATGTCTGCAGCACATTCTCCATTGCACGCATTGTGATGGGGAGAAGTTGCGCCAGGTTGCTCTGGTCAGAATCAGGGAGAACAACCTAGCTTGTACCTATTCTACACCAGCAGCCTATGAGCTTTATCCTGCTCATGAAATGCACTTTTATTATTCAGAGCAACATTATACTGCAGCTTAGAAGAGGACGTTTGCTGAAAGTTTAGCCAAATTTTGACAGCGGTTTCAAAAACAGAGGTCTCAGTGATGAAAGACAATAGAATCATGTCTGATTGAATTTGATTAGTTTTGTTGGCAAAGCCCTGTTGGCTTTAGAGGTGGAGAAGATTGGAACCCAGTTATTGTTTTATTTACTACCGGTGTTACTAGTGAATTTTTACTTTAAATTTATGCAGTCTTTATTATTGCAGTGATTTAAAAAAAAAAAAAAAAAAAAAAACAACAGTGGAGATAAATTTGCGATCTAGAGGGCAGAGAGCACAGAATCAGCTGGCAGCATAGAGGGACAAGCGGCAGAGGAGCCTGTGGGTTCCTACCCCACAGCTTCAAGGGTTTCGCTAAATAGTTAGCACTTTGTGGGAAGCCAAGCATTTGAAACATGCTTCAGCCCCTGTTGCCGGCCTGCTCATGTGTCTTGTCTCACCACCTCCTTGACCATATTTAGTCAAGCAGTGCAAAAAATAGTTCGAGCTCTACTCCACTCTAGTCTGCTCCTCATCACCCCACCCACCTCTCTCCCATATCCCCCCACAGCAACTGTTGGCTCCAGGCTCCGGGAAGCCTTCTGCATGGCTCCCCTGCCTATCGATTCCACCAGCCTGGAAAGAGAGTGTTAGGCCAGCTAGCCCCTGCTACCATTTGCTGTGCTATTTTTAGTAGCTCCAAATAAAGTAGTCCATCCTGCTTCCAGTTGTGTATTCTTGTATCCCCCCGCACATTAAATCCTTCACCACTAACTTCACCACCTCATCTGATACCCCCTAAGTGTCTGTCATTCCTTTTAAATAGAGCTTGAACCTGCTGCTTATGGTAGAGGTTCAGTCTTCTCACCTCTGTACTTAAAATAACCACAGATTTACAAAACAGAGACGAGTGAGAGGATGAACATTAAGAACCGAAAATCTTGTTAGACAGCAGGAAATATTGTTTCTCTAAATCTAGGAATTTGCAAACTTTGTATGCTTTTTCTCCATTTACGCTCTCATTAAAAGTGTCTTTTTCAGGCTTTCCCAAGGCATGGCCACTGAACAGTCTGTTTAATTAGTTGGTCTCATCACAGTGCATGTCTACAGTGCATGAAAGCAATGTCCTCTTTGCCCTTTCATTTCCTCTCTCCTTGTATGTATTCTGGATCCTCTTCTCTATCTCCCCTATAGGCCACTGTAGCTCAGACTTTAACTTGAGAATCCCCCCAGGCGTGTTTTTCCACCTTTCAGGTGAGCAGCCTGGAAGAAAGCTTGGTCATTTTAGCAGTGATAAAATCTCTCAAATAACATCACCCACATAGATATTTGTGAGAACATTGTAATGAATAAATAAATAAATAAAAAAAGTCATCCAAATCTTTGGCCATTGATATGATGCATCTTTTATAAAGCACCTACCCATTTTGCCCACTCACTCTGTTACACCTGAGGCCTTTTTTTGATGGTCATAATACTGCTGAGATTGAAATGTGCCATTAATGCAGTGTATTGTGACTGCAATTTATAGCTTTTCAATTACATTGTCTTTACAGCTGTTACAAGAATGGGCTATTTGCAATGGAGAATGGATCCAAAGCTGCTGATTTGTCAGCTCAGTCTTTGACTCTACATAACTTAACCAAGTGCACAATTATAGCTACATATGTGATTCCATCTGTTATTTCTACATCTGCAGTTCAGTTTGAGCCACTTCTGCGTCTACTGTTACCCTCATTCCTCTCACAGCTGAAGTTTTTTTGATTAATTGTTCACACGTTTAATGGATGTTGTGCCGTGGAGGTGGATTTAGCTTATGACTGAACCTCTGGTCCACAGTAATTCACTATATAGTTGTTTTTTTAAATTATTATTATCTTCATTGAGACAGTTATTATTCTTGTGTATTTTTGTATCAAGTCTCCAGCATATGTGTGCAGCCTCCCCACCCATTAAGTTTAGTCCCACTTACATTCTGATATCATATCTGGCCTTGAAACTCAACAGCCCAGCTTGTCTTGTCTCGTGATTAATAGCGCGCAGTCGAATATTTAGCAAAGCAGTTAATCAATCAGTAGGGAAAGGGTGGACTAATAGATGTGCATGTCATTAGTGGATGTTGTGGGAGGTGCATGTTGGTTTCGGTGTGAGTTCTTCATTTTTATCTCCATTCAAAAAGAAAAAACAGCTCCACTAAAGATGAAGATGAGGGCTTTACATAGATTAAAAGCCCTTTATTTTTAGATTAATGTTTAAAAGGGAAATTTCATCTTTCCTATGTATCTCTAAAAACATTTTTAAACAGATTTAATCAAGCAACCATGAGGAATGGCACTAACCTGCATGCACCTTACCCCAAGCTGATGCCATGCTCAGACTCCATGGATGTTTTTAGATCTTATTCATTAAATGATCCAAAATCATTTCATGATACTCTAAAATGTCGAAATGCATTTTCCCACAGGTCACACCAAAGTGCTAGTGTCACTGCTGCACTGTCGCCCATCGTTCCAGTGACATTACTCAAACTGTGGCAAATACCACTGACTCACACCGTACGGTTTCACAGCAGGACACAGCCGAATCAGTTTTGCATGCCTTGCTGGCTTCACTGTTATTCAGACCTGGAAGAAAAGAAGACACTGTTAAAAATGTATGACGTCAATTTCGTTGATCAGTCGGTCATTTACGCAGAATCAAATTATTAATGAGGGACGACGATGATTGCACTTTTAAAGCTTTTTTCCAGTTTCTGATTTTGAAAACCTCTGCATGCTCAGTCATCAGTTCGGCCCTTCCCAGTGCTTGCTTTGGCTTGCCCATCAAATCTTTTCCAGTAACCTGTGCTCCTCCCTCCTCATCCTTTTAAACAGTGCATCATATAAGGAGGTGAGACCGCTGAGCGCTCGGAGGAATAAATGTGATTTATGAATGGGGCAGCCTACAAAGGTGCTTGCAGGGAAAGCCGGTAGCAGCCAGACTCTCTGATCCAGCAGCCCATTGTTCAGTCTAGCCTTACTGCAGGGGAATCTTCTCAGAATTTCTTTTTTTCTTTTCTTTTTTTTACCTCTGATATTTTTAAACCATGCCTTATCGGAGCAGCCTGTTACAGCTAAGTGACTTACAGACTGCAGGAATGCCTGTGCACTGCAGGGCTATATATGTGAGGAAAGCCATTTACGTAGAGGCATAAATATAGTCAATACCGCTCCCTATCATTGTTTACCCCACAGAGCCACTCAGATGAATGTGCAAACATACAGTATTTAACACTAATTATTGAAATACTCATGCATCTTCTTGTTAATACAGATGAGGATAGTCAAATACACAAGCTGGCAACAAACAGTTACTGTAGTGACTGCTCCATGGTAATAAGCTCGGGCACCTCTTTGCTGCAGTATGTAAAGGGACATAATTGAAATGTTGCCCAATCCCAAAAGCCCACAGTCACTCTCTGTGTGGGCTGGGACAAGCCCAAAAGATCAACCAAAGGACAAGCTAATACAAACCCCAGAGCCCATGTGACCGATCACAATGCCTATGCTTGCCTCCAAGGCTGGGCAGAGTGGCTCCGAGCCAGCGTTCAGCTCAGCCATGCCGTAATGCTCCGTCCTGTGGCATGTCGAAACATTGAGTCCTGGCTGCTGATGGGAGTGGTAGACGTGGGGATAGCGCAGACGGGGAAGGAGGGATGGAAGGAGAAGAGAAAGGAAGGGACTGGGGTGGGAGGAAGGACTGCATCCTGTAGTGAAGGGACTCAAGGACATAAAAGAGCTTTTAGGAAACTGACTATAGCATACAAAGTAACGAGTTTAAATTGCCTATGTAAGCACTGATGACACACTTTGTTCCTACTTGCCATACTGCGAAAGAGTTATTTGTAGCACTTTAAGTGTCTCAGCAATGCAGGTAATAAAAATGACAGAGAGAGGTGATATACATGCACAGCACAGCTGGCAAGCATCTTTAATATTTCTCTCCTCATTTTAAAGTAAATCTAGTTTACCTATTTACTTTGTGTTATGGGATAACTAATAGAATTCATTTTTGTGTTTAATGGTACTTTAAAATTGGTGCTGACATTTTTATTGAAATCTCGATAAGCACCTCAGCAGAGTTAACTCGTGTAAACACCCAAATAAATCTCTCACTACAGCAAATGTGTTTCACACAACAAAAAATGGGAAATAAAGATTTTGATTTATTTATTTTTTTATTTTTTGTGCAGTTGGTTACATCGAAGAGCTCCGAGCTTTTAATCACCTCTCAGTGAGGAATAGCTACATTTTTTTGTGCAGTTAAAAAAAAAAAAATCATTTAATATTTAGCATCAGCCCAGACCCTGTTTTTGTTATAAGTAAAGAAATGCAGCATTTCTATGTTCAAAATGATCTTCCAACGTTTGAAGCAGTTGTGAGCAGCATCTCCATGACCAGACGCGTGTGCTTCCTGTCAATCGCAGCGACATTGGTCACCATAATGTACTCTGAGGGACACATCTAGATCAATGTTCACATCTGAACCAAGCTCAGCGTTTGAATAATGCATACCTTGTTACCTTGGTAACCCATGCAGACACTGAAGTCAGGGGCTTCCATGTAAATGCAGTGTGACAGGTCAAGGGGAGGAGGAGTCTTGCTGCTGCATGACTGTGCCTTGAAAAACACCTCACTTCCAATGGTAAAGTACAAATTTACAAAATCCTCTTTGAAGTTGGCAGCGTGATTTATATCGAGTGACCTGTGTGATGGAATCTTGAAAACGTATTTGTAATGTATGTCATTTATATACACAGTATCATTAACAAACTGGACCCTCTGGGATATTATGCCTTGCTGTCTCTGTTGTCACGAGAGCATATGAGGCCCTTTCCCTGCTGCAAACACTAGATCATAATCACCAAGCCTTTTGTTTGTGATGGTGCTGTTGCCTACTAATGTTTTAAGTGCTGAATTGAGAAGTCATTAGATGCAATGTGGCAGCCTTCTTGTGTCGTGATGCTTTTTTTATTATTATTATTATTATTATGGAAGATAAATAATTATCTTAATTGTAGAGCGGTTATCCTGACACCATATTGTGTGTAAAGGGACCTGCAGCTTATAAAGGTTTCACTGTGAGGATGAATATTGGGAAGGACAGAGTGTGAGAAATGATTTACAGGGCTGGGTTTGCAGTGACAGGTCAGATTATTGGGGCCTGTATGGTGACAGTATACCACACTGCAGCACAGCTGCCGATGGAAGGAGCATCAGTGTGGCTGGTTTTACCATCATTTTAAACAACCCAAAGTCAATTCTTTGGTCCTGCCTACCGTTCCACACCTCTGGAAGCAGTTCATTTCATTTTAACAGTCTTAATTATTTTTTTTCTTTTTATAGAAGCAGAAATAAAAATTACGTATTTAACTTATTGGGGCACATGCAGTGTTTTAGATGCATGTTATTTCTGTTATCCATAAAACATTAATATTGAATCAAATGACAAAACCATACACAATAGCAAAGCATGGCATGCTGAAGTAAAATTCCAATGAAGATATTTAGTGACATGTAGAGGTTTAGTGACATAGCTCGGAGGCGAACTAATAACACCCGGAAATGTTGAAATACTAACACGCCCGGCTGTAGCCAGCTGCAGCAGCACCTATGATATATATAAATCAGTAGAGCTGCCTCTTAAAGCTGGCCATGCTGCCAGCCATAGTAACAATCAATAGAATCTCTGTTCTTTGCACTGCTTAAATATATATTTTTTTCCCACAGGTTTCTGTAGGGTTTGAAGAATCTTCAGGTGCAGGTTCAGTTTTCCCATAGCATCTGGGCTTTTCTCAGATTCTGGATGTGTGAAATAGGAAGTGTTCTGTATGTGCACTTGCAGGACGTGGCCAAAGGGATAATGTTTAGGCCAATAGATGGTTTTTCAGTTTATTGAATTTATAATTAAAGATATAATATAAGAAAAGAAATCTTTTTATTTCATTTTAATAATACCTTGTTTTACATTCACATACAAAAACACATCAGAAACATTTTATGTGTTTTTATTATTTTTCATCATCTGCTGTGCAACGGGGAAGCCTGCAATCACTGCAATTAATACTAAACCTTTATAGTACTCCGTCCTTTTCCCAGCCAGACATCTGAAGCTGAGATGTTTGTAAATGCACGTATAACCCCTACAATATTCAAGGCTCTGAGAGCAGCTGGAGTAATAGCCCAAGCATCACAGAAATTAACCGCTTTTATTTTTCCCTCCTTCCCGCTTTATGCAAATTGTCTTTATTAAAAGCATTCTTATTCAGGGGGGCCTCAGGTACAAGCAGGCATGGGAAGGTCACATTGCAGGGAAACTATTCTCTTTGCAGCATGGTAATGAAAAGCACCCACCTCCACCCCCACCCCCCTACAAAACAATGCAGCGCAAGCTAAGGTTTTTTTTTTCCCCCCTCAGCACTCCACTGCACTGCTAGCTTCAAATACTGCCACTACTACTATACATCGTAATAATTAGTGCAAGTCAAAGTATTCTAACCCTGACTTAAGGATTCTTGTAGACTCTTGCATGACATGCATCTTTCTGCCCAGTTTAAACAGGTTATATTTTAGGCTGTGCACTCTGATTGATTTGCAGTTCAGGATTTCCTAACAATGCAATTATTGATGCTGTCCCTGATGGTTTGTTAATGTCTACTGACTGTTTCACTAGCCTGCTCTTACAGTATCGTTTGCCTCTGAGATGAAACCTGCGTTGCTCTGGAGGACAAAACAGCATCGAGCAGTATTGTGCAACTAGTACGGTGCATGATTTTGCCCTTTGCCCCCCACTCGTATCCTCACATACTTGTTACAGAAACTGCAACCACACGTACGTCCACAGTCTTATAAACACAAACATCACACAGACGCAGCCAGAACTGAGGGCATCCGAGAGCGTGCTGGTCAGTGACAGACTGTGCAGCTTTCCTGAGGGATTCTTCAGAGCTCCCACAGGGTGACCCACTTCCATTGTCTTCCATTTTGACTCTCGTTTGTCATTTCCCACCCTTACCTGTACATGAACAGTGAAGGTCATATTAGTCACGCTATATTAGTCCTTTACCTCCTTTACCATTAACCTCCTACAGAATCACAGTTTCTTTCACTGAAAGATATGATGAAACCAAAATAACATATTTATTTTAATTTCATGTGTTTATTCTGCCTTTACAGCAAATAGATTAACTGCAATGCAGCAGTGCCAGTATGGAGCATTAATATTAATGTTCTCCCATTTTGCCCACCATGGCAGGAAGCCTGTCAGTTTAAACTCCAAGGGGCTCTCCAGACCAGCAAACACACCAGTGCAAGGTGCCGGTCCACCCTATAGCACTGCAGACAAGGACTTATCGGCCAGTTATTAGAGCCAGTAACACAAATGTTCCGTATTGCAGCAACAGAGTACGTAGGGAAGCGCAACAAAATGAACAAAGGCTTGTGGGACACTTGCCAGGAATTGGTAAGAGATTTAGCAGGGGTAAAGAAAGCTGCAGTCCATCATTGTCTATCAGTGTAAATGTGAAGGAAAACTAAAAAGAATATTGCTGAACCGCTGAGAATAAGGTTTATGATATTGCCTCAGGCAAGAATGTGAGGCAGCAAGGTCTTCGCTGTGATAATATGTTGTCTGGAAGTCTCGGCTCCTATCAGGTGGGAATGCCACGGATGAAATTACTGTAGTGACCGCTCTGAGATCGCGAATGTGTGCAAGCAAACAATCCTTTTTAACAAAGGCAACATATTGCGAGTGTGAGATTAGGGGAAACGGGTGTGGTTGCTATCGTATTTAAGCAGCGCTCCTCTGCATTAAGTCCTTCAAGGTAGCTGCAAGCAATGCAGGTGTGTGTGTGCGTGTATGTGTGCTTAAGCTTCTGTGTGCGAGAGGAAGAGAGAGAAAGCCTAAGATCAGTGTGCTGCGCTGTTCATCACTGCAGCATTACACCAGCCCCAGTTCTCTGTGCAGAGGTGCTGACTCCCTCTCAGCCTTTTGTCAGTGGGGTATGCAAAAAAATAAAAAAAAAAAAACCCTCAAAGCAAGAAGCTGTACTGATTACCCCAAACTTGCCAGCATGTTGCCTTGCATTTTTCTTTCTGTCTTAACAGTTGACAATTTTCAGTGATTTTTGCAGGCACTGCCATATCAGAGCGGGAGTAGAATCAGCTGGCTGCTTTTGTCGCAGTTCAAAGATATGCCCCGCATGATTATTCAGACTTAATCAAGGTCAGATGTTTTGTGTCCAGCTCTGCTGCTTCACTTCTTAGTGAAAGTGTATCGTTTGCCTAATTACAGACTGCATACAAAACCGTTGATGTGTGCATCTCTGCAATTCCACAGTATGTCGACAAATTAAAAAGTTGTATTTATATCTCACCTCAGAAGTCCCAGAGATTCATTCATTAGACCGTCTCAAAATAGCGTTTTGTGTCCAGGACTAAGAAGAGTTCGGATACTTGATTTTCATTTTGGGTACTCATCAAAACCCACAGTCGAGAGTTGGAAATTTAGGTCCACAAAATGATTTTGGAGTTCCTAATGTGAAGATTTTGCTGCCAAATACAATCCAACTTGTTTTCCAGCTGTACAAAAATGTTCCTAAAATTTACACTATATTTATCCCCAAGTACCCCAAAGGCAGCAGACCACCTGGCTAGTATGTGTGAAAAAAGAACAACATATTTACATCATAAAGTGTGTGGAGGATCTCTGCCTGTATTCTTTTTATCCATGTCTCTGATTTTCCCTTTCCATCTCTCTGCAGCGCAATGCGGGTGCTCTTATCCAAACTTCCAAGGCCTTGGATTGTAGATGAGAAGAAAGACGATGGTTACACAGCGCTGCACCTGGCTGCCCTTAACAACCATGTGGAGGTGGCTGAGCTGCTGGTGCACCAGGTAGCCACACAGGAACTCTCCCCCACATGACCCCAAACTTAATCACTTAGAAATGACAACGGTTTGTACTCTGAGCTTAACTGCATCCACTCAGTTTAGACTTCCAAGTTTCCCTGAATACAGACAATTATGAGTGGCTTCCACTGCAGTGCCTCGCAGCTAGTAAGCTATAGAGCACATTAAAGTACCATAAATGCCTGTTTTTATTAAATCCATATGGTTCTCCGGACCTTTAGGCATAATCTTTAGTGCAGTTGGGCCCTTACCACATCGTCCTCCTCCCCCTCCCTCCTTTTCCTCTCGCAATTGTAGATTTCTGCACTTTTCTCCCTTCTGAGATTGCAGGTTTATGTCCCTGAAGCCTAAAGCGTAGAAGTGCTGCACAGAAAAAGCTATCTGACCAAGAAGGAACTGGGTTAATTGAGATACAAGGACAGGCTGCAGTGTTGCTACAACATTTGCACTCTGTACAAGCTATCCTTCAAAAGGGACACCCTGAAAGCCCCCGCAGTGGGCTAGCTCAGTGTTGGCTCAGCTTTCTCCTCCAAAATTGCTGCTCACACCAAGGTGCACTGCAGATTTCCTGTCAGCCAGTCTGTCAGTACTCCTCTTCGGTGATTTCACACAAGGCCTGATTACATTGCTTATTCTTCCTCTGCATCTCCTTGGTCGGGGTTTATGGCAGTTGGAATTGAAGGCACGTGGAGCATTATTGTTGGATGCATCCTCCTCCCAGCCTTCTTCAATATACTTGGTTGTTCTGCAGGGTTGAAGAAACAAAGATTCATTAAAGGCCCATAAGGCAAAACAGGCTGTTAGTGTTTTTGTATGTTATTCTTTAAAGGTCTTGCTGTTTTACATGATTTAATCTGCATCTTCATGCTTTTTTCTTCCAGTTGTGTGTGTGATTTGTTGTGCATTAACGTCTCTTTTGATCCTGCCTCTCAGGGCAATGCCAGTTTAGATATCCAGAATGGCAACCAGCAAACAGCATTACATCTGGCAGTGGAGCGTCAACACACCCAGATAGTGCGGGTTAGTGATCCCTTTATATTTGTATCCTCCTCTATCATCTCTTTGAACATCTTCACCCTTCACTGACTAAAATCCAGAACCTATGCTCGATTTGTTTTATGTATTATGCCAAAGGGGACAACAACATTAGCATTGGCTGGCATCTAATTTACAGCAGTTTTGCTTCTCTATTGATAAAGTGTTAGGAAAAAAGGCTCTCTAAACCAGGGTCTTCTGTAACATGGCGTGTTGTTAGATTGAGATTGCTACGTTGCCACCTTGTGGACACATTAAATAATGCACCACATAATTGGTTTATAACGTGCCACGCAGGTCATTCTCAGCACTATTTTCAATACAGCTTTACTATAATTAGCCCAAAATGGTTTGAGGACTGTTTCTGGTTTCTGTGTACTGATGTTAATTTTAATTTTGTATCTCTCACCAGCTACTGGTGCGGGCAGAAGCCAAGCTCGATGTGCAGGACAAGGACGGAGACACACCACTTCACGAGGCACTGCGTCACCACACACTGTCCCAATTGCGACAGCTCCAAGATATGCAAGACGTCAGCAAGCTGGAGCCCTGGGAGCCCTCCAAGAATACTGTATTCATACCTGTTATCAGTCCCACAGTTTAAGAGCATTTTACTTCAGAGTTCCTTAAAGTATCATAATAAAAAATGTGTTTAAGCAGATCTTGATAAGAATGTCTTAGACCTATAACAAGGAGCTTCATCATTCTTCCAAAGCTATTTGCTTAGCTAATTATGAATGAATTATGCTACATTTCATTGGAAAGATACCAAAAAGAGCTGCAGCTTAATTATCTGACACAATTCATGTAAATATTACTAAATGTAGTGATTTTTCATAGTGATTCATTAGTGATTACCGATTCTCCTATCAAGTTTTAAGTGTTATACTCTGAATGTACCTCTGATGTTTATTGTTTTTTTTTTTTCTCTTCATGTCTGCCTCCCTGCAGTTAATCATGGGTCTGGGCACCCAGGGGGCAGAAAAAAAGAGTGCAGCATCCATTGCGTGCTTCCTGGCAGCCAACGGAGCAGACTTGACCATTCGTAACAAGAAGGGACAGTCGCCTCTGGACCTGTGTCCTGACCCCAGCCTCTGCAAGGCCCTGGCCAAATGTCACAAAGAGAAGAGCAGGTAAACATCCCCCGAAGGAACCATTTGACAATTTGGAAGAAGAAAAAAAGGCACCAATTCGCTTTCTTGCCAGGAGTCAGATTGAAAAATCAATCAGATTCCAATGTGCGATGAATATAAAGATGGAGCATGATGAGTCAGCTAAACAGTGAACCGGGGACAGGCAGCCTGTTCGAGTCACTTTGGACAGAATAATGAATGTTGGAGAACACCTGAACTCTTGTAATCGCTTGTTTATTTTATTTATTTAATCTTTATGTCACACCCTCTGATGTCTGACTTGAAGCGTGAGCTTTCAGGATTGCCTTTATTATGTAAACATAGATTAAATCATAACCACCCAGGAGGCAGTACCTCCGAAAGACCAATCACGACGTGTTACCATAAAAACTCTGCCATGACGGCTGAAGGGGGAAGCATGTTTTCCTCTTTGTTCACGTCGTCGCTGCCTCACTTGTTTTCTGACAGTCTCTCGTTTGCGGTCCGTTATTCTCTCTCTCACACACACACACACACTCTCACACATTCGCTGTTGTTTTCCTCTGAACGGTCCAGTGGGCAGGTGGGCACCCGCAGCCCGTCTCTGAACAGCAACATCGAGTCACTGGAGGAGTGCATGGTGTGCTCCGACATGAAGAGAGACACGCTGTTCGGGCCCTGCGGACACATCGCTACCTGCTCCCTCTGCTCCCCTCGTGTGAAGAAGTGTCTCATCTGCAAAGATCAGGTCCAGTCCAGAACTAAGGTAATACCCCCGCTCCTCCCCCCCCCCACCCCAACTCACTTTAGCTTGAGGTGAACCAGCCAGCCGAGTGATCAGACCGCTCATTTATTTGTGTGGTTTCAGATCGAGGAGTGCGTCGTCTGCTCTGACAAGAAGGCAGCCGTGCTGTTCCAGCCCTGTGGTCACATGTGCGCTTGTGAGAGTAAGTCCTTCATCACTAAGCAGCAACACCCGCGTTAGAAAGTGCATCCAGACTAATGGGCTTGTGTGGTGCTTTGACCAGACTGTGCCAGCCTCATGAAGAAGTGCGTACAGTGCCGGGCTGTGGTGGAACGCCGCACTCCTTTCGTTCTTTGCTGTGGAGGGAAAGGTATGGAGGATGATGCCGCAGATGATGATGATGATGATGATGATGATAATGGTGGCCTTAGTGAGTGAATTTTTTTCTTCCCTTTTGTTTCTGCACCTAGTTTTTCTTTAAGATAGTCCTTCTTTTCGAGTCTTTCCTCTCGTCCATGTTTTTCTACTGCTTTGTTGCTGCCTTGCTTACACATTCGATCCCTTTGTCAGCATTTAAGTTAAATCTTTGCATCCATTTTGATCACATCACTTGTGCCCACCTCTCCTCTGCTTGTGAAGTAGTGAAAGCAGCCAGTAGCTTAATAAAGGAGGCTCTGCTTTGTTCCATATGTAACACACATCGTAGGTCTGGAGTTTTGCTGACATTCAGGCAATAATATATAAAAATCAGCATGTAAAGAACTGTAAAAGCATAAATATGCATACAGTTGTATGTTGTATACATGTTGGAGTTTAAAATAAGACAGAGAGAAGCCAACTGAATGCCTAAAGTGATTGATGACTCCATTCTTCATTTTTTGTTTGCAAATTCATCAGTCATTTTATTGCCCCTTATTTGAAATCTACCACTTATGGTTTATTCCCATTCGTTCCTTCATTTGCATTAAAAGGCCAAGTGTTTTCACTGCTTTCATTTTTTACCTGTTTTAATTGTAACTTTTACTTCTGACAACACACACACACACACACACATACACTCATGCAAGGGGCAGCAAAAATCTTCTTCTTTCCCTCCATCCAGTAACATCAACTGTTGATGTCTTTCAGAAAGTAAATGCAGTGCATGAAATTCATATTTTTATCGTTGTTTAATTTCACCGTGTAGCTACAGTATAACTGTGACCTGTGTAGAGTTCAGAGTTCAGCGTGTCCTGAAGGCAAAAACGAATGACTTGCCCATTTCAATTTACACTCCGGTTCCTTCCTTTCACCTGAGTGCTCTTTCACACTCCCTATTGTTCTGTTCAAATTCTTGCTCTGAAGCTCTCTCGGAGCGTTTAGTGCGTAGTTACGGTCCTTCCAGCTGTTGAACTGGTGAGGACAGCTCCTGCTATAACAATGTGAATGGTTATCCCCAGCAGGGAGCTCTAACACTATGGCAGGAGGATCGCAGGATCTTCTCCAGCCCAACAATCTGGCACTAAGTTGGTGTAAGTATAAATCTACAATCACCTTCCTTAATGGAATCCCCACAAAGCTGCCCTGGCCCCGCCCCCTTCCCTGAACCCTTCTCCTTTCTCTTTTATCATTGCGTTTGCGTATATCCATAAAGCCCACATTATTTGTTCTTACAGTATATAAAAGGGACTTAAGTGCAAAGTTTCCTTTGGGTTTTGATTTTCTCCTTTTTATATCTTTGTCGACGGGTGCTCAAAGATAAAATATTGATCTCCGAACAACACGAGGGATTTGCGCCACCATAAAAAATGGCGGCGCTTTTGATGCGTCCGTAAATAAGTGAGGTTTCAGGCTGGGTTTGTATGGGTCAGAGTTTAGGGTGTTTCTCGCGTAACTCTACTCTGTCTCTGTTACCAACCTGTTTCACAACATTGGCGCGGCCACCTGCCGCTTGAATTGGCTGTATATTTTATCTTTACGAGGAGGTACGGTTTGATGTGGCCACTGGAGAAATGGTTAATATTTTGTTTCGGCTGGTAACTGAATGCCTTTTTTTTTTTTATTTTTGTTTTTGTTTCCCCTGCACACTTCTTCTGTTGTCATGCCAACGCAGCCAGCGGAAACATCCCGGCTTTACAGAGAGACAAAGACAACACTAACGTGAACGCCGACGTTCAGAAGCTCCAGCAGCAGCTTCAGGACATAAAGGAGCAGGTGAGATCTTCAGCAATCCTTATTTATCGGCGTCCCCGATGATGCCCCAGTGCCGACGGCTGCTCTGCATCTCCCTGCAGACCATGTGTCCCGTCTGTCTGGACCGGCTGAAGAACATGATCTTCATGTGCGGCCACGGCACCTGCCAGCTGTGCGGGGACCGAATGAGCGAGTGCCCCATCTGCCGCAAAGCCATCGAACGTAGAATCCTCCTCTACTAGACGCCTCCCCCAGCACACTTCCTGTCCCGCAGAGCCACGATCGCACGTGCCGCCGCTGCCCGACCATCCTGATGCCGTCCGCTCAGCCAGCCGAGGGCGTCCTCAGGTGTCTTACTCAACACCACAAATGCTTTGCTTGTGTTCTGATGGATTTTCTGTGACCGTGCAAGGGGAAAAGATGAACGAACTCACCTCTGTGTGACCTGGCCGCGTCCGCAAAGACTCTCTGATCACCGGTGGTTTGTCTCTCCTGGTCTCTCCTCCCCGCTGACCTTTTCACTGTTTTTACGCGACATGTGAGATTTTGACGGTCCCTTGAGTAATTTGCCGCAGAGGTCAGCCTGTTACCTTTCCATGTCAGATTCCTGTCCGTCAGTTGCAGTCAAGCTCCGGCAGCAGCAGCAGACTTTTACGGTCTTTTTAAAATCACGCAAACGCATGTGTCGATTTCAGGAGAGCCCAACGTGGATTTTACTTTTTCAAACGGCAGATTTCCGATATAAACGTTTGCACAAGTCAAAGGTTTATTGAGTGTCCTGGCTTTGTGAGTGTGTTCCGTTTCTGCTGTTGTGACGCTCTGCGTGCTCACTGTTTTCGCCGTTGAACGTTGGGGTGAACGCTGGTGAACGCAGTCCCGAGGGGTCCAGATGAGGTCATTGATTTAAAAAAAAATAATAAAAAATAATAAGTTGTGCAAGTGCCAGGTAGGCCACCACACCCGTGAGATGTTCTCCAAGAACGATGTCGCAACAGTCGTTCGGGTTTCCGCTTTGCCCATTTCAGGACAAACACATGGCCCTGTTCTGCCTCCTTGTTGTTCACAATAAACTATCATTTGAACTATGATTTCATCAGAAATGAATATTTTACTGTACAGACGTGTTGATTTTCTATTGGACTATCATCCCTCGTTTATCACCAATAACAGATTGCTTCCAAAAATCTATTATGTTAGGAGAAAATATGGGGAAAATGACTGTATTCCTTTTTTTATTTATTTTCATTTTTTGAATGGAAATTGAGCTAGAGAGTACAAAAAAATCAAGACAAAGATGATGTAGAATAAATTATTTTGTATCACTGCCCTAAAATAGGATCGATCGGCATCTCCACCTTCCTGACACGTGGCCTCAAAACGCTTGTCAACCTGCTCTGATGTTAAGATCTTGATGATTCATGTTGTTTTCTTTCTTCTTAAGCAGTCGTCGGTAGGAGCATTTTCTCTGACATTGTTTTCAGAAAGCCTGACTGTTTGTTGAATTAAATAAAAAAAAAAAAAAAAAGACTTTTTTTTGTCAAAAGGTTTATTTGGGAGGAAAGCTGCTGAATTGTAAAATACAGATTTTGCCTTTGTGCCCTTTCAAAAGGCATTTAACATGCAGCCACTCGGTGGTGGATGTTTGTGCTGCTGGCTTTTTTCCCTTGATTACAATTGTGACGATAACAATTAAAGCGAGAAGCACTAATCTGCTTGACCGTAGTGTTGCCCTGCTTTGACTGTCATGAAAAAAAAAACTGTTTTGTACTTTATTTTCGATACCTGTAACTGTCTTTCTGGAGGAGTATATGTAGTCTTTTCTTTGGCATGAATGTTTCATAGTTCAGCTATCATGGAAACTGTTCAGTCTGTATTGCTAATAAGTGCTTTTAAAACAACCGTGTAGCTGAAATAAAGTTCCCGATGAACCGTGGGATCTTATAAGTGTGTTTTTCTACAGAGTTGCTCTTTGTTGGGTCTGTTTTTTTGAGAGAAGCTCAGATGTGGTGGCTAATTAGCATTTTGTTGCTTTTCTCCTGCTGTGCAGCGTCTGCCCCGACAGAGGAGACAGGCTGGCAGAGATGGGAGATGTGAGGTAATTGAAAAAGCTAACACCTAATAATGACTCGGCACCAGCGTGCGATAGGTCAACTGTGCTAATCGCGGCGAGGGAAGAAGGAAAAAGTAGTAGAGACATCTCAGGAGAGGCGAGCGAAAGGCCCCCGTAGAGTGATGCATCTGCTCCAGTAGGCAGCGTCGCAGCCAGACGCCGCCAAGAATCGCCGTTTGTTTTTCGGGATCATTGATTTGCTCGTTCAGAACCTGGACATCTTGGGGGGGGAAATACAGCGCTACAGAAATACCTGTAGCGCTGGCGCTACCTGGCCCAGTATCCACATCTGCCTGGATAATGGTCGTAAATTCTCTCTTCCAGTACTGCCTGAAATGCTGTAGATGTTGTTTGTGAAGTGGTGAAGGGAGTTATGTGCCACAGCTGGATTAACTCAGTCGTAACTGGATTGTAAAATCCCTAAAGAAAGATTTTACAGTCTGATTGTTTTAATTATTAATCAAACTGAGCTTTATTATCTGACTGTTGTGCATGTGGCCCGTCTTCTTTCCTGGTTTATGCAATACAAAGAATACAACAGAAGTAAAAGTGTTTAAACTGGTTTCACACTTGCATCCACACACCTATGACATTAAATCCATATCATTTTTTATACATCACCCACATTATAAACAGAAATATGTATGGTCAAAATGATTGTGGAGTTTGTTCGTCAAGCTGAACAGACACTTGTAGGGCTGACTCGCAGCCGCCTGTCCATCATGGTGACTGAGTGTCGCGGTGCTGGAGACGGCGCTATCTCTCCTGATCCTGGAGAGGCTCCCCGACTGCCGCCTCTGCCACTTTCAGCTGCTCCGCTGCAACATTTGCTGACTGGACTGCAGGGGTTGTTACTCCCACACCCCAGGGGTCAGCTAATCCACCAGCCACCCTGTGGAGTGCGAGTGATGGTGTCCTGGCGAAGCAGGCCTGACTGAGCGGCAGATAGAGATGGATGGTACCCCCTGCAGAGTGCTGTGAGCAACGATCAGACCAAAAAAAAAGACTGTGACCCTGCCTCGGATCTGCCCTGTGATCACTGAGCAACGTGCAGCATCTATCTGCTGCCTGAAGCAGCCTTCCACGCTGGGGGAGAGCTCCTCGCCGCCCTTGGAGAAAGTTCTAAAGTTATCTTTCCACATTTGTGGTGGAGTTGTGGCCTCAGGCTTTCAGCATGCAGCTTCCAGGGCGCAGCAGCAGATGGCAGTACATTCTGACTAGTGCGGGTTTTCACAGAACTTACTGTAGGCAACTCTCTATATTCATGACCCCATTTAATTATAATAAAATGTCGTCAGCATATATATATAACGTCACTCTGTTGATTTTTAAAGTCTAATTCAATTAAAGCTCTGATGCAGCAACACAAATTAGCATCATCTCATACATGTAAAAAAAATAGATGTATAATGACAATAAAAGGCACTCTATTCTATGATAGTGCGACTAATGCATGAGTGCTGTTTGATACGTATTTGTTGCTCATTCCTCAAAGCTTTAAATGCTTATCATACACTGTTTGTTTGCACCAGTCAATTCTCACGCTGCACAGATAAAGACGAAGGCAGAAATACTCCAGCGCATCTGTTGTGGCCACTTGGGCTTTCCTTCCATGTTGGAGAAATCGATGGCTGACTGTCTGAAGGTCCTCTCTCTCTCTCTCTCTCTCTCTCTCTCTCTCTCTCTCTCATCACCCAGTTCAGAGGTCCACTTACATTTATTACCTCCGTTTATGGTCGTGCTGGGCAAAGTGCAACCTGACTGTGTGGACGGAGTCTTGGAGGAGCAGAGCAGAGCGGAGAAGGGTCTGCAGAGGTTTTCAGCTACTTTGATTGCTTTTTTTTTTGCATTCTTTTAACCACCTACCTTTTCATTAAATGCTTCATTTTCTTCCCTTAGTGCAACAACATTATGCGTGCACCACAGCTTCACCTTCGACGTGTCCAAAATGCCAAACACGTGTTTTGTTTTTCCGAGGGTGATGTTCCTGAAAACAGCAGCCCCACCTCTACAGTAAAGCTATAAACTCCTCCAGCGCGGATCCCTCCTCAAAACATATAGGCTCCTGGCACGCTGATTGCTTTATTGATACTGATCAGGGCAAAGTGTCAAAGCGTCGTCTGTATCGCTCACAGGGGCTGATAGTTGCTTGTGCATGCTGGGAGAACGTTAAATAAAGAAAGTAAAGCCTCTCATTAGAAGTATCGCTATAGCATCCTCATAACCAAAACAAACATATACTTTAATTGTTGCACTACTACGTTGTTAATTGACCCCCTTTAACTCATGTTTACGGCCTGTTTCAGTGCTTGTACCAGTATGCTGCAGGCTGAGCCACATTTACAGTGCAAATGTTATCGTTCCAATGACACTTTAAATAGCCTTTATCAATATATAGTCATTCAAGGTTTATGAGCTTTGATAAAATGCCATTAGCCGAGCGGGGTCATTACAATCTAAGCCACAAGGTCTTTTTTTTTTTTTTTTTCTTCAGAGAAGCTTATAGTTGTTACTTCTTCAGATCCGGCAAAACTTGAAACATTTTCCACAGATAAAATAAACACTCAAGATTTTGAGAGGAGCGAGCAGCCCGAGTGCAGCAGGTATTGATTTTCTCCTCAGGAAGATCGGCCCTATCAGGGCAAACTACAGTGTGTGTTTGGCAGAACCTTATCGTCCTATTATCTTTAAAACAGTGGGTTATCATAATTGCTTACTTAATAATTCTATAAAACTGTAGAGGTGCAACCTTTGCCTGGGCTGTAAACTGTCAAGTGCTTTTCATGCAAAGATTGAACAGATTACTGACAGAAAAAAAAAAAAAAATTAAAGCTGAAGTGGTTAGAATGGCATCATTAATAATGAGTGAGTGAGCTCTTGACTGTTTTTGTTTTTTTTTTATCCTTGGAAAAACATCAATATGAGGATTTCGTCAATGGAAATGAACCCTGAAGCTCTGGGGAGGTGATGGATTTCTCACTTTTTTGTACTGTATGTAGAACAATGAGGCAGGGATCCTTGATCAACAAGTGCAAATCTCATCACATTTAGCTCTCAACTAAACAAACAAGGTGGTGTCGGTGAGAATGCCTCCTCCTCCTCCTCCTCCTCCTCCTCCTCCTCCTCGGGTGATGGCCCTTAAACATGGGTTTGACTTTTGGGATCACCGTTGAAGCCACATGTCAGTAGAAATTCAGCAACTGAGATAGGAAGGAGTCTCCCTTAAACCGGAGTTTAACCGGGGCGTCCCCTCGCTTCTTTTCAAAGCGATGCTGCCTTACCAAACGAGCACATTGGACAGGTGCTGGCCACTGCCGGGGCTGGCGGTAACCTTGGAGGGGAGTAGACAGGAATGTAGCAGCCCTCAATGAGCTCAGAAAGAAACACCGACTGCAGAGAGCCTTTTTTCAGAGAGAAAAATCAATGTGTCAGAGTCCATCACAGGGATTTTGGTGTGTGTGTGTGTGTGTTTTTTCCGCCCCTTTTTTTTTTGCCTTTCCACGTGGGTTCCAGCTATGTGAAATGAGCTCAGACTGACCCCTGGAAAAACTTAGTTAATGTGTAACTTCTTTATCTTTGTTTTACAGCCGAGGGTTGTACCTCCAAATCAATACTCGATACACAAATATCCCAGGGCTCCGTGTTCTAGGGAGAAGGGTGGCCCAGAGCTTGAGAGTTAGCCAGTCTTACACCACCTGGCGCAGAGAATGTTCTTTTAAATAAATAGAAAAAGGCCAGAAGCTTCTGGAAGAGTCGGTGAAGAGAAGAGCAAAAAATATGTTGCGATAATTACAAAGAGGCAGCGGGGTTTTTCATAAATCTTTCCTTCAACTTGCAAAAAGGCTAAAAACATGGTAACCAGACATGTAAAATAAAGTTTCGTTTACACAGCCAGGAGCTTCAAAATGTATGTACTCTCGGGAAAGTCTCATGGAACTTATTATTTTTTTAAATCCTATTTTCTCAAACAACTAATGTCTGCGTGATTAACACAGAGAGGCATTGATCGATTCGGAATATTCATAACCTTCATTTCCACAGCTGAAGCCTGACCTCTGGTCCTGTTAATAATCACAAATGAAGGTCTCGCAGCTTGGGAACGCCGCATCTGCACATTGATAGCGGGCTACTTGTCGGAACCCCTTTTTGGTGGACAGCTGAAATGTTTCAGAGCAAAGACCCGCTGGTTTGAGGTTTCTCTCTCCTCGCCGTGTCCACGTTAAGCGTGACAGTTGATATCTGTGTGGTGTTCCGTCCCTGCGGACCTTGTAACCAATCAGCTGACAGATAAACAGTCTCATCAGAGTTTCAGGAGCCCAAAGCAGGTTCAGTTCCTAAGCAGTGTTATGGAGAGAGAAAGGAGCATCCACACACACACACACACACACACACACACACACACACACACCTCAACCCCCCCACCCTTCTCTGATAGTAGCTGGTAATCTCTGAGGTCGACCTGTCAGTCAGGCCCCAGAGACGGATGACGTGAGGCCCCGATAGGCTGTCTCCAACCCAGGAGACAGCAGCCGTTCGCATGGGCTGCTGGGACACAGAGCAGGACACGAGGCGATGGACGGATAGAGGGGACGGGGGGGTGAGGTGGGTCAGGGAGGTGGTGTGGTAGAGGAATGCCAAGGATGAGCAGAGAGACAGCTCTCTGCTGGAGGTCGTTGGGTGGCTGACAAAGTTTACTTAACACCAACCTCTGGGAGCCGGGGTCACCGGGGGGGAGAGACCCTAGTCTCAAACCGCTGTCCTAGAAAAAGATCTGGAGGAGAGTGAGGAGGGGGTGAGGACGCATTTCAAGGCGTTCTGGTTCCTTTTTGTGTGTTTTTGTGTCAACATCAGTGATTTTCATTGATTTACAACAATCATTTCAACCATTTTCACACCAGTATCATCGTCAATTTAATCAGCGTTTTCCTAATGAAATTCCTCTTTGGGCCTTTTAAACTCAGCCACAATGTGGGGATATTTTAATGACTTACCTTCTTTTAAAATGCAAACTTTTGAAGACGTCTCTGATTGAAGCAAATTCGACTGACATAATTACTGTAATTACTGCACCGGCGCGATTATTACAAACAGTTATAGTTCTTTACCCCTAGAAAAAAACACTGAGGTGGTCAGAAGAAACCGCGAGCAGGGCCAGGCTCTATTAGGGGAACCTCCGGTAGGAGGAGGATGAGGAAAAAGAAGGCAAGGGGAGGTGAAAAAGAAGAGAGGAGCAAAGCATCACCTATTATTACCAGGGATATAAACATTACTGAAGTAATATGGGTATTAAGACTCAATCATGTCCCATGAAGGTGGTTCCAAATGACATCGTCATCATGGAGCCTTCCATCAGGTTAGATAACTCGGCTGCTCTTCAGCGCGGTGCTGGAGGGAGTATTTCCTCAAAGGTGCCTACTGCCCGAGGCCACTATTAGATTACAGGAGAGATTTATCGAACCGCCTTCCGGTTTTCAGATAGGACAGCAGCAGCACTTATCTTCAGATATTCCCTTATCAAAAAACAATTTAGTGAGAAAAACAGACATTAGCCCAGATTTCAATTTTTTTTTTTTTTAAACACTACTGAGTGCTCCAGCTTAACCTCCCTGGTACAAGGTTCTGTTTGCACCGTGCACACACTCCCCCAACTAGAAGCATTATAACACGGCTGTGTGCACTCTGGATGTCACTGCCATTCCGTTCACGCTGCGCTCTCGTACTTTGAGACTTGATCAATTCTTGTTCGCCACAAAATGGTGGCGAGAAAAAAAAAAAAAAAAAAAAGACTTCACAACCGACAGAAGGTGGTGCACTTGTGATCAAGCTGTGTGTATGTGTGTGTGTGTGTGTGTGTGTGTGTATGTGTGTTTGTGCGAATGGGCACAGCTGGCAGCAGGGATGAGGCCACAGGCCAGCTGGTGAGGGGAGCAGCTCCATGAGAAAGAGCCGGTGGGTCACGGCGAGGTTATCCTAACCCCATTTTGATATTTATGCTGCTGTTATTTATCTGGAGCCGAAGGGAGGAGAAACCACACGTTTGTATAAGGCCTTATTGTACGGATGTGTGCATGCCAGTGCAGGCTGGTGTGTGTGCACGCGTGTGTAGACACGGCGAGACAATGGAGAGTAATGGCTGCCAGAGTCTGACAGCGGCTTTTTGTCAAATTCATCTGTGGGAGGCCCGAAGGCCGTGCAGAGGAGTGGAGCAGACAGATAGCATTCACTTCTGTTAATATGACCCTCAGAGCAGAGCTGGAAGAGAGCAGAACTGGGCCTTCACGCCAGGACTTTACTCAGCTAGTAGTAAGATCTCATCTACAAACGATGATTAATCACTGGGAATTCATGCTGACTTCGATGATTCGTGATGACTGCGGCTAAAATGTATGGCTATGGAAAGCTGACGTGCCCATTGAGCATTCAGACTATTTGTTCTTTCCATGGATGATGTCTGTAATAGGGGCTGCAGGTGCTTGGGCCGGGGGCTCCGTGTCTGGGGCCCTTGTTAACCATTAACGCAGCCATATAATCCTGTTACTTATTAGCACCTTTTGCTCTTGAGACCCAGGTAAGAACCCCCCTATAGGTGTGTATTTGCATAGGTGTGTATGCGCTACTACAACATGGCTTTAACCAGTGTTGCAACCCCCACCACCACCAAAAAAAAACCTCTTGAGTACAAGCGGAGGTGAGGTGCTAAACAAAAATGTTATGTTTGCAAGATGCAAAATATCAGAGACCATGTTCATACTGGGACTTGTGAAAACAGTATGTGGATCTGCTGGCGTCATATTTTAACAATTGTTGATGATATTTAATAAAAACATAGTGCAGTAAATATAGAACGCTTGGCTCCAGAGTCAATAAATCAATTTGCGAACACCAGGCCTCTCCATGCGTGGTGTCAGGTAACAGCCTCCCACCTTAATTCATTCCTCTTCTTCTTCTTCTTCTTCTCCCTCCCTCCTTCCCTCCGTTCATCCCTCTTTGCTTCCTTCTCTCCCACACAGACTCATTCCGCTCCATCTCTCGATTGCTTCAGCAACCTTCGCGGTGACCTTTGCCCTTTCAGCCAATAAAACAGCGGGATGCAAACACGTACAGTGCAAAGTTAGGAGGAAGCGTCTGTGCTCGGGGTTCTTCAGCCTGCGGGGCAAAAGTGCAGAAGACGCTAATGGATGAGTCACAGCACTGAGATTATATGATGTTGAAATATTTATAACATGCTGCATGAAGATAAGGACTTTTCTGCCATATATTTAATATCCCTTCATAAATTAAAACACCGCTGTATCTTTGCTCGACCGGTTGCACGTTGTGCTCGTCACCTGTGCAAAAATATAGATCAACACCAGCGACGCATCATTTATTCTGTTTCAAGGCAACGCTGGAAGCAAGCTCAGATGAGCTCCTCATACCGGGACAGTCCGGTTTCACACACTTCATGGTTATTTTTCAGTAACAGTTCTTTTCTCAATGTCCTCCATCTTGATTTTTACAGCTTTTTGCTCTGGAGCAGCGAGACTGTTTTCTAGAACGTCTGCAAACACTGGCGTTGACCCGGTCCGAGCGCCAGAGCTGCAGACCAGAGAATTAGCGCTTGTTTTCATGTGAGAACACCATCAAAATATCAGGACAGGTGTCCGTAAGGTGGGCAGAAATAAGACGCTCGGACCACTTTGGTTTTGATAACAGCATTCTTGAGAAATGTGGACGTGACTCTGACACTGAACGGAAGCCGGGGCCCGATTGTGAAGCGAGCCGGCACTAAGTCGGATCAGCCCAGTCGTTCTCAGTCTCTTTTGTTGGGGCAAACAGCCCGAGTCACAATAAGGAATTTAAACGTACGTGCTGCAGATCGCCCTGATATGGCCTTGGGCTCTGGAAGTGTCGGATACCAGAGAAAGTCAACAGCGCTTGTGTTTTATTTCACCGGGTTCACACAAGGATGATCTGCTTCTTTGAAAAATGCCGCTCTGAAACGGGAGTGGGTTTCAGGTTGGGTGCTAGCGGGAGCAGGAGCGGGCCCCAGGCACCGGCCAACGCCGCTAGAGGCCGCATCGCGCGGCGGTCTGCACAAAAAAGCTCGCCGTATCTCACGTCTCAATATTTCTATTGTCTGGCAGCAGACCCAAGCGGAGGAGGAGGCGACGGGAACGACGGAGTCATGGAAGGACGAGTGCTCCGCAAACTCAGCCCCGTCTGGAGGGGCTCCAGACCTCTTTGAGTGAAGCTCGAATCTTATCAGATCCCAGAGGGCTTATTTGTTCTCCTGACTGAAAAGTTCTGGAACACGTTTTCCCCTGGAAAGAAAGGACTTATTTACAGAAGGTCAGGGCCAAAACTTAAAGGCTTCCTGCCTGGAGATGCAGTTTCTCTGCGTTCTGCAGCACGGTAGCCTTGGTCGCGGCTGGTTTGCAGCAAAGGTGATGACAATTTGGGATGTGCAGTGGTTACACGCACACAATCTGACACACACTTCATGTTATTTTTGGAATGGGTGGAAGGTTATACAAATACATAGGTTTTAATTATGTTTTATATTTGCTCTAGACCCTGGATGGGACACACACACACACACGCACACACCACTCAGTCAACCCACACAGGCCCAGGGTGAACATTAGACAGAACATCCTGGATAAACCCTGAAAAGACTTTTTCCTGATCAATATTCCAAGCTGGCAGCTGTTTTGGGCCCTCTGTCCTCTGAACAAATTGTTTCAGTTTCATCCTCTCTGTTTTCAGCCGTTCACACTTTGCAGACCTTGAGAGGCGGCGCGGGGCTACAAGGTCTGCCAGCTGCTCTTCCCACACTCCGCTCCAGTTCCAGGCCCATGAATCCACCCCACCCACTCCTCCATCACCCCTACCGCCGCCGCCTCCTCCACCTGCTCGACTCCACACTGTCTCCGTTTTGCTATCAGTGACGTCGCCTCTCGCCCAAGGCTGCTTTCTCTCAGGCCGGTCCTGCAAACAGCTGATTCAGGGGAAAGTCACAGAGCGTACTGGTGGACCTGACCTTCCCTCCTGAGACAAAACACACTGCGGGGGCCTGGCTCCACAGGACGGAGATGCGTGCGTGGAAACAATAACATGACCTCGGAATCTCCACCGCAGAAGAGGCGTCGTTTACCCCGGAGCGTGTTTGATCTCTAATCATGTGAGGGTGATTGATACTTACTGGCACCAGTTAGCCAAGATGCTACAGCTACAGCTGCCTGCAGGAGCTTCACCTACAGGACAGCAAAGCAGGACAAAATCCACAGAGGGAGACGTCGGCACTGCACATGCTGTCAGCCAGCTGCCTGTAAAGCATCTTAAGAGAGCCACTAAATCCTACAGAGCATGAAATAACCATGATCATATCGCAAATGCAATTAACAGCTAAGTATGTTGAATTGTACACTTCTGTCTTATCTTGTTTGGACGGCCTTTTAAACACAGATTTATAGATGATGGATGGGGAGTGTGTATGCGCATGTGTGTATGTGTGTGTATGTGCGTGTATGGTGGTAAGGGGTCTCTTATCTGACCACTAGCTCTTTCCTCTTTGACTTAGGACCCAAAGTAATAGCAGAAAATGCCCACGGCTCCCTGAAGTCCCCCAAAACAAGCTGGTTGGTGACTTCAGGAAGCTGCGATTTCAGCCGTGAGGCAACTTTTACAACAGGACTGCGAGTCAGACTTATAGTTATCCCAACCGGCTTTTTGTTTTTGACCCCAAAGCCGTTATTCAGGAATGAGAAAAACGGTCAAAACGGCGCTCTACTTCACCCATTTCTGGTCTTTCTGACGTAATAATATTCATTCCAGCAAATCGCAGTCTCATAACTGGACGATATCACAATTCACTGCTTGTCCTGAAAAACATTTGTCCTGACACCAAATGAAATATCACGTTTTTTTTTTTTTTTTTTTATTAGATCTTTGTATAACAGTAATATTATCAGTGATATCAGGACTTTGCAGACACAGACAAGAGGAGCACAAACGGGGCATGTTATTCTTGAATGATTAGAGCCAAAGTTAAGAGAAGGGGTCAAATGAACCCTGACGCCTGTGTCAGGCTGATGTGACATCGTGTAACTGATAACCTGCAACTGTCGGACGCACAAATAATAACACAAATGTGAGCATATCTAAACTGCACATTCACGTCTGCCTGTTCTCTGCAGTAACACGGGAATATGATCAATGACATCAGAAAATCTACACACACACACACACACACACACATACAGAGGCAGGTGAGCCGGGTCTTCCGTTGTGGGTGAGCCACGGGAAGCAAGGACGGTGCGCGTCCAAAATGACAAAGGTTGCTTTTACACCTGTCACGGCCGTTTAATCATCTACCACTTCAAACAGGACAGCCTGATGCTCAGGGCCTCCCAGCAGTCCTTGCTCCAGCAGTTCTGGAAGAGCTGCCATTGAGTGGAAGTCAGGGAGAAAACAGCCCAGCACAGGTATAAAACCTAACTGTGTCGTCCATAAAAATGAGAACAAATAGGTTCTGGGGTTTTTAAAGGCTTGGCAGCAGGGGAATAAACACAGGAAATGGCTTCACAGGCAGAATTTATGTAGAAGTTCATAACGCTTCTGCTTGAGCAGATGCGTTTGAGCTGGTGCATCATTCAGCGATCAAATGAAACGTATTTATTTATTAGTTTAGCTCTGCAAAGTAAATCAATACTTTTCAGTGTCGTTAAAATTCAGGTTCTTTTTAACACGATGCCAGTAACTCACATCGTTATAAAAACTACGTTTTACTATGTTGTGATTTCTTGTAAACTGAAATGATACATTTTCATCCACTACTCTCACTAACATAAAATTGCGAGATAATATTAATTATTTTTGTTTTAATAAATCCACTGTAGAATTCACCAGGCCCACTTAAACCTCAGTGGACTAAAAAACCTCGAGTCACCTCATACAGTTCAAACTTGTGTTATCAAATATATTTAAGGTATTTAGCTCCATTATTAAAACATCTTTTCTTTCCTGTTTCTCATGTAATTTCAGTTGGTATATGCTCCTTAATAATACCAAATAATACATAATATTTAATTTGAGAATCTGTGTATTATTTAAATATATATGGATTATTTTGTTGCTCGTCTGTTGGTAGTTGTATATTACATTCAGGGGAAAAATGTTACTTTAAAAGGGCCAACTGCAACATTGAACAGGCATCGAAAATCACAAATGGAAAAAGAGGAAAAAATGAATCGAGTCTTTGGAGGAATCGTCACATTTTTGTCTCCGGCTTTCCAGCAAACACTAAATCCGCATTGTTCTTGGTGCGTATTCCAGCAGTGACTAATCAGGATGGAGCTCTACCGAGAGCTGGAGTGTCGCAGATAATCATTATCAAATCGGTACATAAGCCAGTGACACCTGAAGAGGGTCGACCATCATCGTGCACACCTCCCGAAAGAAACAAACAGTGTTCTGATAAAAGTAAGGCCGCCCTCTCCTCTCTGGAAAATACAAAGGAGTAAGAATCCAAACGGAAATAATAATAACAGCAACAACAACAGCAGCAACAGCAGCAACAACAACAACAACAACAATAATAATAATAATAATAATAATAATAATAATAATAATAATAATTGATGCACTTCGTTCTATTCATAATTGGAATAATATAATTTATTATATAATATATGTCATGTTTTATGTATATTTCTTTCCAAATGTAGGTGAAAATTGCTCGATAACCAAACGGATATTATTATTACTGTCGCTGTTATTTTTTTTTTTATTAAATAAGGATACCTAAAATCACCGAAATTTGTTTTCAAATCAGAATCCAGTCCAAACTTTATCAACCAGAAAATATCAAAAACAGCTGCAGTTGCTAAATAAATCAATAAATATGAAACCTAAATATATCTTGTAGGTTACTACATAACAATAACAATAAAAATAATAATAATAATAATAATAATACGTATTGATGATTTAACTTCGCTAACGCGTTATTTAGAAATATAAAACAGACTGTTTATGTTGCAGTGAAATGTGGGATAAGATGATTAGGTTGTCTCGGGCACTGTTTGACCGTCTGTGGATAAATGCGGAGACAGGGCGGCGTCCTGCCACTTGTGCTCCCAGGCTCCGAGTGTCCGAGCAGCACACTTCTGACATGACTGCCCAGAACACCTCATTCATCAACACCGAGGCTCCGCAGCAGCCAGCGGCCAAGCGGTCAGACACAAGACAGAGGGGGGACTCGGCCATGAAGAGAAGAAAAACAACAGGATTTTGTATTCTCGCACCTCCCTGACAACCGCTCCCACGGACCACGGGCCGGGGGAAGGGGGGGACAGTAGCGCGGGGATTGCCCACTCCCCCGATTTAAAAATAAAATAAAATAAAATAAAATAAAATAAATAAAATAAAATACATTCCTAGAACCCCTCTCAGCTCACCTCTGATCCCGACCAACAATCCTCTAAGTCCTTAAACGAGCACAGGATGCTGATTTAGACTTATGGGACATTAATGAGAGTCCAGTCATGAATCAACAACAGCCTCCAGACTCTCCACCATCACGAGGAGACAATGATCTACATGAGAAAAGACAAATGAAGTGGCCTTTTATCAGTTTTTATAACAGCTGTGATCTTAAAAGAGATCCGTTTAAACCGAAGTATAGTAATAGTAAATCATAAATAACAGTGAGCAGATAGCAAAAGTCCTATTGGGCTCTAATATCATTTAAAAAAAACAGTTCTGGAACAGTAAAGTTGTCATTAATGTCATTAAAAATGTAAGCGTAATATTGATTGTTCAGAGAGGCTATAACCAATTAAATTCGATAATTTAAGATGGCGTGTAGTAGAAAAAGTAGGCCTAGTAGTAGTAGTAGTAGTAGTAGTAGTAGTAGTAGTAGTAGTAGTTGTTGTTGTTGTGCTACTAGTAGATCTTTGGAATCCATCCAGACAAAATGTAAACAGACACAAAGAGCTGCTGAATAGTCGTGAATGTGATCAACTGTTTGTTAACCAACGTGAACACGAGCTCACCTGTAAATGAGTGAATGATTCGATTTGACACCTCGCCACTTTTGATCACCTCACTCACTCACACACACACACACACACACACACAGTCACGCACACTATGTATATTGTGGCTGAGCGAATCAGCGCGCTTCAAAGCGGCGCTGCGTGCTGAGAGTTTGTGCTGCTGCGCAACTCAAGTCATTTAATCCCGAGCGAGGGCGTCTGACCCAAGTAAGATGATTAAGGGAGCAGATTTATTGATCAGCGCGGAGAAAATAAAGGCGAGAATCAACAAAGAGCGGCACATGAAATCTGCAGCGTGAATAGAATGGCAGCGGAAATGAAAAGCGGGGCTGTTAATGCTGACAGGAACCTATATGGCACTGCTGATACAACAGTCTTGGAAAACCACTGAGACGCTACAACTGAAGCATAAATATAATAAAAGTAATATTGTAAAATAAGTAAATATTCATGATAATATTGCATTTTATTTTTAACACTTTGTAATAACAACGAGTTTTATCTAATGTAATGGAGGAGGAGAGAGGGAGCAGTAACGACTATTTCTGCTATTTTATTTTTCTACAATGTGTAAAATAAATCAGAAAAATAAAACAGAAACCGAATGATAATTCTAACAACAGCAATAATAATAATAATAATAATAATAATAATAATAATAATAATAATAATAATAATACTCTCTCAGAACTTTGATTTCGTTTCGCTGCTTTCACACTGATCCAATCTTCTCGTTACTTCTCTCCTCGGTTTTTTTTTTTCGTGGGATTGATTGGAGGACTTCATAGGCTGGCACCCCCATCGTGCTCGCAGCCGCTCGCTCTCCACATGATTGGTCCGCCTCCCGCAGTCGCCGCCGCCAGAAGCGCCTCCTCTCATAAACCTCGTCAGAGCGCACCAGCGTTTCCCAGTACTTCCAGGAGAAGCAGCAGCTCACTATTAGGAACTTCGTGCGCGACCTATGGCACAAAACTAAGCAGGTACGTTTCTCTTTTCTTCTCTTCTTCGGTACCGTTTGAGAAGTTTCTGCTTCGTGGCGCACAGCTGGGTCAAACATCTGTCAGCGCGGTGGTCGCGGAGCGCAGGAACGACATCATCATTTCTGGGGTATTTTTTTTTATCGCCCTGCCTGCCTCTCGTCTCTTATCTGTATTGGGCCTTATCAAACTGTTATCTCTTTTGCTGTGAAGACATATTGCGTTTTGTTTCCTATCTGTTATGTGTGTCTACTTGTGTGTGCATGTGTGTGTGGGAGGACAGAGATTTGACATATACGGATCCAGCGCCTCTTAAGAGCGCCCGATGGGAGTATGGCAGTCACTGGCCTGGACGCGTTTAGTCGGATTCGGAGAGGACAGATTCAAAGTTTTGAGAATTAAATCGGGTTTTTAGATTTTGGGAACCCTCGAGCAGTGTTTGTATGATGAAAGATGAAACCGCGTCTCGGCAGAGCTGGATTTCCAAGAGGGAGCCGTTCTCTCCAGATGTTCGCGGGGCGGGTTTACATTCCTAACTTTGCATCACATGCGTAAAATCCTATTTTCTTCCTCCTGCTTTTTTTTTTTTTTTTTTTGTGACAGGGTAGCGCATCCCCTGTCGACTTTTATTAACCCTCTACGTTGTATGGAAAGTGCTCCTGGATGGACCTGGGCGAAAACAGCTGGTCCATGGTCAAGCGAGAAGTGTCCAGCAGCCCAGGGTCGCCGGCTGAGCAGACGTATCTGCCCGGTGACAGCAGGAGGGACGGACCCGCCTCGGATGATCTTAGGACTCCTCCGAGCGACCTTGACGCGCTGGGGCACCGCCGCCCGGACGGCAGATCACTACACTCCTATGTTCACTTTGGACACCATAACAACACCTTGACCACTGCCGAGGACATCCCGCTGTTTACGGATTTAGACCAGGGCGGCAAACTGGTCCTCCCTGGTGGAGCGCACAAGACCGGCCTGCTGGTAGATCCCACCGACATGTACCAAACACTGGCCATCGCCGCCGCACAGAGCCAGACTGGATATGATTCCTCCCCTGGTGGTTACATGCACTCCAACCCCAACTCCCCTGTGTACGTCCCCGGCTCCAGGGTGGGTTCCATGATACCCAGTCTCTCTTACCTGCAGGGGAGCGGCTCTGCGCAGCCCAACCACGCTGTGTCCAGCCACTCGGTATGGTCTCAATCCACCACAGAGAGCCCCTCATACAGCACCGGGAGCCCACACGCCTCCAGTCGATTCCACTACCCTCCCAGTCCGCCCATGAATAACGGGACACCAAGAGACGGCGGCTACACCAACACGCTGAACGTCAGCAGCAGAGACCAGTACGGCCTGTCTCGGCCCCTCAGCGGCACCTACGCCAGCCCGTACTCTCCTTATGTTGCACCACAGCTGTCCCAGCTGCCCTCGCCTTGGGGCGGAGGACCTTTCGATAACACCATGCTCCACACCTTGCAGAGCAGGGGCGCGCCCTTGATTCGAGGACCCAATGGAGGTAAGCAAAAAAACATGGATAAATTATAATTTTACTTATAAACCGATAAAATATGTTTTTCTTTTTTTTTTTTGTTATTTTAGCTGAATAAAGTACGCGGTTTATGTAAATCTGTTGGAAAATGTTACGCGTAAATTCAGTCAGAAATATTTTTACGCGCATTTCAACAGTCAACATCAAATAAAATTATTTAGATGATTAATAAATCATATTTAAACATTAACACGGGTATATCTATTGATTGTCAAATTATTGACGATTCTGCTTTTATTTCTTAAGTTTCAGACATTCTGGACGACATGGGGGAGAGCCGAGAGTGCGTCAACTGCGGCTCCATTTCCACGCCGCTGTGGAGGCGCGACGGCACGGGCCACTTTCTCTGCAACGCCTGCGGCCTTTACAGCAAAATGAATGGACTCAGCCGGCCATTAATTAAACCACAGAAAAGGACGGTAAGCAGGAGGGCACCACTTAACCGCTCAATTTCCTGCCTAATTGTACAGAGCTTCAGCCGAGAGGTCATCGCCGCTGAGCGTCGATCACAGAAAAAGGACCCGCAGGACATTTTAAAACAAACGCGATCGTTTTTACACTAAATATTTAACTATCACGACTGGAAAGAAGAATCTATTTATCTCACAGTTTTAGCCGAGGACGCAGTTGTCTGCAAACTAAAAACGCCGCTAACCACATTATTATTATTATTATTATTATTATTATTTTTTGTTTTAATTTTATTTTTCGCTAAATTTACCTGGACTGACAACCTGAACTAAGTATTTCATTATTTGGACAAGTGGGACGATAAGTTTAATTTAATACCTTGGTTTAAAGTTTTTTTTTATTTATTTATTTGATACACAGATAGAGATATTTAGCCATGTACAAACAGGCACACGTTAGATTTTATTTAGTATGGCAGGTATATTAACTATATATAAATACACTTAATTTATTGAAACAATAAGACATTACTGGTAATTACGCAGAGTTTTTACAAGGAAATCTAATGGTCTCTGTGAACGCCAACATCCTGTACGTAAATGGTAGTTAAATACAGTTCATAATAGGTCTCATATTATTGTTAGGAAATGGGCAGTGATTGGAGTTGAATTAGTGAAGTGTGTCTTAAAATGTTTTCTTTGGCTAAGGGATGGAAATTAAACTCAGCTCTGTAATATTACAGACGTGCTTTTATAATTATTTTGAATAAATTTTCGCTTTTCTCTCTGCAGTCCACCTCCAGGAGAATCGGTCTGTCCTGCGCCAACTGTCAAACCAGCACCACCACCCTGTGGCGCAGGAACGCGGAGGGGGAACCAGTGTGTAACGCGTGTGGGCTCTACACAAAATTACACGGGGTGCGTTTGGAGCCCTTGCAGGTCTTCCTCATTTTCAGTTCGGTTTCAGGTAATATCAGTCATCTGTCTCCATCTTGCAGGTGCCTCGGCCGCTGGCAATGAAGAAAGAAGGAATCCAAACACGAAAAAGAAAACCTAAAACTTTAAATAAAACAAAGGGCTCATCTGGTGAGTGCTTCATCATTTTAAAATGTTTATTTACAGATTATTTTAAAAATGTTTTTGTTATTATTTCTATATTTCTTTAACTTTATGTATTTCAGGAAACAACTCGGTCTCCATGACTCCCACGTCCACATCTTCATCTAATTCTGAAGACTGCTCAAAAAACTCTCCATCTGGCCAAGGGTCAGGGGTAAGATTTTAGAAATAAATACGTTACAGTTTTAGAAACGTGTGGCAAAGGAAATGATTATGTTACCTGTGCTAAAAAGACTTGGGCCCTGATGCATGGTCACATTTGAAATATTCTGACATGGACAAATTTAGCAGGTGTCTTTGGATCATTGCTCATTAATGCTGCTGATGACGACTGCTGCTAATAAATGTGTCATCACTGAAATCATCAATCAGGTGTTCATAACGTATTTGATAAATGTGTTGATTTTTAACTCATTGGATGCCACAAATGATCCTTGAGCAAAAACAAAATCACAAATCACACTTAAAATAGATCAAAATGTACATGCAATCACAAGGATCTTCCGCTGTTTTTAAATGCAGCCCTGCTAACTGCATCCATCTGCTCGGCTCTCGCAGGTCAGTTCGTCTGTGTTGTCCAGTTCCGGGGAGGGAACGGGCTCCAGCTCTGCAGTTAAGTATCCGGGGCAGGATGGCCTGTACTCCAGCGTGGGTCTCTCCCAGGCTGCAGACGTAGCTTCAGTGAGGGGGGAACCCTGGTGCCCCATGGCCTTAGCCTAAGCATCTAACTGAAGGAAGGACAGCGGACTCCGGCCCCACTCTCTGGATGCCATGAAGCGCGGAAGTATTCAGAGAAAATGTTAGTTTTCTTCCTCACAGCCTACGCAGGAAGAACTGGAGAGGAGGGTGAGGAGGCCTGCCCTGCATGGAATAGCTGGTCTCCAGAAGGGTTTGGAGATCTCGTTGCTTTAAGAGACACAAAGGGAATCTCCGGGACAGACGATCAATCAAGCGGCCTGCTTTGGATGCTTTTGTGGACCTGCAGCGCACTTGATATCTCTCCCATCTCACGGCACAGAGCCAGAGCTTGTTCCTCAAAGTAAAGA
This sequence comes from Pao palembangensis, assembly GCA_015343265.1. NCBI lineage: Eukaryota > Metazoa > Chordata > Actinopteri > Tetraodontiformes > Tetraodontidae > Pao > Pao palembangensis. The sequence continues at coordinate 8,333,412 of CM027093.1, forward strand.
CATCATATACATAATGGATTTCCTCTGTGAAGAAAAAAAAAAAGATTTTGATTGGATACCACTGCTTCATAAAGTGCTGTATTCCTGAAGGACCTTTAGATTTTTGTTTCTTTTCACAACTGGAATTACGCAGCGAGTGCCAAGACAACGTTAATGAATCAAAAAAGAAAAAAAAATATTTATAAATCTTCCATTGTTGAAAACATGGCTATGATTGTTAATAAAGATATCAATATAGAGTAGAAGTTAACCTAATGTCTTCTTTTCTATTATTTTATTTTTCCCTCTTTATAACTGGTTGTTTTTGTAGAAGAGTAGTGTTGAATCTGCACGTTGTGAAAGCTCTTACTGTATCTGACTGAAACTACTTTGAACAGGGTATGTGTGAAAGACAATGTCATTAAGTGACTTTGTATTTTTTGTTAATTATTTACTAAATGCAAATAATCAATATCTTTCAGACATTTTTTGGGGGGGCAATATTTCAGAGTTCTCTGCTTTCAGGTAGCATTAAGGTACTGATGTCAAAGCAGGAGTAAAAAAACAAAATCTTGGGTAGCTTATCTGAGCAACACGTCACAAGCCCGTTGACCTTTATGTCACAAAAGACGAACTGCAGAAGAACAGTCGGTCGCACTAAACTGACTCACCATAAGTGCATTTATTCTCACAAAACAGGAATGTTCCGGTGGATCATTTATACTCAAATAGCATGAGATCATTTCTGAGCAAAATCTTGTCATCAGCTGTCAGGAGCAATAGTAATGGCTAATAACAGGATGTGGTTCAAGGTGGAAGAATAAGTGAAATATTTTTCTGCACCAATTCCAGTGAACCCAAATATCAGATGATCTCTTTGTCGGTCACGCTGTTTGTCCTGCAGCAGCCAGGTGAAGGAGTCTTAAAAACCACCAAACAGGCCCATTTAACACTGCAACAGCAAAGTTAGGATTAAATATAAATAAGGCCGTTTCTTGCTTCTTCCCAAAAGGTTATGTCATCCATTCTTTTGGTCTTATTTATTTTTAAAATATTTTGTTCATTCTTTTTTTTTGTTTAATTTTTTTTTTTTTTTTGAGAAATTCTTTAAATTCGGCTCCAATAAATTGTTCTGGTGATGTGAATGATTTTAGAATCGGCCCGTGTTTGAGAGAACTGTGTATTTTTGGTCTTATCACTCAGAAGTACTTCTGTGTGAGGCAGTGACCCAGGCAGGCTGTGTCGCTGGCTGAAAGAACGCAAAAGGCAAGAAAGAACAAAAGAGCAGGTGCAAATACAGCATTTCAATTTCATTTTTTATTTCATTAATCTATATTTACATTTTTTTGCTTTTCCCAGCTGATTCTCTCATCGTTGTTTGTGTTTGTTTTTATGCCTGGATTCTCAAACCTGTTTTTCCTGCATCCTCTTGAAGAGGACGCAGCTCGGAGTACCTATCACCATGTTTACTGTGCTACAGCGAACGCGGCTCATGAATAATACCACCTGAAAAGATCTCAGAAATGTTCCAGATTCACACTGGTCCTCTGTGTTATCGGCCTGCTCATGGATATATTGATTCAGCAGGTTTATTGAGTGTGGAGGAATGTGCTGCTCTGCACACCAGCCGGATTCATGGCCTTTACTTTCATTTTGCCGGCCATTTTTATTAGAATAATATGGCCATAAATCTCGCAACATGATGCTTTTTACACCATTTTGCCTGCGCGCTGTCTAAAATTCTATAGCTGTAACGCAGATAAAACACAAGAACACCTCTACGTGTGTAAATCTAAATGTGTTGAACTCAAAATGAGCAAATATTTATAAGTTTGTGAATTTATGAGGTGGTCCTACCTTAGCACAGTCTGCCTGGTAACCATGGCGCTGTGAGGGAGGACATATAAACACAACAGTGCAGAAATCCTCCCTGCGCTCTCATCTGGATTGAGGGTCACATCGGCCATGTTCACACAAAAAGATGCAAACGGTGAGTGCTGCAGTTGTTTTCTGCAGTTCTGGTAGGAATGGTGGTGCAGGGAGTCAGAATCGGACGTAGAGGGAAAACACAGAGATCTTGGTGGCTGCGCAGGGTTTAAAGTCCTCTCAGAGTAAACATTAGAGCCTAACCCAGCGGTAACAGCCTGCAGGCCTCAGGGCTGTTTAGTCATGGGGCTGCAGCACAGTATGGCCCAGCAGCTCCCTCAGGAGATGCCCGCTGATCTTTCCACGCAGCCTTTCAAAGGGGAGTGCTGCCGCGCCGGCCTCCGGAAGAGATGGGATCTCTGACTCAGCCTTTTTGGGTTTCCTCAAAAGACACAGCGGCTCATTCTGGGAGGAAAATAACGGCTGCCGTCCTGTTTGTGGAGCAGATTTAAAGTAACAACAGAGGATGTTTAATGGAAGGACAAGCCATTTTTTTTAAAGTTATCCTTCAACCTGTCATATTCATAGAAAGCCAACGTTTGCCTATAGAGTTTTGTCCACAGAGCCTTTCACCGTCTCAGCAAGCCTGTTGACAAATGTATGAGGAAGAATAAAACCACCATGTTGGCCATTAAGTCGTAAACTTTCCCGGGTTCTACATGACTGGGAGCCAGTTCCACAAAAGGGGAAGTAATTCATAACCAACAAGGACAAAACTCTGTTGCGGAGGTGACAACACTGTTAGAAACAATAAATGAGAAATGAGAGGTTTTTTCCTTTTTCACACAGAGATTACATCACGTTGCTATGTATAGACAGGGTTACTTTTTTGAGAAACAGTGGGAGTGTGTTTAGGGAAGGTTGGGAGCTGGAACAAATGAGACCTTTGGTGGAGATGAGTGAAAATCAGAGGGTGGGACACAGTGAGAGCATGCTATCAAAAAAAAAAAAAAACAATTCCAAGAAGTTGTGAAAAAATTAGTGTAAGAAAAGAATTTGACAGCACTGACAGGGAGCATTTTAATTATTCCTTTTTCTTTTCATTTTATAGGTCTCATTGTGACCCCACTAATCTGCCCATTCTGACCACTAAGGACTTGTTCATGCTTTTAAACTACTGTTCCACCTAGAAATGCGCGATATGTCCAAAGTATTTATTTTCTTTAAACATTTTTTTTCTGTATAAATGTATCACTGAATTCACCGAATTAAATAAATAAATAATCTTGTATATTGGCACTTTGTGCATGTGCAGTAAATAAGTCTCTGCAAACATTAGAGAGGAATCAAACTATGCATGTTCAGTTGTTCCACATTATAGGAATGAATCAACAGTGCACAGCACACAGCTGTGTTTAATGTTTAATTTAGATTTTTGTCAAAAACATACAGAGTTCTTTGTCATAGTCTGCACACTTGTGTTCTGTTGACCTCTCGACCTGACGCAGTTAGGATTAATGCAAATAATCTTAAAGTCCCATTTTTAGGTTTATTAACATTTGTGTGATTAAAATAACACTTTTATTGGAATGATGGTCCTTGCAAAGCACCATTAGATGAGGGACATGAGAATGTAGAATAAGTGATGTGAACTAAACGGATAACGAAAGTTGCCTCGTGTCTTCCGCTGGACGCTGAGAGTCATGTACATTTGCTAGTATTGATTCTGTGACTGTGTATTTGTAGTGTGTATTTCTATAGTATAGTAGTAATATTTCTATTTTCTGCTTCCTGAAAAAGTAAAGTACGGTACTTTTATCCCTGTTGTATAGTTTGACTCGTCATTTCTCATCTTCACAAACGGGCAGACAGAAAAAGACATAGATGCTAGTGCTGGATACTGCCATAGTGAATCAGACGTACAGCAGATTTGATATCAGATAAGATAAGGCCTGAAGGGTATCTTTATAATGCTGGAAACGAGTCACATGTGGGTAGAAAACAACCTACAGCAAGTTTAACACCACAAATCCTCTATTTCTTCTGTCCATACTGACTAAATTTGCAGAAACAAAGTTAAAGTTGTGGTACTGAAAGTCTGTTTCACTTTATGATGACATTATACAGGTTTGTATCCTCCACTTCTCCAGCGGAAAAGTTACTACTTTTACTTTACAAATCTGGGCTTTGAAAGCCAGCCACTAAATCAGTATATTCTGCCGCTGCGATCCAAAGAGTACTCTGAGATTCCTGTGAGTTCAGCGTGAGGTTACAGCGCTCTCTCCTCGCCTACCACCCAACAGTCGGCCTTGTGTCCAAGGAGTCTCGAATAAGGTTCAGCGCTCCGGTCTATGGGAACCCCAGCTTGGCGCCAAACGCAACGCTGCGCGTTCTGACTCTCCGTCAGAACTTTAGCCTTTGAAAATAAAACACAGAAAGCTCGACAGCATCACAACTGAAATCAGTCACACAAATGTCAACAAGCAGAACGCTAATCACTGTCCCAACACGGAGGACAAATTCCCTCTGGATGATGTATGATGGGATAGCAGTCCTGACAATGAAAGAGTCACATGAACAGAAATAAAGTTGAGTCAGAAACGAGCGCTTGCTGCATGCCTGTGTTTCCGTCTGTGTTTGGCTTGGAAGAATGTGAACAAGAAACAATTCCGTCTTGAATATTATCAGTCCTTTGACTTAAATTCTTCAGACTTCTGGAGAATCTGCAGTCACAGATTTAGTCATCTGGGTCACACAAGGGCTACTGAGTGGGATGGTGGGACTTAACCACGCCCTCTTACCCACAATGCAACACAGGCGCCTCAGATTTCGGGGCTTCAGAACAAGGTATGCTTGTGTAAACACCTCTTGCTTCACCAAAGTCTCGAAACGTAATAAATTTAGATATAGAGTTGAAGATAGCTCCGCGGAGAAGGCGGGGGATGCAGGATGCAGCAGCTTGACAGATGGGAGCAGTGAGGCTCCCCTCTGCTTGGCCATCGGGCGCCTCTTTACTGAGACCTCTTGCAAAAACTTCTGATAACCAAATGAGCATCTAAAATAAATACAAGGCTGACTCATGACTCCCAGACAGAGGTGACAGACAATTATTAAAATGTCATTTGTTATGTGTAGCTTTTAGTAGCGGACTTGGAAATACAAATGAGAAAGAAAAAAAAAAAAAAAAAAACAATTATGACCAGTTTAGATGTTGGTTAGATTAGGCCATCCATCTATCAATTTAATGGAACCAGCTGCAGCGATAGGTGGGGAACACCCTGGACCAGCAAAGACTTTACAGATTTTACAGATTGAAGTTCTGGCTTTGGTTTACATTTGAATCAATTTAGATATTAGAATACAAGCCACTTAGCGTACATAGGTACACACAGGAACTTAGGTCTGTCTGCACAAACTGACCAATTTGTGTACATTTTTCATGAAAATGATCTTAAGTTAACATGAAATGAGGTTTCTGCAAAGGACATAAATATTTTTGTCTCAATTAACTTAAAAGTTGATAGAAAGTGGCATTCTATGATTCCTTGGGGTCTAGTTTGGTTCACTCTTTGCTATTCCTCAAAGAGTTACTATGACCTGGGTGAAGGAGATGCTTCGCGGACTGATTATGTATGTTATGACTTTCTCACCATTTTTAACAATTAGTTCTTAAGCATTCCAGGAGGAAAATAACAGAACTACTGGGAACAGCTACAAAAATAAATCCCAGTTTGTAGGCTTCCTTTTGCAGATGGCAGGAGCACGTAGCCTGACCTGAACCCAGTGACTGAGCACAACAGAAGAGCTGCTTCCTCGAGCTCCCCTGACCAGGCAGACCCTTTGGCTGGGCTGACCAATTAATTATAGACGTGACTTAAAAACTTCCTGTTTCCCCCCTTTTAATTAAGCCAATCTGTCCCGTTCCTTCTGAAAAGAGGAAACTCCTTAAAACGCTGTCCGGTTTCAGCACATTCACTTCTTGGTGCCGGCGCAGATTGCATCGGCCGTGTTAATGTACGCTCCGACAATGTCTGATCACAGGGAAATCATGTCTGTCATTGCTTCCTGCTTCACCCTCCAGCTAATGTGGGAACTATGAGGCTAGTAAGTGATGTCCGTGGGTAGAGATTAGCAGCTACGTGCCCTCGGTCAGGCTCATCCAGCATCCATCTCTGCCTGCGATGTTTATTATTACACTCACACAGCCACAAATTCTGAGGAGATGGAGGAGAAAAAAAAAATCCCTGATTTATGCCTCCGCCGTTACCCTTTTTCCTGTCCTCATTTGTGAAAACAAAATTCCAGCAAATTTCTGCACTATTAACACGAAACACTTATGAGGTCAAGCTTTCACTTACACCGCACAATTTTTACAGGCTGGCTGCGGTCCAGGCACAGATAATGCACTTTTAGCAGCAGCTTGACTTCACTGCGACCGTGAAGGCTGAGCAGAGGAACCCAGCGCCGACAAACTGACCTTGACAGCAGACACGCTTCATATCTGCCTGCCGCCAGTTCCACGAAAAGAATCCACAGCAGAAATCAGGAGTAGAGTCGACTCGGCTGTTATCATAAAGGCAAAAACTTGTTGAACACCTGCCAGATTACCCCTCCCTCCCCCACCAGTGGCACCCTTTTCAACTTTGAACCAAAACTCACCTCCAGGCCTCACCCTCCGTGTTTTTCACTGGGAAACAGGAAAAAGGAGGAGAAAGTGAAGAAGTACGTAGATGCAAAAAAAATAAAAATAAAAAAAAAATGCTGGTGGAATATATTTAAGGGGGGATTTTGGTGGAGCGTTTCCCTGAAAGTAAACAGCACTATGGAACTATGGACTAGGAAGAGAAACTCTTCATGAGTGAAGGTGTGTGTCATCTATTGTTCTGTGGTATGTTTGAGTCTATTCAGTCGGGCTCTGATTATCATTTAAACAAATTATTATTGGTTTCCATTTTAAAGTGAAGTCCACTGTGATATTAGTGCAAATCAGTGAAAGAGAGGTTAAGCCTCAATCAGCCAAATAACAGTGTCAAACCTCAGGAGAGACGGGAGAATGTACGTGTTGACTTTAACTTCTTTCCTGTGTTGTTTTGGCTCTTTGTTACCTAGTAGTCTTGGTGATGGCCCCATCACACCCATAAGACTCAATCAGTCAGTTGGTGAAAACATCCCAATCTCAGTAGATTTGTGATGGGACTGTGGCTAATTAGGTCAGTTTTTGTCTAAACAGACAGGAATATTTCTTATAAGTACTGTGTAATGGACAAACTGCTGATTAACTTACACGTAAAAAAAGAGAGTAACTTGATGATTGCGCTGAGATCATATCTGGCAGCGCAGGCTGACGTGGATGAATCGAACTGCTGCCGAATGTGTCGGGTTCACATTGTTCTCCAATGGCTGGATTCCTGTCATTCTTCTGTCCGATGAAGAACTAAAAGGTTTGTAATTTGTGAATGAAACACCTGTTGGATCTAGGTGGGAGGTCTAGGTAGATCCTGGTCTCTGACATTCTGTTATGTGAACGACTCCATCGTATTATCAGTGGAAACAGTCCTGTACTCCTGTGGTCCTGCACTCTTTTCCTATTTGGGTGGCTGATTGTTTCATTTTTTTTCCTCTCAAACTTTGACGAAAAGAGTCTAAGACCTGATTCGCTCATGGTGTGACATCAGCAAAGAAATCCAAGCAGGCCTACTAGCTGTGCTTCTTGAGGCCCCTCGATAAACAGGCTGGTTATCACATCACTAACATTTATTTAACCCCTCTGCAGAAGGTGTGGCATGGACTGCGTGCAGGGGAGGGAGCTGATCCCAAACCATTTTGGCCGACCTGTTGCCAACCGTTGCCAATTTGTTAAACACTAAATACTAAATAACCGAGCTTTATTACACAGCATCGGGACACGTCATTTCTTTTGTCCTTGCGCCATCAAATTAAGACAAAAGCTATTTTGACTTTACCCCCAGCCCACCCCTCTCTGTCTCCCACTTCATCCAGCACTCCCACGTTTTGGCAGCCTCTCGGGGACGGTGGGCCGATAGCATGACTTCACCGGATAGAAAGCTTTTATGGTCAAAAAATGAAAGGATGAGCGAGTGAAAGGATGAGGGGAATTCTGCCCTGCACCCGCCGCCATTCCTCCATGATGTGCAGTGAGACAGTGCTCTCTCCCTCCCACGCATCTTCGCAGGCTGTGTTTTCTCATTTCATTATTTAAAAGAGAGCAACGTGGGCCATACCAAAATAAATATGGCTCCTTGGATCGGAAAGTTGGTCCATTTTGTTCCAAGGAAGCAACTGTTGTTTTAACTGGAGGAGGATGGAACTCTCTGGCTCTGCAGCGCGTCTGTCACTCTGCTCTCTGTCTCCGTCACGCCGGCGGTCTGCGCCTCTTATCGCTCGCAGTTTGGACATAAATACATTATTTTAAAGTAGGCAACACTCAGCAGTGAAAGCAGATTCACTCTGAAGTTAATGACCTGAAACTGAGCTGATGGTTTAAGTGCTCATTTTTACATCTGCGGTCTGGCTCCGTGCATGTCCCCCCCCCCCCCGTCTCCTTGCCTGTCTGTCTGTCCTTCTGTCCATTTGGTTCCAGACTGAAATATTTGTGCAAAGAATGAAGTGCCTTGAAATTGTGCACATGGTTGTAGACATGGTACACATCAAGTATTTAAAGTACTAGAGCCTCACACACAATAGTTAATGTGATTTATAAGCATTTTAAATGGTCTAATTGGTGACTGTCCTTTAGATTATCTGACCCTTCTGCCATCTCACTCACAGCCAGGCACAAACCTAAAAATCCTTCCCATCATTCCTGGTTTTCCTTCAGCTCTGTTCTCCTGCGCTGTGATTGGCTGTCACATATCTGAGTCACGGGAGACGTCTTGTCAGACACCGTCCGTCAGGGTTCACAGGTAGCGTGTCTGACCTGCTTGCTTTTGTAAGCAAACTCCACATTTGGGGCAAAAATGTGGAACTCTGACCCATAACCACAACTGTGGAATCGTCTCAGTGAACAGGTCAATATGAGAGAACGCTGACTTATTTTCATTAAACTGAAGATAACGCTGAAAAATCATTGTTTTTTTCTTTGCATTCGATTCCCCCCCCCTTTGACTTTTGCAGTATCTGAGGCCTGTTAAACGGCTAATTGAACAGTCTGTCAAGCAGAACTTTCCTGTCACATAAATCTCTCTCTGTCCTATCTCTCTCTCACGCACACTCACACTCACACGCACACCCCACACACAGACACACACATGAACAGGGCTGGTGCAATCGAGCAAAATCCTTTCCTCGAACATCAATAGTTCTTTTATAATTAGCTCTGGCACCTCTCAACTACTTGGAGAGAGTGACTGTTTTTGAGAAGGGCCTCTGGGGCCCTGTTGACTGATTGGCCTGTGGTGGTTTGGGGAAATAAGGAGGGGGAGTTTGGAGGGTCTGCAGTTGCAGTAGAGGGTCTGTTGCTGGCTCGTTGTTTAAAGCTGCATTCCTCTTGAGCTGCTCTGAACCCTCATCTGACAACCCTCCGATAATACCCCGGTCAGATGGAGTCGCAGGGCCAGCGTGTCTGAGCCCTGTTCTGAATCACTCAATTAGTGCAGGAGGAGGAGTAGGAGGAGGAAGAGGATCTCACACTCACCACACACTGTTGCACACAGTCTCAGTTAACAGCAGTTGGTTGATGTGAAAGAGCAGAGGGTGTACCTGTTGTTGTGGTCCTTCAGCTTCTTCCAATTTTAAACCTTTCACAAGCTGATATAATCAAATAACCTCAAAGGAGCTGCGACCCCATTGATGATCTATTTCTCATAGCTCTCACGATAGGAAGCTATCCTCATTTAGAACACTAAACGCAAAACTACAAAAGCATCATAACATTTAGCATTACAAACCTAAGGCAGGTAAACCCCAGCTGTGTTCATGTTCCATAAATGGAGGCTTACAGTTCTCCTGGGTTAGGGTTAGGGTTAGTCCACCAGAGCTTTTCACTTGTCTGCCCTCCCTCATGACTTGTGAAAACACAAAAAAAAGCACTGAAAGGCAGAACCTTTTCAAACATGGAACTCTTCTGTTTGCTTTGGAAAGGAAGAGAGCGCTACACTAACTGCACTCTTGGTCAAACCTTTTGAACGCTGCACTAAAAACAAATCCACCATGTTAGGAACAATCTGAGAGGTGGTGTAAGCTCGGCACCCTGACCCTGCTGGTCTGCAGGCGACATTTCACACATCAGGTAAATGTTCTGGGTTCCGCGCTCAGTCTTCTGTCCGTCTGTATTGGCGACTGATCTCATCGAGAAGCCACAGTGTCACAATACACCATTTCCATCTCAGACATGTTGCTAAATAACAGGTGCAGGAGCGAGAGCTGCAGGAAATGAGGCAATATTTGCTTTAATCATGCTTAGGTCCAGTGTCCAGTCCCGTCAACTTCACTGGTGGAAATTCCAAGTTGCTCTCATAAATGAGATAGGCGAAAAGACTGCCCCCTGTTGGTATGGAGGGTTACCCCAGCCCTAACCCTCACCCTAAGGACACACAAAAAGACACTTTTAAAAGTCCTTGACAATTTTTTTGGAAACTGAGTTAACATGAATGCAAGTGAGCTTGCAAGTAGCGAAAGACTAGGGACTGAAACAATCACAGCAATTGTGTGAAATGTGAATTATGGCAGCAAAAACAAACATTACAGGTCACGTTACTCTAAAGTATGACTCAAATTTATTGTGTCTCTGTGTGTTTTCACACTTTAGGAGAAATTTATAGTGACACTGTGAGACAGACAGCGCCGCTGTATGTGTAATGTGTAACTTTTTTTTTTCGCTAAATGTCAGACAAATAAGTCTGAGAACGTGTCCCGACATCGCTGCCTGTTTCTGAACTGTGTTTTCCACACCCTTGATGAATTTATTAGCCATTATTCTTCATAAGGCGCTCTGGAATGATGTGGATTTCAGGACTTCAGCCGAGGGTGGGGGAATGGCGAGCCGTGAATTCAGCCAACCCGGCATTCCTTTCTGCTTCCTCCGACGCTGCCAGCCTGCACCTGACCCTTCACCCTGCCCTGACCTGTCGCCTTCACACACCCTCTGCAGCACCTTTTGATGTGATGTTTGCTCGAATGTACAGTAGGGTTAATCACACACACCCTGAGAGAGCAGCATGGAATTCCATACAATGGGTCTGCTGGCCTGTGTTGTCTGAGGACTCAGAGGGGGATTAGAGATTAAAGGGGAGGCGGTGTGTGAGGTAAACAACTGAGAACAATATTTTACCTGCGCTGCGTTTAGTCAGCGGATGTTGATGTCAGTCCACTTTCTGATGTATAGGTTTGACTGAATGACTGCTGGCTGCAGGACTGAGAAGAAACAGTTTTACAGTTATTAATTGATTTTCTTGATATTCCTCATTATTCATGAGGAGATGTGCATCACAGACTCACATGACAAACATATTCTCTTTCCTTTGAAAGAAGTACAGGGTTGGGCAGGTTCTAAACATTCATTATGACAGAAAGTATATTTATAAAAGCATAACTATACATACCTCATGTTTTAAACCTATTCAGTAATATTAACTTTCTGCATTTATTTCTTTTCATATATAATTTCAATTAGTCTTAAGGTGGTTCACCTGTCAAAATTTCCATTTTCAGTCTCAAATGAATGTTTTTCCTCAGTATCATAACTCTGGTGAAAATAAATAAGTAATCAGTGGGTTTTCTAATCTGGGAATTAGTCCAACATCTTTGCCAAATTTGTCAACTCAGTGAATAATGTTTAAAAACGTAATCCTGCTGAAAGACTTGCCCCAAAGAACAGAAAACATACCCGTTCATGGATGGAACAGAGTGCTCTCTTTGGTGCTGTTAATTGTAACTAAACTCTCCCCCAAGAACATGGTCATTTACATGGTAATTTGAAGTGAAGTGCATGAGTTATGGCGGAAGTAGCGTCTCATAAAAAGCCTCATTCATTTTTATGACGGCAGAAAACAAAGCAGAACCAAAGGGTGCTTTTGACAGCATCTCTCGGGAAGACATCTGTAACACACACTGACACTGAATGCAAAGCCCCAAAAGAGGCTGATTAAAGAAGATTAATAGCTTCTTGATGAGGACCACCAGCAGAAATGCAAAGAGAAATATTCTGCAGCCCAAAGTGCTCAAGAAATACCACAGTTGCATAAAATCACCAATCCCCATTCTGAAAACATCCATAGATCATTTTAACATGCTTTACATTTAAGTAAACCTTTCATTTTTGTATTACTTTTTCAAACAGTCCATATTATTTTTCAACCATGGAGGCACGCATTCACTCACACACTCACACCTTTCACTCACACACTCACACCTAGAACTGAGTATTTCCAATCAGCTTGTATGATATTTGGGGCTCAGTGTTTGCACCGGAACCTTCCCTGACAGTGCAAACAGTGCACCACCACGCAAGGTTTTCTTTCATATTTATTTTAATACCATTAAATAAAATCCCCATAAAATCGTACAAACAGGCTTGTTTTCAGTCTGGCAGTCCCAGCAGCGCGCTCATGATGAAACTATTCTCCACCATAGACTCAACACTGCCAGCGCACAGAAGAATCTCTGGGCTGAATCATGTTATGACAATATTGACTCTGGATCACAGCCGCTTCCATGTTGTGCAATGCGAGCGGAAATTCAAAGAACAGCAGCAGACTCTTTGGACGTGCAGCACATGAGTGTCACCATGCTGAAAATGGGCTTTCACGAGTGTAATTACAGATTTATGGTGCATAACGTTTACTCAGACAGCATGTTGCTACTTGTGTCTGTAAAATTATCAGCTTTTTTTTTTTTTTTTTTTTTTTTCGGTGGGTGGGGGGGCGGTTGTGCCATACTTAAATACATACATACTCTGGAGACAAGACTTTGATTGGAATGGGTTGCAGTAAGGTGAAAAGGTGGCCTACCAAACTAGAAGAACTGAGTGTTTTGGTACCAGATGACTGCAGTACTGACTTCATTTACGCACATACGAGAAGTGTATAAAAAATGGCAACATGGTAACAATGTCTTTTTCCACCATACCACCAGCCAATAAAAACAATATAGATTTGGGAAATTAGTCATTTATTTCTATGTGAAGAGTGTCCTCCATCTTCTTCCTCTGCTGGTTTGCTTGTTTTCATTTCTGATTATTTAAATGTCAAAAATGTTTTAATCTCCGGCTTGTGTTGACCTTCTATTGTGTAAAATGTGACTCACAAACATTATGCATGAGTGAGAGGGAACTATAAACGTGTCACAGGGAAGCATAAATGATATCAAATAACTTGCCAAAATACTAAAAACACTTGAAAGTTTTGTTTTGGGTGGAGCCACATGATGCTTTTAAGTTGCCACCCAATCAATTTTCTCCGGACAAGAGGAGTGAGAGCGCGGAAAGAGGTGAAGCCTCCTGTTTTAAAGAGAATTTCTGCTGCTATTTCCTAGAAGAGGCTTCAGTAGGAGTCAGTCGCTGCCTGTGAGGAGGCCTGGTTGCTCTTTGCACAATGTCTCCATCCCTCCCTCACACAGGAATCTGATGACAAACTAGGTTTAACCTTCCAGCTATGAGTAGCTGGGTTCAGCTTCTTATTGCTGGGTGTGGAGGAGTCACTTGTCCGGTGAGAAATGAGTTCAAATGGATGGTTATGATTCAGAGCAGAGAAGGTACGGATTCAGGCTCCTCTCAGCGATTCAGGTCACAAATGGCTGAAGAAAAATTGTTCATAATAAGGAAAAAATGGCCTCAGAGGTTTGAAATAAAACAGATCAGTATCTCATAATTATCCCGGTGTAAGACTTAAATGTAAACCTCAACATGTGTTCACTGTTCCTTCACCAGTCTTTCGCTGGATGAGTGGGGGAGGATTTGGGGTCCTGTGTAGGGCTCCTTTTTTCCCTGTTAGTATTGAACCACACTTATATTTACAGTGTCATGTGATCAGTGAAGTGAATGTTATGCCGGCTAGCACACTCAGCTGGTGTTCAGGCACAACACTGGAGGTTTTATTGACGTTTGTTTTACTTGAAAAAGTGACCTCAGACACATTCAATTTGCATTCAATCAGTCTGAAGACATAAAAACGTCAACAGTTGCTACATCAGGACAGTGGTGAACAGATGATTGGATGTCGTCATCTCCACCTCCCTCCACCTCAAAGCTTTATTGTTAAAGACTAGTAAAGTTTTTCTTTGGTTGCGTAAAAGAAAACATGAATAGGTGATGCAGCCACCCTTAATGACGTTTGCTGTGACATAAAACGTCTGGTTACTTCTGTACAGTGAAGGATTTGGGACATTTGGAGTGACCCTTAATGTACTTTTGACCTCTCTCCTGCAAATTTATGCTCATACGTTACATCTCATCATCATATTTATTACAGAAATTATACTTGCAGAACCAATAGAGTTCAATGCATGTTTATTTTACTGGAAGAAATCATTGGCTGCGTGTGAAATATTAGGTAAATAGATTTAAAGCTATTTTATTTTTGATAGCTGGGGATGTTTACTGATAGAAATTGCTTCATTATCAGCACTAGATAAATATTAGTTCTGATGTTAAGTATATGACTTGTGGTCGGCTGCAACACGGCCTTTTAAGTGTGATGTGCGTGATTTGTGTTTACACTGATCTGGCCACTGGTTTGCTGGAAAGAGCCTAGTGACGCTGACCAGTGCAGCCTGGTTTATATATATATATATAGTCCCAGAAGGAGATAAAAACTAGTGAAAGCCCCCTTATCTGCACTTCAAAGCCACCATGTCGACAATACTTTCCTGCAGCATTTGAAGTCGTGCCAGTCTTTCATGTGGTCCTTTTAGGGCTGGACCGGAAGTCATCGGTGCCGCTTGGCAAACAGGGATGTGCGGGTCAAAACTGCATTTATTGAGACAAGCGCTTCCGTCCTCGCTTAAGAGAAACTTCTTCAGATTTCTCTAAAGTCACATGGTTCGTGCAGCAGCTACGCTTTCACATGACACATCATCAATTTTCCAGCCTAGGTGTTTCCTCTGAAACCGTTTCACAGACAAAAGAATCCAAAAGTGCTGATGCAGCACGGAGGATTGTGTTTTTATAAGTGGTTCGGCGTCTCTGCCACACACTGCCGTCCATTATCTTTCCGTGGGACAGGGGAAGTTGTCTTGGGGACCCATTGTGTGCTTGCGGGAGTTTTGACTGTGTGTTTTTGGCACCTCTACTGTGCATACAGGAGGTGTCAGGGGGGAGACCGAGGATGGAGACCCAGGTCCCAGAGGAAAGCCTCGGCACCAGGGGGGGTCTGTCTTCTCATAGAGGCCCTGCTGGGCCTGCTGGAAGGAGCCACGCACGCAGACAGTAGGACAGGGAGGCGGGGGCAGAGCAGAAGAGGTGCTAGGCTGGCTCTTGCCCTCACACTGACAGGATCTGGTCAATGTCCTGCTGCCAAGGGTCGCGGCCCAGCTTACACACACAAACTTATCTCCAGTGAATCTGCTGGGCCGCCTGCGCAGTCAGGCTGTCTCCACTGCGGGCCGCGAGCACTTTCCTGCTGAGGGGGGGAGGATGGTGGAAGGATAGAGGGAGGAAGGGAGACTGGCGGGGGAGACAAAGAGGGAGAGAGAGAGAGAGGAGGTTGAGGCAGGGTGGGTCGGGAGGGGGCTCAATGTGAAACTGCCCCTGCAGAGGCCTGCCAAGTCGCTGAGCTATATGGAAAACACGAGCTGCCTCCAGGGTAACAGGACCACTTCTGAATTTCTACAAACAAAAATAGCTCTGATGTCTAGCGACGACCTCTCTGTTCTCTGGTCCTCGTCGCTCTCAGCGCGTCTGTCACGTTCAAATTCCCACACGAGGACGGAGCTCATGTTCAGCAGAACGACTTTATTTGCAGAGGACTAGAAGAAACAACATAATGAAGAAATTTAATAATTGTGTGGAGACGAGCGTATTTATCATTCCTCCTCTGGCCCTGGATGGAGACGACCTCTTGGTGACCAATTGTGTGGACCTCAGTCGAGGTCCCTTTGGTGAACCATTTCATCATTTAAACAGCGCGGGTTCCAATTCTCATGACCTAATGCGTTGCAGAATGCCTGAAATCTGCCGCTTGTGTTTTCTCTTCTCTCCCCCAAATCTTTTCTCATCACCAGCAGCTCTGGTCCATAACAGGAAGACACAGTTGACGGAGCGGTCCGGAGCGGTCCGGAGCGGATCGGGATCAGCTCATGAGTTTGCGCTTCGGACGTCTGCGCACTCGGAAATGCATCTGATGGGTTTTCCTGCTGGAAAAGTTCGTGTTTCATTATTTGATTTGAAATTTCAGAGCTCAGACGCAAACGTGTGCATGAGACGTGCTTCAGATACCAATGGTCTGCCGCTGCACAGAAAAACTGTGCAATGCGAAAGGTCAAAGGTCATTTAGGCCGCTGACATGCTGATATGGGGGGGAGGGGGTGTTCATGTTTGGTTTTGCCTCCACATGAAACCCAGCTGTGATTGATCTAATCAAAACCACATCCACAAAACACTCATGGAAACCTTTGTGAAACTAAAGTCGGAAAACCATTGTGGTTGACAAATAAATGATGGTCAAGCAGCGTTACAGAAACCTAGACGTGTGATTGATGAATGATTGATCAACCCGTGCTGCTACCTGACGAACACGCAGCACGCTGACATGGGTTAGGCGCTGCTGAAAGATCAAATCTGAACAGATTTCACATGATTAAATCCTCCACATGATCTTCAGTCATTCTTGTTGTCGACTAACTATGCTTAAACTGGCCTGCTTTCAGTGCATCACAGTGAAAGCCCAGAATGGTTTTCTTAAAAAAAAAACATCTTTTCAATGGAGATGTAACGCGATGAGTTAAAAAAAAGAAAGCAAAAAACAGAAGTCAAAGAAGAAGAGAAGTTGGAGAAGTGAAAAACGGAGCTTTGCAGAAACGTGTGTTCAATAATGATGACATCACATATATGAGCCATTAGAAAACAACCCCCCGACCCTCAGATTCTCGAAATCTGCAGCCGCTCCTCCGGTTCCTGCAGGACAGCAGAGCAAACGCCGGCACGTGGAAAAACTGCTCGTTTGATTCCCCCCATCTGCAACTCATTGGGTGTGTTGTTGAAACGGGGCATTTAATGTGAAATAAAAGCCTGCAGTGGGTGCTCTCAGTTTACTGTCAGGCCATGTGACCTCCATCTGAGCCTGCTTGACAATGACTGAGGGAGGTGGGAGGGAGCGGCGGGCTGATTACGGCATGCTGCTCTTCAACCTTTAAACACCCTCAACGTTAAGGAGCAAATAGGACCGTAAAACAACATCAGAGCTGTTCGAGCTGCGTTGTTGGGAATGAGTTTGAAGATTAGAGAACCTGATCGACATTTCTAACTTCATTTCAGAGACAGTCAGCGCTTGTTATCGTCTCAGATGGAAAAGAGCAGGAAAAGAAATGAGCAGAAGGGAGAAGAAGAGACGGCCTCTTTAATGTACATTCTGTTCTACTCAGTTGTTATTCCCAAGGCTGTCTATCTGGTCCGTGCATGTGCGCGCGTGCGTGTGCGGCGGTGCCAGGCACAGCGTCTCTTCTGGCTCGCAGTGTTGACCCTGCCCTGTACTCCCCTCCCACTATGGGCGAGGCTGTAGTTGCAGCACGTAGCAGCTCTGTGCTAATACTGATAGGTGTAACGCAGATAGGTCAACAGACACCCACACACACACACACACACACACACACACACACACACACACACACACACACACACACAGTTATTCTATCTTTCTGAGGACTTCCATAAATGTAATGTTTTACATTACATTACCTAGCCCTTACCCTAAGCCTAACCATCCCAACTAACTCCCTGACCCTAAATGTTATTCTAACGCTAACCTAAAACCAAAGCTAACCCCAACCTTAAAACCAAGCCTTAACCCACAGACAGTCCTTTGAAGTTGTGACGACCAGCCAAAATGTCCTTGGTTCCCAAAAATGTCCTCAATTTGCTTGTAGAATGTGGATTTTGGTGCTTAGCAAATACAAGAACACAGATACACACACACACACACACACACACACACACGGAATAAAGGTGGTAATATTTCCTCACTGCATGTGTTCAAAGTTGAACGTGGAATACTGGTGTTTATCCCTTCAGAACGTCTGCAGTAAAACGCTCAGGTGAAGCCTTTCATCACGCTTGCAGGCCGACCAAACTCTGGGATGGTTTTTTTTATGGGATGTTTGTAAGAAGAAGCCAACCGAGTTTCCATTTCTTTTCAGTTTTATCATTATTGTGAGGTGGGTTCCCTCCACCTCAGATTGTGTGACACTTTACCTATTTAAAATGAATTGCATGGTATGTCAAAGGTGCATTCCTGTGAATGTTTTTGCCCCAATTTAACTCTTTCTTGCCCCTCTCTTTAAAACCTCCCGTTCCGTGTGCCAGAGCCCCCATCATCGCAATAATGGCTCCCGATCATATCTCACTGCCAGTCTACTCCACGTCTCTCACCCACTCCATTCCAGCTGAATATAAATGAATGTTTTCATGGCGAGACAGAAGGAAAACAGCAAAGTATGCTACCAAAAACAGTGACTAACGGGTCTAAGAAAACAACAAAAGTAGGAAACTTTCAGCCAAATTTGTTTTTCATGCCAGCGTTTGGCTCATGTGCAAATGACAAAAGAACAAAGGAAAGGGGGGAAATGACATTTACAGTCTCAGACGTGGTTAATAATTAATTTTCACATGAATTTCTACAAATATTTATGTTTGTTTTTGCATTTAGCTGGCAAATGATCTCAAATGTCCAACAATAAGTGCAGCAATGAACCAGGCCTGCATTCCGAGACTGAAAACATTGCAAAGTGACTAACTGCACTGAGTGCAGAGGTCAAAGCAACAGGAACAAGTCATGGATGTGGCATAAATTCAGCCAAAAGCAGTTCAGATACTCTTACTCACAACTAACTGCAGAAACATGCTATTTTAAAGGAAATGTAGACAAAAAAAAAAAAAAAAACGTGGTTTCGTCACTGCTGTGGAATCCTGAAAGATGCCAGGAACATGTCAGAAATATAAAGGAGGTTTTGAATAACTTTAACTCTGGTCCGACAGAAAGTATGCGCTAATGTGTTTCAACTGTTAGATGATAGTTTACTGCTTTTTTTCTTTTCTGCTGGATATTTACAGCACTGCGTACCTACGGGGACGTTTGCGGTTAATTCATTTGTATAGATAATAGGTCAAATGGTGCCACGGTCGTGATGTGAGCATCGGCCTGCTAACTGCCAGCTAAATTTGCAGGCTGGCAGACGTAACAGAGCCTGAAACGTCTTCTTCTGGCTGTCAGGGTGTAAATCTTCCAGTTCAGGACCTGGGCTGACCCTCAGAGTTAGCCTTTGTGTGGCAGACGCCTTGGCCCCCTTTAATCTTGTGAAGAGATAAATCCTTTGATGGACCTGGCCTGACTCAGTTGAAAGTGTGGCCCAGCTATCTCCATAGATCAGCATAATACGGCATGTTTGAAGTTTGGGTGGGGGGGGTGTGACACACGGGTGGGCTCTCTCTCTCTCTCCTCGACCTGTAACAGAGTCATCAATCCTAGGCCGCGACCGCAGACCCCGCCACCTCACCGTGGCTGAAGAGCCCTCCTCTTCCTCCTCCTTCTCAGCCACAATCAGCCCTGCCCTCTTGACCACGGAGCACCGACACACCAGCAGGACGTTGATCTGTGTCAGGCAAACAGACACAAGTCCTTCGCTTTATTAAATCTCCTGGATGACTTTTTTTACATAATGATGTCATCATCTCACATGCCACTCATAGGAGAGCTGAAAATGCTTGACTTTACACCTGAAGAAGTAAAGTTAGAGCATTTAAAAAAAAACAAAGTCATCTGTGAGTCTTTGATGTTTTGAGTTCCTGCTTGTGTGGACCGTGTGCATTAATCGTCACCCATACGCCAGTTTAGACCGATTTGAACTTTGGTGAGTTTTGTTGATTTCTCTGATAAGACGGTGATTCCATTAAGATGATCCGTCCCTCTGTGCGCGCTCCGTGCTGGCCTCACACACTTGCCCTTATCTAAATCCTTCATCAACACACACCTAATCTGACCCCGGGTGCTAATGTTGATTTATTTGATTCTCCACACGGGAGACTTCTGTGTTGCCGGGAACGGTAACAATCTGCCTTACTCTCCAAATGTAGAGAGGATTATGGATTTTATACAAGCAGGCTCCGCTCTCGGTAGCTAAGTGTGTGTCTGACGTGCACGTAAAGAGCGCATTGCAGCAAGCCCAACTAAGGCAAAGAGTGACATTAGCACCCCTGAAATAGCTTGGCAGGCATTTTAATTGCCTTCCCCTGCAATGGCTCAACATCCCATCGGCACAAAAAACAAAGAGGTCCCAGGCAAGGGATTGACCGAAACATTAATGATACGCTGGCGACGGGGGCTTCTCCCACTGAAATAAAGGCTACATGATTAAAAAATTACTTGGATGAAAAAAGCTGTATTTCCCCATTGGCACCGCTGACCTTTGACCTCTTCCTTCTTCCACACCACATCCTCTCACCTTTCCCTTTACGATTTCTGCTTTCATAATCAAGGCCATAAATACTGCACTACTACCCAGTGCTCCATGCGTTGAGAGACTACGGTATTACTGCTCTGAAAATTTATGAGGCACGCTGGCATGTTTGACTTTAATGACTGTGAGGTAACGGCTGAGTCATTTGCATGCCGCCCGACAATGAGGTGCTGCTAAAGAGCTTCATGGGTAGGAAACTTCACACAAACACAGGAAGCTCAGCGTTCCTCGCTGAGAGCAGGAGCTGTGAGGTCTGATGGGCCTCACAGATTAACAGGGGCCAGAGAAACCTGCAGTTCTTACTGTTACTGTTGCACAGGCTTTTATAAAATGCATCCGAGCAGGAATTTATGTATGGCCCTTTTTTTTTCAAAGCTAATTTTGGTTTTAAATGTTGCTGAAAATTAATCAAATAAATGAATCAAAACTTACAATAGGCAAGCTCCACAAAAATGGGACATGTTATTAAACGCCCTCTGTGGTCAGGCGACAGAATTTCAGGAGTCAAACTGCTACAGATTTGTAATGATTTATGTTGCATCTTCTTCGTAGACATCAGTCAGGCGCTATTTTCTGCAGCGTTGATAAAGAGTATGGAGCACAGTGCTCATATGAGGTCCAACAGCGTTCTCTAGTGTTGGAAAGAAGCAATTGCGTTATATACACACACACACACACACACACACACACACACATATAAAAAATTCCCTTCTCGGGTGGTTCCTCCTCTATTCTAAGCTCGGGTCTTCTACCAGAGGCCTGGGAGCTTGAGGGTCCTGCGCAGTATCTTTGCTGTTCCTAGTACTGCACTTTTCTGGACTGAGATGTCTGACGTTGTTCCAGGGATCTGCTGTAGCCACTCCTGCAGTTTGGGGGTCACTGCCCCGAGTGCTCCTATCACCACGGGCACTACTGTCACCTTCACCTTCCAAGCCTTCTCCAGCTCCTCTCTGAGCCCTTGGTATTTCTCAAGTTTCTTCCGCCTGATGTTGCTGTCACTCGATATTGCCACATCCACCACAACGGCTCTCCTCTGCCCTTTATCCACCACCACGATATCTGGTTGGTTCGCCATCACCATCCTGTCTGTCTGGATCTGGATCAACTCGGTCATTCTCCACCACCTTTGAAGGTGTTTCTCATTTTGACCTTGGGGTTTCCAGCCCATACTCCGCACAGGTGTTTCTGTAGACCAGCCACTTCAGCTATGTTCCGGTGGTACATCCTGTGTAGGGGCTTGTCCTCCCATGATGGTCCTTCCTCCACCACCTCCTGATCTTGCCATTGTCTGAGACATTCACTGAGCACGTCATCCATTGGGGCCTTGTCCTTGATATACTCATGGAGCTTGGCAGTTTCATCCTGGATAGTGGTATCAAAGTGCTCTGGTTCCCCAGCACCTGACCAGGCAACATCTGAGCCGGCATGCCATGTATTTCATCATCTCTCATCAGGCAGTAGCGTGAAGGGTCTTGCCCAAGGACCCACACTGGATGCTGTTGTATTACTCCTTGTAATTCCCTCCAGGAATCGAACCCTGGTCCCCTGTGTACCAGTCCAGTGCCTTACCAACTGAGCTGTCCAGCCGCTCTATCTATCTATCTATCTATCTATCTATCTATCTATCTATCTATCTAAAAGAAGGACCTGTGAAAATTTTGTGGTTCACTAACACATGCACTGATAAATCAGACTACCATGGCTACACAACAAAAATGCATGATTTTTTTTTTTTATTCTATTTTTAGTGTGGCTGTCAGTAATATAGATGTAGTAATGTAGATGTTTGCAATATATATGTGTAAAGTTTGGGGTTTCTTTTTTTAAACACGACACCCTTTTAACTAAATAAATTATTTAAATGTCTCTTAAACATTGCCCAAATTTAATTCAGTGGAAGAACCAACACATTTACTCAAACCACTGCAGGCAGTATTAAGTGTATCTTTTCAAGAACTGAAATACCAGCTTTGTTTTCCTGGCGTCTTGTTGTGCGGGATTATTTGATCTCAGAGGTCCTGAAATCCGTAACTGCTGTCACTAGAACCACCACTAGATGGCGCATTGGTGAAGCTCCTACCAGAAGTTCACCATAATGCCGACAGATGTCCCCATTGCTGCAGAGATGACTGGTGTAAAAAATGTGATATTTTGATAAAATAAAAGGCCCTCTGCCACTGATTTGCGTGCACGTATGAAATGAACTGAAGTAAAAAGCTACCTCCTATAAAAAAATGTGAAACTTGTAAAAACAGTAACTTCTAGTTAAAATAAAAGGGTCAAAAATAAAAAAAAAAGATAATGTTGCCTCCACAGTAACACTGTTTCTATAACTCGGGTTTGTTTCTGTGTGTGTGTGTGTGTGTGTGTGTGTGTGTGTGTGTGTGTGTGTGTGTGTGTGTGTAATGTTGGCACAGTCTTTACAGAGAGGAGGCTTCAGCAGCAGCAGCAGCAGGAAAAGGTAGAGGAAAACGCGCGCGTGCTCGCAAACACACGCACACAGAGAGAGACGCGCGCGCGCACACACACACACACACAAACACACACACACACATTCCTGACAGCCGATTGGTCCAATTTTTCCCTGCGCTGCCACAATACTGCACACACGTGACCTCCCTGTTTTCACCCAGATAAACGCATGTCGTTAAAAGAGAGACAGTGCCATTCATCAAACACAGACACGCGTAAGTCTGTATTCATGATAACGAGGTGAGGTCGCTGGTGCGGGGACTCGGATCGCTGGACGCGGACCATGGCGGCTGCCACAAGCAGCAACGCATCCACAGCCACGCTACAGATCAAGCACTCCAGTATCGAGCATACGCGGAAACGCATAGACCCGAAGAGGAGGCAAGCGGCGCTGTCTTTTCTAAGTAATATTTCCCTCGACGGACGACCCGTGCAATACGATGCAGACAATCAGAACCAGGAGGAGAACTCGCTGGAGACGAGGACTAGAAACAGCCTGGTTGCCCCGGAGCGCTCGGCGCACGGCGCTGCCGCGGACTCCGGCGCCTCGGCCGCGACCGAGGCGCTCGCTTTGGGAAACCAGAACCTCCTCGCCAGCGGCCGGGCCAGTGTTGTGACGGCTCTCGCAGCCGCCCCGACGAGCGCGGATGCGGAGGGCGACGCGTTCGCGTCCTCCGCGTTAAGCTCGCCTTTCTCCGCGGTGCCACCCTCGACCAGAGGGAGGCTGCAGACGTACACTCAGGGAATCCTGCCTTCCCCCTACTCCAGGCAAACCTCCCAGAACTTCAGCCTGGAGGGCGGACACATTGCCAACTCCGCGATAGAGCTGCAGAGATCGAGGTAATCAGTGCTCTAGGAAACATGCACGTTCACGACAGCTATCTGCAGGCAGGGTGTGCACACTTCAGGTTATTCACTGTACGCTGATGTGGTTAGAACAAGCATGCCCCAAATCTCAAGCCAGGAAGTCAGTCAGTGCTGCCTCCAGCTCCAGCTGCATGATGGAACCTCAGCAACAGTGTTTTTACAGCCAACTGTTTAGTCTGCCTGGACTCCACACTAAACAGCAGGAGGATAAAGTTCACTTGTCTGTATATTTAGCCCATACAGGTGATTGCAGGCTTGGCGCTGGCTGGCCTGACATTAGTCTGATCCCAGGTCTGATCCCAGGTCTGACAGCTGTGGAGCCCTAACCTAGATTCCAGCCAGAGGAAACTCAGCTGCACACACACATCACGCTGGCGTGCACTTTGTCAAATTTACTCAAATTATTTTTAGTGGATGTCATTTCGGAGCCTGGCACACACCTGCAGCCCTCCTCCGCTCTGTAAACATCCTGTAACTCGACACTCCGGCTCACACAAAACAGAGGAATGCTGCTCCGTGTGGACGTGTTTTGGGTTTGGCCTCTACATTCGGCTCACGGAGGAGGCTGGAGGAGAGCTGGGAGGCTGGAGGAGAGCTTCTCCTGTCAGCGACAGTCGCCTCCTTGTCCTCTCGCTGTCACAACCTGCTGTCAGCTCCTCTCTGCTCTGCTTTTTTACTCTGAATCCTCTGTCAGACCTCTCTGGGAGTGTTTCATAGTGAAATGCTCAAATAGCGTTTAGTTCCCCTCTCACTGAAATCTATATTTGCACTTTCATACTCACTGAATATTGACTGAGAACGTTTGAGTTTGCTGTTGTCCAACAGACCAGTATGAGCTTTGATAGCCAAAATGACACCCACACTAGTCAGTTTGCAAAGTCCTCTTTCAGTCCTTTAATGTCCAGTTTTCATGGACATTGATGCGGTGTCAATATTAGTAATGTATCCTATGTTTTCCTGTTGAAAACATGCTGGTCTGCTTGCATCAGTCGGTCTTAGGTGCACACATTAGGCCTAAACGCACCAGTTATTTGCACCATCCTAACTGCAATGCAGCAGCAACAGTGCTACAACATGAGGCTACTTTGTTATCTTTAATGAGCTGTTGCCAGGTCAGGTTATTATTACACAGTTTATGTAATTATCACTAATAGCGCTTTGATTTGCCAGTGCTGGCCCAGCGGTTCCTGTATCATCACCTGTGTTTAAATGTGTATCTTAGACGCTAAGATGACATCCTATGACTCCAAATGTTGCCACAGCTTTCAGATCTGCAGTTCTTTGAGGTTTATTGTGCAGTTTGAGCAAACCTGGCCTTTCATTTGAGCACAGCCAGTTTTTGCTGTACTGGTGTCAATTCCACGGTACTCTGCGTCCGGAATTTGCTCTGAGGACGCGCGCCCAGAAGTCTAACGCTGAGAAACCTGCTGATGGTTCCGAGCCGTGTTCCAGCAGCACGCAGACAGACGTGCTCTCAGCACAGTGCCTGGCTTGTTTTCTGAGGGCAGCTGCTGGAAACGTGGCCAGAAGTCCCTGGCTGGGAGAGGCAGGATGCCCGGCTTTGCGGAGAAGCAGCCTGGCTCTCCGCTCTGTTGTTTCTGTCCTCCCCGCTTCCTCTCCTAGAGGCATCAGAGACACGCTCCCCCCCTCAGACTTTTTGGCCTTAAACACTGCATGCAGGAAGTTGCTGAGATTCTGATGTGCTGCCAAAATAGATATTCTGGGGCAGCTTCAGAGCGTGTCCTCATGATTGTAATGTACGATAGTGATGGATGACTTCACTCCGCTCTGCAGAATGTAGCCATCATGATTCAGCATGCTAAGCGCTGCAGCGTACGGTATGGAGAGAATACAGATTAGCATGAAGGCTACTGCACACAGATGAACACATGGCTCCGTCTAGTGTGTGTACTTATTTTACTTAGTTTCAACAGAGCCAGGCTATTGTTCCCACCCCCACAGTGCACAGTCACACACTTAACAGCGCTTTAATGAGGGTTTTAAGCATGACGAAGCGGAGGTTGTGGATGGAAAACAAGCAGCCCAGACCATTGTAATGGCCCCCGTGGAGTTTTTTCCTGCAAAGGGTCACATACTTCTGGTTATGAGGTTGATTCTTGTTCTCTGAGGTCACGGTTGGCATAGCTGCAGGATTATGTAAGACCTCTACATTTTCCTCTCCAGAGTGTTTGTCAAGTTTTCAGTAAACACGATGTAAAATTAATAAAAAACTATCTGTAATTTTGTAAGATTTGGTGTTAGCATGTGTTCCTAAGGTTTCCAGCTGGACGTTGGGGTTGAGTTTCCACGAGCTAATAGTGTTATTTATGTTGTTGCCATACACACACACACACACACACACACACACACACACACACAAGTTTGTGTATTGTTTCTTGAACAGCCATCTTCATCGTTTATTTTCCTGCTCTCATTTGTACTCCAGAGAGTATCTGAGGACCAGAGTAGCTTATTATGCAAAGAGCACCAAAACATCACAATCTCCACATCTAAATGGTCCACTTGAGAACTTTTACAGAACTAAAGGATGGATTTGTTTCCATGGCCGCAACTGTTTTTGCAGGAGGCTTCTTTGACTCTCGTTAACGTCAGACGGAGGAGAAAGCGACTGGTTTAACTCTGGTTGTTGGAACTGTGTCTGGGCTGAATGAGTGGCCTGGCTGGTGTGGTTGTTTCCAGGATCCACAACAGCCTGGAAAACATCTTCTGTCTTGAAGACACGTCCGGCGCCACTCGGATCAAAGTCCTCGCAGTGCATCTGTGACCTGTAAACATGACCTCTGGAAAACTGGTGGATGATTCTTAAAGAACAGTCACCATTTAAAAATGTTATATCGTCCTGGGACAGAGATATTAACTCAAACAACAGGAAGAGAAAGTGCAGATGCGATACCTGTTCATTTACTCATTTACTACCTACCTACGTGAACTCGTTGTTGCCCTCTGGTGGTGGACTGCAGTATTGGTCCTTCGTAGCCTCTGGGCCAATTATAATCTTGAATCAGTGTCCACTTTTGGGTCAGTTTACATGTTGTTTGGTGCCATTAGTGAGTTGATTTGACAGTTTGTGTTGCTACTGAATGACTTAACCACAATAGCCTGAAGCTCTTACACCATCAACGATCTCTGCTCCGTGTCCAGTCACTGCACAGCTGGTGGAGGTTGTTAATGGGAGGAGACGTAAGATAATAGCTCACAGGTCTGACCTTTAGGAGGAGGTCACGGCCCTTCATGGTGACTCTTTCAGCTCAGAAACACCAGCGGTCTGGATGACCTGCGGCTGCTTGAGGTGTTTAGTATTGAAGCTGCCGTGGTCGTCGGCTAACGGTCCTTTGGTTTCTCATTCGCTTCATCTCATCAAGTAAACACTCACCTCGTCTCCTGCAGTGTTGATTCAGATCCTCAAACACCGTCATCTTTTGTTAATCTGTCCTCACACTCTGCTGTTCATTAACCAGCTCTACGCAGGCCGGTCTGTCGTTTCTTGCCCTCCCCCTCCTCGGAGGAGGGTCGTGATGTGACGATATGGTCGTTTGTTGAATTTTTGAGATGCTTAGATGTTTCAGAAGTAAGTTGCTTTAAGCAAAGAACTAGAACAAAGAAGAATTGTGTGGTAGAAAAAAAGCTGGTTCATTAGTGGATCCTCTTTTATCCTCCGAGCAGATCCACCGACCCAAAGTCTTGTTCGGGTAATTTAACCATGGAGCGTCACTGCTTTATTATATTCAACAAAATAAAAACAAAAATAGTTCAAATGTGCATGTTGGCCTTTTCAATAGCAAGCAGAGGAGTCACAGTATTGACTTCCTGTCCATCCTGCCCCGCCCCCCCATCCACCTAGTTGCAAATGGAGCCCAGCTCTGTAATGATGTGTCACTACTGATTTACGGCCTAAAATATCTGATTTAAAGCGATAGAAACTCATGAAAAACCAATACGTTTAGGTCTTAATGCTGAGGTGATGCATCCATTATTAAAACAGGTTAAACCTGCTGTTCATGCGTGGACGGGTCCAGGGCTGGAAACAGGCTGAATTTAGTCACTTTGGTTGTGCAAATGCAGCTCTGATAATAAAGGAGGAGCCTCAGAACAGTTTTTCAACCTACCAGCAGTGGGCGCCCAGGAGGCTTTGGCTGTACGTAGGAGGAGCTCTTCTGTCTGACATTTGTGTGTGCGTTTGTTTTAAACGTACAAAAGTGAAGTAAGCTCCATTTCATGCTTCAAAGTGAGGCTCTGAATGAATAATAGAAAAGGAAGGCAGCGAGCAGCAGCGGGCTGATGTGGACGTGCTGCTCTGAAATGGAAACGCGCTGCTCTGAATGTGGTTTCGCTCTGAAAGGCTCCTCTGTTTGTCAGGAAAATTGATGGACTTTGGCTTTTATGCTCATGGCGCTTAAGGTATTCTGGTGGAATGACTGATTTTAGACCTGCGCCATCTCACCAATCCATCAACACGCACGTTTGTGTGTGCGCGTGTGTGTGTGTGTGTGTGTGTGTGTGTGTGTGTGTGTGGCTGCATGTTTGGGCTGAAAAACGCCACATTACAGTCACACAGAGCTGCTCTAAAAGCCGAGCAACAGTGTTTGCTGCTACTTTCATCTCCTCTCCTTTTTTGTAATCCGTCTCTTTTCCCAGGCGAAGGCTCATCTCTCAGCGCTCCTCCCTTGAAACGCTGGAGGACATCGAGGAGAACGCTCCCCTCCGCAGGTAGGACGCCGCCCAGAAGCACAGTGGGCATGGCCTGTTTGACCTCTGACTCTCGGGGCATCCTACTGACACAGCTGCTGCCTTTGCTCCACTCTTTAGGTGCCGAACCCTCTCAGGTTCTCCCCGGCCAAAGAGCTTCAAAAAGATCCACTTCATAAAGAACATGAGGCAACATGATACACGCAACGGAAGGTGCGAAGCCAGTAGGAGCCGCCGGCCCAGTCAAACACACGGCAGTCTGGAGGTTCCTCGCGTTACGTGTCAACGCCCGCTCACGCTCTCACTCCTGAGTCTCACCCAATTGATTTGGACACCTGATCACCAAAGTGATCGCTCTCGTTAAACCGAGCGGTGCAGTTTACACCAGCGTGTATCAGCCACGCGCATCAACACGGATTCCGTTGGTGATAACATGTTCGTTCAGGCCGAAGCACGTCAGCAAAGGAGAGGTGGCTCTTTATTCTCTCACCAAACATGTTTGGTCTTTTTTTTTTTGTAATCTACAGCCTCGGTTCTGTTTTTCTGCATCCGAGGGCAAAGATGCTGACGCTTGTTTATGTCCCAGTGCCGACTCTGGCAGATCAGAACGATGCACGTGCACGTCGCACTTCTGCAGCAACAGCTCTGAGATTGTAGCTGGGTGATTTGACTCGGTCCTCCTCTGCGTGCCGCTGGCCTCTGCACACCTGTGCAGCTAGTCCACGCTAGCGTAACTCACGAGCCCGTAGCTGTGGACAGCAGAGGCGGACAGAAGGTCATCTCCGCAGAGTTCACTTAACAAACAACCAAACACCAACAGCACAATTGTTTATCCTTTTTTTAATTATTATTATTTTTACTGTTCCAACATCAGATCTGTGGGACCTGCCGGACGGACATTGATTAGCTTGTTTGCCATTTTTTTGTGTTTGTAGGATAGTCCTTATCAGTGGCAGAAGATCCTTCTATAGTGTATTTTCTGTCCTGCCCTATCGAGATTGTAGCCAAGCGGGGTATGTATCCTCCAGCATGCCGAAGCTCGTAACCTCCTCCAGCCTGTGCTCCCTCTTTTCTCCCCCTCGTTTTCCTCGTTGGATGTGCTCTCCTCTGACTGGTGCCTGCATTGCTATGGGCTGTTTCTGGTGGATGCATTTTCACCATAAAGTTTTATGTTAACAAACAACAGTGGGTTCTACTGTATTACTCGGGCTTGGTGCTCATATTGTGTTTTTCCACGGTGGCTTCGGTGGCTTTGGCTCCTCTTGTTTGAAGTCAGCCCATTTTTTATGACTTGCAACCACCATTTGCTTGGCTGTTTAGCACTAGCATTAGCTTCTTAGAAACATTAGAACCCTCATTAGTTTTGAATGTCGTGTTTAACTGTGACAGGCTGCAATTTCTGTTGCTGCGTTATGAAAACTGCATTTTTTTTTTTTGTAACTATTCCTTTGATTATTGCCACGAGCCTTACATTTCTTGCAAAGCTAACAAGACCTCACCCCTGGCTAAAGTGCTGTTAGCTCTGGTCTATGACCCACCACAATCACATGAAGTTTTGGGTTTTTAGAGGTTGTTAAAGAGAAAAGGCCTCAGAAAGAAAACTCCAAATCAGAAAAACATAGCTTTTGTCAGAGTTATGATACAAAACAAAATAGTCTAAAATAGCTGGCAAATGCCAGCTATTTTAGTTTTTATTTATTTATTTATTTATTTATTTATTTATTTATTTAAGTTTCCTATCCGGCTCACTGAGACTACTAAAATGAACAAAAATGAAAAGAAAAACAGGTCTGGTACCAAATAAGGTATCTTGCAGTCACCACAAATACACCTAGACACCTCTTAGTCTTCATGCTAAGCTATGCTAACATGCTGCTCCTGTTTTGCGTTCAATTTTTAAAATACTGTTGGTAAAGTCAACATGACATTTGAAAAAAGTGAGACTGACAGAGAACATGAGTGGGGCCTATAACAATCACAGTTTCACAGTTCGGAGATCAAACTCACACCATCCAAACTGCACATTCTGCAGTCTGTATGGCACCTAAACGACATGGATGTGCTAATGTTTACCTGAGTAGTGAGAACCACCTTATGTGGAGGTCTGCAGGACCAAGAGATGTTTTAATCTTTAGTTTAATTCACATTTTTTTTAAAGGCCGAGCATTTTGAGCACTTTGCAGAAATGATAACGCTTTTCCAGGACATTCCAAGTTTTGCATGTTGTTGAACTGTCAGCTCCTTTTATGATTTCCATTCATTCTTCCTTGTTTCCTGCAGACTAAACACCATACAGAAAGGTTGTTGAATCTTTATTTTCTGTTTTTTAAATTACTGGTTCCATAGCAAGCTCTCTGTGTCTCTTTTCTCCCCCCTTTTAATTCGGCCTTCTGCTGCTCTGTGAGACGTCTGCTGTCTGGGGATTTTCATGTCTCTGATGCATCTGTCAACAGTGTGTCCCGACATGACTGTTTGCCAGATAACACTGTTTTCATTATAACAGATCGGCCCTACACATCATCGGACAGCTCGCAGGGTCATGTGCAGTTCCTACTGTTTATCTGCGCGCAGACAGAAAGACGGGGCAAGGCCGGGAAGAGATGAAGACCGTGTTATGATTTAACCACAGTGCATATTTAACAGTTTGCAGGTTAAACTGCATCCGTCCGTATCCGTTTCCATGCGAGCACATTTGAGTCGGACGTGCGCGCCAGCTTTTTTCTCTGCTTTTAATCACGAGAATGATTTCAGTTTTTTTATGCTGTAAATTTAAAAAACACAAAAAAACAAACAAGCCCCGCCGTTGCCAGTAAATTCAAACCAAAAATCTAGATTTCTGGGAAGAGCTACCAATTATTGAGAATGGCAGAGTGTGAGTGAAGTGCACTGCAGACGTACGTCTGCTTCACGGTCACACACACACTCGTTAGCCTCTACTGACCTAAAATCATTGCATGAAATTAAGTAAAAAAACATATCTTTCCATCTAATTAGCAGCGTCCTACTTTACTCAAATAGCTGTCTTTAAGGGTTTAGTTTGCTGTTGTGGTTTTAAAGTATTTCAAAGGCCGGTTTGGTTCTGCAGCTCTTCTAAGCAGCAGCAGGAATGATCGTTGTTGGGCCTGTTGGGGGCGTGAAAGAGTGGCCGTTGTGGGCAAATCTCTGAAGATGTTCTGCTTGTTAGGGATGTAAAGTTGGAAGGACCGCGCCAGAGGCATCCGTCTGGAGGGGTCAGCGCCAAGGAGATGGTGATCGGGCTGGAAGGAGTGGAGCTGGGAGCTGACGGAAAGGTGAGGACGCGTCCGCCAGCTGGGTGGGGAAACTACGCAAACATACGTACATATTCACAAAAACATCTTTAATGCTAAATTTTACTCCAGGTTTTGAAATTCTAACTGACTGTCTTCTAACCGTCTGCAGACCGTCTCCTACACCCAGTTCCTGTATCCGACCAACGTGCTGGGGGGCAGGAGGAACACCATCGACTCCACCTCGTCCTTCGTCCAGTCTCGTAACGCCAGCCACCGGAGCCTCAGTCTGGGCCGCGCCAACAGCAACCAGAGCAGCTTGGACACAGGTCAGTCGGCCGCAGACAGACGGCCAAACGGGACAGACTCCGCGCCGTCCTCACCCTCTGCTGTCTCCGCTGTGCTCTGCAGGGAACGAGCTGGGGGACTTTCGCGAGTACGACCCCAACCTGCTGGACGACCCGCAGTGGCCTTGCGGGAAACACAAGAGGGTCCTCATTTTCCCCTCCTACATGGTGAGAAAAGGCTCCAGCTGTATTTTGTTGTGTTTAGGACCCCCCTCTCCCCCCACACTCTGTTGTTATGTCTTTTCCTAAGATGTTCCTCATTATCTCACTGATGACGCTCTTTGTCAGAGGTGTTTTTGTCGTCCTTGACCGTCTTTGTAGCCAGTTTTCCCACCGCTGCCAGTAACAGTAATAACACACTGGAAGTGTTTGTCTGCTCCAATGGTTTGCTATTTAAAAAAAAAAAAAACTAATGTCCTCTGGAATTTAGTCAGCTTTTTTTTTTTTTTTTTTTTTTGAGATGGATGGATGTGCCAGTCTGTTGTCCGATCGCCGTTGCCTTTCTGGGAAAAAGGTGGATGTTTTATTGCAGGCCGAGACAGAAATGCAAACAAAGGCGCCTGGAGAGCCCTCCTCATTCTTTCACAGGTTGTGTTTTTGCTACGGAGGCTGGTAGAATACACAAGGACCGACGCAGCTGAAATGTTCAGTCGAGACCGGACTTGTCTCTTTGACAACAATGGCCATTGTGTTCGCTACGGGAATTGGAAGCGACAAAGTCCGAACAGGATCAGGATGAGGAGGATTCTGGGAAGATTTCTCAGAAAACAGAGAACTGCTGCATTTCTACTATAAAATATGACTTCTTCCTTGAAATCCTCTTGACAGCACTGGAGAAGAGGAATCCTCTTTATTCTTCAGGGATCTGCTGCTTCTCCGGCCGCTAGACTAAAACACATCCAGCAGCACACTGATCATTTTGATCTCACTGCCAAACGTGATTTTGAACCAGGTTTGCGCATTCGGATCCAAAGAACGATCAGCTGAAGCAGCGTTAATATTAGGGTTCACGGCATAAATGTTCTCAAAGTCCAGTAGAATGAGGTCATTTCCTGAAATTATTGCCATCGCCCGACTGAGTCTGAGTCCACGTGAGAGTTGATCCGTGGCAACAATTGAAACAACAAATCACTCAATTTGACATGTTTTTGTATTTGTTTTTTTTTTTGCAGACTACGGTCATCGAATATGTCAAACCCTCAGACCTCAAGAAGGACATGAACGAAACCTTCAAGGAGAAATTCCCCCACATACGGCTGACCCTCAGCAAGATCCGGAGGTAAAGCAGCATCACTGCAGCTCAGAGAGCGAATTCTGTGGTTTTTTTTTCTACTTATCATCCTTCTGCTCTTTTACTACCACACAGCTTGAAAAGAGAGATAAAAAAGTTGGCCCAGGACGAGTGCGGCTACGAGGAACCGACCGTCGCCATGGCGTTTGTCTACTTTGAAAAACTCGTTCTTCAGGGCAAACTCAACAAGCAGAACCGTAAACTCTGTGCCGGGGCGTGCGTCCTGCTGGCGGCCAAGATTGGCGGCGACCTAAAGAAACACGAGGTCAAGCTTCTGATCGATGTGAGTTTGCCCCGCTGAGCTCAGAGCTTCCCCTCAATCAGACCACAGGGAACACACACTTCCTGGTCGTATCAGACGTGTAAAATATCAATCCAGTAGAAACATTCACCCAAGTGTGTGTGTGTGTGTGTGTGCGCGCGCGCGCGCTGCAAACTGTATCTAATATAACTCATCTAATATAGCTCATGTTTTTGGAGCCCTTCTGAGTTTTATTATGAAATATCGACTCAGTGAAAAGAAAGGCGGAACCAAACTGCAGCGTCAGCGCTGCATCCAGACGGTTTATGCCGTCGCACACCGTACTGTTGTCGACTGTGAGTGAATTATTAACTTGGGTGACGTTTTTTCAGTTCGGAACAACGAATAAACCTGAAAGAATCTGTGGGTAGAGACAGCTGTCAGAGAACAAATACATCTCTTCTGCTCCTTTCCTGGATGACTGAAAAACCTTTCGTATTTTGCTGCAATCTCAAGCCAGCGATTTTCATATTTCCTATGCGAGTCCTTTGGTTGAAAGTGAAATTAGTGAACTGAGACAGCCTCACCTCCGCAGCGGTTCAGCCAAATTGAACAAACAGGAATTTCCTCTTGCACAAATGCCGCGAGGCACAGTGGAGCCGCTGCTTATGAAATGCTCATTAAAGGAGAAGAAAACTGCCCATATCTGCTCTTGACGCTCCTCCTTCGTTCTCTTCCCACAGAAACTGGAGGAGCGCTTCAGAGTGAACCGCCGTGAGCTGATTGCCTTTGAGTTCCCCGTCCTGGTGGCGTTGGAGTTCAACCTGCACCTGCCGGAGCACGAGATCATGCCCCACTACAGACGCCTGCTGCAGACCTCCTAGCATTAGTGGTCCGTCAGGAGGACGACCGCCCGGTTCTCCTTCTGACTGGCCCCTCGAAAACCGCATCCATCCTCCCGTCTCTCCCCTGATCGTCGCTGGTTACGCTACCGCCGGTTGTTGCCCGGCAGCAGCCGCCGCTGCTCTCATCATGCTCCTTCCTGACACCAGCCAAAGGGGGGCGCAGCCTTCCCTTCCTCCTCCTCCTCCTCCTCATCATCACGACAAAAAAAGGATTCAACAACTGCACAAAAGTTCTTTTTGTTGCTAGTTCCATTCCGTTGTATATTTTAAACCCTCTCTTGTTGATTAAGAGAGCTTTGAATGATGGTGATTGTAACATTTTTATCAGCTTTTCATTAATGAACTATGCTACGATCAGTCGCCTCCCGACCTGCAGGAAAACGATCTCAGCAACAGTCATTGTCTTAAAAGTGCACTTTTTGTGATAAAAGGGGAGCCGGACTGTTTTTCATTTTTTAAAAATGGCGCTTGGGACTTAACTGAAACATAAGCTGCATCTGAAGCATCACAGGGGTTATTTGAATGGATTTTTGGACTCTCTTTGTCTCTTTGGGGTTATTCTGGGTTGGCCTCAGCCGTCTGGATACATAATAATAACCATTTATACACAGGTGGAACTCCATATTTTCAAAGAAGGGTTCCGTTTCTTTTCTACGGACTTAAGGAGACCACAACCACTTTTATCAGTCACAGTTCCTCTGCTCTATGTTAGAGTTTATCGCTAGCACATTTACGGTGCTGTCAACGGTTCAGAAATGTAGTTTGGAAGTAAATGAGTGGACAAACACCCTTCGGCAGTGTTGAGCAGTGGAGTGGAAACTCCGGCCACGAGAGAAACATGGATGTCGTGGATGAAGACCCCAGCTTTCAATCTATGGCAACTCCAATGAGCAACACACATTTTTAGGATCGACTGAGTGTTACTTCATTTTCTTTAGGCATTTGTCTCAACTGTATTGTCTTTTCTTTCAAATCGCCTTAAACAGTATCAAAGCATTAAAAGGCTTCTGGATCGGATCAGACAGTATTGTACTGATTATGTTTGAGTTTACATCATCACAACGTCAAACCAAGTTTTGAAGAAAGGCTTGGATTGTGCTTATTGAAGGTGTTCTTTTTTTAAATTACTGAAAATTACCTAGCCCAAAGACCTTGCATTAAAATGCACAATGAGGAAATCTGTGAGGAAACATTATCATCTGTGTATGTTTTGTAAATAAAATCCTTTGCTTGTTCAATCGAAACAAAGCTGCACGTTGTTTTTCGTCACCTGACGCCGCCACGAATAGAGAAAACACGACCCAAATGTTTTGCTTGCTCTTGACATGTTGATGTCACACACACACACACACACACACACACACACACACACACACACGCTTCTGACAAGGAAAAACAAGTTTTACTCTAAACTAATACGTGATATTTTGCTTCTCTGGGTATTTTAAACCAGTCAAACCAGAGAAAAGCACATCTTGCTGTATTCTTTAATCCTTTTATGCATGAATTTTCTAAACGCATGAATCAAGGCTTAGAAATTTCTATTTCTTTTCATCTTATATTTCCCTCTCGGAACGTTTGGCATGAAATCTGTTGCTCTGCATGCCTGCTGATCTGTCGGCCATGCTGATCCTCAGACATTCTTAGTTTTTTTGCACTGAGAACGACCGGCCAGAGTGTAACAGATGACGCAATAAACATTCAACGTGTTTGTTTGATGTGCAGCCATGGCAACAGAACCGTGCATCATAAAGAAAAACAGTTTCCAAAGCCACTATCCATGAAAGGGTTGAGGCCGTGAAAACAGCCAAGTCAATTCAAACTCATCAGAGACAGTTAAGTGCAACTTTCAGGGAATTTCACTGAATCATAAGGCTGAATGAAAAAGACATGATCATGGGCGGAGCGTCACATCGGGCAGATCAGGCTTTCACCTCATTTATCGCATACTTTATAAATGAGAACATTATTATTATTATTATTATTATTATTATTATTATTATTATTATTAGGCTGATGTGAGGTGCAGAGAGAAAGCATATTTAAATGCACTTAAGCATTCAGAATGAATTTTAACATTTCCCTCAGAAAATGAAGCCAAATTAACTTTTTCTAAGTCATTTCTTTCTTACATTTTACAAATTTCTTACATATAAAATACTGTATCTAATATGACACACACAGCTCTCTGGCCCCAAGTATCATTCAGTAAGCAGCAGCTCCAGTTGGCCCTTGTTCCACCAGTATAAAACCCTTGGTCCACCAGTATAAACCAGTGTTCCCAGATGTACCCCACCTGTGGTTCTGATGCAACCCCACAGCTCGGTTTCTCGTGGAGGGTGGGCTCTCCTGCTTGACATAGATCCAGTGTAAACAAGGCCTGCCAGTCTCGTGCTGCCATCAAAACAAACAAGCCAGGGCCGAGCGTGGCCACATGGCATATGTGGCTTAGTCCCCTCCATTGACAGCCTAATTCCCCCCTCGCTGCCTCATAAAAGGCTCTATTGACAGCCCTTCCTGAGCCCTGCTCACACATAAGTGACCCTCATTGTGAAAATATGTGTACCACCATCAGGGCAAGCAGAGGTCTGTTGCCCTTCCCTTTAAAATAACAATTGGCTGAAGCTGCATTTTGCCCCTTTCCTGTCATGATAATGTGACTCAGGGCTTTTGCTGGAGGTGGTAAACACTGTGCGATGATCAATGTAAACTTTCACACGATCCCGGCGAGTCCACAAACATCAGAAAAAGTGCATTGGTAGGGGGTAAACGCGCTGCAGGTGGGGCTGAAAACCTAAACCCCTCCTCAGGTTTGACCCGGCCACCCTATCCCTTTTGTTCCAGTGGGAGAGTTGATCGCAGAGACAGACGAACCCAGAGAAACAGAAAACTGGTGACATTAAACACTTCTCACACTTATTTATTGATGGATCTTTGAAAGGGAAACAGCCTCAGAGAGACAGAGGCCCAGCGTGAGTTCAAGGACAAGTGTGGGAGAAACGACGAGGGAGGAACACACGTGGGAAAAGTGCCGTTGGAAATGTTTGGAGGTATATCTGCTATTAAATGCAATAATGTCAACAATCTGTGGATAAAATAAACCTAATCAGTTCATTTTATTTTCAATTGATTGTCAAATAAGTTTCAAAAATAAGCAGAATTTTATCAAACTGTTGTCTTTTGTTCTTTTCTGTCATCAGTTTGCCTCCTTTTTCAATTTACTTTGACTTTGAGAGATATTTAAGTGATATTTAGGCTTTATTTACTTTATTTTATTTTAGACAGCAGGACAATACCATTACGCAACAGCCTTGTGGGGGTGTGTTAAGCTTTATTAATAAATGTGGAATTATCATGTTGTCAGCTGGTCAATTTATTATGTCACTAAATTACACACCCTATGTATGCATGTATGTGTGACAATGAAATATGATGCCAGATCAAAGTCGAGTGTTTAACCTGAGAGAATTTAACCTGTGCAATGTCTCTGCAAACAGCGTGGCAGGCCTGCAGAGGAAATTAATATTTTAGGCTGTCAGCTGCATTCACAGAACAGTCCTGTGGTCTCACAGGGCAGTGGATGAATAAGTCATGGAGCGTGCACACGCATGCACACACACACACACACACACACACACGGAGGAAGCCCTCAGTTTAACTCTGACCTTTGAACTGGGCGAGAGTAACTTGTAGTCTGTGTGTTTTGGGTGGAGATTAACCAAAAGCTGCAGACTTGCATTTTTCTTTATGTGCTACTCTACCTGCACGCACCAAAAAAAAAAAAAAAAAAACTGTGGAAGCACGTTTCTATTTCAAGACAACAAAAAGGAGGTCACTCCCACTCCATTACTGAGATGGATCCAGGCGCCCTCCAGTGGCCATTCGTAATAACGACACGGTACATTAAACTGTAAAGAGTAAAAACTTTGATCTGTCCTGTTTTCTGTTCATTCTAGCCCCAGTGCAATCAAGACTTCAGGGGTATTAACAAATAATACAAGTTTAAGATAAAACTTTATTAAAGCATGGTAAAATTAGGGTTTAAAAGATAAGTTTTCTCATAATATGAATGGAACTATGTAAGGCAAAAAATCTGTTACACTGGAGAATAAATGCAAGCAGGATTGTTTAGTTTGCTTTTATTTAATAAGAGTTAAAGTATTTAAAAGTCTTGTTTTTTTTAAATCACATTTAAATGATTTTGTTTAGAGACATGGCTCCATTTTACATCCAAGTTTTACCACTCCATTAAACATTTTATTTTCCTTACATTCCATTTAAAAAAAAAAAATTACAAATTAAAATAAAAAAACCAGGAATGGTGTTCATGACATCTCCTTGGCTAAAATTTTCCTAGATCAGTTTTATAAGACAGTTATGTTTAATAAACAATAATGATTAAAACACTGGTAATAATATAAAGGAATTGGACTCAAAAAGAATGTACCATTCTGCTGTCACCTCATATTACTGTATTCCGTATCATTGCACTCCAAATTATGAAACAATTATCTAATCTAAACCGATATCCTGTGCGTGATTTACAGGTAACTATAAAGCATAATGTCTTCTTGGTGCAAGAAAGTTTTTGTTCAGTAACTCCACACTGCATCATTTACATGTCAATAAAAAACATTGTTAGTATTCATGAAGAATTTACAGCTGGCATCAACATGTCCCTAAAATGACACTGTAACAGTTTTTAACATTCGTAAAAGTCAAGAGAGAACTTTAAAAGGGCACATTAGAAACATCAAATCCAAAAACTAAATGCTGCTTCTATCCCGTCAATGGCGTCCGATGTACAACTAAAAGGATAATGAGATGTAGAATTTAAATATTAAAATGTGGGTTCTGGTTACTAAAGCCAAAAACAAATACTTTGGATCTGCTCAGGTTACAATAATAAAAGCTGAAAATACTAAAGAGCTCTGGGCCCGGGGTATAAAGTTAGACGCAGTCCATTATAAGATACATATTAATGCCAGGTAATACAGCAATCAATAATAATGGTACCTGTCATCTCCTATCAGTGGTGTGCCCCAAAAATAGTTCTACAAAAGGCCCGCCTAAGAAAACATCCAAAAAGTCTGTTCCTGTAAGAAAAGTATTTTCATTTAGTTTTCCCTCATTCGAAAAAGGTCAATGCTGGGCTCTCTGTACGGCCCTGCTGTTAAATCGGTTTGTTTTGCCATAGCTGTCCTGTAGTGTGAGGTAAAGGAGGACGGTGGGGGGATAATCTGTGTCTACATGTCTGACAAGGCCAGAGGAGCAAGGAGCTCCCATTTCAGTGTGTATTCCTGAGTATCACCCACGCACTGATGATGAGCTTGGCTGTAATCACAGAGGGCGTTTGTGTGCACCTCCACACGCGCACTGACAAACAAGAGGAGCATTGTTCGATAAAAGCCTGCTAGTATTTGAGGAGTTTCTCCCTTTCGGTGCCAGCGCAGCGCTTGTTAGCAGCAAACACCTTAGCTTTGTTTACTGAGGGACCTGTGGGACGAAAGATAATATTTCATTTCAAATAACATAATATAAACAGGGATACCCGGATCTGTTCCTTTCAACGTGACTGAGTACTCACCGATATAACTGAGCAGTACAGGGAGGAAGATGAGTCCGTGAGCAGCCCCCAGCAACACGATGGCCAAGTACATCCTGAAGTAGAAAACCTGGAAGATCTGTGACTTGGAAAGGGCCAGGATGAGGATACCTCCGAACTTTGTTAGCGTGATTCCACTGAACACCTGCAAAAGCACGTCACAACTGGTCAGCAACACATGGGTGCAAAACACCCTGATGACACTTAGAGATCTGACCGAAACAAGATGGAGGACGGGGCCATATGTGAGCACATTCTTCACGTACTCACATCATGATGGTGGCCACATATAAAAGGACCACCTCACGACCGCAAACCCCCTCCTACGGTCTCTGGCAGACACCCGTGTCAACAACCGACCACGTGACTCAACAAATGCTTCGTCATTATTCATAAATAGTTGCCAGTATCAAGATAAATCAGCTGATCTCAAAGCCTGCCCCATGGAAGTAAAGTTTCCCACACTCTCCTGCTGCACTGGATCAGTGAGTTTATTGCCTCGCACTGATGTCAGAGGTAAAAGTGAGACTTACAGAGCTGCCCATGTGAGCCAGGGCCTCCTCAGCTCGGCCCACTCTCTTCTTCCTCATGCTGATGGAAAACGCTCGCACAATGTGACTGCAGAATTCCACCGAGATGCCACAGCTCTGCAGCAGAGCGCAGGAGACGAGTGAGGAACAGAACCAAATCTGAATAGGTTTAAAGGCATAAGATTTGTGTTTCTCTCACCATGACCAGGTTCACCAGCGACACCGCGTTCAGGCTGATGCCCCACAGCCACATGACGCCGAACATGTTGACCAGGATCATGGCGATGGTGATGCTGACCAGCACGGCGGCCCACAGCTCGAAGCCCAGCAGCACAGTGGTCACCACGAATATCGAGGCCAAGGACACGCTCAGGTTCAGAGCGGTGTCGTACGCGATGGAGAGGTACTGCTCGTAGAACACGTAAAACACACTGAAAAAGAGCAAAACGCATTTCAGTCAGTCATCTTTAGTCAAATTATGCTTGGTTTTTTTTGGTTTAGGGGAGCATGTCGACAAAAACAAGATGATTGACGGGATTAATGTTTCAAAATTTCTGTTCATTCAACAAGTTAAAATCCTTATTTTAAATGTGTTTTCTCACATCGATGATGGTGTAGCTCTTTAAAAACTGAATTTTCAGGACAGGCTCTGTATGTTTGCACTCGCTCATTGTTTACTTTGTGGTTATCGGATGAGCTACTTGTCCTATATCCTTGAACCTTGAACTCAGAAGCAGCTAACCCAAGTCAAACAGCCATTTATTAAGACTCGTTCTGATCTAATTCACTCGTACGTTAGAAAAGGAACCACCTGTAGGCGAACACTTTGTGGCCCAAGGCCTGCGTGATGTTGCTGGCCAGATTACGGGCCATTTTTAAAGCCTTGATGAAGTCTGGAGACTCTTTCAGGATGGTGTGGTAGGTCATGAAGTGTGTGGCTCCGACCCCCGTGTTCCCAGGATACAGGTCGACTGCTGTGCTGTAAGCTGCGTGTCCTCTACGGGGGCGTGAACATGGAGAAAGAGATGAGTGTGAGGATGCAGGAGACTGAAGGGAACGTTCTGTGTTCAGTCCAAGCTCAACACTTTGGCAGAGCGATAGAGTTACCCTTTTCCACACTTGATGTTGGGATTGTCTGACAGAAACATGGGCAGAAACCGCATGAAGTCGTCTCCGACTGGCCGCTGCTTCCCGCTGGGCGTCATGGGCCGACAGTGCACGCAGGATGAATTTACCACTAGAATTCAACATGTAAAATATGCTCATGGACTTGTGCAAGAGTTGCGGACAAATACATAAGCACATTTGCCCAGCAGTGCTCTTTTACACTGTTATTAAACCCAATTTGTATTGCCCAACATGTCATGTGAGCGAGGACTCCCTCTACTGACTTAGCTACTTCCTTTTTTCCCAAAAAAGAATTTAAGTCTTGACTTTTATTAACAGAAAGTCATGTTAATACCTATAGGTTTTTATAAATATAAAATGAATACATTTGATGCATAATAAATGAATCCTGAATGCAAAATATTTGAAAAATAAACGCTTAGTTTTGTGTCTTCTTAAATTATTTTTCAACAAATGATATTTTTTAAAATGGCTCATGTAGGGAAGGTGATGAAACTGATGAAAGTAGGCCAAAGATTAGGTTAATGAGTTAAGGGTCGAAAGCCATGTTGACGTTAGATAACAACTTACCCGAGGCATTGCAGAAGGCCCCGGTTTCATTGTAGTATCTGCAGCATGAGGACTGAGGCTTCACCCAGTCAAAGTAGTCATCGAGCCAGGAGGAAGGCGTGTAGGCGATGGTTGAGCTGGCAATCGAAAAGAAGAAGGACATTTAAAAACGGAAAGAACTAAACTCACTCTGCGGTTCGTTTTTTGT
The DNA here is from genome assembly GCA_015343265.1 of Pao palembangensis. Lineage (NCBI taxonomy): Eukaryota > Metazoa > Chordata > Actinopteri > Tetraodontiformes > Tetraodontidae > Pao > Pao palembangensis. Next base: position 8,375,976 of record CM027093.1, read on the forward strand.
TCCGCTGATTCTTACTAGGTGCTGATGAGTGACGCAGTGTAAACCTGCTGGACCAGAGAGTCATTGTTGCAGCCCACCCCCCCACAGACGGCGTTCTGTCCCTCTGGACTGCTGTAGTTGAGACCTTCCTCTACCACAAAGTACACCGGCGCTCCAGTATGGAGATATTCAGATAAGTTCTTGAAGTAATCCAGTACGTACGAGTCCTGGAAAGAGGAGCAGAAATGCAGGGAAATGGCTTTATGAATGCTTTACTTTAGAGGCCCTTTTAAATAACTTCTGCACAAGATATGTATATAAATCAGGTGCATGTGTGACTGACAGTAGACAAATGTAGTCAGCCACACGTGCAAACACTTTCATATTTAGGGAACTTATTCATGCCTCTATGCTTTTTGTGTTCCATAAAAAGATTCCCCTTTGGGGAGTGATAAATAGATTCTAGCTGTGTGTGGACTGGCAATGTGTGCAGTTAAATAGGAAGAACTGCAAAGTCTTACATCAGGCATGGAGAGTTTCTGATCCAGGCCTATCTCAACTTTATCCACCACAGCAATACTGAAGGAGAGCATTCCCACAAACACGGCCACCTGGACAGAGAAGAAAGGACATTTATTACTACAAAAACTGCATCACCGTGCAGGAATTTGCATGACTAGAGTGACTCACGATGAAAGGGCGAACCCAGTCTTTAAGAAGAAAGGGGGCGTAGATCTTTTTAAAAAAAAGGAAGAGGATACTGTCCTTCTTTAATTCCTCTCCATCTTGTAGCTTCACACAGCACAAAATGTCCAGTCGATTCCCCTTAAGAAACAAGAGACACGACATCATCTCTCTCAGCAAACTAAATATGTGACTAATCTGAGGGTTAAACCATTTCAGTTTAATTTGACCTCAAGTCTGAACCTATTAAATCAGTCCTTGATCAACAAGATGACACAAATATGTGTGTGCTGCAATTAAAGCTCAACAAGCATGGCTTTGCACAAGCCAGAAAAGGAGGAGGAACTCAGTTTTCTCTTAACAAGCTTGCAGCTAAATGTGAATAAGCCACAAGACTTCTGTTATGATACTCACAGGACCAAAATAAAGAGCGGTCGCAATTCATCAATCAGCATGAACGCGTCATACAGTATGAAGCACTGCAGATTAATATTTGAGCTTGTTTAGCTGCCGCACAAATACGATAATTTACAGTAAAAGAGCAGACCATTAACTCTGTCTATGAAAATGATTCGACAGCCAGATGGGTCACACAACAGCATAATGGTCCTTAACCATCAGCCACTTTACAGAGGAACACCTGAAAAACAAAGTAATCAAAGTGTTGCAATAACCTAGCCAAAGTCCTGTCTGGTGTTGCTGTGAATGATTGTGTATAGATCTTCCACACATAGTTTAAATATTTTGGCTTCAATGTTGTAAAAAAAAAAAATTACACAAATGAATAAACAAAACTATCTCCGAATTATCCAAGAGCTCATAATATAATAATAATAATAATAATAATAATAATAATAATAATTAAAAAAAAAGAAAATCTGGAAAACATTTTTAGGATGATTTATTCATCCTAAAAATAGATCTCCCTTCCTTCTTTTTATGACTGCAAGTGCATCTATATAACAACCACCTGACAATGCATGAAGTCATTTTTTGTTGTTTTTTTTTTTGTTTTTTTGTCCATACCGTTTCATCCAGCCTCACCTCCTGCCTGCTGGCATCCAGGCCAAGCAAGCTGACGAAGCAGCTAATCTGCAACAGGAAATCGATAAAAACAGCTAAGCCAGCAAACAGAGAGAATGTCCTCACGGCAGGCATGTTGGACAGGGCTCCTGAAGAAGACAGAGTCAACAATTATATCAGCATGTGACTCAACTTCAACCCTTTGTGGAGACGCTAGATAGATTTGTCCAAGATGAAATGCATGGTTTAGCACACCTATAGCTTTAACTTGTTTTAAAGAACTATTTTATTTACCCAGGAAAAAAGCCACCGTCTCTGAGAAGGAGGAGAGGAACATGCTTGGGGCTACGTCTCCGAGAATACGGCCAATCTGCTGGTGCAGTTCCTCCTGAGGCATGCGCTCGTCCCTCTAAAGACAGATGCAAAAACAGCAAGTTTTCTTGCCAGCAAGCACAGCAAAAGCTATTCTCAGGGAAGCTTGCATTATTCCTAGAAAAGTGACCATACCTGAAGTGTTTGCACTATTATAAAGATGTTGTCCACTCCGACAGCCAGAACCAGGAAGGGAATGACTTCAATCACAATGAGGGTGAGAGGAATACCAAAATAGCTGAAAATTCCCAGTGAGGAGGACACCGAACTGAGCACGATCAGGATACCCGAAATACCCAGGGAAACCTTGGAGTCCACCTGCAGCAGCACATGTGACTGAACTTTACTTTCTTTACTTGAAAATAAAACTTTTTCAGTATTTAAACCAAACTAGCAAAAGAATAAGCATAATGACGACTTACCAGCAGTCTCCTGAAGCTCTGGATGCGGCCCAGGGCCAGGGAGATGTACACAAACATAATGACATAGCTAACAACGATGGTACTGATGTCACTGTTGCTCTCTCTATTTATTTCATCTTCAATACTCCTCTCGGCATTAAAAGCGATAATCAGGTTGGGGTTTGAGTAGTTCTTCATAAATCTGATAAACCTGAAATAGACACACACACAAACAAACAAAAACGCACCGTCAGCACATGTGCTGTTTAAAGTTCGAGCTTTCTCTGATGAGTTTTAGAAACAGATCTCACTCCTTCTCCCATGCCAGAGTTTTTCCCAGCTTGGTCGAATCGTAGTTGTTGTTGAGTGGAAAGGTGACCACCAAAGCGGTGGCATTGTTGTAGTTTGTGTCTGTAATAAACAGAGAGCAAATACACAGGTTAAGATTACTTAAACAAATCAAACTTAATCAAAATTGAAAAAAACAATCTCCATATCTCATAAAAAAATCAATAAACAATACCATCATATCCGCCCAAGGCCAGCCAAGGAAAGACAGGCCCACCAAAGGTGCCTAAACAGGGGTCATGGAGGCGAGTGGTGTCATTGAGGGAGGCTGGTGCGCTGTGGAGAAAGATGATCACAGTCAGGAGCATGAATATATTGTAGGATTTCTCATCCTACCTTTATTACAGTTTAATAGCAATTTAAAATTAAACTACTGACCTGAAGATTGGAAGTAGAATTTCTATGATGAACTATGATTACATTTTGATCCATTTTTGTTTTAGAAAGAGGGGTACAGTGTATATTCGAATATAAAACAATGTGACTGTAACCTTACCAGCTAATATTTAAAGTGGATCAGTTAAAAAAAAAATAAACAAAGAAAAATAACCTGACACAGTAGAGAAAGTGGCTGTGATAGTCAGCGTAGACAAAGAATTCATCTTCTATGATGTGGTCCAGCATAGAGTGGCTGTTCTGGAAGTAGTTGAGGACACTTAGGATGGTACAGTTGTCATTGTAAGGAGAGAGCGGGGCTAAGCAAATATCCTTTAGTGTCACGCTTTGGCCCTCGTATGTGGCTACAAGGCTTTCGATGTCGAGCTGCAGATCCAGCACCTGGTTTTGGTTATATTATAAAAAAAGAGAAGTGAGAAACCACAGGTTAAGAGATGCACATGCCCTGCACATGCATGAATTACATGTAATCTGGTAATACAAGCAATTCTTCCAACATCTTCAAGCATCACTCACCTGGTGCAGGATATCTTTGCTCAGGATGGCTTTAAACGGGACATCTGACCCTCCTATGAATGGGGTGTAGATGAACGTATCATTGAGCGGGGAGGTGATGATGAGCTGTGCGGTTCTAAAGAAAGGCCCAAAGTGGCTGTCAAAATATTCCCTCTCCTGGCGAGCCTGGCTACTGGGAGATGACCACAGCTCAACGGGGTCTGTGGTGATCCGCATATAAACCAATCCCCCAGAAGAGGCGACCACCAGTACCATACTGCCCAGCAGCACAATACAAGGATGCAGCACGCAGAAGGAACCCCAGCAGCTGAAACAGCTCCGTAGAAAGTTCTCAAAACGTTCGCCCAGTGTTTCACAGCATGACGCATCAACTAGGAAGAAGAATATGACTGGGAGTTAGGGCACATCCTACAGTATGGACTATTTGTGTGCCTAATTAACTATGGAGAAAAAAGGACAAAAAGGAAATAAATTCTGCTGTTAAAATGCAATAATTACCGTGCTCTGGGTTATCCCGGTTGAGAGACAGTGGGTTATTGCTGGCCAATATGGGTCCATACTCGGACGTGATGGTCTCTTTCCTGGTGGCACAAAGGAGCACACAGAGAAATGAAAGCGTGATACTAAAGCACACACCACAAGGATGAAATGGATGAGAATTTGCAGATACAACACACAAATCTTCACCTGTGACTCCAAGCTATGAGCAAAGATCCAACAAAAATAAAGAGGAAGGCCATGTACGAGAGCCACATGATGACCGTCATGGCGTCGATGCCTAGGATTTTCCAGGGAACGGGGGTAGGGGGAGGTACGGGTTTAGGGCCACAGGCATTTGTGCAGTCCTGACAGGAACAGGGACCTGAACCGTCTTCCAGGCCTTCGGTACAGGCATACGTCTTGTTGTTCATGGGAGTGTAACCAGACACCGGAACATCTACACAATGAAATGGCAAAAAAAAAAAAAAAAAATAGAAAAGTGATTTAAGTAATTAGGTAACAGGAATACCTAATAATTCTGTGACAAGATCACGGCCTATCAGTACATCTCAGTATTATTACAATATAATTTACCTGAGAAGATTGCAGTTATTGGGAAGGGGGTTTGCCCATTGTCAATGTTAAACATATATTGGATCCAGTTAGTGGCATTGCAGTCCTTTGCATCTTTTCCACATAGCAGGGACAGGGCTTTCACGTTACTGGACGGTGCTTGGACATCCCTGCAGGCATTATACATGGCTGAAAAAGAGCAAAAAGCCAAAAAAAAACTCATTATTACCATTAGTTACCCACAGAATTGAACAGCTGACACAACTCATAATAACACACTGGATGTTACTCACCATTAGCAAAGGTCTGTCCAATATAGTACTGCACTTCTACTACGTTGTGTCCACTCAACTGGGTAGTGTTCATGAACTGACTCTGGTGGGGGCTGCATGTGAGCTCACAGAAGAGGTTCATCAGGTTGAAGAAGCAGGCAGGACACCTGTGCACAGATGTAGAGATTGTAAGTTTCAAATGATGAACGAAAGGACGTCGCATGAGTTACAGATATTATATATTTTACTAATAATATAGTCAAGAGTGGGTAATAATAGCAAGAAAAGCAAATAAATGCTTTGTGTATGTCATGTCATGTGTCTCATTAAATAGTTTATAGACAGACAGCATACCGAGAAAGGAATTGAAGGGGCAGCTCGAGACTTCCTTTAAGGGTACGCAACTGGTTAACATCACAGCAGAGGCTTCGATTTCCGTAGCCATATCCAGGACAAAGCCCCTGCAGGCAAACACCAAACAGAGCACGTTACTTTGATAGAACGCTACCACGGTGTAAAATAAAAAAGCAGAATGATTCTAGAGAGGCCTGCATGTACCATAAGAAGTTCATAACCCTCATCCGGCAGTGGGATGGGAGGACCAGTGTAGTTGCAGTTGTACTTTTTTCCTGGCACCTGCACCGACTCATCGCACTCACCATACCAAACACAGTGCTGGGCCTCCACCTGTAAAACAGAAGCACAGATCATCCATGCAATGTGTTCATGGGCAAAATTAAGTTAGCCTTTTTTAAAGAGCTGCTCTTAAACTTGACACTGTATATCTGTAACATTGAGATAAAACATCGTAGCAGGTTTCATATCCTGGATTTCTAGGACATCATGAGTTCTATATCTGAAAATAAAAATGTCACTTCTGCAAAATAAATATTTTCTCCAGGATTTGTATTTGTTTAGCACACTGAGTAATGTTTTCTTGACAAAGATGACTATTTCAATAAGCAAGCCCATGAAAAAAGAGAACTTGCGCATCTCTATGGCAACAGAATGCTGCAAATTGTTGTTGTGTTTATGATAGAGAATTGAAGAATGTTTTTTCTTTATTGGATTGAGTTAAGAAACTTAGGTCAGACATGATTCCAAGTAAAATGATTAGTACTCAAACAAGGTCATAAATTGCCAGACTTTTTAAATTGTTGAATAAATTCCAGTGATGCAGAGCTGATCAGAGTTTTACAAATTAACTAATAATAATAATAATAATAATAATAATAATAATAATAATAATAATAATAATAATAATAATAATAATAAGTCAAATGTACATAAGGTTAAAACAGACAGTAAAAATATAAGATAAAATGTACAGAGATTAAAAACAGCATATTAATACATAATAGTTTAAGAACACTATTTTAATCACACGTGTTTTAGCACATTGTCATTATTATCATTAAGTGACATGTGAATGATTACCTGATTAAATCCTATGAAATGGGTACCATTGTTTGTCTTTTGAAACAATTTGAGAAAATAATGTATACGTAGTCATATTACTGAAAAATTGATCTTAGCGTTAAGTAGCAGAAGCCTTTATCGCTTTTTTCATACATAAAGTAGTCATGACACTCAAGACTTATATTGTATGTTGAAGGTTTCTATTTTCACAATCAAGACGAAGAGCTTCATTATCCAACAGTGATTAACATAATTTTAGGACACTTGCTAGACTAATGTTGTAGAGTCCACAACATATGTCTACAATGTAGACATATGACTTGAGAAGTAATGTTAACTAGTACACGTTAATGTATTCTGGATAGGGATACTCTGTCAAGGCGTGACAGAAGGAGACAAAACGCATCTCTCCAGTTTAATCAGTATCAACAACACTCGCCTCTGTGGAATATCATTGGACATGTCACTTTGGATTTCCAGTAATGCAACGAACCTTGATTGCGTCAGGAATCGTGTGCGCGCAACTAACCGACAAAGCTAATATTAAGCCGGCCCGCTAACACTAATTTTAACCGGTCTAACAAGCGATAAAGATCGCAAATAGCTAAACTAACCCACGTCGTTCTCGGAGTCGGACAAAACACCACACTAGCAACTACAGGCAGAGCTGAGTCATGTTTTTTATCACGAGAACCGAGCGACTATGAGATCCACTTACCCATCGAAAATAGCCCTCTGACAGCAGAATAAGGACAAACAGTATGCACGGAGGTGCTCTCCCTGGTACGAGCCCCATCATCGCTGTCATTGCAGCGATCCAAACCGAGTAACAGCCCGGTTAAAGTTTCGCAGATCTTGTTAGTACTGTCTTCTTCGCTTGATTATTTGTTTAGGGTGGAGACAAGAAGTTACCTTTCGTAGTGCCACCTAGCGACATAAAATATAAACTGCACTCGAATCTCTTGTGGCGTAGATCTCGGTAATTTACAGGCCATAACAAAGATTTTGCTTGTTTTTAACTTTATTGAAATATATTATTACTATTATTCTTCTTATTGCGTATTACGTATATATAATATATTATTGAAACTGTTACAAGTATCAAGTAAATTCTTTTTTTTCTGCTAGTTTCAAGCGAGTCATTAGACCAACAACTATGAAGATGAACTATGAATAATATGAAACAGTTAAAAAGGAATACAAAAATAAAGTTTGCCTCCAGGAAGGGGACAAGGATATTGACATTCTGTTATTAAAGAAGGATTAAAGATTAAATATCAATTTTTTCATTTCATTTCATAGTTTTACACATACATTTACAACATTTCTTTCAGGAAACAAATTGATACTTTTAGCATAATTCTTAATACATTTCCAACTGATGTTTGTCCCAGATGACTGTCTTTAATCAATCAAACAACTGTGTAATTAGATTATGATGTTTTGTCTGTAATCCTCAATCAAGATCCTTTATCTCATCAGTGGTCACACTGATGTACTCTTGGGAAAGAGCCTTCTAAATACATGTCATTGAAAACGGTGATGAAACAAAACATCAATAGGCTCTTTCATCAACCTAATGTGTTAGAAGCAACAAAACGTGAATCATTTGTTTCTCAGCTCTTCTTGAGTTTACCCTTTGGCCTGTAAAACGTATACACAGAGGGACAAAACAACATATGTTTCCATAGAAAAAATGATTTATTTACTTTAAAAGGAAATAATCAGAATTCAGATTTATACGCATATTCACATACATGTGTGATAAAGTGTACTGAGTACAAATTACAGGTGACTATTTTAAGATACACTCCAGCAAAATCACTGTTTTCTGTATATCTACCTGTGTAAAATCTGCAAAAAGAACTTAATGTTTGCTGCAATACTATATTCCTTTTAAAACTAGGAATATTTTGGAGGGGTTGAGGGATGGGCACATAGTCAAACATTAAAATAAATGCTCTTGTAGGTACTGAAAGCTACCAGGAGAAAATCTCTAGGTAAAAATACAGACAAACAAGATCATAAAAACCAGAACAGAAATTCTTGGTTTGGGATTTAAAATGGAGCCCTACAAATTAAAAGACTGGAATACTACTTGAAACACTCAAATTATTCACATGATCTCATAGTTTAACCAGCACTGAGTGAAGAAAAACCTGACCAATATATTTTTTCCACCTATTGTTTAAGCTCTCTGTATGTTGATCAGGAAAAAGGTGACAAACCTGTGAGTGAAACAAAATGTACTGTGTTGGGGGAAGTCACAGGTTCCAGGACCAGAGCACACTTGGTGGGTACACAAGCTAATGTGCCATACTGATATAAGAGCCGGGACTTAAACTCTGCAGGTCTACACAAAAACGTCTCGTGCTACAGGTGAGCTACAGGTCTTCAGAATGTGACCACAATCACACATTCCTTATTTACTCTTACATTCTCTACGTAGTTGCTGCAATATCACACATGAGGGGGATACAGAGATCTCTCTTATCTCAGTCTGAGGCACAGAAGCCAGCTCAAAACACACACAGAATTCACAACTGAACACAATTTCATGTTAGAGTTCAACATTATTCCTTGCTACATGGACTGTACATTCTTCCCTGCCTCGGGGAGGATGAGCATCCTCCCATCACCGAGGCAAAGCGACATTACTCCCTTTAGACATCAAGATTCATGTCGGTGTAAAGTTAAAGCACATATGAGTGTACGAGGAGTGGTGTGTCAGGAAAACGTCCTCTGCACGTCTGCCTTCAAAATGCGTCCTTATTCTGCTAGCTTTTCCAGATGCTTTCAGAATGCCTACACTTACTGAGAGAGCTTATGAAGCACAGATGCAGTACAGGAAAACTTAGGTCAACTGAGTCAGATTTGCATGTTTCAGTCCAGATTTGAAGTTTTCTGTTTGGTGCTGGGTCAAAACTCTTTGGAATGAAAAGGATGTGAGGGTATGTGAACAACACAGGAAGCTGAGTACAGTGTCACCTGACTTTGTATGACAGGGTGCAACATATAAAAGAGAAAGTGGTACCTCATAACCATGTTTTCACAGCAACAACATCAATGCCCTTTCGTTGATGGAGCAGAAAAATAGTCTCTTATATCATAGCCACTAAGGCGTCAGTCTGGACCGAGGTACTCTGTGTTTTCTGCTGCTGGGATGTGTCCACTGGTGTGAGTTTTGAAGGTGGGGGTAAAATCCTGTTGATAGTCTGGGTTGTCTATGCTGTTTTGGGGGGCGTATTTCTGCGTGTTTTTAACTACGTTGTTGGGAGTGAATGGGAAGCTGCTGGAGGACGGGACCTCGTTCAGATACTCGGGCTGAATGGTACCATTTTTAAAGCAGTTCAGGTATTCAGATTCTGTGTCATCGGAGGAGATGGTGGGAAGGATGCTACGAAGGGGACCAGGGTACTTGTAGTTGGGGTTCATCACGTCCGAGACTCCATTTTGATTTATATAGTCTGAAAGAAAGAGCATCATTAGTTAGAATACCGGTCTCTCCTTAAGATAAAAGGTGGCCAATAAAGAAAGTTATTTACAGGACAAATGTTGATCTGGATAGCTTCCATTTTTGTTCTGTACTGCAGTGAGTTTGATGTGACAGCCCTGGTACAAAGTATCACTGAAAATGTCTTTGTCATCACAAATTCTTCTTTGTAGTGCTTGCTTTTGCCTTTACTTATTCGGCGCCTTGCAAATCCTTTACATTTATAGATGAGTAAATACTGAATACATTAGCATTTATGAACTATGACCTTGACCATCAGATGAATATAAATAAAGAGCTAACAGGGGAATTTTTAGAAGCAAAATGTGGTGCCTGACAAAGTAACTCAGAATGTTTCCACGAGATGTTGAACTTTTGCACTTTTTAGTATGTCTCATCCATAACTAGGAGAATCTTTCTAAAATATTCATATTTTCTTTCACTGCAGCACCACAGTAACTACAGCAGTCTTCTTCCTGTTGACCAGATGTGAGCACTCCTCGTCACTTACTGGGATGGAAAGTGCAAGGTATTTAAGTACGGGAGCTACCTGGAGATGGCTTGAAGGCCTCATCGAAGAGTTTGTCTGTGGGGTCAGGAATATACCGAAGCACGAAGCTTCCATCTCTGCTTGGGAATCCATTCTGCAAAAAAAAAAGGACAAAAGGTTATTGACTGGCTTGTGTTTTGACTTTTTTTTAAGTAACAGCACTCACACAGTTAATGCAAATGAAATGAAATTTAATTAATTTAATTCTGTAGACCCGTAAGACATTTAACTACAGACATTGATGTAGAAAACAGAGACATTTGTTTTGCCTGGCAAATTCAACAATTGCTTGTCTTGATTTTAACTTTATAAGATTTTGGGGGTGACTGTGTGCTTTTTTTTTTTTATTCACTGTGAGTTATGATGAGCGTTTTTGGAGAACGCCGTGGTGAATTGACATACAGTATACAGTATCTGTCAACTGAGCGAATTCATATTCACTCAGGCCATGTGACAGGCTTTATTTTGCCTGTCAGATTCAGTCAAAGGGCTGTTAAAGGAAACAGAGTGAAGGGAGTGACAGCTGTTGCCATGTAATTACTTTCAACAAGAAATGGAAATTAAATATGCTGAAAGAGCGACCATCTGTAAAAATGCCTCGACCAACATCGAACCATGCCCCAAGAGTGATATTACAAAACCAGACCTTTGCTGAGCTTTTGTTGGACAGCGCTAAAAACTATGCCTGGAAAGCTACTTAAACAGTGAGGCTACCCAGGTAGAAAGCCAGGCCTACAACTGGCCCACACTGAGCCGGAGCCCTGAGTTTTGCTCATTCAGCGCTCATCGATCAAAAGGCACCTGGGAGGAAGTGTGGGAGAGGAGATGATGATGAGGATGAGTGGGCAGAAGTCAGGTAGGGGACAAATACTCTCCATAGCGACTGGTGCTGATGGCACTGCGTTAATATGGTCCAGTACAGATTAGCTGCTCATCATATTATCACCTAGATTTGTTTTATTCGCTTCAGCTACTGCAAATGAGACGAGTGCTAATAATGTACTAACAATGCCAGGTGTATTGAGTTCTTTTCTGACTTGTTGGTTAATGATTTCAGCAGAAATCCAATTTTCTAAATACACAGATAAAACAACACAACTCCCTGCTGGTTTATGATTATGGCACTCCTGGTCAAGTTTTTTTTAAATAGCAAATGTTGACTTCCATGGCGGAAGATACAGTTTGTGTTTTCATGTCAGTTTACTTTTAAGCCTGAACATTTACAACACAGAAGGTCGCAAAAACACTGAATTAGAGTTAGAAACATATTTTATTATAATAGGATGCTTTTCCTGTAAAACTACGCCATCTTGTGGACATTCGAAAACTTAACCTGTTATTCTGTCTCATGGGGGTTGGCATCTCAAAAACAATGACGCACACTATAAAAACATCAGATGTGAAAACTTCACTGAGTTGTGTAAAACGGCTTACTGTAGAGTGGAGCAGCGGCGTGTGGGAAGTGCTTGGGCTGCTGAAGAATCCACGCTGGGGCACCAAATACTCGTCTGCATCCACCGCGTCCTCCATGTCCTCCTCGCTGATCAGAGTACGGAACAGTTTTTTGTCTGTCGGACTTGGCAGGTGCATGCGGTCATCACCCTGAAATATAGAGTCAGGTTCCTGTTTTCACTGTCTGATGCAAGGTCAGTGAGAACAAATAAACAAAAAAAATAAATCATACCTGTATGACAAGATAGCGAGAAGGATCTCGAGCCATCTTTGTAAACTCAGCTATTAGTTCCCGGAAATGAGGTCTGCTGTCTGCATCGATCATCCAACCTGGACAGATGGGACAGATCACATCACTGCAACACATGTTAAACTTTACCAGTGAGGGAAATTACATCTAAATTAAGAACGGCTCAGCAAGCATCCCACCCGACTCACATTTCACCATTATCATATAGACATCTATGGTACAAATCAGTGGTTGAGGCAACCTCTCGCCTTTCTCCAGAATCCCAGCTATCTCACTGGCTGGAATCCCATCATATGGTTTGGTCCCAAATGTCATCAGCTCCCACACCGTCACACCTAGAAAAACAGCGTAGTCATATCAGGTGATGAGGTGTCACTGACTTTGTTTAAGAGTGTAGAGATGAGCATCAGAATGTAAGTCCTCCAAAACAACAAGTATCAAAACAGAAATAATGACAAATTGGCTCTGCTCGCCAGAGTGGGAGTCAGCAGGATGTATTATCTGTGTTGGAGCCAAAGACAGGAAAGCAAGTGAAGGAAGCCTGTCACATCTGAGAGAGCCTGCTCCTGCTTTTGCCATATTGAGAGGAAGGAACGATCAAAACCACAGAAAAGATATCTGGAAGCTGACCCAAGCACGCAGAAAAGGTTGCGTGTGAAATGACATCTGTGTGTCCAGTATGTGGGCTACTGAGCTGGAAGAACAATTTGTGCAGATTGTGCCAACACTTTCCTCTGATGTGATACTGGAGACTGGCGGCGTGTAGGTGTGAGCGTGCAGCTTCCAAAAAAGTCCAGGTTCGACATTTCAAAAGCCAAAACAGTTTCAAAAGCAGCCTTTTAACTAGAATCTCCACACAATATTTTTTTTTAACCATACTGCTTTAAATTATTTTGATGAGTAAGTTGTTTGATGGTGTAAGTGTATATACTAGAATTAAAATGACATCACTGTGTATGGTTCACACATCAAATAAATGTGATACTTGCCATAACTCCAGACATCACTCTGGTGTGTGTACGTTCTGTTCAGGATGGATTCAAGAGCCATCCATTTTATTGGCACCTGTGGGAAAAAACTGTAATTGATAAGGTGAAAAAATACTGCCTTCTGCACCGATCTGTAAACCTTCGCGTGACATGATATAAAGGCAGCATCATCTTGAGTTGTTTTTTATAGCCTCTCGCCACCAATCTGATAAATGTAGTAATAAACTGTTTTTTTTTTTTATCAAAACTGGCTTCTGTGCTCCTTTCTGAAGCTCTGATGTGTGTTTGCAGCTGGCACAGGAAACTTCAAGAGCCCAAAATGACAACATTCGTATACCGTCTTCAGTTTTGTACAGTGGAGGAAGTGGAGACCATCCACTCATATTTATATACCGCTTGTCTATGTGCTCTCTCTCATATTAAACAGAGCAGGAAAGCTGTTACTGTAAGGACTTTTACCATTTTGTTCTGTTCAAGCTTGCCACAAAAAGATAATTATTTCAGAGACACTTGATTGACTCAACCTCCAACCGACCTTTCCACCATCTGCATGGTACTCTTTCTCATCCGCATTGAGGAGCTTGGCTAGACCAAAGTCTGTGATCTTGACATGTTGTGGAGTCTTTACGAGGACATTTCTCGCCGCCAAGTCACGATGTACCAGGTGACGCTCCTCCAGGTAGTTCATACCCTTTTGTCAAACAAAAATGACGCTAACATAAGCATTTCACACAGTGGGAACAGCCTTGTTAAAGACAATGATGGATTTAAACATGTTGAGTCAGTATTAATAGGCCTTTCATCATCCACATCCATAAGTATATTGTTACTGCAGGCACATTTATACTGTAGCTATTCTATTTTGAACAAACTGAAAGAGCTTTTATTTTTGAACAGACCATGTAACGCAATCTCTTGCCAAGGATTCCTTCTCACCTTTGCTATCTGCACACACCAGTTGAGCAAGTACTGCGAGCCGATATTATCCTTGTTCTCTTTGACATAGTCCAGCAGGCAGCCGTAGGGCATCAGCTGGGTGATGAGCTGCACCGTTGAAGTCAGGCAGACGCCGAGCAGGCGACACACATGCGGGTGTTCCACACTGGCCATCACGTAAGCCTCCTGTGGGCCACAAAAACATTTCTTATCATTTGGAGCAAACAGACAAATCAACAAATGAATTAATACTGCCTTCACTGAGCCAGTGTTGGAAGTGTCAACATGTACATGAAACACAATAGTTGTGCACATAGTGGCTTGTATGTTCTTGAGCAAAGCATATTTAATGTGTCTCAGATGACGGTTTCTCCTGGTTTTAATAACAAACATGGACAAGATAAACTGGTCAGGATAAGCTACAACAAACACACCCTTAAAAACAGCACTTTAAAATAAGCCCAGTTCATTTTCTATATGTTCATAACCATATTGAAATTGTTCAGTGAATTATAAGGTGATTATTAGGCACCCTATAATTGTCAGGTTCTCTTGGCAATTTTAAATACAAGCTCTTAAGTCATTAAGTTCAGATGTGCAGCTCACCCAGCTGTCCATGACAGCAGCTTTAAAGCAGTAAAGATGCACATTCAGCCATTTGCATAATGCAGCTCAAACACTTTTGGCGACATGACAGCACTCTGTTCCATGACAACTCGGCGTTGAATAACAAATCAACACCCACACCCAAGCCGTGCAATGAATTAAGCTCATTTCCTACAGTCATAAAAGACTGTAGAAACATGACACGTTTTCTCAGGCAAAGAGGAGGTCATTACTTTCAAATAAAGCTGCACGTGTTAGAAGCCCACTGACGTAATGCTGAGACTATTTAATCAAGTGAAAATATTATGAGAATTACTCAAAAATGAGCCTATATCTAACTTTCTCTCAGGACCCTCTACAGAGCACTTTCACCTTAAATGGCTTTGTATTACATTAGGTTTAAAAGCTAGAAAAAAAAAAGCATTGCACCGTCTAAATAGTGAACCTACATCCAAAATATCTTTGTTTGCTTTTGGTGATGTTGCCTCTCGTAAAACCTTGATGGCCACTGGGATCTTCACATCCTCTCCCTCTGGAAGCCACAGGCCCTGTATAAACACAGGTGTGTTATTTCTGCAAACTGTAATTACACGTTAACTGTGAAATAAAGACACAAGCCCACAATACAGATGTTAGCCAGTACATTCAAATTTAAATAGTGTGTCCAAAATTCACAAATGGCTTCCAAGGACCATTGATTAATATTTATTTTAAAAATTTAAATGTTTGAAACATGTTTGACGTTGATACACATTAAATACATACAGAATATAAGACATAGGACACAGTGTACATGAGCATCAATACAGCACAGAAAAGTAAGAGTGGCTCAATCCCTACGTGATCTGGCGGAGATAAACGTGCCTTTTAATTGAAAAATTGACCACAGATGTATAGTGAAAACACTAATGGCTGTTTGTTATGAAAGCTTGGCACAGTAAGTACCCCTGAGCTCCAGCATCAGCAAACCTCAGCGCTGGGGTGTAATTTTGAAGGTGCATGGAGAAAACAATCCTGAATGATGTTATTACCTTGTAAACTGTGCCGAAAGCCCCTGATCCCAGTACTTTGATTTTCTTAAATTCGGGCTCTTTCAGGATACGCAGCAGAGCCTGGTTTGGCGCCTCGCCGCTTGGCGTCAACGGCTCAACCAACTGTAAGATAAAGATCAGATGAGACACATCTCATGTCTTTGTAAATAACCTGCCAAAAACAACACCTCTTCACACCCTACTGTTTTCATATCCATCTGCTAAAGCGGTTGAGTCATTTCCTGATCCTACCTCTCTCTCTTGGAGAAGTCTACGCATGGTTCTCTTCCTCTTGATGTGGCGTCGGCGCAGCAACACAAAAACAGACAGGCCCGCTATAAGAGCAGCCAGCAACCCGCCAACGACACCAGCCGCAATCATGGAAAAACCAGACACGCTGAAAGACAGGCGGAAACAGATTTATACTGGCAAACCAGAGAAAAGGTTTAGGAAGAATGACATGGGGAGGCGAAGCCAAAGTTAGCATACGCATTAGTACGACTGATTTTACTGCGTCTACTCACTTTTTATTTTGGCAGCCTGCAAGACCAGGACCAGTGCACCTGAAAAACAAGCAATGTTAGTATTGTGATGCAGCAATACCATAAGAGTTATGGTGGATTTTAAAATTATTGCCAGTAAAATAACAAATACACACACACACACACACGCGCGCCCACCACAGTTATAAAGTCAACTGAGATCATCGTCAAAGTCTGACATATAAGCATATTTTATCATATCTTATTAGTGTTCAGTAATAATCCCGTCAGTTTCAAAGTTAAGATGCCCAAACAATCACTAGAGCACTGCTTCAGTATTTAATGTTTCAGCAGACTAATGTTTATAACACTGAAAACCTGCAGCAGTGATTCTGAGCGTGGCAGGAAAACACTTTTACCCTTGAGTGCAGTTTTTGTGGCACAGTTGGCACACGTTATTGTTGTCTGCATATTTCCACACCAGCATGTCATCTTCCCCTGGCACGCCTTGGGGACACCGAGACACGCAGAACAGTCCATCCTGGAAGTTGGCACACCTTGTGCAGTTTCCACTACCCTGGAAGTTAAAGATGGTGTTTACAACAGTGTTCCTTTTGTTGTAGTAGTAGTAGTAGTAGCAGTAGTAGTGCATACTACTGTCGCAATGAGGAAAAGTTGACTCTGACTTTGTTTACATAATTGCAAATATCTGATTATGCATATCCAAGAGTAAGCCATATATTTCCTAAAAGTTGCTTTTGACAGGAGCAAAAATTGGCCAAGCTTATTCCGAACTGTTAGAATCACAAGCAGATAAAAATAGACAATTTGATAACACAACTACAAGTCTTATCTAAAACTATGTCTTGTGCCTGCCAAACACTGTGGGCTAAAAAGGCTGATAATGATGATGAAAACTGATGATGATGGAAACTGTCACGACAGATTTCAGGGAGAATTATAAACCATTTTTAGACCGCTTCTGAATTCATTCCAAAACAATGACTAAAAAGGAGCGAAAAAAAAAAAAGCTTTGGCACACGTACGGGAGCACTGCAGGTTGTGGTCCCATTCATGTGTTCACACTCAGGGTGACACTCCACACAGGTTTTATCCACGACAGTCTCCCGTGGTTCACTGCAAAAACAATAACAAAGCTAAGGCACAACTTTCGAAAGAGTTAATGTAAAGCCACAATCTCAATCCTGTTTAGGTGGATCTAAGTTAAAGTATAAGCATGAAAAGATTCAATGTTTGACAAAGACCTGTGAAGATAAACAGCAAAAATATATAAGTGCCTTCTCAGTTAGAAGGTTTGGTTTAAGTTTACCGAGGTTTAATGTCAGAACAAATCTGTCGACTGTTTTCGGTCATCTAAAAATAAAAAAATAATAATAATGATAATAATTCTACACATGGATCTGATCACCAAACTGTTTGTTTGTGTGGAATTTAGTAATGTAGCATTTCTGGGCTTTAAAAGGCATTAAAACCCTAATTCCTCCCCTACCCCTCCAGGATGTTGCAGGAGTCCACACAACTCCCACCACGGCTGTAGTCACTGCAGGCGAAACACATGTCCGGGCCGGGGCCCCAGCAGCCTTCTGCAGTACACTTCCTGTCACAACTGTTGTTCCTTTGGGCTGAAGAAAAAACATACTATTACAAAAAAGAGATCTTTCCCTCAACAACAGCTAAATTAACTAAACGCTGCCTGAGTGCTGTAAAAGTCGTGGTTGGAGGTGAAACTTTTAAAAAGGTTCTGAGTGGGTTGAAATCCTACTGACCACATGTGGCAGCATCAGCATTTTCTTCTATGGTGGCACTCTGACCCTCTGACTTGAAGAGCTTTTTCCAGTGGCTTTTACTGGTGTAGCACAGGTTCTTGTTCTTCATGATGATCACATCTCCATCACTGATTTCTTTCAGGGAGCGAAGGCCCAGTGATGTGATATTGAGACTAGCCACTATCAAACTACGGCTACCACTGCATAAAAGAAAATAAAACAAAAAAAAAAAAAATGATTCCATGACATGGGTAACCACAGGGTCTCTTTATGAGGAACGTACCGCTTTGTTCGGCCCCGAATGATCTCCAGGTTCTCAAAAGGACTAAGTGAGCTTATGTTCTCTGGCCATGTTTGAATCAACAAATATCCTGAAACAATAAAGGAACTGTTAATTATGAAAGTCTTTAGCTACTACTGTGGTCTGCTGGTTCTTCTTACCAGTAATTTCTCTAACTGTCTTGAACACATCTAGCTGGGAAGGGTCCATCTTTGGCGTTTTGGTATACGCATCACTATAATAAGCAAGAGTATAAAAGCAGGCATGTAGTAAATACTCTACAGCTAAAGTTATTCACAGCTTTTTTTTAAGCTTACCCGTGAATTGAGGGGAGGATGATATTGATGTTACCATTGATTTTTGTGCAATTCCTAAAGGATTCAATGTTCGTGGCATTGATGCACATCGCGTTAGTCAGCTCTCCTGTCCCGAGCCCATTACACACTGCAGAGGAAGAAAAAAAACAAAAAAACAGCTGCTTAAATAGTGGAGCAGACATAGCTTTTCTTTTGTAAAGCAAAATTATTTAACATCCATTGAACATCTGTTAATGTATTTTATTCACTTTTCCTTGTAGGTGTGAGTTTAATGGACAAGAATTTTGAGTTTCCAATCAGATTAATGTGCACAAACTTGGACTATGAAGGGAAGCCAAAGTAGCTGGAAAAACCTCCACACAGACTCAGGGAGAACACACAGGTTACAATCGCTACACATAAAGTCACCGAGCCAGGAATCAGAGCGAGGGCTTTCTCTCTGTGAGGTAAAAACTGCTCCCTGTGAAAAATAACCATTTATTAAGAGTTAGACAGCAAATACACAATATCAGTAGCAGTTTGTGCTTTAGTATCCTTCACCGTGTAGGGGGTCCAGGGGTCAGGAACAGAACATGCCTTCTGATTACAGAGTGACTGAGCTACAGCTACACAGCTGTATCAAATATTGGAAAGTTAAAGTTAAGTTACTGGGAGTTAAAAATTAATGGACAGATATGATATTGGGAGCAGCCTTGGACATATCTGCCTATCCAGCCAAAATGTCGTTAAGTGACATTTAGTGTTTTCCCTCATCAAGGTTTGCAGAGTAACTCACCGTAAGGTAAAATAAAGAACCAGATTACTTGTAATCTGGTTTCACCACTCCAAAACTCATCGGGAAAGTGAGTCAGACACGTATCATGTACACACCTTTTGGGCACAGTCCGTCACACTTGGCGCACTTCCTGATTCCTCCCTCATCCACCTCATATGTGTTCCCGCTGCATGCACGCACACACGCCCCGTGATCGGTCACAACATAATTGTCTGGGAAGAGTGCAAGGAGAAATGTTGCTCACGTCTTAACTGTGTAACAGATAACATTTACACGGTAAACAATGAAAACGTCTAAATTTAATCTCAGTGCGTCTGCAAACTGATGAAACTGTATAGATTAATAGATTAAAGTAATACTGAGACGTCCTACAGAAGTTAAAGGGAGCTAGAGCAGTGTTGCATTAACACACCCTGAAATTCAATCATTTCTTCGTGTTTATACTGTTTATAATTTAACTCTGATGACTGATTATAACCAGCCCAGGATGACAACCTGTGCAGCAAGTATGTACAACGGTTTTCATTTAGGCTACCGAGGCCTTGAGAAAATCATTTTTAAAAACCTAGATTATTAACATTGCCATTAAAATA
The DNA here is from genome assembly GCA_015343265.1 of Pao palembangensis. Taxonomy (NCBI): domain Eukaryota; kingdom Metazoa; phylum Chordata; class Actinopteri; order Tetraodontiformes; family Tetraodontidae; genus Pao; species Pao palembangensis. The sequence goes on from CM027093.1 coordinate 8,395,980, forward strand.
TTCCAAGAGATTGTTACAGAAAAATAAAAAGTCTTTTTCAGATGATCTTACGTGGACAGGTTTTGACACACGTGGCTCCGAAGTTGTACTTTCCATGAGGATTGGGTACGAGTTGGTGAAGGTTGGGGTCGTAGCGCATAAGACCTGGGCACGAGTCCTTGCACACCCCGTCGTCCTGGAAATCCCGACATGCCTGCAACACAAACAACAGTCCTTCAGTACACTGGGACCATAACAGAGCCCCACAGTAATGATAACACTGCATTCCTGTATCACAGCTTTGGCTAAATCCTTGAAATTACGCATGGAGAGAGAGCCGAAGCTAACACCAGAGGCCCGGCTGAACACAAGATTTAATCTGGACTTTAACGTTCTCATTGAAACTTGTATTGAAAACAATAACAGTTTTCCCCAGTAATGCAGAAACCTTTTCCAGGCTTTTGTGACAGGATTAAAAGTGCAGAATATTGTTTGTAGCTTCAGCAGCTTATCTCCTGACTCCATGATTCACCAAGGTATGTTTCTCTTACCAGACAATCAGTGGCCCGGGGCCCAGTGCAGCCGGCAGCACAGTGCTCATTGCAGCAATCACTGGGTGTGGGGCCATTGCATCTCTTAGAACACTGCTGCGCACAGTTCAGCTTTGTAACTGGAAATGATATCAACATGAATCAGAGCAGTGACCTGCGGCGAGTACTTACACTTAATTATCAATACTGGAGCCATATTAAAATCAAAAGCATACTATTTTCTATAAACAGATTTTGATAAGGCCTTTAGCACTGTCGCCTCATTGAAAGAAGGTTCGGGGTTCAAATCTCGGCTCTGGCCTTTCTGTGTGGAGTTTGCATGTTCTCCCTGTGGGTTTTCTCTGGGTACTCTGGTTTCCTCCCTCAGTCCCAGAAACATGCTTGTTAGGTGAACTGAGTCATCTAAATTGACCATAAGTGTGAGTGGTTGTCTGTCTTTGTGCTAGCCCTGCAGCAGGCTGGCGACCTATCCAGGGTGTATCCTGCTGTCCCCCGTGACAGCTGGGATAGGCTCCCTGCGACCCAAAGTGTGGATAAAGCAGGTACAGAAAATGGATGGATGCTTTTGATAAAAAGGTTTTGGAATCAGTCCAGCAATCAAAACTCACATTGCTGACAGTTTTGAGATCCAGGTGCCCAGCATGAGCCATTGAAGCAACTCGAGTCACATTTCTGACCTGTTGGATCCAAAAAGGACATTATTTAACAATTCACAAACAGGTAATAATAACAGCCTTAATCCTCATACATACACTGTGGATTGTTGCTGGCCACTGGAAGCTCCATGTCGGGTTTGGTCTCGGTGTTGACAATATCATACCACTGTATTGTTTCAACATTGCAGAGCAGTTTGCTTGACATTTTTACGCCTCCCTTTAGAATCTCTAGAAATGGTACAATAATGAATGTTTTAAAAAACACACAGACAATTCTGCAGTAAAGTTCTGTTACATGAAGATTGGAAGGAGAGGCAGACCGGTAAGGCTGTTCAGAAGCAGCTCACTGGTCCCCAGACCAGTAATCTTGTTAAAGTTGTAGCTCACAAACAGGGCAAACTTCTTTTCAAAAAGCGAATGACCACGGATGATGCGGAGGTTATCCAGGTGAATCCTGGACACTGTGTTCAGCGCAATCAGCACATATCCGCCCACTTCTTCAATAGACTGCAGAAAAAAACAGATAAACAAAGGTTTGGGGGAAAAAAATCCCCAAACATTCTGACTTAGTTTATTATTTATTTTTAAAAAGCCCCTAAAAAGTGTGTTTCAATTGTGTTTCCATCATTGTCGTCTCTGTCTATAGGAGACTGGACCCCGCAGAAGTGCTGCATTCATTCACTGCATGTGTATGTGCACGTCTGCACATTAGCCTGTGTGGTATTTCCGTACATCTGCCCAGTGTTCACAACCTTGTCAACAGCTGGGTTTAAAGCACAACTCAAACGAGAGCACCGTAAACACTCTGGTTCATTTTCAAATGCAGACTGTCAATTTAAATATGTTTCATGTAAAAACAGAACCTCCTCCCATCTGTTTCTGTAGGAATTTGTGTAGGCTCCACATGCAGAAGATGCTCTTTACCCTGAGGAAGGACAGGTCATGATGTTCCTCCATATAAGTGATCTCCAGGTTCTCCAGAACCACAGTGCAGTTGCTGTAGGTCTTCAGCATGTTCGCATAGTGGTCCTCGCTGGAGCCCAACAGGTTTAACCGGTTGGTGATGCCTTGACATACTGCAAAACAAAACAAACCAGCATTATTAATTTTTTTGTTGTTTTTTTTAACGAAAATTAAACTAAACCCTGATGCTACAAAAGCAGCATCCGTTGGCCCGCTATCCGTTGGCCCGCTATCATGTGAAAATGTACAATCTAAGACAGATCTTGATGACAGAGAGATTCTGAGTGATGATTCAAAGTCAGCTGCCTTTAAAGCAACCAGTGCCACCAGTTGCCAGGTCCACTGTGTCATTTCAGAGTTCCCATGTGTTACAGATTCCATCAAAACAGCAGCTCTGTTTCCCCAGGGAATTTAGCTCTCTAAATCTCAGATTTAATAACAATCCCGACGATCCTCAGCCTCTTTTAGACAACTTTTAATGTGGCAGAAACAATCAAGCTGGCCACATCAGCGGCAGTTTTCAAAGAGGTTTTAGCAGCAGAGCCGCTATCAGAACTTCAGTGTTGCGCAATTATGTTCTGATAATGTCACATCTTTTATTGCAATGTGTTTGCATAAGTACAGGAACGATACTGATGAGAACAAGGACTTTTCTTTCTTCAAACAAATGCACAAGAAGAACAACACTGTAAGAAGGCAGGTCGTATTTCTCCATTAGCTGGTCAGACAGGTTCTGACTGGCAGCAAAGATGGAATCAGCTACTAAGCATGTGATTAATTCCACCCTTTTAAGTTGTAAGTTATGGGATAACTTAAGCAATATAGTCAAAAAACACAACCTTCTTCCTTCTGCTTTGATAAAACATTAAGGTTTTTGAAGTCTTATGGGTCACATTCCACAACTTGTCTGTTCTTGCCTGCGAAGAAAGCTCCACACTCTGGGACACACCTCTGTACATAACAATTAATCTAATTGCATACAAGTGTTTAAAACCGGAGACATAGAAAAATCAACAGTGGGTCTTTTGTTTCTTTTCCGCAAAGCTTATTGCACAAGCTATTGTTGTTTTGAACATGGTAATAGCAGCTGGGCATCTAATAATGAGAATGACACACAAACAGCTGTTTCCCACCCTCCCTTTTCTACTTCATTAGTTTGGCCCTGAGGGATCTTGGTGATGGTCTTGCAGCCCAATGGATGGGCAGGAGGAGGACTAGCCAGCGCATGCTGACCATTTTAATTAGATGACTTGTGCAAGATGTTCTCAACCACCTAATTACTGCTCAAAAATACTAAACCAAACTGTAAAAAACAATAATGTCGTGGCCACGCAGCTGTGTAAATTGTTTAAACCAATTTAAAAATCCAGAATGACAGTTAGCTCACTGCAATGCACATTATGCTTAATTGGCTGATTTACTGTGCAGACTCCATATAATACTCAGACAGGAAGGAGGCTGGAAGCGCCATACACTCATATACGTTTGTCTAGTATAACCGCCTTCCTTTCTGACGGTTTTTTTTTTAATGTTTATGACAAGCAGTTACATGAGCCAGGTGACTAAAGGTTCAACAAACTTCCTGCACGAAGAACGAAGAAGTCTCTGATTGCTCAAGCAAGCAGCAGCTCAGCCTCTGTAAACACTTCTCCACTGCAGGTGGTACATGACCTGATAACCTACAGTTGTAGATTGACTTCTTCATTAGGAAAAAAGGTTGAAACAGACAAAAGATTCAAGGTCAGGGTGTATCTATGCCATGGTTAAAACGAAACGATAACTCAGAACTGTGTTAAAGTAAAAACAGAAGAGGGAAAACGGGCCCACAATTTGGGAGGACTCACTTTTTTTTTTTTTTATAACAGCATATCTGTCCAAAAAACACCTAATTATATCTTAAAACAAGTCTTTTGCATACACGGTGACACTTGTGTTTTTCAGTAACTGTAAGTTGAAAACAACCTCTGTTAGTAAACACAGACGACAGCACGGTGCTTCTCTACAATAATGTGTATTTTTTTTTTCAGGTGATTCAAGTTTGACTCATAAAATTCATGGTGGTGTGACACTGTGACGTACCTGCTGCTGGGACACAGACTAACTGCTGATTGCTTCACTACTGTCGTCACGAAACGTTCAACAGTTAACTAGAGGAGGAAGGAGTGGCAGAACTTGTATATCACTCATCTCAGGCCCATATACAGCGGGTGCATGTGTGGGTGGGTGACTGGGTGTGTACAGAATCATGTTCTGTATGACAGTGTGCAATGTTGTGAGGAGTAAAAATGTTTCCTGGATTGCACAGCAGGCAGTCAAAGGCTGGGTAAACCAAACACTTAGTCATCTAAGCTTGCTGAGAAGTGCAGTCACATATTGTTCTTTTAATGTTTATTTGGGGACTTATGTTGGAAAAGAAGGGTGCTTGCTAGATATTTGCTTCTTGAGGCTATGCAATTAGGGCAACAGCAGAAAAATTGCCCAAGCTAATGCTGAACGGTAATTGGGTTACTGTTTGCGCCTGTACTCAATACACATACAAATCTCACACTTGTGTTGGGAATTCACAAGCTAGTGTCAACACGTTGTCATTTCTTTCAAAAATACTTTAAATACCTTGGATGGCATGGCAAATGCTCTACAGTCCACTAACTCCTTTAAGGAATTTTCAACACTTTTACACATTTATAGACTGATGGCAGGGTGGCGCTTAAACAGCTGCTGTGTTCATTTCATTACCACAATTTTATGTTCAAGCAACAGGTTTTATGCTCTTTCATTTGTTACATATGTTATTGCTATTTAGTTTAGTTTGTTATATTATTTTTACAACAATTTAGAGCATTTTTTCTTAACAAAGGCCTAGCATTAATTCTTTCCTGTTTGCATCAAGAGTTTAAGATCTTCAATATGTCATACAGTAAAGAAGACTTTCACTTAATCTATTGTTCAGACCCAAGCCGCTTCTCTTTATCATCACCGTTTGTGCTAATCTAATGGTTCTAATGACTTGGTCATGGTTTTTCTTCCTCCTTTTTCTATTAAAACAACAACAGACAACATCTTATCTTGGGTTCTGCACCTGTGTCTGGATTCCGTGTTTTCAGTTGCAAGATATGCCAACAAAGGCTGTTTTCACCGAGCCATATAGTTCTGGTGACGCCTGGAAGTTTAACACTAATCTGGCTTGCATTTCAAACCGTGGGTGTGTAGCATGGGTACTAATAGCTGCAGTACTGCCAAGTAGCTGAGTTGCCCTTGAGCAAGGTATCCAACCAAAATAATTTACTGTCTGTGGGATTAATAATGTATATTCTTCTTCTTTTTAAGCCCTGTAGGAAGACTTGTTTTAGATGTTTTATATAGAAGAATTCTGTTTAAATTTCTGTGAAAATGTCTTATCAGAGACTGAAGGGAAGTAAGCAGGCAACTGTCTATTCTCTCTGTACATGCGACACAAACTTCCTCTTCTATTTTATGACTTGCAGAAAGTCAGGAGATTGTTTGATGCCAAAGTCACAGGTAGAAGTGTGTTCTCTGGTGTTGTACTACACAAATACACCACAGTGTGATATCCTGCGTTCTGTGCAAGGAAACAGTTTGTCTTTGCGTGGGTGATTCCTTAGAGAAAACAACTTGGGGCCTCAGAAAGAGGGAGGCCGGCAAACTAGAGGATAGAGGATGTGCTCCCCCATTCAGTTTTTCCTCCCTGTCCCCAGTGAATGCAACAACACAAGCCTCTTTGACATTTCAGGAAGTTAATCTTTGCAAAGGGGTCAGATCGTGATGCCATTCTACGATGCTGCCATCATCAGCTGCGGTGGGGGACAGTGATCTTTCAGGAAAGCCACGCTTTACAAGTTCTACTGAGGAAGGGTAAACTGCAGACAGAAAATGACAAAAAAAGAAAATTGAGAAGTAGTTTGCATTTAAGCTGAAATAAAAATGTGGTCTGAGGCAGATGGAGGTGAGGGCACTCTGTGGAAATAGGGTGTGAAAGCTGGCACCTGTAGTATCAAACTGTCTGACCTTTTACTGAAGACAAGCTTAAAAAAAAAGCTAAGGCAGCTGTTGAAAACAAGCAAATACAAAAAAGCATCCCACTCAAAACGTACTTCATACTTCCTCTAAACAGTTCAACGATGCTCACTAGATCCAGACTGTAAGGTCGAGTCTGATTAAAGCTCGAGAAAGTGACCAAATAAAGACCAAAAGGCTCATGTTTACTCTCTGCTCCACAGTCTACCAATCACCGAGAACCTGCAGAAATCTATGTCTGCGCTCACTGTGTTTACGCTCCACCTCAGCGTGAGGAAACGGTGAATTTAGGTTCTGAACAAACACGGGAACACACTTGCAAATGTCCACTCACAACACTTTTTTTCTGAGAACTAAGATTACTGAGTCACCTCAACTGCATAATATCATAAAACCATCTATTTTGAGAAGTTCTGGTAAGCGCAATCTCATTATTATGCATGCAGCCTGCTTATATGCAAGATAAAAATGCAGCCAATACAATTTTAATACGTTTATGACAGGTAGCAGCCATCTATTTCCTTGACATTCTAATCATTATATTATCCTTATATATCTAATCATTATACTATCATTATATCCCGTTTGGCACGTAAGATGTGTGAGAATGAGTTTGTTTCCTCACGATAACGGTTCATAGTTGAGAACACAAGCCCACCTCTGTACTGTTCACACAGACGACATTCATTCCTTAAGAGGTTTTAAAATGGGACAACCTGTTTCAGACACTGATCTCCCACAGTGAGCAGCACCTGAGTTCAGCTGAGAGAATCTTGATTGTCTGAACTCCCTTTACTTTATCGAGGTTGCACAATGGGGTGAAGACAGCTGGCCAAGCCGTGTGTTAGGAGTTTTCAATTAAAATTAAATTCTCCTTTGGCTTGTTCTCTTCGTTGAATCTAGATTTAAATCCCTCCTCAGCGCCTCCAAAACAACATTTAATCCTCTATGGCAGAGGTGCTGGAGCAGGGATGGTTCATCTGGGGGACAGCGCCATGTTTCAGGAAGTGAATGAAGTCTTTGTCAGTTATGCACTAAGGAGTTATGTTGTTTCTGAATGCTCTGATTGCATTCAGGACGCAGCACGGTAACTCATCCCTGCCTTCAGGCTCACAGCGTTTCAAACCAGGGCCTCATGAACTACACTTCATATGTAGTTACTGACTTACAAGAATGTTTAAAGCTTGAGCCGCGTCTGTGAATAATAACCATGCTCAGCTCATACTCAACTACAGCACAACCCTATCATACTCCACCCAAGACGCAAGGGGCCAGCATGGCTGCCCAAAGGAAGCCATGAATCTCATTAGCGTGACAGTTGTCGCTCATGTTCGTGCTGCTTCAACTATAGTTAAGGCCCCAAACAATTCCACTTCTGTTGCTCCAAAATTTGCACCCTCTACCAGCCCTAGCTCCATTAAAATTCCAATAATGCACCCAGAACTGAACTGAAATGTCCCAGCATTCAACCTGCTTCCTTTTTAACATCCAGGCATTCTCCCCATTGAAGCTCTGACTATCCAAGACAACCCCTCGCCCCACCTCCCCTCCTTAAGAAAAAAAAGAAAAACATTCTCCCTCCCTGTTAAAACCATATTCCTCTTCAATCCCACAGGAAGTCAAAGAGGAAGGCTAAAGAGGGAGTAGGCGTCATGCGTGCTCACTGCCCAATGATCCCCCTCCCCTCCCATCCCCCAAATTCACTGCCCCCCCACTGAAAATCACTCAGCTATGTCTGGAAATGAAGAGCAGGGGAAGAGGAGAGAAAGAGAAAAGCAACCACAAGCAAAGAAACCCACACATTTCACACATCATTCCAGCAGGAGAAAGCAGCTGTGACCCGGAATTCCCCTGATGGTTAAAGCATACGCGGTGCAGAGCAGCAAAGGCACATCGGCAGAGGGGACAGATAACTCTCACTCACTGGACACCTCAATCCATCTAAACAAAAGATAGACGCACTTTGAGGGGACCATTCAGGTTTAGGGATTCTTATTTTTAGCTGTGCTGCTGACGGGCTCAGTTCTGTATAGGTCTAACCGCTGCTTCGCAGTGTTTCCTGCCAACAGCTCTGCCGCTGCCTTGCTCACGTCTCTACCTATTTTGCACTGCAGGAGTCTTTGCACAGAGACGCCATAAAAGGCATATTGGTGAAAAGCCATGAGGTTCGGGTTAGCAAGCTTTACGGTGTTGCTCAGGCATGACTCACCGTTTCAAACTCTGCTTTGCACTTTTGCAGACCGCTAAATCCACTGATGAGTAGAGTCTTCCTCATCCGCGCTGGCTACAGTCAGAGGTCAGGACAGATGACATTCAGGGAAATCACTTTCTAGAGCAACACAGCTCTTCTGACTGGGAGTTGTGAAAAGGCGTTTGTTCCATGTTGCGCCGCGTTGGCCAAAAGCGTGGCCAATTTCATTTCCACTGGAAAGCGTCAAGGAATTCAGCTGCATCTGACTGATGACGCATCAAACTGAAATGTCTGAAATGCAGAGCATGCCACTGCCAAGCACCTCAGCCAAGGGGTCCCAGAGTGCTCGCTTATAGACTTTATTTGTTAATAATATTGAATTGAATTGACAGAAAAAGAACTGACAGTGAAACACCTCTTACACAAGCCTGTGGCTCAGATATTGTTGACATGTGGGGCATCATCCTGTTCCTGCTCACAAGAGATTCGGAGGGACCGCTGCACTGGAATCAGAGCCTGGAAATCTCATCATCCCAATATAATGCTGACATCAGGAGAAGACATTTTGGCTTTATTACACTTACAAATGTCCTGTAGCTGAAACTGTGTTGTTGATCCTGGGAAGAAATTTAGCAAACCATTAGCAGGCATCCGGTCCGTTTGGAGTTTGCTCCGTAGCGTTCAATAATATCACACATTTGTTTCACAGTAACAGTCACTGTTTTAAAGTCAAGAATAAACAGGGAGTCTAACTACTGAAACAAATTAATGGAAGACATCTCATGTATTCCCCCATCTCAAAAAATGAACTAAAAAATGCTGCTTTACTGAGGCAAAAAAGAAACAAAAGACAAAGCAATCTACCCTCTTCATTTGTGTTTCAAATGTATTCTTTTGTTTGACTTTTACCGACCCAAAACCCAATTAAATGTGGTATATTTTAATCTTTAGGTAATCTCACAGTTCTCAGGAATGCCTGGCTGTCGAATATAATACCAGGATAAAAGCTAAACAAGTGACTTTATATTAAATAATCCCTAGTTGCCATCTAATCAGCTCAAGAAGGGAATGCTGATATGCAAGATGGAGGTCTGGTGGGCTAATCCGTAGTCTATGGCACTAGTCCAAGCATACACTCCCGGGTGTTTACTACCCTGGAGCCAATTCTCCACCAAACTGTCAAGCTGAACTGGCTTGTTAGGAACCTGAAAGTATGACTTATTGATCACTATGGATGCCACAGGGCTGTAATTTGATCCAGGGCATGGGATCATACTTATTATCTATAAAGGATTTCCATTTTTTCACAAATGGCTTATTAGGAAGTTTTTTTAGACTTGTGAGGATCAGTTCCACAGTTTTATTGTGGGAAACTAAATAAAGAGAATTCCTTCTTTTTTTTTTTTTTTTACAGGCCTCTGGCTTACATTATGAAACCATGACTTACTTATGAAAACATGCGCATAATAAAGATGTTCCACACCAAGAAGTCAGACCAGGAAATAGATTCCATACACGTTGGTCATTAAAACTAAAGAGATTTAAAAAAAAAAAGAAAAAAAAAAGGCTGCTCCACAAGCTGTGTTGTTTTCAGGGCATGGTACACTTACTCAGGGGCCACAAAATTTTGAAAACTGCCTTCATCTCACCAATAACTGGCTTGACTCAAGTGTTTTTTTATGACGCTGATGAAATCCCTGTGCAGCAAAGCTGGCTTAGAACGCAGGAATCCGGATGAGTGGAGAGCTGACATCCTTTTTCCACCATCAATACGCAGTCAGAAGCCCCAACATCATAGACAGTCATCTTCAGTCTAGCCTGTCATCCATCTATCAGGACAATACATCACTGTCACTTTCCGTCAGTCTGTCTTGACCTCAGCAGAAGAGTTTGGGTTAGGGGGTTAGGGCTATCTAACAAGCTAAAATGTTAACATTGTTAGTGAGAACATTTAATCATGGCAACATTAACACAAACCCAAAGAGCCACATGAGCCTTTGTGCATTTGCGCCCTTTGCCAACAGACTTTCTCCTCACTGTTGACACAGGGCTGTAAAGTCACATCTACATGGCAAGTTAAGGTCAAGGAACAAAGATAATCTTGTGTCAGAGGGGTACATGCCCCAAATAAAGGAGTGTTTGTCCTAAGACCTCACATTTCTGCAGGGAAACAGAAATGTATGCATTTGGACAGCTGACCAGCCACCGGGCCTGGGAGAAATCATTTCTGTCATGCACTTTTTGTGCATGCTCGTTGTCTTATTAGTAACCCAACTACTTACTCCTTCTGTATATTGGCTACTTTTCAGTCTTATTGATATTTTCCGCTCAAGACTCTCACTCTGCAGCATTTAAATCTAAAGTTCACTCAAAGATGCAACAGAAAGTGCACCCTAGAAGACACCTGGAGTCAATACAGTTAACAGTGGAATTACAGGTCTGCCTGTTAGCGTATTTTTTCTCTTTTTCTATGTGGCCGTATTAGAAATGTGTACTCTGAAGTAGCATGGAAGTGAAAAATCTGTGCAGAGTTTGGCCTTTTTCTTACAGATGATGATGATGATGATACTTAAAGCCAAACATAGAAATGTTTCTTTTTAAGTGGAAACTTACTTTTGGTAGCTTTTCAATAAATGAAGAAAGTTACATACCGCTGCTGCACAACCCACCACACCCTTGTATTGGAGCATATTGTCTTAACACTCAGTGACAACAGTTCTTTCACATGGAGGTGATATAAAAACAATTCAGACAAGTTTGAACAGGATTATTTTCACAAGCAGTGATGGTTATGTGCTTTATTAATATAAGTGTTCACTGTTATTCTCTGTGTCAAGTACAAACTGTTAAAACATTGATTTAAAGAAGCTTACAACTCTGACTACTGTTAAATATATGACTGTAGAAAAACCCTAACTGTTAGATTAGAGTGTATTCAAACTAAAGGAAATAGCCTGATCCTTCAGGTAATGCTGTTAAATAGTTCTAACACCCATTTAATCAGGATGTGAAGCAGGAAGCTCCCCCTCCCACTCTGAGTGTAGAGGATTAAAAACGGAATGCCATGGATCTCATTCCAGATTGAAAAAAGTGAGAGCTTTGGAATTAGTTTGCAGAAATATGATGACACAAGGTCCACACTGCTAGCAGCGACTCACACCCAGCGATACATCATTTAGCCTAATGTGCCAACAGGCCACACAGGCTGAAGTTAAATGTTAATGCAGGGAAGTGCGTTTTAGAGCTCAGCCACTGCCTTTCAACCAATGCTAGAATGATCTAAGATGGAGGTTCGCTTCTGAGGCTATTGTTTCTTTCCCTGTAGGGGATTCCTCTTTAGGGCAAGCATTGTTTGAAAGGCTACTGCTCAAAATGACCCTCGGGTCACCAGAGAAGATGCCACACCTCTGATTCCAAAACAGCTTGGGCTGTGTGATTTTGCTGTTAGCAACGCTCTCTCTTTTTTTTTTTTTTTTTTTTTTTTTAATTAAAAAACCCCAACAGGGTTGAGTGTGGAAACCACTAAAAAGACAAACTACGCTTCCCCACTCTGGAAATTAAAATTTGATTTATTACCAAATGACTTCCTTGATAAGGAAAAAAAAGCTGCTGCTGCTCAGGTTCCACTAGGGACGGCTTTGCACGCAAACATCTTCAGGATGGCAAAACTTTATCACCGTCCTTGCTCATCTCTTTGATGTTACACCAAATACACACACTTATTTCTGTCAAAGCAAATAAAAGTGTAGCCAGGTGGATTCAGGCAACATTTCTCAGAAAGAAATATCACAGTTTTTATTGAAATTGAAAATTCCCATGAAAGTATTAATTGGTACTATTTCAAAATGATTTCTTCTCCTATTTATAGTATAATCAGTCCTTAACTGAAAGGAAATATTTAGAAAACACTAACAATTCTAACGTTGCTAAGAGCTGCTTCAATTCAAACATTCCAAATAAATACTCCATTCACTGTTTCATCAACAGCAGCTTCAAACATTATCACCACCATGATGAAGTTCAAAATAGTGGCACAACACTCCCATATTTAGACTGGGAACAGACAGGCTTAAAAACTCATTTGGAACTGCAGCCTCTTTCCCCTTTGAACATGACTGCACTTGATGAGGTGGGAAGATAGCAGGAGGCCTTGTTTCCAACATGAATTCCAGGTCCTCTTTCCGGTAGCGGCTCCTCGCACGGCCGCTGGATCATGGAAAGAGCATAATGCTTTGTTACCATGTACAAACAAAGGAGGCAAAGCAGTTCAATGAGTAACCACATTCACTCACTTATTCCGCCGGTTCGCAGTGGACATACACAAACTCCAGATTGGCCGCAGTGAAAACCAATAAACACTGGTTTGCTTTGAGGGCCCAAAGAGAAGCCTACGATAATTAAATTCTATAGTGACTGAACAGGTCATACATGACAGTGATAGATAGAGCTGGAGCTTGTGGCTTTGTAGAACCAGACATGTAAAATGACCAATGAGGTGTGTGGTATTACCACATTTTGAAGTCTAAACAATTCATTTTGTTTATTCAGTCAGGGCTTTATGGTTCAAAGGTAAAAAAAATTAATGTGGTACATCCATGTTCTTTGTTCTATTTGTTCAGCAGGAGAACCAGCCCGAAACAGAGGCACCATTGTTCCACAGGGGAACTAAAACTGCACCTTGACGGCAGCTTTTTAAAATCTCTACCGCTCTGAAATGAGGCAGTTTGTCAAAGGCTGGAGGAAGCGCTGCGGGAAATTACTCCTGAGCTCCCAAGGCACAAGGCAAAACGCTATATGTCCAGCGAGAGCTGCAGCAGATGGAAGTCTGGAAAGGTCATCAGAGGACCGGCAAGACAAAGCAGCAAGTAGTAGCAGCACATCAAGGGCCGTTCCGGACCCTAAAACTATGGATTCTAGGATTAAACAGTATCATAAACTACATTTCACTCTCCATGTCCGTCTCAGTCCAAAGGGTGGGTTTTAATATAGGAAAAGAATATCTGAAAATGATGGAGACAAATGGATGACTGATGAAGAAAGCTGATATTCTAAGAACCCAACACCAAGCAGGGGGAGAGGAATTCAGAATGTCAACAAGTAAAATTCAGCTCAGGTCCAATAAAGACATGAGCCCATTGAAACGCAGCACCGACAGAGCTGGAATTAACCTATATATATTCTGCAATGTATCGCAAATCGCAAATAAATTTAATTCAGAAAAGGCTAAATTAAATAAGCTGGTTATCCCAGAAACAAGACAAGGCCTTCGGATTGGGGATTAAGGGTTTAACTATCAACACGCCCCTGAAATCAGTCTGATTTTCCACAGGTTAACTCACATCGGAGGGGTGGTTCACAGGCAGGTTGATCTGTGAACCAACGATTTCTCACATTCTGAGGCCACGCAGGATAAGATGTGTTCCTCAGTGCAAATAAAGATGCAATCATCAGCCCCACAGCACACAAGACTCTGCTCCATATAAAGTCTAATTGGTTCTGAGGGTAAAATTACACCTCGGTAATAAATCAACGTGCACACTGTTTATTTGCTTAAAGCGCTGGGCATTATTTAGAGCCTCCCCAGAGATGATAACCTTTAATAAACAAAGCATGCCAATGCCAAGAAGTGCTCTTCTGTTATCAAACATGTCCTGTCTTCTATTGTCTGACCACACAAAAACAAAAAACATTAGGAACACTGAAGGTGATTAAACAACTGTTATGAAGTAGTGTTTAAAATGAGGCTAAATATAAAATGCATCATATTACAGCTGCACTTTTGTCCCACTATGCTGAATAGTTAATTGTAAAGTTAAAAAGTGGTGTTACAAGTTTCTTAGCCTTTTATCAGTTCCAGCAGCTGCTTCAAATACATACATACACCACTGAAATGTTAACAGGAATAGAGGCTTTAACATGCTTTTTAACGTACAAACTAATATTTAAAGTTTGGCTTATCTCAGTGCAAAGAAAGACTCGGGCGATTCTTTCCATTTTCCCCGCTTTTGTTTTGTTATGGCTGAAAGGGAAGACACCACCCTCCAAACACAAACTATTCCCGCAGCCTCATGCATGCTGTTCCAACAGAATGCCAGGTCTGCTTTTCTTATTTACACGTGCTAAGCTGCCATTGGATCATTGCCATTTTAGGGAAAGGATTAAGCAGAAGCCAATTATGAAAGAAAAACATGAAATAATTAATGGTAATGTAAAGATGTGCTGGATTAAGGTTGCCCTCCAATTGTGATGAAGATGTGTTCATGCTCTTTGCCTCCGCTCATCTCATGGGAACTCTCAGGAAAATATGCCCGAGATGTTTATTTTGCTACCCATCAGCTCCATCAGTTTCCATTTTTCCCCTTGACCTGAAAATCTTTTTGCCACCTCTTGGTGTACACAGCTGACCAGATGTTCTCTGTTGGCTCTTAGCAACAAACAAGCTCAAAAATACTCCTCTGACATCGATTGAACAGTTGTCCATCTGCGAAAGCTATTTGTCCTACAGTTACGAAATAAGACGTTTTTTGTATCTAAAATCCTTCATCAAATGGCAAATTAATCCCTCTACTTAAGACTTGAAAACCCTTTAAACCATTAATGTTTTTACAATGTTTGATCAAAAATAGTTGGTGAGATGTAGATGTCAGATAGATACAAAGACAGATACATACATACATACATCCCATTAGTCCACATACCAATTTGTGTTAATGGTTAATCCAACGACAAACACTGGTGAAGCATTACGGCACCTCCGGACTACTCTCTAATCTACTATGGAAAACAAAATCAAAGGCATCGATTTTGAAGCATTAAGTGATGTTTATAAAACCAGATTTATCAACGCCCTTGTCAGATTTAGACACTGTAAATTCAACGATGACGTGATTTCAAATCCAGTCGACAATTTCTGCCCACCGTGCGCCAAGAAAGCTTGACGTGCCGCGGAGAAAGATCCGTCTGTCGCCATCGGCTGAGAGCAAAAACCACTACAAACAGCAACAGCAACTTAAATTATTCAACCACTTAAAAGACCTAAGACTTTCTTGGAATTTTGTATTTTCTGCCAGAAATCTACACTGATCAGGATGTTTTATTTTCTTTTTTTTGAAGATCAGAAAGATTTATGCAGTCCTTCCTCTTTGGCTCCCAAACACATCTGATTTGTCATGCTCCTCTTTAAATCCAGCACTGGTTGGTTATTTGTTGGGAGGAGACGAGCTGCACGTGTGCAGCTGGCGCGGCTCCCCCAGCTCGTCTGCTAATAAAGCGGAACTACAGAACAAGTGCGTGGACAGTGAAAAATGATTCTTGCGAGTGGGAACTTTGGGTCATTAAGGGGAAAAGTGATACTTCTGGTCACCTTCTTGTCTGACATCTGCTCTCCACTAAGCTTGAGTCATTTTAAAAACATGTGGAACTTGTTTTTTTTTTGTTTGTTTTTCATAAATTCAGTCTAACACAGGAAATCGTTTCATGAACACAGCTAACACTCTACTCTACTGCGATGTCCAATTAGATGAAATCTCAGCTGTCAAAGCTGTTATCAGTGGAAGATTGGAAAGAGTAATATTTAAGTGACAGTCTAAACATGGCCGTGCCATTTGAAAATACGATTTCTGTGGCCTTTACTTCAGGGACAAAAGCAAAGCAGGCACAAAGCTGGGACCAAGTTTCTGCTTTTTCAGCGCTTGTTTTCGTGCTCCCGTCCAGATCAGTGTACATTTTCCAGACTGTCTGCTTTATGTTCTGGAGCTAGACGCCTGTCTTCGGGTTTTTGATCTAATTTTGTTTACAGATCAGTTGCCAACTGAGAACATCCACTGTTTTTTCTTTTTTTATTATTATTCTTATTTTAGTAGCTCAAAATGAGTCAAACAATGAGAAATGCAAATAGAACTCAGTGGGCCACAAAGCAAATGTCACATGGGTAGATGAAAGCTTTGGAACACATTAGACGAGCAATTCGTGGAGGATTCTGGGTGACAGCTTGTTCGCAATTTTAAGTCTTAATATACCTCAAGCGCAAACTGCTCTGAGTGTTTGGAAAAACTGTCAGAACAAATTAAAGGAAACAATGAGACGATGCCTGGAAATTGCACAACCCAACTCTCCTAGCAGCATCATCATCATCATCATCATCATCATCATCATCATCCCTGCGGTGCACGTTAGCCACCCAGTGTTCAGTGATTCACTAATTTTCCCGCAACCTCGACTCGGCCCTGATTTGTTACCGTCCCGCACCGATGCGTTACTGAAACGTTACTCAGGTTCCTGCAGCCATGTCCGGAACAGCCAGGCGCTGAGGAACTTTTCCGTCCCAGGATCAAGTTTCTCTGTGGCTTTTTGGGCAGCCAGTGATTTTTTTTTTTTTTCCTTTAGGAGATTTATGTAAATGTCGCACAAGGACCCGGAAAAGTTGCCCTTCTAACGTTTTCAGCCAGCCAGATCCTTGTTGGAATATGCCCGGGACATACCTTTGCGTTCCGCCAGAACGCAGCAGCACAGGCAGAGCAGAGAGGTGAGTCCGATCCACTTCACCAAACGGGCCGCCATGGCGCGTTTCAAGCTCCCGCTGAGGCGCTGTCAATCCATAGTAGCAACCCGGTATTCCGCTTCACCCGAACTCTGAAAAAGGCGTAAGGTTCTTTATTTCAGCTGTAATCGAAAGAGTTTTTCCTGGCCTGGGAAACTTTGACAGCTCCTCCTCCTCGCGGTTATCTGCAGCTCTGAGCTCGCACCGCGCTGGGACACACGCTCCTGGACGCTCTGACGTCATCGAGAGGCAGGACAGATGCGCCAGCGGCGGTTCAGGTACACATCATTGCCTGCATCATATTTCAATACTCCTACTTTACTAGTACTTTCTGCAGTAATACATAGTCGTGATACTTGTACCTACTTTAATGGGCTGTTTTTCCCCCTCTCTGCTCCCCTCTCCCACACCAAGAGTTCAGAGGCGATACTGCACTTTAACCCGAAAATACCACTTTGCTGATCATTACCTTTACTAGTCCCACGCTTTTTTAAATGTATTTTTTTCAAATGAACGTGTTTTAATGACATCCGGTTTGGTGATTTTAAGAAATCTGGCCCGAGAACAGCAGCCATTTTGTTTTATTTGTGCATCACTGTGGATGCATGTGAGACAGTCCTCATGAGAAGGGTCACGCAGTCAAACATAAAAAAGCATCCAGACTGTTAACAAAGTGCTTCACCGATGTGAAACAAATGTAAATGGATGCTGCGCTCTTCAAAAGTCATTGTTGTTGTGCACAGATCAGCCTTAGTGAGGACAAAGTGATAGAAAGCATTTTTCACATTGGTGTTTATTTCATTACTGCAGCCTAATGGCTCTGCAAATCATCTTTGGTTGTCCTACTGGAGGAAGAGCTTATTGTATTGGGTGAAATTATGACCATTATCCTCAAGAAGAAATGACCTTAATTGAGGCTAATGTTTCGCAAGTGATGTCTGAGCTCATTTCAGTGTCCTTTTAAAGAGATGCAACTGTCAGTTTGACTGGTCTGCACAGTGTGTAGTAACTAGTTCTACATGCAATAATGGCAAAATCAGTGGTGCAACTCCTGTAAAAGCTGTAGTTCGACTTGTAGCGAAAATCCAATTTCAGCTTTACTTCAAGGTCGCACGTTTGAATATGGCTGGGTTTGGGTTAAACTGGTTTGAAACCAAGGTTTACCACATACAAAGCCACAATGGAGGTCTGTCAGAGGAGAAAAGAAAGGAAAGAAATCACCTTGGTCTCACCACGGTCTGATTTCCAAGCCAGTTTTCAACATCTCAATCATGATGTTCCCACAGCTAGAAAGAAAAGGAGTCACGGTGATGCACAGCGCCTGTTCTGGGGCGCTGTGCATTTCTCACGGGCCTTCGCAAAGCACCGTAACTGTCCTCTCCCAGCCACGCAAGGACGTTAAACAACCGCAGAATAATGGCCACATCACAGGGAATTTAAAAAAAAGAAAGCAGAAAAAAGAAAACCAGCAAGGGTGAGATGACAGATCGTGGCTTACAGAATAAACACATTCATTCTTAAATGATTCTCATATTTTCCATGTCTTCGGCGCAGGAAGGAACATTTAGATTCCTGTTCTAATTAATGCAGCTCATGCTGGAGTCTCAAATTACCCAGAAAACGCAGCTCCTACAAAGATAATATTGATGCAACGAGTCCTATTATCTCGTTCAGTGAGACAGAAAGATTATTGGACTGCGCTGGGAGGGGAGAGATCTTGTTATCTGAGACTTCTCCTGATGGCCTGGAGGTCTGATCTGCATGACAGGGCCCAGATGGACGGCCAACATGCCTGGCACCTTTCTGAAAACGATGGATGTGGGAATGTACCAACCCCTAGTAAAAGCATCAGACGCAGGAAGCAGAAACAGCCAGGAGCACCAAGACGTGTGCAATTATACAGATCTGACCACCAAATTACAGCATCCACCCAAACAAACATCACGCTGCTGTTGCAGGAAACAGACACCAGGGCTCTGAAAATGAGGACAATGAGACAATGCAAAGCAGTTGTTGTCCGATTCCAGTAAGAGTCCATATTCCAATAAGATTGCTGTGATTTTTGCCGAAATGAAACGCTGAGGATGTGAAACATGTCAGCAATGGTGTTTTTTAATTCTGGGAAGCTCTGCTCTGTTCCTGCTCAGCCTGCTGCATCCCTGGCTTGTGAGGTAAGACTTGGATTATATGTGACTGGATCCAGGCTTTAATAATAGCTTTGCAAAATCCCGTTTCTAGCAGCATGGCTGAAGAGCCCCAGGCACTGAACACAAACCATCTAGTACCAATTAAAACGGTTCCATTAGAGGAAATCAGTCAGATTACCTCCTATTTCACCATCTGCCCCTTTAGAAGTGAACCAGATTCACACGCTCGAATGAAATAGTTTGTTTTTGATTCAGCTGGAATACGTGCGTGCTTTACCTCTCCTGGCGAACCCCAGGTCTTTTGGCAGGAAGCCACGTGAGCTCGACTGAGCATGTGGTCGCCATAGCAGCCCATTGGGTTACAGTAAACACCTCCGAGTAAATGAATGAGCCAGTTTTGATCCAATAGGAATCGCTTTCTCGACTTCCAGACAGTTGTGTCCCGTTTCGTAACACGGAACACCTTGTTCCCACTTACGACAGTCAGTCCAGAGGTATTTCTCTACATTTTACAAAGACTGCCATACTGTGCCTCGCCAAATTAAGAGTCACAACTGACTGTTGGGGACCTGAACTTTGATTCAGTTTAGATTATTTACTGTTGTTGTAGCGAAAGGATTAAAAACCAGAATAAATCTAACTGTTATACGAGACATATGTAAAATGCAAATAAAATAGGAGCTGATTTGGTTTATTTATTATTAATAAATTTAGAATCCCTAAATTGTCTGTCATCTTGGGGGAATGGGATTGCAACAAAACCTGAATCATATTTTTTTTTTTTTTAAAGAAAATTTGCCATATTTGTCATCAATTGCATGATACTTTCATTATAAAAGGTGAGACATCCTAAATCCAGATAAATATCATCACTCTAAAAATACATGTTTGTTCTTAGGTGAACTAAGTCTTCAAAGAGACCACACTGAATGGTTTTATTGACTGTATAAGTCACAATATTGGGCTCCATGTCATAAGAAATGTCAGCAACTGAGTCAGATATTTGTTTCTTAATGAGGTTTTGGCCAGGAAAACATTCAGACATCTTTAAACATTGGGTCTAATGTTTGGCAAAGCCTCCGATGGTTTGATAATGACTGAGGCACATATTGGGGTGAAGAACTGCTTGCCAGGGTTCTCTTTTTGTCAGCGGCGTGCACTCCAAATCCATTCAAGTCTGTGAGAAAGTGCCTCAAATTGTAGGAATCTCTGAGTCACTCACAAGAGGAAATACAAGGAAGCCGACCACTGACAACGTGGCTGAAGATTTTCATTTGGAAAAACTGCTCAATGCGCAAATTTGTCAGAAGAACATCTGTTGTTGTTATATTTTAGCTTTTAAAACATCCTCATTCAGTGCTTCAGTACAGATACACGGACCTATTAAATTGGTAATCTCTCAGTTATGTATCAAATCAATCACCTAAGCCTTGAAATTGATTTTGATTATTTTTTTAATCAAAGTAATTGACGTAATTTTTTGGAATGTGTGCCATGAGTTCTTCTTCTGCGCCTCCTAAAGTCCTCCCCATATGCCCTCTGTGTCTGTCATATCAAATCAAGGTCTGATCTGTTTCACGCCTGCTTAGCTCATGTAGGACGGATCCAGGTTGCTGGGTTATGTGTCCCCCTGAGCTTGGAGACGCCAACAGCTGGTGAGCGCGTAATAAAACAGCGCCATCACGTGGACGCGTCTCTCCAAGCAGCTTGTTGTGACTGGTCCACTAGGTGCTGTCGGGATGCAGTATGGTCGTCTCTGATCTAGGCCAAAACAAGTAACCCAATTTGTGAAGTTTACATTACGATTATGATGTCCAGCTTTTGTCCTGATGTCCTCGTACATCACACAGATTCATCCGTTAAAGTTCACATAAGCTGCCCGATTTAAAAAGACGCCAGATGAAGAATGCATGCTGGGTCACTTTACAATTAGGCCAGGTTCTACCACCAATCAAAAACTCGAGCAGTACATATACCAAAGGGACACATACGCTATTTCATCTCTCACGCACTCTGCTGGACGGCTCTCATCAGCGCCTTGTGAGGAATCAAAGCGCAGGCGTCGAGTTTGGGGAGGGAGCCTCTCTTGCGCAGACTAGGTACTGTACATGGCCATTGATGCTGCTGGGTAGATGAGAGTCCCTGATGTAAATAAGAATGGCGAGAGCAGCGGCTTCCACACGCAGTCTTATCTTCGCTTGACTCCGGGGACGTTCGATGCCACCGCTGGAATTTGATGAAACGCGCGGTCCAGGTTTTTCTGGGTTCTCGTCTGTATCCTGCTTCTGAACCAGCTCGACTGATGATTTCCATTTGACAATAGAGCCACGACAGACGGGCGGCTTCTTCTAATAATCACTCGGGAACAAACGGGTCATTATGACCATAGCATCCTCCAGGAAAACAAAACCATCGGATTGCTTTTACGCGGCAGCGTTCTGCTCGCTTTTTCTGTTCTGGAATCCGTTCGCCGTATCCGGGGAGAACTATCATTTCAACGTGGAGGTAAGATGAATGGCCTCCCCCTGCCTGGTTATTAGAAATGACCGTGCTCTCTCCTCCACATCATCTGCCTCGGCGTGTAAAGCGAAAGCATCTCCAGAGCCATCCGTGGCCACAATTACCATAACGCACAAGATGGATACATTATAAGCTTTTCCAAAACAGCATCCCTTGTTTGTGGAGTGCAATGAAATAGAAGGATGCTCATTTTTGTAACACTGCGGTCCGTGAGCCGAGCTGATCCAGCCCACTGTTGCCTGTCGTGCAGCCGCGATTTGATTCCACCAAGATAGGTCTATGTCTTGTGTGTTTTAGAAAAAAAAACAAAAAACAAAAAAACCTGAAGCAGTGTTTTCCCTGTGAGGTGCAGCCTCTGTTTATATGTTACACACGCTCTGGCAGCATAATGTTTAAGGAGATCAAGTCATTGATAGAACTTGTTGTTATGCACCTTATTAATTGATGTATTTTCATCCTCACCTCAGACAGCCATCCTGCCATTGTGAAGAAAGCACACACACTCACTCATGCACACACACTCACACACACACACATACACTCAGACAAATTCAATTTTACAGCTTGCTGAAAACTGTCAGTTATCTCTCTGAGATCTGCCTTTGAGTAAACAACACACACACACACACACACACAGGAAACAAATCAGCAGGGGAAAAGGGATAAACAAGGCGTTTAGCTCAGCACAAAGTGGGATAGAGGCCCAAAAGGGAGGGGTGGACAGAGGAGAAATCTGGAGAATCACAGCTTTTATGTAGTCATGAGCAAGCAGCGGTGTGCTGTGTGAACAACTTATTTTCAGGAATGAATTTGAGGCTGACTCCACCTGCAGACGACGCTGTCACCTCTGACCGCTGCATATAGCTGCGTTCTGTGTGTGTGAGTGTGTGTGTGCAGGGCGAGAGAAGGCAGGGCCACTGTCCTACGCATCCAAAGTGAGCAGCAGCCGCAAAACACAAACATTATAAGGTCACTAGCAGGGATTCAAATGCAAACAGTTTGACTGATGACCAGAGAGCCTTAAGGGAATATACAGACAAAGCCTAAATCTGCTGCTCATGCAAAAACCAGCACAGCCTGTTTACATGTTAACTTCACCTCAATAAAGCTTCTAAGCATTTTATTCACTCTGAGCTGCAGCAGCAGCAGCTCATTCCTAGTGCTGTTTGTACACCAGCCTGGTAGCATCGGTTAGTCACCTCGGCCTGCTGTGGGCTGCAGATCGAAGGTCGTGCAGCCATATTTGCACTGATTTTCATGATGGGATTGGCTGCTTAGTGGGAAGTTCAGGGACTGTTGTTAAGCAAAATACACCAGCCACAGCTGCAGAGGAATTTCCGAGACTGCAGAAACAATATGAAAAATTTCATTTTCAGTAAAAAAAAAAAAAAATCAAGTTGCTGTTGAAAATTCACCTTGGTTAACGTGCACATTATCGCTCTCCCCCGTTAAAGGGATGGCTACAGAGGTATGGGTACCTTCACCGCACAGAACCGGGACTGTCTGCCATGCGCTCGGCCCATACCATGCACTCAGCCATCGCTGCCATGCAACGCGTCTATGGGCTGAATGTCACAGGGACGCTGGATGAGAAAACCAAAGAGTGAGTATGCAAACAGGCTGCGAGCGACAGGACTCCAGGCACGCGGACACTTCATCAACGCTTACACCCATTCAGTGAAAATGCTGGAAAAAGTGCTTTTAATGTGTGAATGAACTTCGTGGAGGACAGAAATAGATGACATCATCTGAACCCCAACCCCCATCAACACTCCTGATGTAACTCTCAGTTTAATGGTGTAACGCATGTAAATGCAGTGATTTCACACTGAAGTCTGATACAGCAGTTTGATTGAGAAAAGAAAGGCAACCCCTCAGACTCTTACACCAGTGGCAGTTTAATCATATTTTAGAGCAAATTTAAGATTTTGCTTTCTCTCTCTCTCTCTCTCTCTCTCTCTCTCTCTCTCTCGTCATCGTTTTTTCTCAGCTGGATGCAAAAGCCTCGCTGTGGCGTCTCCGACAAAAGTGCTTCGAGGTCACGAAAGAGGAGATATGCGCTGACGGGACAAAAGTGGCAGCGTGCACACATCACCTACAGGTGAGAGGTGTAGTGGAGGTAGTTGTCATGGAGACCATTGAGATCGGCAGCGCGTGGTGCATTAATTTCCTCAGCTCTCTTCCTCCTCCGTCTCTCCTCCTCATCACCTGACATCGCATGCTCTGCGTTGCCATAGCGACCGCTGGAGTACGTCACACAGTGTATATTTAGCCGAGGCGTTCAAATCAACACAAACATTCACCAGTATGTGCTGTGAACATGTTTTATTTTTCAGGTTTAGTTCTCACGCAGCCCGATGAGCCACGGCAGCTGGCTTGCATGCAGATCGGAGGCTCGCTTTTACAAAACAATTTCAAAACCCTGCAAACCTGTCTCTTGTTAATAGTGTCCAAATTCTCATCACGAATATTCAAACACTCATCTTATCTGGCCTGATTAAGCTGCAGCTTTTAATAGGTTCTCAGAAAGACTAATAAGAAGGACTCTGGCACCACTGCAAATTAACAGGTTACAGCGGTACTAGAAGATAACACTGGCAATTTATTCAAATCCCTCCTTCCTCCATAATTTTGAATTGATGAGCCACCTCTTCTAATAGAATGTCAATCTGTGCTGAGCCCGTGCCGCTGCCGAATCCACTTTTTTTTTTTCTTGAAAATGTGTGGAGAGGGAGGAAGATTTCCCACCCCTCTCTGCCTGCCAGCGACTGATAACGATTGCTCTGTTGAAAGTTCAGTAAAGGCTGCTGGGTCTGAAATAGTCGTGTCAAGCGCAGCCTCTCTTATTTTTTTGTCCCAGCATCTTGACGAGTGGAAAAATGTGCACATCTCCTCTACTACCAACACTTGATGTAAAGTTTTTTTTTCCCACTCAAGTTACTCATGCAGCCGCCTTTTTTCCCATTCGTTCCAAAGCATCAAAAATGTCACACCAAAAGTGGGGGCCCGAGAGACTCATGACGCCATCAGGCGGGCTTTTG
Organism: Pao palembangensis; assembly: GCA_015343265.1. Taxonomy (NCBI): domain Eukaryota; kingdom Metazoa; phylum Chordata; class Actinopteri; order Tetraodontiformes; family Tetraodontidae; genus Pao; species Pao palembangensis. The sequence goes on from CM027093.1 coordinate 8,420,602, forward strand.
ACGTGTGGCAGGGTGTGACTCCCCTACGCTTTGAGGCTGTTCCTTACAGCGCCCTTGAGACTGGCAGGCGTGACGTGGACATCACCATCATCTTCGCTTCGGGGTTCCACGGCGACAGCTCACCCTTCGACGGAGAGGGCGGTTTCCTTGCCCACGCCTATTTTCCGGGCCCGGGCATAGGAGGGGACACGCACTTTGACTCAGATGAGCCCTGGACCCTGGGGAATCCAAACCATGATGGTAAGTAAATAGAGCAGCCTTACTGAGAAAGAGATGATCACTGATAATAAAAGAAAAACAAAAAAAAACATGCTGGCGGGAGGACAGTATCACATGAATGTATCAGAATGTCTTTGATCAAACTGTGCTCTGTAAAGACACACGTCAGCCTCATGTCATATCTGCATAAAAGGCTCCTCAGAAGACAGGATAGGCAGCTATTTTAGGACATCCCCCTTCTTCTACTTTCGGCTGTCAACACAGCAAATGAACCGTCTCCATGTCCCTCTCTCCTCTGGATCCTCTTCTCTCACACTTTAACTTCGTGTCCTCTCTAAAGGACATCTGTATGTCTAGTCTTAGGTCTCCTGCCGGAGTCAGATTCACAGAATTTGATCAAATCTCATGCAAAAAAGCTTGCACATTCCTCACGTCCTACTCATCTGCACAAGTGTAGGAGCATCCGAATCTCAGAGAAGGCTGATGCGTTTTTTGAGTTGATGTGTTTGTTGTTGTGCCGTAGTTTTGTAATATAATACTATGAGTTATGACTTTATAATAAATGATGACACACCTTTTGTGTAGTGTTTTACATGTATAGCAGGTTGCTGCTGGAGTCATGGAAACATGGAGATAACATGTCTTTCTTGTTCTGCATCTCCTCCATAAAGCTATTTTGCTAACACTGATAATGATAATGATAAATGATAAAATGAGCCACATTCTCACTCTAGATATGATTCCTGCATGTTATTGTTGCATTAGTGCAGAAGGAGCTGCATTTACGTTAGACAGCTCCCCCCTAGAAGGCCCCTGTCCCATCGTATGTGTCAGGAAAGCTGTGTGGCTTTAATGGCCTTTCACAGCAGCCAAACTGTAAATGTTGCATGCTGACATGTGTGCTAATGGCATCTCCGGCCTGTCTCTGGGGAGTTTTTTTGCAGGTCATTTTGGGAGAGACGGGATGCTGGTTATGTGAGATAATTGCAGGAGGTTTATAGTGAAACCTTTTAAACTCTGGCCTGGTGTCTGTGGTCGTTCTTGTGCGGTGGGGGGTGGATGTTATGTTTTTATATAATGACAGTGTCCTAGGGAATGCCTTCAGTCATAGACTCTACATGAATAAGGCATTTATTTTTAAATCAGGTCAACCCTATGGGCTAAGACTGGCCTTGACATGCTAAACTAACATTTGTGTACATTTAGGGGTATTACACAAGAGTGGGTTTTGGGTCATTGCATTTTATTGCCAGGGCAATAAAATTTGTTAACTGGTTTATTGAACCAATTACGTCATGCTGATCCATCTTGATTTATATGGTGGTAACCCAAGTGCTGAAAACATATAAAACATACGTATATAAGTAAAAAGCAATAAAAATCAGAATCAGAAAGGGGTTTATTGCCTGTAGTTTTCTCCTGTACCTTTCTGTGATGCATTCAAGGACTCTCCTCTTCTCCAGGTAACGACCTGTTTTTGGTTGCGGTGCACGAGCTCGGGCACGCTCTCGGCCTGGAACACTCTAATGACCCCACTGCTATCATGGCTCCTTTCTACCAGTACATGGACACGGAGAACTTCAAACTACCTCACGATGATCTGCAGGGCATTCAGAAAATCTACGGTAACCCCGCGCTTCATATGTTATTCTCTCTCTAGTGTCAGCATCAGAGATGATTGTTAATAATGAAATAACTCTTGTGGATGTGAAGAAGTGGATAAAGCCCTCGGAGCAGAGTTGGATGAAGTGATGAAAAACTAATGCTTGAGTAGGAAATCTAAATTCAGATAGTCGTGATGGACGCTGCTGTCGCTCTCAGCTGGAACACAGTAAACACCAGTTGTCAACTGAGAAAGAGAGCAGCTGACAGGCGTTTCATAACATGAATCAACACCCACCGAGAATCTGTGCCAAAATGAAATATATTTTCAGAAAGATGGACTATCACTGTGTTTGCCTAGGTCCACCAGATAGAGCACCTCAACCGACCAGGCCCCCACCCACGGTCCCTCCTCCCCGCTTCCTCCAGCCCTCAGACCCACGCAAGCACGACCGCCACGCGCGCCCTCACCGCCCACCGCAGGGGGCCAAGCCCTCCAACCCCAACTCCAAACCCAACATCTGTGACGGAGGCTTCAACACTCTGGCCATCCTCCGACAGGAGCTTTTTGTGTTCAAGGTAGAGAAGAAGGAGATGATGATGAGGATGATGATGATGGTGGTGGTGGTGATGAAACATATTTATTGTGTATTTTTATAGGATCAGTGGTTTTGGAGGGTGCGGGACAACTCTGTGGTGCCTGGTTATCCGATGCAGATCAACCACTTCTGGAAGGGATTACCCGCCAAAATTGATGCAGTGTATGAAAACAGCGAAGGGAAGTTCGTCTTCTTCAAAGGTAACACAAATGCACAAGATACAACACAGCAGTGTTCATATGCTGTTATGGCATAATTATGCACCAAAATGTATTCTTTTATTCGTCACTTCTCTTTTAATTGTTCTCTAAATATGAAATAGATGTAGCCTATATGTGGATGCTTTCTGTCCAGAGCAGTCATCCATCCATCCATCCATCCATCCATCCATCCATCCATCCATCAGGCGGATTAACATGACATCTGTCACCAGTGGGATCGGGGGTCTCATGCTTTATTTATTCTCACAGGGAGACTTAACTCTGCGTGTGCTCGTGAGTCTTGGCTCCTGCGAGCGCAGCAGCCAGAGGCACTCGTGATTAAAATGAATTAAATGCCACAATTCAATAAATGAAACTGAAGTCTGGTCTGCAGAGTTTCAGAGCTCTTGACTGTTTATTATATTAAACATAAAGCTACATGAGTGTGTGCAGACTTTCAGTAAAGCAGATGGGACTCACATGTTAACAGATGTGCCACTGTGGAGAGGATCCACGCAGAGGGCTGGAACGCCTGAGGTTTTGTTAAACGTGACGGTAATATCTTCATCCCAGCGCCTCCTAACTTTTGGTGTCTATTTTAGGAAGCCGTTTCTGGCTCTTCAAAGACACAACGCTCCAGCCTTCATACCCTCAGGACATCTCGCTGTTCGGGAGAGGAATGCCGACGCAGAGCATTGAGACCGCCGTCTGGTGGGAGGACGCCGCCAAGACCTACTTCTTTAAAGGAGACAGGTCTGTGCAGCATGATTCTGACCACCTCTGATCTGTCAGAGCAGCTGCAGGGACAAAACATTTCTATCGAAATATTTTATTAAAAAAAAAAAAAAAAAAAGTCTTTTTTTTTTTTACTAAATGCGACAATTTTCTTTTGGTATTGAAGACTTTTCATTCCTTCTGGTTTTGTTGAAGCAGTTTTTGGAATCATTCTTTTGGCTGTTTATGACAGAAATATAATGACTTTGCTCGTTTATCGATCAGCACATCTCTAGATGAGTCGGCATTCTTGAAGCGCGAAGGAAAATTACGATTGTGTATTTAATAGCTCAACATCAGAGAAACAATTCTAATTTATCGTCTGCTGGTATTATTATTAATTAATTTGTGCCCGTGATAAGGTCCCTACCCGGTCCTGAAACAGACTTATTTCTGCCCCTAAAGTTTGAGCAGCATGACTAACATGTTTTTAAAGCTGTCACAATAAATTGTGTCCCTATAGGTCGGGTGACCCCACGGTGACTCCATGCTTTGTCACGATTTTGTCATCCCTCAACCTGCTGCTGCTGCACATGTTGACAAGCAGGAAAATCTGCCTAGTGCTGCATAGAGAAAAAAACAGCTATAATGTTATATAACTACAATGTTGTGAGTGGAACCCACGACGAGAGACCGAGCCTCATCGTGTGCTTTTCATTTTTGACGGGATCTAAAAATTGCAGCCTGGAAGGCCTCTCGATGCAGCTCTGATCACAACATGCCACCTCTGTGGGACTGTGAGCTGCTGGTCTAGTCATCATTCTGCTCCCGTCTCACTGCTGCCTAGTTGTGATGGAAGTCTTAACATGCCCAGAATCAAAGACTACAGCTTCATTTGTTGGTTTTTTTTTTGGCCTTGATGGATTTTTTTCAACGTGGTCAAGTGTTAATTAAACTGTCATTAAGCCATTTTGTTTAAATTTGTGTGATTTCCTCCTCAGGATTAACCTAACTCAGCAGGGTCAGGTGTTTGACAGGGAAGGCTTAATTATTACACCTCCGCTCTGACTTGTTTTTCCTGTCGTTTAGATACTGGAGGTACAACGAGGATATGAGGACTATGGATCCAGGCTACCCAAAGCCCATCACTGTGTGGAAAGGCATCCCCGACTCACCACAGGGGGCTTTTGTGGATAAAGCAAATGGTAGGTTTTACCTTATATATTTTTTAAATATGTTAATTTAGCTCTTCTTCTTCTTTGTGTTTGTGAAATGTGTTGGTTGTCTCCCACACCACTAGGTTTTACCTATTTCTACAAGGGGAAGGAATACTGGAAGTTTAACAACCAGATGCTTCGTGTGGAGCCTGGCTACCCGCGGTCCATCCTGCGGGACTTCATGGGCTGCGATGGCCTGCCCGCCGATCACGAGTGGGACTGGAGTCCCCCGGTGGCAGAGGAGCGCCACTACGACAACGGCGACATGGATGTGGTGATCAAACTGGACAGCACGGGGGGCACGGAGAAGGCGGTGGCCATCGCCATCCCCTGCGTGCTGGCGCTGTGCATGATGGTCCTCCTCTACACCGTGTTCCAGTTCAGGAGGAAGAGCACGCAGCGCCACATACTGTACTGCAAGCGCTCCATGCAGGAGTGGGTCTGAGTGTGTACAGGGAGGAGTGTGGAGCCGCGATCAAGGTCTTGCCATTACTTGAAGCCCTAAGTATAGTACCTGGAAGCACCAGAACATGAGAATTTTCACGACGGCACATTCAAAATGCTGAGTGAGGACGTAATGAGAAAGCTGCAAGAGGCTGAATCTATCAGCAGAACTCAGCTGAGGTCTTCTGTGTCTTACTAAAATGTGTGTGTCCGCTCTGGCTTCTTTCTGTGTTGTGGAACGAACTCAATTAGGAGAGACAGAGTTAAGTTACTGTAAAATGGAACTTGTGGATCCTCGTCTCTGCACGCTGCTTAAAAAGCCACTAGCTCAGACTTTGGAGGACAAGTTAGACACGGTCCTCTTCTTTACTTTCATTTCTGAATTACATTTCTTTAGATCGTGCTTTTTTCTTAACTATTTGTGGTCCTGTGAACGATTACTCATTGTGCGGATGACAAAAACATAAACCAAATATGACCTTTTTCTTCCAAAGAGGATTACTGCTCGATGTTTCTTTCGAGTGGATTTTTTTCTCTCTCTCCCTCGGTGGATCGAACATTGTGGCATCGCGTTCAGATTTGACTTTTTGTCGTTCTCATCCGCCCGACTGCTCATTAATCTGTGGGGAGAGGAAGCGGCCCTTCCAGGAACTGTGGTGGCAGTCTATCTCTAAAAACAGGGGCCACAAAAATCTCTGCAATATTTATGAGACTGCCTTAATCACAGATTGCTTTAACTCCCTCCTCTCCGTGTCGCTCTGGTCGCCCAGCGATGGAAGGTAAACAGCACACAAAGCCCCAGGATGCTCTTTCAAAAGCTGTAGTGGAGGACAGTCGTGTGCCAGGCAGTCCAAAAGAAAAAAAAAAAAAAATCCACCGGCTATTATTTACTGCTTCAACCGAGTTTGGGGGGGAGGAAGAGGGGGTTATTTCTGTGGGTGTGTGTGCTGAGACACACTGTATGTACTCTACCCAGGTGTATTGTAGTGTCAGTGATTGTGCAGCCGGAATCCTGCTTCCCTCATTTTCCTGCCGAGGTCGGACCCGAACCTGATGAGTCCACATCCACGCGTTGTAAACAGATCTACCGAGCTGTGCTCCTTCTGTTTTGACCATCATAAAAAGTTTGAAAAGCTTGCATTATTTGTGAACACAAGATAAAGAGAGAATAGGAAACCAAGGGAAACAACAATAATAATAGCTCCAGGCATGTCGCTACTGTTCAAACTTAGAAGCAGTTTTACTGAAAAGTCTACAGAAGCATAATTTGTCACATTGTTGGAAAAACAATCTACTCAAAAAGGAAAGAAGGCTGTTTTAGTTGCATGTGTAACTGACAATTAGCTTTTTAAAAAAAATTGTTACATTAACAAACAAGAAAAGCAGTTGAAGAGCGCAGATCTCCGCCAAGCAGCTCATTTCCCCAGGTGTTACACCTGTAGTATATAGAGGCAGTAGTAATGCGACGTGACATAACATAGTTTGTTGTTCTTGGTCCTTCGAAACCCAAGGTTAAATTCCCTCTAGAACATCACCAAAGTTTAATCATCTCTCCCTTGGCCCATTATCAACATTTCCTGAAAAATTCATCAAAATTTGTTCATAACTTTTCAAGTTATTTTGGTAAGAGTCAGACAGATAAACAGGCTGTCAGATAAGCTCCTTGGCGGAGGTACTTACTAATTAAGTCTTATAAAACTAGTCTAACGTTGGAATTAACACACATATAAGTGAACTAGAACCAGCTAAATTAAGTATGCTAAATGTACATAACTGCAGTTGAATAATCTGAGAATTAGCAATAATTAAGCAGCATTAACCTGAATAAAAAGACTCACACTTAGATGAGAATGATTCTTGGCAGAAGCGTCCTTGATGAAGCAGACAGCAACATTTATTCTTTAGATATGATTTTAAATATCTGCCTTTGCTGATCTGAATGCTTTTCTCTTTATATGTAGAACTGCACTGAGGCCTCCAACATATTCTTATGACAGTATTTAGTAAAAAAAAAAAAAAAAAAAACACGCAGTCATACATGTGCTTCTATCTTTATGAGGACTATTCAGGTATAACAGATTACCCTGACCTTCAGCCGAATTTAAACTAACTCTAACCTTTAAAACCAAGTCTTAACTTTCAAACAGAACTTTGAGGAAGTTAGGATCAGCCAAAATGTCCTCACTTGGCAGGTGAAATGCATAATCTGCACCCTACTATGTAACATGTACAAACACACACACACAAGCAAATGTCGTTTAGGCTGTTCTGTTCTCTCCTCTACCATCATGGTTAAATGAAGCACTGCAGATGCTGTGATGCACGTTCCACTTGCAGGCTGCCACTTCTACTTAAAGTGTGCAAATCAAGGTTCACGATGACACTTTTTACAGTGTTAGCTCTTGTCTGGTGAGTGGTGGCAGTGGTGAGTTGTGAAAGTAAAAAAAAAAAAACAATAAGAAAACAATCCAAAACCTCCATGTTTAAGGTTCTTGAATTCACAGGTTTGAGGCTCTGAAGGCTCCATTTAGTGTGAATTAAGGACAGCCAGAGAAAGTATTTACTGTCGTATGTTTTCCTTTGTCCCCAGAACTTTTAATATTCCAGCCCAGTCTACTGAAGGCAAGGAGTTGTTATTAAAGTGGGATTGAAATGCTGTTTTTCATCTATTTAATCCGGCTCAGTGCTCGTAAACATGTTGTTACTGCTCTGGCAACAGAGAATTCCTGCTGGTATGGTTTATTTCCCACATTTTGACAGACACGCTCCAAAATGTTACATATTTCCAATATGTTGACATATAGATGTGTGTGTAAGCATGAAGCCTGAATGTGCTGCCTTGACACACACTGTAACGAGAGGAGAAAGGTTGAGGAAGAGCATTTAACAGCAGTCAACATCAACATGCAGTATGGACTTCAAGCCATATTGTATGAGAAATATACTGCATAATATGTGCACAGAGAGACTGTATATAGTCATAGGGAGACATTTTTATCCACATATAAAGAAATGCTTTGTTGTAAATAAATATGTGCATAATGACTGTTTGCTTGTTTCCTGCTCGCTCACAAAAGCGTTCCAGTCAACAACACCTGAGAAGCCAGGTGAAAGACCTGACCCTGCAGTAATCTACGAGGAAAAAAGGATTTTTTTCATCCTAATTCCTGTCCCACTGAATTGTACAATGAACTGACCTTAGCTTTAGAAAAACTATTTTAGATATTTTTCATCTTTACTAAAATCTCACTCTTTAGTCTGTTACTCATATTCACCACTAGATGTCGTTGTACTCACCTTGAGAAAAAGACCATTTCTATGAAAAATTGAGGAACAAAAGAGAGTGTGATGCACTCACACTAAACACACAGCAAAAATAATGTTAGACAGACCAGTCTGGGCTTTTCCCTGCGTGCTGAGTTTTTGATGACTCTCCTTTGGGGTCCACAACAGATACACAACTTTATAACACACCCAATGTGTCCAATTAAATCGTCAAACTGATATGGGATGCAACCTGTTTTGAAGCATGGAAAGCATGGATGCAATTCTGACAGTACCTGATGATTTCTGACAATAGATAATTTAATTGGTAATGCAGAGAATAATTTGAGCTTCCTTCAGAACAAATAGCTTTTCCTGACAGCAGCTGCTGAACATGGACAATGATTCTGATGGCTGCCAGAACACCGAGGAGAAGCACAGATGATGAAATTTAAACAACAAAGATCATTAAAAACCGGTTTGTCATTGTACAGTTTGTGTTTTGCAGCAATCTTTGTAGTTTGAATCAAATATTCCCATAATGGATAGTTTAAGAGTTTTGACATTTCATTTAATACATAATAACATAGTAAAACAGGAACATATTAATATCTCTGCCATTTAAAAAAAATAAACATACTGACTGATTATATTAATCATTATGAGATGTGGCTGAGTTGTTACATTAAAGAGGTTGAAGCATTGAATTCACACATTAACATTAACCATGAAAACATTTCGTTTATATCGTTGGGTAATACCAAAAAAAAAGAAAAATTATTACCCTTTCCACAGGACGCTTTAACACCGCAAACAGCCTAAAAAATGTAATACAATTAATTGTATTCATTAGCCATAGAAAACATCTTTAGCCAAGCCAAGCAGCATCCGTAATGTGGCGTCGTCACACTTTTCTAAATCAGTCACGACTAAGCCTCAACTCCCATCTCTAATATTGAGCAAATATATTAATCTTTTGTGACAAAAGAATGGAGAATTACCCCATAAATGTGAATGTATAATCCTTTGCATTTATTCACGCAAAACATGGGGTTTTTTGATGCTTCTGTGTTCTGACAGAAGCATCGCCCCCTTAATATCTTTTCCTTAAGGATAATAAACTATGGTTAATTCATTTGAATTCATCAAGCACGTTACTCTCTTCCTTTTTCCCTACTTCTCCTTTTCCTTCTAAGACACTTCTGACATACTAACCTCAAAAGTAGTATCAGAATTAAGAAGTTAAATATGAAAATTATTCTAATAATAATAAAAAGAAATGTTGTGTTTTGTTGTTTTAAGGGCCTACCTGCTGCTTTTCGTGCCACAAACAGGAGCAGGGAAAAACAAAAACGTCTGTGTTGTCCTGAAAACGGTCGTGACTGCGACTGAGACGCACCGTTAACAATGTGATCTACACCCATGTGTGAGGAAGTGCGTCCATCCCGTGGCTGACGGTCCTGATTGACCATTTTTCACGCAGTTGCATTCTCCTCTGCAACTGTTTTTGTGGGTTTTAACGCTGTCAGCAAACTTTCCACATGAATTCAAACTGATGGGCGCAAAATCAACAAAACTTCAGAAACAATGTGATTCATCTGGCCATCATTCACAAACCTTGTGACTTTTCCTTGTAACCTTTAGTCGATGGAAGTCACGCACTATCCTTAATCCAATGCAGTGTAGTTGGTGCTGAATTAATGAACAAAAAATTACGTTGAATTAATGAAAAAGTTAATTTGAAAGATATCAGTCAGAAACAAATTACTTACACTTACTCACCTTTCTATCTTTTATCCTTTTATTTTATCAAAAAATGCGACTTACAAAACTTTAACACTGAACCGGATTCATGAGCCATGAGTAAAGATGTTTTGATTTACAGCTTAAGTTTATTATTTATTATTTCCTATCCTATTCCTGAGCCTTCAACGGTGGCCACCGAAGGAGGAATGTTTATAACATATTCTATCAAAATGCCAGGACAACACGATTCAAGCAAGAAAACAACATGTGAATAAAATTCACTTCAAGGACACTACTAGAGGTCACTGTGGACACCATGGTGACCAGAGTAACCTCATTCTCTTCATTGTTCTGATGCTCACAAGACATAACTGATTTCATGGTTCTTTTCTTGTCGCCTCATGACCAGACTGAGAGTTAGTATAAAGTCTCTTGAAAGCGTTCCCCTCATCACTCACTCGCTCCCCAGCTCTTCAGCCACAGGAAGGAACCGTCAGCTTCTCCCCAACCATGAGGACTCTGCTGCTGCTCGCTGCCATCTCTGGACTGTTAGCCAGCCTGGCTGCTGCACCAACTCCTCCAGCTCCTGCTTACCATGCCTTCTGTAAAACCATATGGTGAGTCAGCGATCCTGCTTTGATCCTCTCAGCGTCAAAACCTTTATTTATCCACCTGTCCAAACTCAAACATCATTCTTTCCAGGCTCTTTGGAACACCTTGCGCTGAAGTCGGCGCTACATTAATTCAGCAGATCAAAGCTTTCAGCCCCATGTCTGGCTGTGCACAGTGTGGCTACACGGTAGGAGCCACCTTCGCTGGTCTAAATCACCTTTTCCCCAGAACTAAAATATGTCCAAAGGCTACATAAGACAGAAAATGTATGAGTACTGTTTTCTCTTTTCCAGCTGGTGTCAGCCACTCCTCTATCCATCCAAGCCAACCACACGTCTGCTGCAGCCCCTCTGGGTGAAAACATCACCTTCACGCTGAGCCCCACCATGCTGACTGGAGGGTGCCGTGTTGATGTGAGTATCTTTCTTTTCTATGGAGCATTTATTCTATAGCGACAGATTCTTTGATGCCTGATAAAACTTATATATTCTTATATAAGACACCCCATCTCCTTCATAAGCACACATTTGTATATTACTGTGTTTTTATATTGCATTCCATGATGCCTGGTTATAATCTGAACACATTTTATTCATTTTCGCATTGACCTCAATGCCTCTTGGCACACGTACAGCAAATTACCAGCATTGTCTCAACTCAGTCTAAAACATAATACTCAATTATTTATTCATCGGGCCTGTTTTAGGCCCATTCCGTGTCTCTAGGTTTCACCACCCACCTTACTGATGGACTAAACTACTGCAACCTCCACGACCTGCTGACAGGTGAGTGCAGAGACCAGAAACACTTGGCACCATAAATCAGAACTTTATGTTCATAAATGAATGTTTTTTTTGTTTTGATTGTTTCTTTTTCTAGCAAGTGGACTCAATTTATCACCAGGATTCATGGAGTTGACCAATGAATGGGCTTGCCTGGGTGCCGGACTCTCAACCTGCAGTGCCGAATTCAAATACTGATTTCGGGACGTGACGTCATAACTTTACTGCATTTGGATTGGTGTGTTAGTTCACAGAGGAAAAATGCCAATAAATGATTGAAATGATTTGATGTTTCTCTGTGTTTCTTCATTTAATCCCACACACATCAGCGAGCAGAGGTTTACAGCCAGAGAAAGCCAGAAATGAGAGCCTTACTGAGAAAAGGTGCTACCAAGAAGGCAAGTCAGCAATGTAGAGATGAAAACACAGTTGACACACTGCAGAAAATGACATCAGAGCCAAAGCGTAATTATAGAAGATTACATCAACCAGAAAACAACAAAAAAACTGCATCCCTGTCCAACTTTAACCTGTCTGTTTAGCCTCTCGGTCCCAATATCACATGAATAGTGTCACAGCTTTGGCACCAGTGAAAGACACTGACACTCAAACAGTCACTAGCATTTCATCATGAATCCTTTCAGCTTGCAGGAAGCTGCTACAGGGAGATGTTCTCATCCTGGATGCGGTCTGTTTGATATTCTGCCCCTAGGGGGCGCTATGTCACTGAAAATGCCAAAGACCCTTCAAACTGTATCTAGTGACTGGTGTTTTGATTCCTTCTTCTTCTGTTATTCAGTTTAGACTGTGAAAAACAATCTGTGATCGGGGCAACTATGTTCAGTACTGTGGTAACATTATCTGTGAAAGGGACACGGCGCTCAATTCAATTCAATTCAATTCAATTCAATTCAATTCAATTCAATTCAATTGTATTTAAAGTGCCAGTTCAAAACAAAGTTATCTCAAGACACTTTACATGTTCAAAAAGAGAAACAGCTCCCAGAGCAAAGCTCCACACTGAGTAAGCCACTGGTACTGGCGACAGTGGTGAGGAAAAACTTTCCTTTAACAGGCAGAAACCTCGAGCAGAACCAGACTCAGTGTAGAAGGTCAGCTGCTGCGACCCTCTGGGAGGGAGAGGAGGAGAGGAGAGGGGGCGATAGAGAGAAAAAGGAGGGGGGAGAGGAGACAGGGAGGATAGAGGGAAAGTTGAGCAGAAGCTGCAGGATCCAGGCAGGGCCATGGAGAGGGTTCTGAGTCCAGCAGCAGTACCAGGCCTCAGGAGGGGGGAGGTAGGAGATCCAGCGACAGGCTCCGGAAGTGCTGTAAAAAGATGGAGCACGAGAGTTCCGGGGGAGAGGGTGGGGTAGTGCTAAACCGGGCATGATGAGTGAATCCCCCTCCCACCACTCTGAAAGCCCGGTGTCTAAAGATCTCCCCCAGCAGAGCCCCAACAGTCCCGGCTGTAGGCTTTGGCAAAAAGCAAGGTTTGAAGTCTCCTCTTAAACACAGAGAGGGTGGGAGCATGGACGAGTTTTGATTTACATGTATAAAGTGATGTCTAGCTGATAGATAAGACTTAAACCAGCTTAAAGCAGTTCCATTTATACCACTTTGATTTTCTAATCTATGTAAAAGAATCTGCAGAAAATAATTTCCCCAAGGGGATAATAAAGTCTAAAGTCACTTTGCTATAGCAGATATTGATCCTCAGAGATGTTAACAAAATGTCCATTAAAGAGGAACATTTTTTACATGTTTAGACCATCCACAATCACAGAGGCCACACAATTATTGCAGGGAAAGAGAGAAGTGATTTCCATTCACTTCAGAAACTCACAAATCTTGATAACGAAAATTAAACTCAATTTCCTTCATTGTTCCGATGCTCACAAGACACGACTGGTTTCATGGTTCTTTATTTTTTTGCCTCATGACCAGACTGAGAGTTAGTATAAAGTCTCGTGAAAACGTGCCCCTCATCACTCACTCGCACCCCAGCTCTTCAGCCACAGGAAGGAACCGTCAGCTTCTCCCCAACCATGAGGACTCTGCTGCTGCTCGCTGCCATCTCTGGACTCTTAGCCAGCCTGGCTGCTGCACCAACTCCTCCAGCTCCTGCTGCTTCCCGTGCCTTCTGCAAATCTCTGTGGTGAGTCTGAAAATGTGATCCTGTGTGTCAAGAGCTGCCTTTTTGATGTAACGTAACCCCTAAATAAAGCCCCTTTTTCTTTCCAGGCTCTTTGGAACATCTTGCACTGTTGTCTCCATCAAGCTAGTTCGGCAGATCAAAGCTTTCAGCCCCATGTCTGGCTGTGCACAGTGTGGCTACACGGTAGGAGCCACCTTTGCTGGTCTAAATCACCTTTTCCCAAAAGGTGAAAAAAAAAAAAAATGCAGTGGCAGCATGAGACAGAAATGTTGTTTTCTCTTTTCCAGCTGGTGGCAGCCTATCCTCAATTCATCCAAGCCAACCACACGTCTGCTGCAGCCCCTCTGGGTGAAAACATCATGTTCTCAATGAGCTCCACAAAACTGACCGGAGGATGCCGTGTGGCTGTGAGTGTGTGGGATCGTTCTCTTTTAAGCAGCATTCAGACTGTAGCAGTAGTTCACTTTCTGTCTAATAGAATTGTTTTTTTAGTTCTTTTTAATTTCGTGTATTTTAGGCACAGTCCATTTCTCTTGCTGCCACTAGCCTTTTTGATGATGGACTAAACTACTGCAACCTCCACGACCTGCTGACAGGTGAGTGCAGACACCAGAACCATTTTGCAGCATAAGGTTTCTTTGAAATTGAACAAATGGATTTCATTTAGAGTGAGCAGTGGAATGACTTTATGTTCATAAATGGATGTTTGTGTTCTAGCGAGTGGACTCGACTTATCACCAGGATTTATGGAGTTGACCAATGAATGGGCTTGCCTGGGCTCCGGACTCTCAACCTGCAGTACCGAATTCAAATACTGAGTTCAGGACGAGACGTCATGATTTTGCCACATTTGGATCGGTGTGTTAGTGCACGGTGTGTTAGTGCACGGAGGGAAAATGCCAATAAATTATTGAACTCATTTGATGTTTCTCTGTGTTTGTATCATTCAGACAACACTGACGTCCAAGCCTTCATTGTGCTTAACAAACATGTGACACACACTAATTAGGCGTAACAGTGTGACTGTGATATAACACTGATTATCATCAGGTCCCCAGGGGTAAGGGGAAAGGGAAGATTATAGAAACGCAAAAACAGCCAAAAATTATGTTTCAATCACTATTATGAACTACAATAATGTATTAAAGTTGTCTTTACAGCCCAACAGATTTAAACTATCAAATAGTGATTCAAATATATTTTAAAAGTCCAGTTTGAAAGGTCTTCTCAGTGACCTGTGGCGCCCTCCAGAGGGCAGACTATCAAACAGATGGTGTCCAGGGTGAGAACACACACATGCAGCACCAGCCTGCCATGTGAAAGGTTGACAGTGAATCGACAGCGATCATTCGAGTGACGACATTGTTCTTCGTTGGTGCCAAAGCTGTGACAGCTCCAAACACTAGATCACTCAGAGAGATAGACTCGTTACTCTGGTGATCAGGACAGAGACCCAGTGGACTGGTTATGGTGGGACACCAGTATAGTTGTTATTCATTTCACATGTTTTGCTGTTTTCTGCCAGAATAAAGTGAGTTTCACGAGGGAGTCAAGATTTTTTCATGTCATCTATCAAATAGACATCTTTATTTTCTTTTTTAGTCCTTTTTAATTGAAGCTGAGGTCAGACATTGATAAACATCAGTGAACACACCGCTTTGGATAAAAGATTCACTTTCTTTTCATCCACACTTGAAGCACTGTTGAACGCAGCCTTTGAGACTTGAGCCTCCATTTTCATCCTTAATTTTCACCCCTGTGACAGGCCGCTTTCAAGTTGTCTGTGCTGCTCCGTCACATGCTCACATTTCAACAATCTGACATCAGCGCTCGGGTTTTATCTTGTCTTTGGACTTTTACTCCCAGGAAAATATTTACTTTACTTGGCTTATAAAAAAAAAAGTATCTGTCTTTTCAAGAAGCAAGTGGATATGTTGCTTAGCACTATATGATGAGGATCAAGCATGTTTTTCTAGTGTATAAGCACAATATAATAGAGACAGAACATATGATGTTAATGGCAATAATTGAGAAGATATTACTCCATGCATAATCCTTATGACCGGGGTCAAATATACAGTACGTTCAGATGTTTGCTTTGCAGACGGTCCCTCTGAAATTGACATTTTTGACACTGGTTTGGAGTTTGCCTCCCTTAAATTGCTATTTTTGGACTCTGCCCCTCTTCTCAGTAGCCTCATCTATGAAGGCTCAACGAGCCGCTAACACACAAGCCAGATCGTCACAGAGATTGGCTAAAGATGTCAAGCTGCTCTGAGTAACAAATCCATAAATAGCTTATAAAATCAGAGTGTACTGGGTGATACTCCTGTCCATGTGAACGTCACTGTGTTTGAACACATGCTCTTTTAGTACAAATAGTTTAGAGATGTCATTTTTATTCCAAGTTTTCATGTGTTCCAGTAGGCATAGACAGACATTTTTAAGCTTGTAACTTCCAAACCAATCTTAACCAGACCAGGGGTAAGGATGAACAGCTTTTAAACTCTGTCAAAGGAAAAATAAAAATCTGACACAAATCTGCAAAAGCTCATGACGGATTCATTTAAAGTTCAGAGTGGAACACGTGACTTTACAAAGGCATCTAATTTGCAACAGTGGGATCATGGGAGTTGTTGTCTTCCCTGTTAAACAACCACCACGAAAATCAGGCAGTAATGTTCATGACCATCATAATCATTCACAGTCTTGCATTAAAGGTTTTTCACAGACTGTTGCAGCTACATTAACTGCAGATCAAAGGAGACACATCAATATCTTCATCACCATTACAGAATTATCTGGGATTTCATATTTTTAGAAATATCCTGCAACATACCTCAAAAAACTTCTGTAACCTGTAAACATTTTAAAGCACTTTAAGGGCATTCCAGAGCAATTTTAGAGGAGTTCCTTTTTTTTTATTATCATCATTATTATTTTTTGGGTATTAGAGACACAAACACAGATCTGGTCACCAAGCTGACTACTTGCAGGCAGTGATGGTGCATCCCAGACACAGCCACTCGTTGGTGAATTCAACAAAACCCGGAGCTTTGGTGAGTCCACTTCCTGTATGGACGAGAAATGAGGAGTGTCTGTCAGTGTTGACAGTGAGTGTCAGCCAGCGTGGACATGTGACTGCATGCGTGTTCCTGCCTTTCATGACGTTGCGAAGGTTGCAGTAGTTGGTGCCGTTATCGAAGAGGCTGAACCAGGACGCAGACATGGAAGAACCCTGAGACATGTGACATCAAATTTAAGAGACACGTTTCAATCAGCTTTCCCCCCACAATAATCAGCCTGTAACGCCTGTAACACTTGTGTCTGTCTTACCTGTATGTGGCAGCCGGCAGCCATGCTCGTGGGGATTATGGTGAAGTTAACTGCCTCCATCTGACCAACTGCTGAAGTGTGGTTGGCCTGGACACTGGTTGGAGTCACTGGGCCGAGCTGGATTAAAAACGCAAAGGTGTGAGATTCGCAGCGCTCTCCGAAGGCCGTCCAAGTACGTCTCTGTGCAAAATGCTCACTTTGTACGATCCCATGGCTTTAATCTGTGACACGATGGCTGTTTGAACTTGAGGACATGGAATTCCAACCAGCCTGACCACACAATGAGAAAATAACATCGCCGTTGGGCATCTCTCTTACAGCTACAGTATTTCACCTCCTGTACATGGCTGTAAGAGTCGGATGAAGGCTTACCAGACAACCTTGCAGTAGACATGTGTTGGGTCAGTTGGTTTGCCACTTGTGATGATGCACAGTCCCAAAAAGAGGGCGCAGGCCGCTGCAATCATCCTCAAAGCCTTCATGTTTCTTGTTCCAGTTTTCTCGCTCCAGGGAATGATGGTTTCTGGGCTTATATAGCACACAGGGTGTTTGTCTTTCGGACTCATGACAAACTGATTAGCATGACGCTTAGAATAAAAAAACAACCATAGCAGAGTTCGACAGATTCGATTTAGCGTGGGTTTCACCTGGAACGAAAAAGTCTGCGTCTCTGACGATGACTTGAATTTTGAATGTTGTTTTTGTTCATTTTATATTAACCGTGACTCATTCATAATCAGGGTCATGGGATGGTGGAGTCCAACATTCACTGGGTTAGATGTTGGTATGCCTACATCATAGGACACACACACAGACACACATTCATGTCATTTACTCACACCCTCACACACATCAAAGGGAGCAATTTAGAGTCTCCAACCTCCAGTGTGCATTTTTGAACAGTGAGAGTAAATTAAACTAAAACGGTGTAAATCAGCATAATCGCCAAAGAAGAATTTCATTTGTTGCAGTGTTAGAGTTAATTAATGTTGGACCTCCAATCCAGCTAATATATAACATATTTCTTTCCAGCTAATTTGCTTTAATTTATTTGTTGAATTTTCATGCCCTTTTCGCATGTTTCAGGGAGCATGAACACAAGTGTGATAGGTCAGGAAGTAAAACTCAGCTGACAAACTCTCAAGCATCATTTATTTAAAGAGCTTTATATAAATGCCTTTGTTAATCTACTTTTTCTGCCTCCTCTGCAGACCCTTTATACACACACACACACACACACACACACACACACACACACACACACACACACACACACACACGTGTATTAGCTCTGTACATGTATACAGTATCTCATCTTGATACAGTATATGAATTATTAATCCTTTCAGTCCACAGAGGGCGCTATATCACAACAATCAACTGAACTCGAGAGTTTAAAAGATCCTTTAGGATCTGCCTGAATTGGATGTGTGAAATAAATACATTGAGATTATTACAAAGAAAATGTTGTGATATAAAATAAAATATTATATATATATATATATCTATATATATATATCTATATATATAGATATATATATATAGATATATATCTATATATATATACCCCCATCTGGGTACATGGCGTGCTTTGGATTTATCAGTTCAAAATCAGGATGTTTTCCTAAAACATTTTTTGTTTCGACACCTCTTTGGCACAGTTTGTATACATTTTCCTGATTGTTTTGTGCATAAATGTCTGAGTTTGAAACTTGAAATGAGCACGTTTTCTTCAGAGCACCACCTTGAGTCTGAATAAGTAGTCATCTGGTGGACAAATGCTCGGTCATCCTCTCCACCATTTGCAGGGATGGGCCGTGTGATGGTGACAGTGACAAATGCTGTTGTGGAGACCATCTGCTGAGTGAGGGCTACAGAAATACAGAAGAGTCACAGTCTGTCCTCAGAACTTTTCTCCGCGTCTGCTTTTCCAATTTTATATTGATTGAAGCTTTAATAAGTTTAGGGTTAATTTATAAACACAGAATTACAAAGTGGAAGAGCACGAGCTTAAATAAATTCAACCATACTGACCACAATTTCATTTCTGTAGATGTCTTTTTGTTTGAAGATTATGAAGTGTTGTTGAGCAATAAGCTGTATCAAAGGGCAGTACAGGGACAAAGTGGAGATCCCTGATCCCTCACCTCTGGTTATAACCAGAGCAGATGTGTGTTAACCCACACAAATGTCTGTGTTGCCACACACAGCTCTAACACCATCATTAAAGTTGCTGATACAACCTCCACCTCGAACCTTTCATTTCTCCCATCACTTTTTACTTTCTTATTATTGTTATATTTGGGTTGGGTTGACACCTAACAACTGCATCGGCAGTAAGCTGCTGTAAATATTGTACGCATGACACTAATAAAATTTAAATCCTAACTCCTGACCTCCTGGCAATCAGGCGACTGTGTCGCGTATACAAGCAAACCTCACGGAAATCTCGCGATGAGTCGTGGCTGAGTGGGCATGTTCTGTACGGAGGTCACCATTGGTCAGCGGAAGTAGCGTCTCTAATTCTCGCTAAGGTTGCCCTCCATATGACAAGTCTGCACACACGCTGCAAGTGCTGTTCTCGGGTGAACCTGACCATATGAGCTCACCCCAAGTAACCAGGAACTAGGTCAGTAACTATCAACGCTGTCCGGACAGAACAGGAGAAGCCGGCAGCGTTTCTGCAGACTGGAGTTTGCGGCACGTCGATGTCTATTTGTTGATTTCAAGTAAATTTTCGACAAAATCGATGCATCGTTGCAATTAACAGTATTGTTTTGTTTTGTTTTTACAACAAATTGTTTAAAATGAAAAAAAGATAAATACTGCAACAACTGTAGACCGCATCAGTTTGCGTCAGGGTTTGCTGGCCGGACTTCTCTCCGTATGTTTTGGTTGTGGAGCAGAAAGAAATGCAAACTCGGCTGTCCAGCTCTGGAATAGACCTAAACTAAGAACTAAACAATCTAAATTAAAATGTCACATACGTTGAGTTAATTTTGTGTAGCCAAACCTCTTAGACACTGTAGTCAGTCACTACAATTTCACTCAATTACCCAGTTATAGTTCATTTTATGGTATATTCCAGTTCAGATGAAGGGCTGTGAAGAATGCTTTCAGTTCTGTGGTAACAATCTATAGGGGGCAACTGCAAATGTAGACCTTAGAGTTTGTAAAAGTCAGGTCCATTCAGTTTGACCTTCACTATCCCTAACTGGGTTCATGGGGGTGTTGGAGTCGATCCCAGCAGTCACTGGGTAAGGTGCACATACAGTACACAACCTGGACAGGTCACCTGTCCATCACTGGACACACGATCCAGTGTCCGTAATTCTAGTCTGTGGGACAAAAGGAACACCACGGAGGAAACCTTACCTGTAACCAGTCCTGCTCCGAAACCAAGAAAATCTTGTCCCGTGAAATGATAAATCTGTCGTGTCTCCTTTCAGGAAACTGTGAACACCAGTCATGTCAAACCTAACTGGCAAAGTCCAGACGGTCCTGGGTCCAGTGGATCCTGAGCAGCTCGGTAAAACCTTGACCCACGAGCACCTGACCATGAGCTTTGAGTGCTGCTACCACCCACCTCCTACGGGCGATGAAGCCGTGGCGGAGAACCCGTTCCAGATGCAGCACATGTACTGGTTGAGGCAGAACCCTTACAGCTGCCACGAGAACCTGCTGCTGCTGCAGGAGACCACCGCTGTGCGAGAGGAACTTCTGGCCTACAGGAAAGCCGGTGGGGGCGCCATTGTGGAGAACACCACCACGGGCATCCAGCGGGACCTTCCCACTCTCAGGCAGCTTTCCAAGGACACTGGGGTCCACATCATCGCAGGAGCTGGATACTATGTGGACTGCACCCACACAGAGGACACCAGGAGGATGAGCGTGGAGAAGGTGTGGCCCAGAGGGAGACACAAACAGTCTTCTAGTGCTTGCACCTCACAATTGTACCTTAAACAATCAAATATGTGTCATTTTCATGAATACTGTTGATAACTAACTCCTCACATCCTTCCTGTCAGCTCTCTGACATTATCGTCAGCGAAGTGCTCCACGGCGCCGATGGGACTGATATCCGCTGTGGCGTGGTTGGAGAGATTGGCACCTGCTGGCCCATCACAGAGAGTGAGAAGAAGGTGCTGAAAGCCACAGCCCATGCTCAGTCCCAGCTCGGCTGCCCCGTCATCATCCACCCTGGAAGGAACCCCGCTGCCCCAGCTGAAATCGTCAGGGTTCTGCAGGAGGCGGGCGGTGACATCGGCAAAACTGTCATGTCACACTTGGACAGGTAAGACGTCGGCTGACTGATTATTGGGTTTCATCATATGCATGAATTCATAAAAATGACTATGTTTTGTCCATTTGTAACTAATTAAAAACGATTTATCCTGCCTTATACTTACTGTTTGGTTGGTCTCCCCCTGTGGGAAATCCAAAGACTTTGCAATCATAATGTCTCGGGATCTTAAAAATACAGTACTACTCGGTAAATTAGAATATCGTGTAAAAGTTGTTTTAATCAGTCAATCCAACATAAAAGGTGACCAATACATTTTATAGACTCATTACATGCAAAGTGAGATATCTCAAGCATTTTTTTTGTTGTTATTTTGCTGATTATGATTTTTTTTTTTATTGATTTCAAGCAATATTTTAAGAGTTTTTGAATTTGAGGTTTTCTGAAGCTGCAAGTCCTAATCAGCAAAAAAAAACAAATAAAAGCTTGAAACAGATTGATTTGCATACTATTTGTCTATATAATATGTACATTTCACCTTTAAAGTTGAGTCAGAAATGCATGCACTTTTCAGGACATTCTAATTTTCCGAGTAGTACGGTAAATAAAATTCCATCTTTTCCAACTCTGTGTGTTCCTGCAGGACCATATTTGATGAGGGGGAACTGCTTGAGTTTGCAAAGCTGGGTAGCTATCTGGAGTATGATCTTTTTGGAATGGAGATGCTGAACTACCCATACAACTCAGAGGTGGACATGCCCAGTGACAGCCAGAGGGTGAAGGCGTGAGTTAGCACTTATGAAACGACGTATCATACACTGTTAAGTTTGACAAAAAAGGTGATACAATATGAGATCCAGCTTTTTCTGTATGTTCTTCTGAGGGCTGTCTGGAGTGTTTCATTTAGAGCACGGTGTTGATTTTGTGTTGTGATGTGAAGACGGGAGCGTGATCTCCCGCTCTTTCACAGAATCTGTGAGACACTAATCTTTGCCTGCGATGGAGGGAGCAGCGCGTGTCAACAGGAGAAGTGAAGCGAATGAAGCCACACAAAACTCTCACATTCTTTCCACACACAAAAGGCCAATTTTTCCGCAACTTTCTTTATCTAAAATCACCTTTTGAGTTGAGCTTATTCTGTGTTCTTGATTTCCCAGTTTGGCATTTCTCGTGGAGGAGGGCTATGAGGACAAGATAGTGGTCGCACACGACATTCACACCAAGAATCGCCTCACCAAGTTTGGCGGCCACGGCTATTCTCACATCCTGAAGAATATAGTGCCAAAGATGCTGAGGAGGGGCATCTCGCAGTGGCAGGTGGACAAGATCCTCATCGACAACCCGAAACAGTGGCTCACCTTCAAATAAGGCTACAAAAGAAACCCCAGCGAGGCTTTTTACATAGAAAACCACAATTATTTGATTTTCAAAATAGTTCTAATCATCCTTTTTTTTGGAAGCACCTGATAGTAAAAATTCATTTTTTATGATTATTCTCTATTCTCTTTGGTAGCAAATTATATGAAGGATTATAGTGCCTCACATCATCTGCTATGCGTTAGTCGTTTTTAGACAGAATTATAGTATAAATGTGCTAATTAACGTTTGTCAGAGATCGTTATTTTTGTATTTTAGGCTTGGTGACAAATGTAAACCCTGCAAACGAGCTTTTCCGGATTATTGTTCTTTTTTTTTTTTATTTTTGATAATCAGTATGCAGCTCAGCTCCTAACACATTGCGGCTGTGTCAGATGGGTTGTCCTGTTGCCCCTCAGAGGGTGTCTGGGTGTCAATGGGAGCCTGACAATGAAGGACGTCGTCTCTTCTCACATCTGGGAACAGGTGGCCTCACAGGGTGACTTCACGGCATGATCAATGGCGCCATCGCTGCAGTTGACTGTGCACGGCACACACCTACTGTATATAACTTTGATTCATCTTCTTCATGAAGCAAAGGCTGTAATTGTACAGTATATTTACAGAACGGCTGACAGTCTCGTCTTGAGGGGCTCAGCAGTCAGTGAGCCGATCGATGTACATAGCCTTCAAGCGCAAAGAAACATTTGTTTCTCCGTGACTGCTCGGGCCGCTGACGTGACCGCTGGTACCAACCAGCTGTCACACTGAGATGACAAAAAAGAGTCAAAGTGCTCCAATTTGGACGTCAGATTGGTGTTTCCACACGTTTATCACCTCTTTTAAAGTGTCATTTTTATAATCATGCATCTACATTTTACTCTGAAATAAATAAAGTACACGAATGGTTTAACAACACTGGACAGAGTGGTGATCAAAACTTCTGCGTCTATGACTGAGTTCTAAAGGTCGGTATGGTGGACCACTGGTAACCATGGTAGCTACGTAGTATGTTCACTAGATCAGCAAACAAACAATCAAAGCTCAGCAGCTCACTTGGGGTCATAGCCACAATAATCAGGACAAATTAGTGTTTTACAATTATTCTATTATTAACAATATAAGCTTTTCACTCTAAAAGTGCAGTTATTCTCCTATGACGTCCTCCTGTTTGGTTAGTGTTGAGTTCTGTCTCTAATAATCCAACTGACACTGAACGGAGCGCAGCCGATGAGGCCCGCACAGCGCGTCTTCTTACTTCAGTCAGCGTACAACATGAAGCCGGAGAAGGTGCTGTACTTGTTGTTGTTGCCCCCGTGCGCCTTCCCGCCGTCCAGTTTGATGTAGACCTCGTCCCCGGGTTCCAGGTGGAGAACGACACTGTTGCTTGCGTAGTCATAGTTCTGGTCGGCGTCTTGGGCAATGGCACTAGCTCTCACCTTAAAGGCAAAGACAGCTCAGTTCATGAAAGTTGAATAAAAAAGAAAAAAATCAGAACCACGGTCAGCTCCAGTGAGACATGGCCAGCAGAACTTCAGTATAAGCACCCAATGTCGTGCGTAAAAGCAGGACTAAAGGAGACATTAGCATTATTTTTACTATATTAATTATTTAAAATAAGAATTTCAAATATATATAAAGGTAAATATTGATATCATCAGAAACTCACCTGGTTGTTTTTACAGAGATCAGCCCACATGCTGGTTCCATCCCCGCCTCGCATCAGCACATGGTAAACAAAAAAGTAAATCCCCGGTATTGAGCAGGTGAATTTCCCCGTGGAAGGGTCGTAATGGTTGCCAAGATTTGTGACAACGTCGTCGAATTTCAAGACTTCATACCCTTCATGTTGCTTCTTCAGTCCTGCGTAAAACGCGATCTTTGGGACTGTGCTGTATGTGGCAGCACTAATTGCACCGTTTGGACCGTTTGCTCCAGGTACTCCCGGGGGACCCGGCGGTCCAGGCGGTCCCCTCTCTCCGGGCGAACCCACGGGTCCAGGTGGACCAGGCTCGCCGCTTGGACCCCTCGGACCCATCCTCCCGACTCGCCCCGGCTCCCCTTGCGGACCTTGAATAAATGTCGGAAGCGATTGAACGAGGCGGTTGTCTTTGACCGGGTTGCTTGCCGTGGCCGTGGCTGCGGTCCCGTGTGAATCGCACACCATTTGACAGGATCCGAGCATCTCATAGCGAGCGGGGGTCCCGGCGGTGTTCACCATGACCGGGATCAGAACCACCAGCACCAGCACCAGCGCGACGCCACAAACACCAGTTGCGATCATCTGCGCTCTGCGGACTCGCCGTGTTCTCTGGAGTGTGTGGTCTTCCAGCCTGCTTGTGGGCGACACTTTTGCCGAGGGAAAAATTTTACCAGTTCCTGGCTTAAACTGCAGCGGCGGGAGACAAAATGGTCCTTTAAATGCTGGTGCGCAAAAGTAAACATCCACAACTTTTACGCACCACGGTTCAGCTGATTCATTTCCACCGTTACGCCTCACCAAGAAGACCCAGAATTAAATGTAAAAGAAAACAACACCTGAAGAGTCTGTGAGGGAACACTCTTCTTTATTTGCAGCGCAAAGTTTCTGCCCACCGCGATGCCACAGGAGAATATGGGGCAGAAATGAACCGTTATCCGCATCTATGTTCGCAGAGTGAGGGGAGGGGTGGAGGTGATGGATGGGAGTGAATGCATGCGAGAGAAAATGAAAGAACATACAACAGTGATGCAACTTTGAGGCTCTGAAACGTGATTGTGCATAACTTTGAATCACATCCAATCCAGAATGGATTACTTTTGTATTGACGACCAAAGTTCCGCCCCATCACAGAACTTATCCCAACAGCTCTAAAGATCTCAAGCATAAATAGACCCCTTCAAGACGGAAAAAGCAATACTTATTTGGCATCTGGTCACACCTCAGTGGCTCCGCGTGTCCAATTTATCATTTGGAAAAATAATCTATAGAGCCAGTGAAAGGAAGCTGGCATTGAGCAACAACTAAACTCACATTTGCTGATGAATTCACCCCACGGTGAAGACTTTAGAGGAGAGATAGGGTGCGATCACTTAGTTAATGAGTAATAAAATGTCACCATCAGTAGGTCAGTGTCAGAGTCAAATAAAACATCCAAAAGATGACATAAAGTTCGGATCGGTCTCTTGGCTTTGCAACACAATTTAGCTGAAACTTTTGTAAGCTTTGAGTGATGAAGGGCTAATTGTGGGTGAGGAAGGCCGATGATGATGCGCTCATGAATGCAGAGACAGTCACCTTGTGTCAGCGTCTCCTGAGAGGAGAGATGGATGAATGGCCAGAAAAACAAGCGATGCACATGATTTTGGTCAGAGGTGGGAGGCTCAGAACGTCTAAATGAGATTAAGGAAGCTAAAGTCACTCCTGGGAGAAATCATAGAATTAAAAAGCAAAATATCCATCCATCCATTTTTTATAAAAAGCAAAATATATAAATATAAATATTTCTGACATTATATAGCCATGTTAGTATGTGTAAAGCATTATATTTTCTGACATATTACATCCAGTTGAGCTGCCATCTGTGAGAATATAGCTTTATATGTTGTATTACTACATTCATGCATCTATGATTAGGGCCACATCTAGGTCAGGCATTATTGCTTCTCAATAAACATACCATAATTCTGCTCCAGAATGTGCTCTTTATATCCTGTTTTTGAAGAACTGTCAGTGACCCTGATTAAGAATAAGTGGCATGAAACGGATGTGAAATTGTTCTCAGAAATACCTTTCAAGCAGAAAATGATTTTATTCATCTAAAAAAAAGATGTTGATGATGTTCGAGAACTTCAGTGTTCCCACATTATCGAGCTCCAGAAAGGATTTTGCTGTATCACCTTTGTGATAAGATTTACCATCAAATCACTGTAGTTTAATTAACGAGTTGCAAAAACTGTCGCTGGCATAGATGAAATAACAAAAGCTAAAGAATGGTTGTGAAATGTGCACACTTACAGTCTTTTGGATGAATAATAAAACCTTCTTCAGATCATACACAGATTTACTGTGTCCCTGAAAGAGTGAATTTAGGCCAAGACAAAAAGCTTGTATAAGATAGATATTCCTTTCAAGTTTTTTCTTGTGTTCTCACTGAGGGAACCAGTGACAATTTTAGTGAGGAGAATGGTTATATATGGTCTATATAGGTCTAAAGCTCTACAAAAGTCTGTTAAGTGAACAGTGCAAAATTCGAAAAAGACTGAAAACTCACAGTTTGTCCTTGCTCATTTGACCAATCTCGAAATTCTGAATGTATAGAAAAATTCCGGAGAAGATTAGATGAAAACTACAACTGCTAAATTTGAAAAATGAAACCTTGCAGCATTGAAGGATCCAGTTTGGCCGCCTGTAACCACTGATGACGGCTGGTGTTTCAGTATCATACACAATAATTCCAACATGTGCTGATTTTAACATCATGAAATGAGACATACCCATAGGCTCCTTTAAATGAGTTCATAGTTCCAGCCCTTGGTGCAAAAGGGCCTTGTGGGAAATGAGCTTCTATAACGACGTTGGTGTGAATATTGTTAATCTTTATAAACAGCCTATGACCAAAACAAAAAAAAAAAAGAAAATCCATACTGTGCCTCTTCGTTTTGTGGACAGTGGACTGTAGGACATTATAATTAACTCCACTGAGGATATGTGGATCAAAAGAAACCCAGGAATTTAATCTTCAGATGACTGTTGGTGGAAGTTTCATAGAGGCAAAATAACACTTAACATATCTGAAAGAGCACCTTGTCTGTGGGATGGGTGCAAAGTGAGAAATAGACCAGTATGTAATTGAATAATATAGACACATATCAACACACACACGCACACACACGCACACACACACACACACACTGTGGGACATACTGTGGCAGCTATGAGTCAACGAGCACTTGTTAGTGGTCAGACTCTTTCCCTCCCGTTGGCATAAGCCTCCAGTGACTCAGGGAGACCAGGAGCCAGAGCGAACAGCAGTGTCAAAAAAAAAAAAAAAAAAAGACACCGAAAGCTGTGAGAAGACTTAACTTATAATAGAAGGTTTTTCTTAGGATCACTGAATCAGACCCAACAATGTTTATTAGTCTTTAAGAAAAAAAGGCAACCTAACGTGTCCGGTGTTGCTTTTCACTTGCTCCACCCAAGGCGTTTGTTACCTCCGCTGATGGGCCCAAAAGATCTCTCTGGTGAAGCCCTGACAGGTTGTTTTGAGTCTTCACTCCAGAGTTCATTTACAAGCAGCCGGGCAGGAGTCCTGGGGGAGCCTGATGATTTTTGACATCCGGACAAGCAGATGTTCAGAGGACATGAATAAAACATACGGCTTCATCTGACCACAGGCTGCAGGCTTTCCGAGTGTCTAATGAAATATGAGGCGTGATTTCAATTCACAAAGAAAAAAAAAATATCCTTTGTCAGATATCTGTGATGCAGCATTAAATATGCATGACATTTATGCAGCCTGAGCTGAGTGGCTAAGTAGTTATGACAATCAAAGCCCAGACAGGTTTGTCAAAGCAGCGGATGGGAGGGAAAGTGAATGGACCCCTCGTTACCAGCCGGGAATAGCAACACAAGCATTGTGGGACCAGTGAGGAGTGTTTACCAACTGATGAAGCACCATGTGCTCTGAGTGGAGGTAAGATACAGTACGTGTCTTTTTCACACCTCCCGCTCTTTGGAATTTAGAGTGCTTCTTTTTCCTCCTCGCAGAAAAAAGGCCGGACTAGACAGTTCAACTCAGCGGGGGGAAGCGACAGGATGACAGAATGCCTTACCACGCCGCCCACTCAAAGCTGGTCCGGCACTGTATTTAAGAAAGGGAAGCAGTCACAGAATTCAGCTATACAACTCTAACATCAAGTGGAAAAGGTCTTTTCATTCAAATAAAAACCACAGTGAGGGCTGACTTTAACCATTAATCCAGGAACTATTTACTAACTAACTCAGCACATCAATGTTATTTGATGAAACAGGCAGACAGATTACCTGCAAACATATATCCATCCATCCATCCATCTTCTTCCACTTATCCGGGGTCAGGTCGTGGGGGCAGCAGCCTAAGCAGGGAAGCCCAGACTTCCCTCTCCCCAGCCACTTCGTCCAGCTCTTCCGGGGGGGTCCCGAGGCGTTCCCAGGCCAGCCGAGAGACATAGTCCCTCCAGCGTGTCCTGGGTCTTCCCGGGGGCCTCCTACTGGAGGGACGTGCCCTGAACACCTCACCAGGGAGGCGTCCTGACTAGGTGCCTGAGTCACCTCATCTGGCTCCTCTCAACACGGAGGAGCAGCGGCTCTACTCCGAGCTCCTCCTGGACGGCAGAGCTCCTCACCCTATCTCTAAGGGAGAGCCCAGCCACCCTGTGAAGGAAACTCATTTCGGCCACTTGTACCCGCGATCTTGTTCTTTTCGGTCACTACCCAAACATATACCTTACCTGCAAACATATATTTGCAGGTAATGTTGGTGATATTTGTAAGAGTGTGTTAATTTGCATGAAACTGCGTGCACAGGGGGTCCGGCTCTGGGTTTCTGCATAACACCTGGAGACATTTTTGAGTTTAATAGCTGCTACATAAATAAAACTGAATTGAATTAAAGATTAGTGTTTTTGTAGAACACTAAAAACAACCCAAACGGTTGAATGAGTAAAAGCTGAAATTTCCAAGGGTGGGAGTGGAAATCTTTAATACCGATGGCATCATATAAAGACAACTTAACTAAAAAAAACAAAGTCTGTCGACAGACATTTCTCTTCAAAATCCACCTTTTTAAAATAATTCCGTGGGAAATGTTGACATCTCCGCCCCTGAGTTGAGTCAGTATTTGTCTGAGTCAGTAGAAAGAGACTCAGTTCACAGATCTTTGTGTGAGAGCAAATTATAAATAAGGATGACAAATTGTGTGGTTTTGTTTACGGAGTCCAAAAAGCCATCCAGCCTCCCCTCCTATCACTTAGCTCCTTCACAGCACACTGGCGGTGAGGGGCTCTGATCCCTGCAGGTCTCATTAGGCTTGACGCGGTGTTACATGAAGGTTTTGTGCAAAGGTTTTCACCCTTAACAAACGTGTGAAGATGTGAAGCAGAGCGACAAACACTTGTACATCGCAGTACACGCAGATGCAGATCATCATGCTGCGGGCGATAGTTAGACTGATGCATAATTGTTTTTGCTGGAGATGTGAAGGTGGGGGGGGGAGTGGGGGGCAGCGATATCTGCAGAGATATAACAGAGAGAAAAAAACACAATAACAGGGAAGACATACATCATGACACGACACTGTAACACTGACTGCAGCGCGAGCGTCGCTAATTGCTTATCAAACAGGCTTATCAAGTGTTTTAAAGGTCAAGCAGAGGTTGGATATAGGCCCATCGTTTACTCTCTGGACCGAAAGAAAGGGTTTGTTGTTTTTTTTAAGCAGCAGTCTGATTAATGTAACTTTAAAAGCCCAGACTACATAACCTGTTGCTGAAGAAAGAAAGACGCTTGCCTAAAATGGAACTGCCAATCAAGGGCAAAATATCCCCCAGTAATGGTGTTAGGACGGGCTCTGGGAGACAGGCGCTAGGTTTAGATTTAGTAATTGCAGAAGCCAGCTCAGACAGGTCTATTAGTGCAAAGTGGTCTAAAGGCGTCAGACATTTCTGGACGTGTTTGACAACTGCCCAACAGTCAGCCCGAGAGCCTGATCGATTTCCTCTCTGATAGGGTTATTAGTGAAAAGCCTGGCTACTGTGAAACTAAACCAGAGGTTGTTCTAATTTACCACTGAAGGAGGAGTAATAGACACTTCCAGATAAGCGTTGGTCAGACATCGCTCGGTGCAGGTAAATGAGTTCCGCTTGCATCGTGGCTCCACCAAAACTCTGACGGGTCACATAAGCCACAATGTAGAAAGACGAAACAATTAGGTCTGAAGAAGCACGAGAAACTGTAAACTTAAAAATAATTAGCGTCCAGAAAAGATACAATCTGGAGAACTTTTCTCAGAAATCGGAGCCCGTGAGGCATTTAAAACAAAGAAGAAAATAGGATAGGAAGGTCAAACAACATTCATAACCTAGTGTTTTTACCTATTTCACACTGAATTGTGTCTGAAAATGAAGCTAAGCTAAATATTATGTCTACTATTTTGTTTTTTCACCAGTGAATGATCCAGTAGAAGTATCCACAAGACAACGCTCAAGTCCATTCAAACTGAGCAATTTTACTACCTTTTAGTACCTTGAAACCCTGTAATCATTTCAAATTTAAATATTGGAATTTGGATATGCAGTAATATTTTAGATTTTGTTGAACTTAAACAACTCAAAGGGTGGTAAAGGTTGCTGTAAGATTGTGTGCGTGAATAAACAGCCTGGAATACAGGATTACAACAGCGGATTAGAGCAAATCCAAATCCCTCATCGCGAAAACCAAAAAGAAAAAAGAAAAAAATTAAGCACATTGATTTTCATCGAGATGTCAGTCGATACGTTGTTTCACTTGTGGTATCAGAGGGTGGAGTGTCGCATTTTCTGCCGATGAGATTGAGCGGCGGTGAGAAGCTTAGTGGCAAATACAATCGAGGAGTGTAAACATACATAGGGCCACGAGAGGCCGATCAATGCCTGCAGTCTGGGATTGATTAATTACCTCAAGAAAGAGACTGAGGTGTGAGGACACCAGAGAAACCTGATCAGAAAAAGATGTATCACCCAATCTCTCTATCCTCACTCTCTTTCTTGCTGTTTACTCTTCTCTGCCCCTCTCTGTTTACACACTCAAGTGCATTATCTGAAAATATAAACGACCTCTCAACCTTTGGTAGAGGTCAAAAAGACAAATTTCAGCCGTGTTAAACTGAGTCTTTGGACGCAGCGGCGCTCTTGGCTCAGGTCCTGTCCTGCTCACCGTGGAGCTGTTCATCTTTCAGACTGTTAATCTGCAGATTTGCTTAATGTTACAACCCTGCTCGGCATCATTCCGAGCAGGGATGCTGCAGCTTCCACTGAAATCAGCCTCCAAGCCTTTTCCCCTCCTGACACCAGCTCTGACTTTGTTTTAAAACCTCTCTGAAATACAGTTCGTCGTCAGGGGATCTCCGCAGTCCCAGCCAGAATACAAATGAGCAGATACAGATGAGGCTTTACATGGCTGCTGCTGCTGCTGCTGCTGCAAATTTAAGGTAGACTGCAAATTGTGACTGCTTTTTGCCTTTTTTATTAATAATATTTGACAAACAATCTAATCTGTGTTGCTGAGAGCCTACTACACCAGGTAATCGAATATTAATGTTGCCCTCATGTGTTTTTCGGAATCTTTTTAATTCAATCAGTCAATTAATTATGACCTGCTTGAAAACATTTGAGTTCATTGCATAAAATCACATATAATCTGAAGTCGGCAAACACGTCTCAGTGGCTCTGGTCGGCCATACTGTCTGAATCTGCTCACAGGAGAGTGCACACAGCGGAGCATCAGCCCACTCAGGACAGAACGGCCAAATGACATCCCTGCTGTCTGATGCATGACTGTCTGACGGTCTTCCAACATCTTCAACCCCAACTAATGATAACCTTTGACTTCCAAAAGATGTCAGGAGATGAGAGGGGGAAAAAAAACCCCAATTAATTTAGGGTGAAGGGGACTGGAACGTGCGGGCTCGTCATGCTGCCGGGGTGAATGGCGAGGAGCTCCAGGAGAGACAAGGCTGGGTGTAATTAGGATTCAGGAGGCTCATTGTTAAAGATAATGAAAGCTGACAGCCACTGTGCACTGAGAGAGGAAGAGAGCAGAAAACACCTTCAGACTACATGCTTTGATTTCACACTGCAGTCTTTGAATCTCTGTAACACACACACACACACACACACACACACACACACGCACGTGTGCGTGCAGATGCAGTGGCATCAATCATCCCAGATTGGTCAGAAGCTGCACACTAGGCAATAAAACTGATGGCAGATTAATACAGACACTAAAGGCAGACACTGTATCTGCATATGCAGCCTTTCCAGCCTGGAATCAAGTCCGACGTCGTCCTTACAAGCGACAGTCTGAGCAGTTTGCAGGCGGCTGGTTAGCTCCCAAATTTCCAGAAATGGCTGCTTGGAATGGCCTGAGCGGCAGATGGATGATGCTTCTCTTTGGGAGAACAGGTAAGTTAGGTCTGTAAATCTGTTGTATAGACGAGAGACAAGTTCTTTCTCTTGCTTGGTGTCACAGCAGCGGACTGTGTGACAAAAGAATTATAAAGTCAGATAAGTGTGGTGGCAGCCACTTTACGCACGTCCATCACAAATACAGCTAGGTGGAGATTCGGCGCCAGAGATTTGGGGTGAGAACTTTAATTGGAAGAAGTGAATCCCCGTTCTTAACCCCCCCCGATTTTCAAGCCTGTCAGAGGAAGTGAATTGGCTGCTGGGTGGATATCTCCCCCTATAACTGCTGCTGCAAATATGTCTCGCTGGAAGCTTTTACTTTGTAGATAAACTTTGAAATAAACCCTGCAATTTGAACTATAGTTTATATGCTAAATTATAGCTAAAAAAACAATGGTGAAAAGAAATACTGCAGGTCATATTAAACCTAATTTCATTTACTTTATAAAATCGGTAGAGACAGCATTTTGCACAGAGCAGATGGTGCCCACTACTTTGGCTTGAAAAAGAGAAACAAGCTCTCTTTAAATGTGTTTTTTCAGGCTGTTTGCAGGTAAAGGAGCAGTGATGGCGAATTCATCCTTGTACCGGAGCCCATCCCAGCTCGCAGGGCCAACAAAGAAAGACAAACAACCACTCTCGCTCATCTTGAGTTCAATCCCAGACCCCTGCGTCCCCTCCGGTAACGTGTCCTTGAGCAAGACACTGCGCCTAAGGGTGAAGTCTGAAAACAGTTTATTTACTATTTTATTGGATGAGTCCTTTTTAAAATCATAAATTACATTTACAACATTTCAACATTTAGTTAAATGTTGTTTGATAAATTAAAACAGATAGGGGAATTTTCTTCAACACCAGTCATTTTTTTTAAATAAATAAGGACATTTAATTTCTTCAGCATCTATACCGTCAAAAAGCGGCTTAAATGTTCCTTATTTTCAAATATGTCTGTCTGATTTGACTTTTTTCCTCTGTTCATTCTCATTTTATAAGATCTGTTCATTATGTAAATTATTAGCATTTTCTGCACATTTTGAACTGTAGTTGCTTACTGAATGTCTTTTGGGTGTGGGTAATAGATGAGCTATTATTGGCTTTAGAAAGAAAGAAAGAAACCACACTTTAATAATCCACTCAAGTGGAAATTAAGCCTCTGCACTTTAACCCATTACATGCATGTACACACACACACACTAGCAGTGGGCAGCCACTTAAGGCACCCAGGGAGCAACATCAACAACTACTACGGGGTTAAGGGCCTTGCTCAAGGGCCCAAAGTGGTGGTCACAATCTCGGTCGAGGTTTTTCTTCCTCATATCTCCCATGCCTTCACATCTGGACTGGTCTGGACTGGAACCAGTGTCTTCAGACACCTCCAGGTTATGGGACTCGCCTCTTTATCCACTTGACCACCACCCCCCTTAACCATACCCCCAGTGTGGATGTCAAACATGATTTCTCCCAGAGATTTAAAACAAACATTCACACAATATCTTTAAGGTCTAGATATCAATAAATGTGTGTTA
This sequence comes from Pao palembangensis, assembly GCA_015343265.1. NCBI lineage: Eukaryota > Metazoa > Chordata > Actinopteri > Tetraodontiformes > Tetraodontidae > Pao > Pao palembangensis. The sequence goes on from CM027093.1 coordinate 8,454,802, forward strand.
TCAGTAGAAGAACTTCAGGAACAGCTGGAGCTTCTTCCAGAATGACAGAATGAGACCATCGTTTTGACGGTTGATATTTATTTCAATTATACAAAATCATCTCAGTGGGGCTTCTCTGTGGAATATTGCTTTTAAGAGTTAAATATTTCATCTAGTTATACAGACACTCAACTTCTTTTTCTATTAAAATAAATTTCACTTCTCATTGTCACAAACTGCCTTTCTTTTCTACATCCTTCAGTGGCTACACACACGCGTGTGTGCACACTCACACACACTGTAAATCCACGTTTTTCATTTCAACTGAGACACATCTGCAAAAATAACATCTTCATCTCCAGTTTTAATCCCGTACGGTGGGGCGGGGGGGCTGTAAGGACCGAAGTGTTGGCATCTTGGAGACCTCAGAGGGGCAGAGGCACGTTCAGTATCAGATTCATTCTAACTGGCTAATTCATTAGTCTGTCGGTTGACGAGCTCCTCTTGTGAACAGAGGCAGGGACGCGTCATTTTAGGAGTATTTCTGTGTGAATTTCCGATGGAATTCTTTCACTTTGTCCAGCAGGATCTTCAGCTTGTCTGTCGGTGGCAAGATGGTCATTCTGAGAGGCAGAGAGAGACAAAAGAACTGCAGCGAACAGTATCACAGCAACCTCGCCAACACACAGAAGGTCAATGTTTAGGGAACTAAAAACAAGAGACAGGATAGAAGACCAAATATAGGGGTGATATATGGAGAGCTTGTTGTGAACAGAAAAGTTTAGATTGATTCGTCGTTCATTTACTGATTTGGTTATAGTTTTCCTTTGCGAATGGCTGAGGAGCTGGAGCAGACACCCTTTCTTTAGCAATTATTACACAGCTGTGTCACAAAGTAACTCCTCTCTCACTGCGCATGTTGACCATTCACCCATCCTGTTAACATGCTGCATCTAGCAAAAAGCTAATAATTGTGAGAGGAGGGCTTGGTTCCCTGACAAAGGCGTCTGGGGCTCACGTTCAGAGAGCTCTCACGTCGACCAGTTTTGTTTATGACGCGTGAGGATGGGTCACGTTTCCAAAAACACGTTCCTGCATATAGGGGAACTTTATCAGGTGCTGGAATTGAACCCATGCATGCTCCAGTCTGACAGTCAGTGCTGACAGCAAACCTCCGCTGTGCTCAATCGTGGCAATATTAAGAAAGGTTCTCCAGTGCTGCCCCAAAGGAATAAGGAACACACAGGGTTATGAGCTGAAATTTAATGTATTGCTTCTTCTGTAAAATAGCTTTTTTTTCTTTTTTTTTTCTGCAGCACTTTAGAGACGCAAGGTTTGAGAGATATTCAGCGCGACAGAAATAACCCATAAATGAATCAATAACGAGATCAGTGGGTAGCTGCGGGCCTTAATTGGAAAGACTTAATGTTGCGTACCTGAAGTGGTAGGTCCCATCCTTCTGACCAAAGCCACTTCCGGGTACGAGGCAGATTCCTGTTTCCTCCAGCAACTTCATGCAGTAAAACATATCTGGCTGTTGACCGTTATCCTGCCAGAGAAGAGAAGTAGCTCAGTTATTCAGGTGAAAAGAGAGTGTTTGTGAATTACCGGTGCAGCCTTCATCCCATATATAACATACGCTGCTCTGCTGAGATTTTTTTTTTTTTTTTTAAATTTAAGACAAAATAAAGGAGAAACATCTCAAAAGCTCTTCAAGCTAATACATTTTACTGCAACAGTTGTGTGGCCAGCTTTCCCAGAAATATTCTTTTGGTTACATGGATGTCCTTCAGAGGTTCTCATGGCTGCAAGTGAGGATAATAGAACAGAACAGAACAGAATTTGAAGTACTTTATTTATCCCAGACATGAGAAATTGCTTTGTTACGACAAAAGACAGAGCAGCATGAAGAGCTGAGCGTCTCAGTCAGGCAGAAATGTTTATTAAGTTCATTAATGAACGTACTTCATTAAGTAGTTTAGAAATCTGAGGACTGTCCTGATAAAACGGTTCCAAGACACTGAAAAACTAGCACTGGGAGCCTGAAATGAGCAGAGTGCTGAAATGGAGAACAAAAGTCGACGCTGACGGCTGCTAAAGAAGGGCCATTGTTTGTGGACAGCGTGACAGCGAGCAGAGTCGCCGGGATTGATGAGATGTGGGTAGATTAGCTTTACTGTGACCTTATCTGCTGCAAGGCTAATCAGATTCTCAGCTCGGCTCATCCGCCCTCTCCAAAGTTCCGCCAGTGGCGCTCAACCGTGGGACAGATCTAAAACCACGAGCTATTGGAAATCATTTGTTCCCTTCAGCGAACAGAGACGAGGAGACACTTAGCTGAAGCTAGTTTACCTAGTTGCTCCAGAAAGGGGAAGACCATTAGGCAGATCTGGAACAACTGCATTTGCTCCAGGACGTAATTGTTGTTTTTGTGAGTGTTCCTCTTGTATAACTGTAACTCTTCCTTGCCTTTGTCTCCTAAGATTGCTGTAGCTTCTTAAAAACGAAAGGCTGAAGCTTCCGTGAGTGTGAGAGTACTGACCGTGGCCTCTTGGATGGCCTTTTCTGGAATGCTTATGCAGGGGAAGGAGTACATGGCCCCCTGCACAGGATTGCAGGTGATGCCTTCCACAGTACTGAGAACCTGTTCTGTGAGTTTGGCCTTTCCCGCTAAGTCACTCAAGGTAGCCGTGCGCTCCTGTGTGCAGCAGAAGGAAGGGGGACAAATATTATTATTATTATTATTATTATTATTAATAACTGCCATGAGAGAGGGCAATTAAAAGTGTATATAAAAGCCTTCAATTTGCATAAAGTATTTTATTTCTAATAGAAAAGTATATAAGAAACTGTGTACCTTAATAAATTTTTCAAATGAAGGTTCCCCAGGCTGAGGAGGGTTGACCACTAGGTCCATGAGAGCCTGTCCAGGAACAGGGGGACACAGACGGACAGACACCAGCTTGGTCAGCTGCGCCTTCACCTCATCATCCATGTTGATGACCTCCATGTAGCCTCCCCGGAAGCCACACCTGAGACAGAGAGACAGCCTCAGTACGAGCGCCACATGCTGTGTTGGCCAGTGAACGCTACTCACTCCCCCATGTAGCATTTGGAGGTGGAATGGAACGAGGCCAACTCCACCGTGTTCGAGTACTCGGGCCCCATCTCAAACAGAATTTTTTTAAAGGAGTGGAACTGGCAACCATCTGCGTACACGTTATCCTGGTACACCTGACGGACAAGTCAAGGTAAGTATCACAAGTGTCCGTCGAACGCAGGCAGATGTGATAGGTGATGCAGGAACAAAACCTCGTCAGCCATGAGGAAAAGGCGCTCCTTGGCTGCAAATCGGATGACATCCTCAATGCACTGCCTGCTCTGGACCTGACCTGTCAACAACAAGGAGTGAGGCTTGAAAAGATTATTCAACGACCATCTATGTTTATTTGCTGCCATCTAGTGGCCACTATTCAGGACAGCGAGGGTACAGACCTCATTGCAGAGGAAAGGTCGTGTGTGTGCTCTGTGTGTTTGACTAGCAAACCAGATGTTACCGGTGGGGTTTCCAGGGTTTATGATGCACAGGGCTCTGGGGTTGCAGTGTGTCCGGGCCTCATCCAGGGCACGCTGCAGCTCACTGATGTCCAGACTCCAGCACTTCTCTTCATTCAGGTAATAGTTGACCTGCACCGCTCCCAGTTCTGCCAGAGCAGCAGAGTACAGTGGATACTGGGGAATGGAGATCATGATGCCTGTACGGGTCGCGCCATCGCCGCACACGAGCAGTTTTAGCATGGTCTAGAAGAGAAGCATACCCAAAATCCCAATCTGTACATTTCATTTCAGATCCACTGAAATGCTGTGCAAAGAGTTGAAATGTGTGTGTGTGGAGAGTCACACACAAGATGCGAGGCAACGTCTTGATTATTTGAGGATAAGGGGTGACTAAAGGATGGAGTGGACTCTTCATTAAATCTGGCATAAAATTCAATCTTGAGGTAGACGCTCAGTTTAGGAGATGAATGACGTGATTAATACCACGATGCCGTCGCTGGCTCCCGTGGTGAGGTAAATGTTGTCAGGGGCACAGGGCACGCCGCCATCCCTCCGCTCAATGTAGCGCGCTACATCCTGACGCACAGACTCGATGCCCTGACTGGCGCTGTAGGAGCCTGCAGGGACAATCAAGAGGAGACAGTCCAATTACGAAGGCCTATTTAAAAAAAAAAAAGATCAATGTTAGGAGCTAGCTTTGAAGAAAAAGTCTAAAATATAACAGGTAATTCAAGAGTCTCATCTCCGGGTCATTAGAAATACTGCGAGTTTTCAATCATTCGCACCCAAACTGTTCCCTCCACAGGACTGAAGAATGCGGCGTGCTCTACTTTTAGCGTCTTCCGGGAATGTGCTATCATTTAGCAGTTCAGGGTACGAACAGAGTGCCAGGACCTAGCAACAGAGAAAAACACAAGTGTGCTTAAAAGGACATTGTGAAAGCTCCTGCACAGAGTATTACACAATAAAGGGAAAAAATTAGTGACATTGACTTTGCTAAAAAGGAGGAACTGGCCTCTGACATGGAGAGGGGGCTAAATTTAGATGAAGGCTTTGGGGAGGGGAGGTGTAAGAGCAGACCTGTCTGAAGAAAGTGATTGGCTGCTGTCCCATAGCATGTGCATCTCCGATGTTAGCCTTGATGACTTCAGCAAACGGCTTTTTCACTCCCTACAGAGCAACAGTACAAAACACAAACATATCTATGAGCAAACTGTGCTTTATGGACACGATGTCTTCACATTTACTGTTAGAAAGTGAACAAAAAAATCAAGTCTAAAATGAAATGTTGGTCTTAAGAAATTACTAAATTAAAGTCCACTGTACGCTTCGGCGACATCTAGTGGGGAAACCTTTGTCGACATGTATTTTCAATCCAGGGGTTTGTTAGTAGATGCGTTTTAATAGAATTAATTAAAACTATGAAATATAAACTTTAGACCACAAAAGTGATCAGTCACAGAAGGCACAATATCAGGACATAAGCCAATGTTTAAGACTTTACTCTGCCAATAAAGAAAAAACAGTAATTAGCTTTGTATGGTTATTATACACAATAAAACAGCAAGAGTAAATATAATATTTAATTTTTTTATAGTTAATAAAGTTATTCAGATATGTGCTGCCTTTTCTGATCTTCTTTCTATTTAAGGTAGGAAGGAGTAAGGACAAAGAAGAGGAGACAGGGAAAGGAATTAAGGATGCAGAAATGCAGAAATTATGGAATCGGTATGACACAGATTCCAATGCAGGAGCCAAAAACAGTAAAATGGAGAACAGCTAACAAAGAGGGTGTCAATGTCTAATAAAGAAAGAAGTGCATTCATTCATTTCATTTAAGGTCATAAACATTTGCTTACTCAGCACTTTATTGCAACGGTAATTTATCGAGCTATAGCAGGAACACTCGGCCTGAGTGTTCCTGTTATAGTCCAGAAGATAGTGTGTGCTTGGGAACAAAGGTCAAACCTGGGCAAAGTCCATGTCACACTGCCACAGCTAACCTTTGGATGCTTGGAGGTTTCATTTAATACAGCGCAATTACTGCACGTGTAACAGCAAGGCATAATTGAATGAAGAAGAAGAAAAAGAAGAAGAAGAAGTTTAAAAAAAAGGAAAACGGAGGCAACTGATAAAAGTTTTGTTAGTTTCATAAGCAGCTGAGACCACCGACAGGGAGTAATGCCAGATGTTGGGATCAGCAAGACACTGACGCCGCCATCGGAATACCAGGCTGACAGCCTGCAGAAATCAAAACAACATGTTTGTTTGATTTGTCCAAACCGCTTCGGCTCTAATTGGTTACATTCAGAGGCGGTGCTGGGGCTGGACCAATACCATGGAGCCAGCTGGGGGAATATTAGCCCAGAGGTCAAAACCTCCACGCACACTACCCTCTGGTCCTGAGAACCAACCTAAAGACTTTTCTGTACACCACTGATAAAAAGGAAAAAAAAACAGCCAGGCAAACAATGCACAAGGTGTAACAGAGGGTGAAGGTGGAGAAGTGAGGACTGTCACTCCTGTAGGAAAAAAATAAATAAATAAATAATGATAATAATAATGATAATAATAATAATCCAATGAAATGACATCAGCGGCTCACAGCCCATTGAGTGAAACTGAATACTTGGCATATATTCAACACCGAAGACCAGTTTTAGACACCTGCATCATCGGACAAACAGTGTGAAAAAAAATCTGTGTGCAGCCTGTCCTTGTGGTACCTCTGAAACGATCCTCATCTACTACAGCTAACTACTCATTAGTGCAGACAAAGACCTCTATATAACAGCCCGCTGTGCCAAGTTGTTGCTCACTGGCTCACTTGTCCTGTCTGCCTCTGCGTTTTAGGACGTGCTGAAAGACAACGACTAAAGCTTGGTTAAAAGGAAAAATTCATCTAAAACAAGACTGGTTCCGTGTTGTAAATGGAAAGCAAAGATCCAGTTAAAGAAAAAAAAATATGCAGGAAACTAGACCACAGTACAATGTACGGTAAGAGTGTGATTCTGACCGGTTTCCCAAAGAAATCTGAAGCCTATCACAACTGTAGTCTGAAAAGGAGGTGTTTATAAAAGCAAACTGGAATGTGTTTATGGTGGAAAAGCACCAATTCACTGTCTAATGATGCTCAGTGGAGTGTAAAACGGCAGGACTGAATACAGTCTCTGTGCTGCACCAGCGCTCTGAGCTCTCCTGTGCACGCAGGGGACGACCGCCAACCTCACAAACATCCTATGACGACTAACGACAGCAAGGTTTCTTGCTGCCAGATTAAAAAATGGCCACTCCTACCAGTAAAGGTCTGAATACATCCCAAAACTTTAAAAATATATGACAAGTTAGCAGATGCACAAATCTTTCACCTTATGTTTGTATTTTGACTGTCAGTGTATATAGTACGTTAACAATAAGTATTTTTAAAGTTAAAAAACTTAGACTTAGTTAAAATTAAAAGACTAGTTTGAGCAAGAAATGTTTGATTAAGGAATGATCAATTAGGAATGATTAAAAAATATATCCTAAATTTGCTATTATTTGTTCATTTGCATGATTTAAGATTATAACCAATATAAGATATTCACAAGTAAAATTATTCAGTTTTTAATATTACAATCATCTATCGCGTCATGTACTTTTTCAGGAATATAGTGTAATATTTAACACGTCGGTAACGTTTGCAGATCAATGGAGGACTCTAAACATTTCACAGTACATCTGCTGGAAAATTCCTTTTTGAGTTTGATACGTTGACAGTTTCAACAAGGGAAACGTTTTACTTTACCAACCAGTCAGGGGGGACTTGAATAGAGGTTAATGGGTGAGGTTCAATGGCGGATAAACTCTAGTTAAAGCAAACAAAGGTAAAAATCGATAATGCCACCGGGCCATCTGGTCAGAAAGGCCACTGTTGTCATTACTGCTCCTGCCGGATGAAATTAGTCAGCTTTTCAACTGTGCAGGAACCCGTTTGAAATCTCATCCATTTCCATGAATAAGGACCCTTCTTTCACACCAGACTGCACATGGCGCACTGACATCTGACTGCCACATCTCTGAAAACCGTATGAGGAAGAGAGAGACAAAGCTGTGACTGTTTAAGATTGTAGCTGGGAGGCACATGTCAACTGTCACAAAACTAACAATCTCTCTCACTGCACTTTTACAAATTGGTCAGAAATGCATCATCTAAAAACAATTTAGAAATGAATGTTGTGCAACAATGGAAAAATGTAAATTGCATCAAAATATCCCTGTGACTTGGTGAGTTTGTGGACTTTGATAAAAGGGTGTGTGTGGCAAGAGATCCTCTGGGTTAATGCTTAGATAGACAGAGAAAGCATTAGTGGAAAAGGGAGAAATGCTGAGTGCAGTTAATGAAAGACACTTTTTTCATACTCAGCCAAACCACAGACAGACAGACAGACAGAACTCTTCATTTAACTCATAAATGAGTAACACTAAAAAAACTGGAGTTTTTGTTAATCTGTAATCTGATTTCACAAACAGATTTTCACAAACAGGTTGAAAAGCGTTTAAACAGATGGTGAGTACCTGAGAGAGCTCCCTCTCCAGCTCCACAGCCCGCTGCACGATAGGCCCCCGCACGGCGTACTCCACCTTCTTCACCGTGGGGTTCATGGTGTCTATGGTCAGCACCTTGGCTTTGGACGAGACTCCATTCTCGGTCATTTTCTCTCTGGGAAGCCCACGCCGTGTGTCACTCACGCTGGATAAGGTTCTGGAGGACAGCGGAGAGGAGTTTAACGAGCGGCCCCGTGGACCATCACCGGCCCGCTGCGCGCCACCGCTGCCGGCGAACAGATCGGTTCGCCCGCGGCTGAACAGGCTGGCGTTTCTGGGTGAGAGCAGCTGCATCCGTGAAGCTGCCATGGTGCAGCCTTTTTTTCCCCCACTAGGTTGGGACACTTTCTGGAGCGTCTGCGGTTCACGGTCACACGGGTTGCTCCTCACGAAAGGAGTGAAACTGAAGTTGTGCACGTAAACGCACCACGCTCCTAAAAATACACCGCCTATGAGCGGGCGGAGGTTTGGACCCGCCGGGACGGGGACACAAAAACTCCACAAAAGTCCAGTTTCTACAGGACAAGAGCCATTTTTTTCATTTTCAGCCGGACATTTGGGGTGCTCTTTCCCACGTAGTCGTGGCAACTATCCCACCCCTTTGTGTGACTTCACATCGACCGCTATCTCACCCATCCCCGCTGCTCCGTTATCCAGATACGCACCGTCAGGGTGTCAATCAGGCTCGGTTCTTGGGTTGCTGAGCAAAAGCAGCTCGGTGCGGCTGACGTGGCTCACTTGGATCCGTCCAGGGGACCAAGAGCGGGTCCAACTTTGTCCTGGCTTCACCTCAGCACCTTTTGTTCCAGCTGCTCCATGTGGTTGGGGAGGAGACTTTTTCATTCTATGGTGATCTAAATGCTCGTTTTGAAGGCTCCTCCTATCTCGACTTGGGTTTCACCTATGCAAAATTAAAAAACTGTGGCTTTCATGCCAAAATGGTCAGAGATTTGGACAGATGTGAGACTTTTTCCACATTTAAGCCGTTTTGCCTCTCACTGCGCTTACATACAGGCTATTTTGCCCCCTTGGGCCTTTGTAACCTCTCCATTTATCAGCTCGTTTTAAAAAAAAAAAAATCACTCCAGTGCAGCTGCAACGAACGCATCTGTAATAACTCTGCTGTCCCCTCTGAAACACACAAGCCCGTGAGTGAAATGTGTCACTTCTGGAGCTTCCTGGAGAAATGAAACCGGTGTTTGCAACAAATGCAGTCTCATTTACTGCTTACCTTAGCTAAACTGTCACAGTTATTAACGTCAGAGGTTAACAATAACCTTCTCAAAATCTTAAAAAATGAACCATATTTGACTACAACTGGTGAGGAAAATGGCATATATAATGCTTAACCATTACCAATATTTCTACATGACATTCAGACTTCTGAAACGGAATTTTAATGTGAGAGCTGAATCAGTAATTACGGAAGGAAACACTTTTCTTGCTCGTGAAGATGGATATAATCATGCAACAGTAATTATCCATTACATAATAAACAATTTCCAGGGTAATTGGGAGGCATCTGATATAAACTAGACCAATTACCAGATCTGCTCATCTGAATTTTCAAAACAGACAAAAGATTATTTTTTGGTCAGTGAACATAAACAAGCAGCTGATCCTCATTAGAGGTGAAAAACGTATGTATCTGGCATCACTATTTAAGAAATAATAAAGCTTGGTTAAAAGCCAGTGGCTGTAACGATATCAGAGAGAGTCTGTGAGGCCACCGTATGCAACGCAAAAGTGGGTACCGACAGCGGAGTGAGCAGGAACAGCTGGTGCTGTGGTGTCTGGAGTCCAAAGCTTTTGCACTCTTCTGTAACAAGGTAACACTGCAGTGGATTGTGGGAGAAACCAAGGACAAAGTCTTCACTGTTGTCCCTCTGATCCTTGTCCTCCGAGGATACACCAGGCGTGTCCTCCTGGGTGAAGTACCGTGTCATGCTGAAGCTGTAGAAGATCTTCAGTAGCTCCCAGCAGCGCGCCTTAGATGGCGGTGGGGGGTCACTCGTCTGAAGATTAGACTGCACACAGGTGACGGACCGACGTTTTTCACGACTGATGAGAAGTAGTGCCAGGACATCAGGGCGCAGAGAAACAGATGCTGGCAAGCAACGCTGTCCTACAGCCAGGCAGTCCCTCAGAGTCTCCATTAGGGGTGTCCAAAAAGGAACCACCAGCCCGGTCTTGGCTCTGTGCAGAGAAGGAGTTGGGCCGCACAAAATGCACACATCTGCCCCTGGGAGCAGCTGGAAGCGGAGCAGTCGGTGGGCCACATTGGGGCTGCCTCTAGGGAGGAAAACTGGGTAATCACAAGAAGTCGTTGCAGACCCTGTTAGAGAGCGTATCAGAGCAGAGAGCAGCACAACTTCCTGTGGTGCTAAGCGCCACCACTTCTCCGTTGCAGCCGCTATGCGTCCGTGCACAATGAGGCAGCCAAATTCACTGTCTGCAGACTGGGCAAATCCATCTATGGCCTCTTGAAGCTGAGTGGGGTTGGGCGGCAGCAGGGAATCAGCACAGTGTGTCAAGTTACCCAAAATTCCCTCCTGCCTGTCTTCTAGCAGCTGATCAATTAGGCAGAAGCAGGACCGCAGGTCCTTTTTTAGTCTCTCTACATTGCGGACACTGGCCAACTCATCCTGTCCCAACACCAGCACCATGCAGTTCCACACATTCTCCAGGAGGCGTTGTAAACAGACTTCCTCTTCTCTGCTGCTGCCTGCACCACCAGGGTCACCTCGGCTCACTGCGATGAGCATCACACTGTCCTGGAAGACTCTCCATACCACCTTACCACCACCTTCTGTCGAAGAGGAGGACACCACTACGCCCTGACTACCCCCGAACATGTGCACACCATTCAGTGAGCCAATGACAGAGAAAGGCAACTGTCTGTTGGCTCCTCTGGTGAAGAGAGGAACTCCGCTACTGGCTGTGAGGCAAATAAGTTGTGTTGTTCCATCCTGGACCATCATCGTGCGGATGAACTAGTTACGATTCGCTTCTATGAGCGTCCAGGGCTAAAACACTTAAGTCGTCACAAAATCAACACAGGATTCAGGGCTTTATAAGAGGAAATGCTTCGCACAGCCGCTAGCAGCGCATTAGCCTTTAAAAGATTTTACCTTATTCAACTGAAGCTAATAGGTTAACGAGAACACAAATACCATGCAGCATTATTTACTTATCCAGCATATCTGCGCTTAACATGCATGCATGCATGGCTACGCACATTCCCTCAACACAAACGGCATTTGGCATGCTAGGTTAATGAAATAGGTTACCATCGTTTCCACAGTAACGCTTTCCCATAATGCATTTGTGGAGCTGCGCTTTGATCCAGCTGGTCGGGATTCAGTTCTCTTTAACGAGCCTCATTTTAACAGACGGCGAAGTTAAACGGCAACACTGACCTGGGTTCAGTTCAGAGTTTATGGACCCGTTCGCGTAAACATGGCGAGACTGCCCGTTTGTTCACTTCTCCCGAAGATGAATGCGGCACTTTTTGGAAGACGGGTCATTTTAAATGTTGAAAAAGAATCAAAACGGCAACCTGTCAAGCGAAAATATGGGAAAGAAATCATACTTTTTCCTCTCTAGCCAAGGACCAGCTGCTTCCAATGTAACATGATTTTAATAACAGGAATCATAAAGTGATGCTCAAGAACACATGGTGTGATAGCATTACCTTAATAACCTGTAAGAAAATGGATCAAGGTGGCAGCAGCAAAATATTTAGAACCAAAATGGTTCATTAGTTATATGAAACTTGAAATACTACTGGTAAAACACCTCCAATATTGTCAAGTGCTTCTAAAATTTTCCATCAGATAAAACTGTTTTTTTGATTGTTTTAATGTTTGAGATTGTGGAACAGGAAAGTAAACTTGCCAGCCCTCTGTAGATAGACCCCTTCTGTTGCACTTGTTGCTTCTTTAAATTAAAGTTAACGGGGTAAAAATGAAGCTACTTGAGCTACATGCAATCAACATCATATATATCTTAACCCTTACTGGTTTCTATAAATCAATGTTAGGCAGTACAAATATCAATTATGTTCCTTTAATTCATTAACTTTTTTTCCTGTACATTACTTCCAAATTTTAGATTGATCAGTTTAAGGGACCAGCATCAAGAAATGAATTACCTCAATATCTTATGGAGCAGAAAAATAGAAACAGTCAATTACATACTAGATCGTTAACTTTTTTTTTTATTAATTAAATACAAAAAAGTCCAGAACAATGATGACTAAATATAACATTAGAAAAGGCACACTTTTTTTAGTTGAAAAACATACTGTGCCATAAAAAATAAACTGGTCTCCTTTCCTCTACTGCGGCTGAAAATAGATGGTTCATGATATGACTCCATTATGTTCTACACTCAAGAAATTCCGTGGCAGTACAGTGGCTTGGCATGAGAAGCAGTGTTGAGGTCAACTTTTCCCTGTAGCATCAACATGAAGGCCTGCAGAGACAATAAACACACGTTTACTATTCATTCTGTAGTGTTCATGTTCATGAGTCTGTGATAGTTAACAAAAGTCAAAATACTAGGGATCACAGAAAATCTGTAAAGTCTCTTTTAAATAAAGCTTATTAAGGGAATTTTATTTAATGATAAGTCAACCAGGATCAGAAGGGCTGTATCTAACATATTAGGTTTCAGCTACATGAACAGACTTTTACACAAAACTACTAATTGTTTTGTTCAATGAGTTTGTGTGGGTCTGAAAGTGTCACCAGTTAGTAAAACTGACCAGGAAACTCAGTGGCCTCATAAGAAAGAGCAGACTTTTTGCGGCCTGAAAGGGTTGGTGCTGGAGGAAACTCCGGTGAGTAGGGGGTCCTGCAAAGCGTTCTGCAAGCAAAACTGTTGGAGGTCTGCTGCTGCCTGGGAGACCTGTTGATCAAAAAGTTTTCACGCAAGGTTACCACAGCGACTTGTTCTCATGTGTTTTGCTAAGGGGCTTTCAACTTGTTTTCACTTCCGTTTTGAGGTTGTACTGAACTTCAAAGCTCACAATTGTACTGTATGTGCCTCCCTTAGGACAGTTGTTTAAAATATTAATAAAACTACAACTTTTCAATTGAGTCATCTTATCGAACTTAAAATTATTACGCCTCTGTCCACCCTGACAGGGTTTAAAGTGTATTTATACACTTCCCCTTCTCTACAAAACAACGCCCTGAAGCATGTCAGCGGCTAATCAGCAGTGCTAGTCTTCTGGCGCTAGCTAGCCTCGTTAGCAGTCCGCGATAACGGTTACAAATTCCTGAAAGGAACGTCAAAAAAAACACACAGATTACCTTCACTCGGTTTATGCTCGCCTCAAATCGCAGCTGTTGTACGACCTTTTTCATGACTGCGATATTTGAAGAGCCCGACATTCTGGATGTATTTTCTTGCTGAAAAATGCACTGCGAACAGAGGGCTGGTATCGGGCTTCTGGGCTGGATGCTCGCTGAGACAAAAGCAAAGATGATGACATCCGGATTCCGGTCGTTTACTTTCCACATCGGCCCGGTAGAGGGGGCAATACCAGAGGCAAAACTTTAATTAAAAATATCTTTATTGCGCAGAAGTTCAACAATCAACAGAATGTGCAAACATTTACATTAAATGTGAACTAAAACTTCAACTTGGATAGATCTCTCACGCTAATAGATTTAGAAACCAAAGTTAAACGATTCTTGGAATATAACTCTACATTTGTGAGTGCTCATTTGTTTATAAGGACATTATTAGAAACCATGAAGTACTTCCTCACTTGATCAGGTTTAGGTGAACGAAATGTGCATTTTTAAAAGTGTAACTGTCTAGTGCTCATCAGTAATGACTGATTTTAGCCATGAATGTCTGCCTCACCCACTGTGAAATCACACACACACACACACACACACACACACACACACACACACACAAACACTTTACGTGAGTCTGTTCTCATCTTCATCCAAGGAGAAGATACTCAAGTCTTCACATCGAAGTCTGTTTTTAGAGCTAAAATGTGCATCTCCTTCACTGAAGCAGGATTCTTGCCAGCGGCCTTGATTCGAGTGCCTGGAGGAACTGAAATTCAAAAAACACCTATAAATAAAATAATTTTAAAACCCAACCACTGAGTCTGACACTCTCTTGTAAAAAAACATATCTCAGGTACTGGTAAATTCAAGTTAAAGTGTAGTACTTTAACATAAAAAAACCAAAAAAAAACAGTATAACAATGTTTTCAATAAAATCCCAGTCGTACCTCCCATCTGGCATCAGCCGGAGCGTTCGGTAAAGTTCTGCTGTGGATGGCACAGTCGTACACTGAGTGGGTTTAGGAGTGGAGATTGCAGATGTGGTGAGCTGAGCATTTGTAGAAGACATTCTCATCTCTGGCTCACTTCCTGAAACACAAGTGAATATAAGCCAATAAAAGTACAGATATTCAGTTAAAAACAGGGCTTGAGATTTGCGCAAGTGGACACAGACTTACTAACTGATAAGGCACTTTGTCCGTCAGACGAAGAACATCTTCTGCGGTCTCTGAACGGAGTCATGCTCAGAAACTGATTCTTCAGCCAAGCAGCTCTGTCCTCCTGGAAGGCCTTTTTCTGTGGAACAGGAAAAACAAACATTCAAGGGACTTACATTCAATCAGGCGTGCACAGAACACAAAAGACTTGCATACCTCTCTTCCCAGGCGAATAGCAGCCTCTGTGAAGTTCTTTCTCTCCTTCTCAAAGTTTCTCTTCTGCTCTTCAAAAAGCCTCCACTCCTCTTTGAGGCGCTCCTTCTCCTCCAGAGTGTAGCAATCGTGAAGGAAAGCTGCCGTCTCATCGTCAAGGGACGAGTTCAGTTGTTGCTGAACAGAAATCAATTTAACCCATTTTAAACAGATGCGAGAGCTATAACAATGGCTCATTTATCCATTATTTTTTCACAAAAACAAACAAAAAAAAAAAACCTAAAATCTGCAGTGCACAAAAAGAAGTCAGCCCTGGTCCTTTTCTGACAATCAAACCGACCTGGAGGAGCTGCTGCTGTGCCTGGATGAACTCTTTGCACTGCTGCACTTCACGCCTCATCTCTTCCATCTCATCCTCGTGGGTCTCCCTTGGTATCACGTCTTTATTAGCCTGCAGCTGGTTCTGCACTTCGAAGGCTTGGCAAACAAATACAACAGTTAATCATCTCTTTCCCTGTGTCTGGAGGTACGGGGCCACTGCTGCGTGCACCTTGGCTGTCCAACTTCTCCACGTGGTTTCTCAGTTTCCTCCACTGCTGCCGGACGCTGTTTGTGAGCTGCTCCCGAGCGTGCTCACATGACTGGTCCAGAGCATCTCTGCTACAATCACCTGTTTTCTCCTCTCCGTCTGAACTGACCTACACAAAGCAGAACCAATATGAAGATACTTTCAAAAAGAATGTTTCATATAGACGGTGGTGATTGTACACTTTAAATCCATCCAATCCTTGAATATACACCTTTACATTCATTTGTAGTCCCCTTTTACAATGCCATGTGTTAGAAAAATGAATAAATACCTGCTCCTGACTGTCATCCGCTCTGGTTCCTCTGTTAGAGGCCTGGCGTGGACTCAAGATGTGAATCATGTCCTTCTTCATCTGCTGGAGGACTTTTTTCAGCTCAGAATTCTCCAGCATCAAGGACCTCTGACTCGCCTCATAGTCGCTGAGCAAGGACTTGTACATCTCACCTTCATGGCTGAAGAGAGCAATTTATACACACTCTGGTAAGAAAAGAGTTTCCAAAAACATCGACAAATGGAAAACTGGCTTTATGTTACCTGGCTGTCCCTTTTGCAGTTTTCCAGTGGCTCCGTTTCCCATCTGCACGCCCCAAACTGTTCAGTACATCAATAGCTAAATTAAGGAATAGAAAAAAAACATTTAAAATCTTTTATCCTTAATCTGACCTATGAGAACAGTGTATAGTCATCTGTATTTACCTAGTTTCTTCTCCTTTCTGTCAATCAGTAACTGGCTCAGCCGTTCCTTGAGCTTGGCAGCTTCTCTCTCTTTTCTTTTGGCATCATGACTGTACTGAGTGGCCCGACTAGCAATGATGTTCTGGAGCTTCTGGACCTGCCCAAGAAAATTGAATCGTTATTATGCATATGATGAAACCCTTTGAATATTTATTATTACAATATAAAAACATACCTCATCTTTTTCTGTTTTTAAGCAGCTTTGCAAAGTCTTGATTTTGAGTTGTAGCTGTCGCTCTGTCTCATGTAGGCCAAATTTCTCTCTTATGGACAGTTCCAGCTGATCCTGGATTGGGTTTAAAAAAAAGATGGAGCTCTTAATAAAATTACAAGGCTAAATAATGTATTTTCGGTGAAATATCTGCTTATTTTACTTACACCTCCTCATTTCTTAATGGGAAGGGATATAAACAACACTGACTTCTTCGCTGCTATATTTAGACAGTAGGGATATTTTAAAATTGCAAGTGTTGTTAGCATAATGTTATAGCATAATGATATTTAAATATCAACAGTAAGACTGTAAAATCTGATTTTTTTTTTCTCGGTTAGTCTTTCCATTATGTAGGAATGAAAAGAAAAAAACAAGGTCGATGTGTCGCCCTCTAGTGGTAAGAGGTGGCTCGTTGACCTTTAAAGTTATAACTTTATAGTGATAACTGTGTTTGTAGATGCGTAGTTCCAGATAAACTCTTACGTGCCTTGAGTCTGGAATTGCTCGACTGCATATGTTCCAAGGAGCTGGATTTCTTCAGGTGTTCTTTCTCAAGCTCCTCTAAAGTGCACATGCTGCGTCTGTGAATCTGGACCAGTTCATACATCACATTCAGAGTGGACACCGTGTTCAGACTGGGTGTCCCAGGTGAGGTGGCCCCGATTGAAGGAGAGGAGAAGCCCAGTGAGGATAGTTCCTGTGAAGGAAAGGATACAGACCATGACCTATAAAGAATTAAACTTGTTATGCACAAATGGCATAGAAGAATGATGTAATGATTTTAATCAGGCACATTTAGGTATTTGTTCACAATCAAATTAAATAAAAAATTATAAACAAAACATAATCAGTATACTTTCTTACCTGATTCATATACGAGATGCATTGTGGAATATTGTCCTCTGTGCAAAAGGCACTAATGACACTGTAGGAGTTCTTGGACAGGGGCAAAAACGGGTACAATGATGTGACATTGTTTGGTCTCGTTGGAGACATTGTAAAGTGTGAAATGCTGGAAATCTCACAGTTTCCTGAAACAGTTAAAAGAGGGTAAAATGTAGGGATAATACATCTTTTGTATGCTGCTTTTGAAAGGCTTGAAATAGACTGCTGCTCATAAATGAGAACAAGAAAATAGGTCACTTCTGCTAAAATAAGCATAGCGGTTGAGCCTTTCCAGTATTAAAATATTTAATCCAACATTAGTAAAGACATTTACCCAAAGATGCCACATTTGGCACACTTGTCCACCACTCTCCCATATCACCAACACATCAAGGCACGAGGGTGTGAGATCATGGGCTATCAACCCTGGTGGTGGCTTAACAGTCAGGCTCCAACTGGAATGCGTCCCTAAACGAAGCGTCAAACCATGAGAGTGGGACAGGCATCAGATAATCTGGTCTGGGACATCTCCCACATCGGCTTAAAAATCTAATGTTCCAGGAGGGGATGCAGACTGGGGTTTAAAAGGACCCCCTACTGGATAAAGGCAACTGCATTGTTGAGTAGTGGCACAATCTCACTATAGTACCAAAATATTTAGACACACAAAAAGCTTCACCTCATATAGGGAAACTGTACAATGAGTAAAATTTACTTTTGTGCCTTAAGGACAATATGATCCTGACAATACTCAAAACAAGCTGGACCAGACACCACTCCCAAGATTTTTACAATACACTCAAAATGGTCAAAATCTTGTTCTGTCAAGTATTATGTTGACATCAAAAGTCGTTGTGCATGTCTGGGGAGGTTATAAATGCCCCAGCATTCTCCAATGTACTTATCTAAAAAAAAAAAAAAAAACAGGACAAAATGACTACATTTATCTACAGACACGTAACTAGATAGGTCAGGCGTGCTTGGGCTAGATGATCTTATCATTTTAAAGCTGTACCATGAATTGACATACCTTATAGCTAAGTGTACTTTACAAATAGGTTGTAAAGCTAGCTAACGTTAGCTGGGGGACAATACTTTAAGTAAGGTTATATTTTAATATCGCTCCAGTGAATAATTATAAAGAATTCGTCAATGTTAACTTCCTTCAGGTATATATTTCAGCTTTATGTCTGATGATTCAAATATTCACGACTAGATTATAATAAAAACAATTGTTGCTAGTTGACGCTCTTTTCTAACACGGATTAGCTAACATAAATATGCTTACCGGTACAACGTAAAAGTCAGGTAACTGGAGAGATGAAGTTCAGCAATATTGCCACAATTAACAAAATCCTGTTTTTTTGCAAAATAAAATACAGTCAAAGTCTTACAACAATGTCAACGTAGGCAACGAGCATTAAAACCAAAGTAGTAGTGATTCCATACAAATTCAACCAGCGACGTCAGGAAGGCAGGTAGCAGGAGCCGCAGCGTTGGATTGTTTTTTATTTTTCAACTCTACGTCTCTCATGACGTCAAAACAACTTCCACTGTGATTGGACGCAGCGAGGACGACCAGCCAGTATCGGGATCGCCTGTTGGACGTGATCCTGGGCAAGCGGATCTTTATGTGGATGAGAATGGGTGCTTTCATGTCAGGTGAGTTACTTGCTATAAAAATCAAAATCATTACCTTGCAACTATATTAAATAGTACCAACACATACACAAACACACACACACACACAAACGTCGCATCTAAAGGTACGCATATACGTGACATATCATTTTCATTGGTCATTATTGTTTCATAATGTAACTTTTTCCTCTTCTTTAATTTTATTTTTTCTGACTGAATATGCATAAATATAGAAAAAAAGTATGCACTAAAAGTACCCCTGCAACAATCAACATTGCAAAAATACTGATAAAATCAATTAAAATAATGTTCAAACACATAATTTGCAGTTAAAGTACAACACAAAACTCATCATTCATTCATTAAAATCAGACATTCAATAACAAGGATGCATTTATGGCTTCATGACATGCTGATTCATCATCCAACACAGCAACATGAAGAGAGACATGAAGCCGCTTCTTCATCCGTCTGGTATCTTCCAGAACCAGGCTGGTCGCTGCACTCTGCTATAAAGGCATGAAGCTGAGATGTTGATGACTTTTCTTGCTGATGGTGCTAGAAAAGAATCATGGCTGATTTAAAAAAACAGCTCTACAAAAAAAAAACCCAAATGTCTACAGTGAGGTCTGGATTTTGTTTGGACTGACCTTGATGGTCTCGTAGGTGTCGGTAATAAGCGCGATGAAGAGGCTGAGCACCATGTAGATGAAGAGGGAGATGAAGGAGTAGAGGTAAAGTCTGCTGAAAAGCCACACCGTGTAACTCTTGTCTCTCATCCTCAGGAAAGTGGCGTACATGTCGTCGCCATTGATGAGAGAAAAGAGGCACTCCGTCACTTTGTCCAGTGTTCGAAACTGAAAACATAAAAAAAAAAATATATATATATATTTACATTTATGTGATTTTGGCCATAGTTTAATTAGAGAACAACTGCAATTTCTAATACCTTGTCATGATAAGGCCCAAGGACAATCCAGCCACAGAAACAGTATCCCAGGTACATCATGGCCGCACAGCAGCTGAACCGGACCACATTAGGGAATGCTGCCCTTAGGGTGAGGATTAATATCTAGGAAAGATGCACATTTCAAACACGTTGCCTGGAGCATTATGCAGAACCAAAATCCCCCCGATGCTCTCACATTGTACTTCCTGAAGAAGCCTAAATAACGAATGACCCCGACCCAGACCAGCAGTGTTGCAGTCCCCAGCAAGATACTGCACATGTCATAGTCAGTCAGGTACTGCGGGGAGAGAGCAGACGGGTGTGAATCAAGTGGCCATTTCCACATGGCAGCTCAGCAGGAAATACTACCAGAAACAAACAAACCTTTGTTTGTATTCCAATTTTAAGGGCCGAACCAGCGATGGTCAGCGAGTCACTCACTATAATGAGAATGTACCAGCCGTTCACAAACTCCATGCGGTCTGACCAGGTCACCACTTTATTGAAGTAAGCGTGGAAGAATTTGTTGAACTCCTGCATGAAAAGCATGTCAGTGGACCAATCATCTGGATTTTTACATCAAATGAATAATAGTTTGATGTCAAATCTGTATTTAGCCATGAAAATGGATTTTAAAGGAGGTAAATCATATTGATTGTATACAAATTCAGGTATCACTAAGCATCTGCTTTGATTTATTATTAATACTAAGAAATAATAACTCCTCATGGACTCACAAATTGCATCTGGATGCCGGTGATGACGGATCGCGCACAGAGGACGAGGGAAGCGAAGCAGGCGAGGATGACCACGGAGTCGAACAGCAGCAGCAGGTAGTCGATTTTACCAGCTGACAAACCGCAGCCACAGCTCTCATTTCATTTTTCACATGGCTTTAACACAAAACATTGCTCAAATCATCACAAGTTCACGCTCACATTTGCCTTCCACGGTCCAGTCTCTGCATTCGGAAATCCTCATGTCGGTCTCCACGTTGACCGCGATCTGTCCACTGTGAGCGTGGTTGTCGAAAATGATCTAAACAGAGAGAGAGAGAGAGAGAGAGCGAGATGGGTTGAGATCATGCGGTGTTTAGTGAGAGCCACCAAGAGCCACCACCAACACCAACCGTTATGTGGAAGTCATAACAGTCGGGCAGCTCGTGGTGGCGCACAGTCTGCAGGTTGATGGTTTTCAGGGTGAGCGCGACGCTCACTGACAGCAGCCTGCACACACACACACACACACACACACACACACACACACACACACACACATTAACCAGGTGAGCTCTTAACTACCTGCTGTGGCACCAGTGTTTTTGGTCACCTTCCAAAATCGAAGGAGAAATTCACAGGTGGGCCGTGCAGCGACTGCGTGGGATGGATGGAAATGCAATCTGTGGGGAGAGGACAGTGTGATCGGATGTTCTCTTTTCCGTGGTGCAAACTTCCTCTTTCCACAAATCCGCAATGAGGATTATTTTCCACTCAGCCTCCGTGACTACAGTTGTACAGTCTGGATTCATATTAAAGCCTTCTGAATGAACAATTAGAGACGTAAGGTTCATTTCTTCAGGGCCCTTTTTGCTCACGTACCTTTATCAGTGCGTGGATCAATATCAAAGGTCGCGTTTCCAGGAAAGACGTTGCTTTTCCTGTAAAATTCCTGACACACGGACAGAGGGGCGTATTTCCCGTCCACCAGCTCATATGCGAGGTTACCCACAGTCAGGTTTTGGAGATTGATGTACTGAAAGTAAAGAAGCAGCTTTTATTGTCGTTAACGCCTGACGTAGTTCTGACATGTTTGTTGTCCTCCAACAGGTCAGCACCTTGTGGATAATGAAGTAGATGTGATCATACACAGCGGACTTTGTGTACAGCGCGTAGCTTCCCTGGCGGTGGTCCTTGTATCCTTTCAGGAACAGATGTCGGAAGCTCATCAGGTTGTCATCTTTGAAGGTGACCATCATTTTATTGCTCAGGCCAAAAGAGACCAACTGGGAAACAAAGGTCAAACAAAGGTATTCCGTCTGGCTGGCAGTTATAGCGCTGTCTGTATTCCACACCATACCTGAGCAGTGATGAGAGCAATTTTTAGTATCTGTAGCATCAGTTTCCATGGCTTACGGCGTCTGGCTTTATATTTTTCACAAGGATTCATGAAATGGTACTTCAGCCTGCGTCTGAAGTCTCCCACTGCCTTCATCTCCAGGGCCTGTACGTGCGCCTTGCACCTGCAGTGGACATTTGGCCTCCCATCTGAGCGGGTGGCCAGCAGCTGCTCGCAGTCCTCCATGGTGCTCAGTTACCTGGCGGGGAATGGTATGTGCTCATTTTGTGAAATGTTGAAAATAAAAAAAAATAAAAAACAGAATACGGCATAAGAAAGTGAGAGGTCAGCCATTCCAACCATTCTGATGTTTATCAAACTGGTTCTCCAGCAGTGCACTCATCTGGAAAATGTTGGTCTAATAGCTCTCTAATTAAACAAAGTACTAAAATATTTAAATAAGTAAAATGAAGTAGAAGGATTTGCAGTAGCTCTAATTTCCATCCATCCATTTTCTATACCTGCTTATCCACACTTTGGGTCGCAGGGTAGCTCTAATTTTAACTTCCTAAACATCATCAGTTTGGCATGGCAGCATTAGCAAGTCTATAGCAGCAGACACACTACAAAATGTAAGTAAAACTATCAAATAATATAAAATTAAACAGAAATAAATATAGGACAATGACAGTTTAGATGTTGTTAGATTTTAATAGTTTTTACTGGGTGAATCTGGATTAGTTTACAGTTAGTTTACAGAGAATTTAAAAAAAAACCACAGGAAACTCAAAAGAATAGCTTTGTATAAATAGAATTAATGTGAATTACCTCTTGACACCAGCGTGCTACAGGGTACAGACAAGCCACTAATGCAAAATATGTCTAATAGTCATGAGGTGTAGACGCAGTTGCCGCACCAGCCTTTGCCACGACGACTGTCGCTGCTCTGAGTCATTGTGCGCTTTTCTAGAATTTCCAAAACAATAACAGAGCTCCCCCCGCGCCCGCTTGGCCAGAAACAGCATTTAAATTATTAGGCTGATCATTTCGTGGTTACTTTTGTTTACAATTTCAAACACATTCGAGTGCAGAGAAGAAAAATTCCTGAAGATTTCCACCAGCTGGAGCTGAAATCAACGCTAAATACAGCAACACTGAATTCAAACTAAAGTGTGATTTGGATGTTAAGCTAGCACCAGTAAAACAGCTGAGTTTTTTACCTGTTTTCCCCAGTCCTCATGTAATGCACCACAATTTCTCACCAACAGCCCAACAAAATAAGCAACGCCAGAACAATAACAACATCAATGGATCCATGTTAGAGTTGGAGATGAGTGTTTGTGTGGGTTGGTCCATTTTGACTGACTAAATTCTATTCCCTTGTGACATGGGAGTTAGCGAGCGTGACCGGAGCGGCTGGAAGTTTGGGTCCCCTCCGGGGCTGGTGCACCCAGCCGATCCGGCGTCAATGTTGGAGGGGGCCTGTTCGGAGAGCTCATCCGGCAGTGGAGGAGCCCCTGGGTCTCCGGGTCTGGGAAGGTTAGAGGAGGTCGTAGAGGAGGCCACGTTGATGCTAGCAGCACCCACTGCAGAGGCGCTGCTTTTCTGTAAGGATTGGACACTGAGCGCGCCCGCCAGCACTGAACTGGAGGGGCTTTGCTCTCCGTCAGGGTGGTAGAGAAGAGTGGAGTTATGTGAAAACGTGGACAGGTGGCTGGTTGTGCACAGAGAGCTGACGGCATTGCTGGATGAGGAGCTGGAAGCTGCAGCTGAGTAGTGGAGGGAAAAAAAATAACAACAAAATGCATTATTTCAAATATTAATACATCCAAATATCCATATGAGATGGTCTACACACCTTTAAGGGACTCTATCTTCTCATTCTTTGCCTTCTGCACCTCATCCGTTATTTTGGTAATGATGAAGTTTTGCGAGCGCATCTCTCTTATGGAATCAGTCAAGGCGTCCAAGCCGCGCGGATTCTCGGCCAGTATGTCCAGCAGCATGGCCGTCCTCTTTGTCTGCGTGGTCCTGCAGCCGATCTCCTCAGCGTCGTCCCGTGTCAGGATCCTGCGAGAGCGCAGGTAGTCCAGGTGCCGCTCGGCTCTGATCTTATCGCAGAGGTAGTGCCTCAGCCTGGTCAGCACCTGGGCAGTAATCACAGAACGCGAGTTCACCGGGACTCATGGATTAGGTCTACATCCCCGTGGACCCAACATTTCTTCTGACAAATGCTCTCTCACTGGCATTTCAAATAAATAAATAAATAAAGCAGTTTTAGGTGGGCAGATCCATTTCATTGACTTTGAACAGTGCCATCTCATGCCTACATTCCCAGAATGCTCCAAAGTTGTTGGTTTTGTATGGTGGGTGGGACAGTTAACCAGATGAGAATATACATGGATACTATAAAATCAAAGTCAGAGGCTGTGTCTGAAATCACACACTTGTTCCTTACTCACTATAAGGGCAGGTGGCTTGAGTGCACGGGCACAAAGGACGATAGAATATGCCGCTTGTTTAGGGAGCATTGTTTGTTCAGCACCTGCAAGGGATGGATGGATGGATGGATGGATGGTTGTACCCTGTTTTCCACAATGCATTATGGGATACACTGAGTGCACTATATGAGGTATGGTGATTCCTCTCTTAACTTTTGGACAGCTCATACACATATCCTTTTTCCCGCTACTCTTACTCTATTTTACTGTTTAAAGGTCAGTAGTGATCATACAGGTTATAAATAAATTATAAATTCCTGACATCCAGAAGTGTTTTCAGAGGTTTAGTATATATATATATATATATATATATATATATATATATATATATTTTTTTTTTTTTTTTTAAGGAAAATATACCAAAATTATGAATCATGGGGCTTATATATGACGAGGTGTGTCCGTTTGTGGCTACTGTACAAACATGGAGCAGCCATGGAGGGACACCCACGTCGATATGTAGATACACACACCAGTCCAAAGTTAACAGAAACACCAGGTGGCAGTGTACACAATAACCATATCTGTGTACAGTATCTTCAGAAAAATGGAATTATACCAATGGGCCATAAACATTCGTGATTAGTCTTGTTATATGTTATGTTAAAACCTGTTGCCTGTGGAAATGACCATGAAAAGGTGTGGTGGTGGGAACCGGCCCTGATCGCCAAACGGAGTCAGCAGCGCGTAAAATATGTCGGTATTTCCTGCAGTTTTCACTTTCTCAGGCCAAGATTTTGTTCTGAATCCAGATTTAACCTCCGACTGCTCGTACTCACGTCTTTTTTAATCTCTGCCATTTCATCTTCGGTGAGTTGAGGAACATCCATGCCCCCCTCGGCCGCAAAGTGTAATCCAGGTGTTCTGGGAAACGATTGAAATGGCTAAAATCGCTGTAATCAAATTGATTACGTCAATAAATGTTCTTGTCAAGGCAAATTAACACCGTGTTTTATTGGGTTTTCTGTCGTTAAGAGGTGTTGAATGGGGATTTCTGTATCGATAGTCCCGGACTTCCTGATTCTGCTCAGATTTTACGTCAACAGTGGAGACAGAAGGGTCGCCGTTGCAACTCCTGCCCGCTGTATTCTGCAATACCGGACGGTTCTGCGGAACTAAGATCATATCTGGAGTCGTCAGTTATTCCGGACCACTGACAGTGTTATCTTTAGGTGCCAGTTTATCCGACTTTAAAGCGTTTACGCGCAATAAGACGACTGAAATGCTGTTTTGACGCGTTTAGTTTCACTTCCTGAGTCTAAAAAAAAAAACTTTTAAATTCAGAATTTTCAAATTTTTAAATTCAAAACCCTCCCAAGTTGGAGGATCAGAAAAATTACTTTACAATTGAATTATTTGTTAATGTATTTTTTATACCTTACGTTAAGGTATTACACATTACTAATAATCAAATAAGGGAGGGCAGTTTATCTCATGAGAAAACATATTGCGATGCAGCAAAAAACACCTAATTTCCTAAAAACAAAACAAAAAAAAAACAAAACCTATAAGTGAAACTCTAAATTGAGCTTTTGAAAGAAAACTCCGAAAAACGTACTTTTATGACAGTATACACGCGAATATGGGAGCTTGTTTAAATACACTGTACTTTAATGTATGCACCAATCGAATGGAATAGAAATGTATGTTGTGCAGGAATATAAGTTATTGATTAGAGTCAAACAGGCAAATACGAGTAGAAGTATCTCCAAGTTTCCACTAGATGGCGACAGCAGATATTTGACCCACATTTATACACTACATCTTTATTTCATTCAACAAGTCTTTACAAGCAAAGAAAGATGGCTCAATTTTAGCAACTATTATTTTACAGCTTTACATATGTAGAAATTAAAAACACGGGAGCTACTATGAATCTTAGAATTCTGGCTATTAATTCAGAAACTGACAAACATTATAGAAGACAATTCTAAAGGGCACTTTAGTTTTTCTTTGCATTGAATTAAAATATTTTCAGTTTTCCCCTGATCACCTTTTATATAAGATTTAAGTGCTTAATATTTGCCAGTCTTCTCTGGACGCACCTTTCTGCTTTTTACCAGAGGACATCTTGGTGGAGACATTAGCACCATTAGCACAGCAGTTTTTAATGCTGGTATATTTAGAAACCACTTAAATACATAAAAAAAAAAAAAAAAAGTCTTATAGTAGCACTAAAATTGAACATCTTAAATGTGCAAAAATGTGCCAGGATATGTAAATAAATACACACACACAAAAAAATGCCAATTCAAAATTAACAAGACATTTCGCCTAAAAGCCACACTTTTATAATACACAGACCCACACACAAAGCTTATTTTGGAAAGTATGACGCCCCAAATCTTGCCGTTTGCAGCCTGTCGTCGAACACAGTTGTATAAAACTGTTTAAGAAAATCAACATAGTTCTGAACACTCTGCTTGTTGCTCTCTGATTGGTCCAGACTCAGCTGCAGGTCCTTCAGACGCACTTCAAACTGCTTCTCAGCCTGAAGATTCAAATACAGCCACAGAATTTCCCATAATCAACAAACTTCAATAGCATCCATTCATTCCAACCAATCTGAACATTCTATAATAATGTTACCAAGTGCTTGCTCTGGTGAAGAAGCCTCATTTCATTATCCTGCCGGCTTTTTTCTGCTTCAAGTTCCAGGATTTTGGTCTGAAGGGCCTCTTCTTTGGAAAGAGCTTGCTCTTTGGCCTTGTTGACCTGAATAATTAAGAGAGGTTTAGCAACAACTATCTAAGGGTAAACTGGTAGTTAATGAAGAGTGAGTAACACTGCACCTGCTGTTTGACATCTAATAAAGCTGCCTCCAGCTGTCGGGTGAGGGCCTGACACTCTGAGGAGCGCTGCTCCAGCTGTTGATGGCTGCACCTGAGAGCTTCTTCCTGAGTTGCCAGTTTCTGAACCAGCTCCAGGTTCTCTTCCCGCAGCTTCTCTATCTGCCTGCAGACACATACTCAGTTACCACTTTATATTAGTCTGCACACAAAGAAGACAAACTTGCAAAAGTGATGAGAGTCATACTCGTGGAGAGAATCCAATTTGTCTTGTAACTGTAAACTGGCCTTGTGCATGGACTCTCTCATGTCCATCGATGATCTCAGGAATTTGGTGTGACTCTCCATCTGTATGAGTAAAATAGGCAATGCAGAATAATGTGCATTAACTGTGAGACAGAAGAGAAGAAAATCTTTTACATTACATGCAAATGTGCATGCATTATTTGCCTTATCCACAAACACCACACAAGTGGACACTCACAGCAGAAACCACAAACATGGATTCAA
This sequence comes from Pao palembangensis, assembly GCA_015343265.1. NCBI lineage: Eukaryota > Metazoa > Chordata > Actinopteri > Tetraodontiformes > Tetraodontidae > Pao > Pao palembangensis. The sequence continues at coordinate 8,482,479 of CM027093.1, forward strand.
ATATCCAACTTTACAGCACTAAACGCGTAATCAAAGGCGACAACAGCAGGACCAGTTGGCTGACGATACTACCACCTAGTGGTCAAAAGGAGGTATTTAAAACCGTGATACATTGAGGGACAACTGCTCTTGGTGCACACCTGAGCCTGCAGCTGTCTAACGGACTCTGTCTTTTCTGAGCACTTCCTCTGAGAGCGTTGCAGGTTCTCCTGGCACTCATAAAGGTTCTTCTCAGATGCTCTCAATAACTCAGGGTAAGAGTTGAGTGCGTGCAAGCAACCCTGAAGCTCTTGTCTCAGCTGGGCTCAGGCAGAGGACAGCAATGGATAAAACCGGGGGGGATTTGAAAATAAACAAATTATTAAGGTGTCTTCATGCCTCAACAGGCTTCTAAATTCTGATAGATGCATTTGATTTTCTTTAGACTGCACTTGGGTGGATCAAGTAAAATACATGCAAAATTATGCAGCTGATAATGAAGATCTGCAGTTATTAAAAAGATGCAGAAACAGCAAGAGGAGTCTATGGATCAAATCAACATTTTAGTCTAGATTTTGCACAGATATCTTTAATTACACCTGTGGTTTTAAACAAAAAGGCAAAATACCTTCTGAACTTCGACATCTTTTTCATCTTGGGTCAGCTTTGTCTGTCTTGAAAGACTTGTGTATTTTACCTTCAGATTATCAACCTCAGCTTGAAGCTCTGCAACCTAGAATAAAACAAAATCATGTAAACAAAAACTGTCATGTTCTACCCCATATCTGAACTCTGAAAACTGGTGTAATTAATCAAGCATTTATTCAATAATCTCAAATGGTCCCATTCCATTTTACTTTAATACTATGCTTAGATCTGTTACTTTGTACTGACCAGAAGTGTCATAACCTGAATCCTAATCCAATTTCTTATTCTCGTATTAAGATGTTGGGCCATTTGTTCTTAAAACCTGCTGTTCTTGTTATGAAACTGTAGATGTAAGCAACCTGATACTGGGCCTGTTCAACTTGAAGTTTCCTCTCCTGAGACACGACTGTTTCCTCCACCAGCGCAGACTCACAATCAGCCAGCTGCTGCTCCAACTTGCTCACAGATGCCTGCAACAATAAGGCTGTCAAAAAAGGCCGTGGACATGGCAATCCAGACAGAATTAACAAAGTTAAATATCTTAGCCATTTACATCTTCATTATATCCACATTTTCAGGGACTTGTCATTCGAAAATGTCCCCTGGATGCTGGATACTGTCTGGTAACGTCTACCTCAAGCGCTGCATTGCTGGCATTGAGTTCTCCATTTTCAGTCGTGAGTTTTTTGACACGTTGCATCAGAGTTTCTGTGGCTGCAAGATGCTTATCCTCCTCCCTCTGCAGTCTCGCTGTCAAGTCTGAAACTTCACTTCAAAAACCAAACATGTTTGTTAATTTCCGTGATAGAAATCATGATTTTGGTATAAAGAAGGGAGAACAAACCTCTTCAACAAGTCAACATGAGCGACGACTTTGTCCGTGTCATTCCTCTTCTTCTCTTTTGTCCATCTTCTAGAATCCAGTTCTAATCTGGCACTGGTGAGTTGAAGATCCTGTGTGCCCACCAACAAAATGGATGAAATTAAGTATGTAGAGAATTAAGAAAAAATATGGATATTGCCAATTTTCAAACACCATAACCTTCTCTTTCAGTTCATCGTAGTATTTCTCAATCGCAGCTTCAAACTTCTGAGCTCTCAGCTTCTGTGCTTGACAAGCTTTCCTCAGAGATTCTTGTTCCTTTTCTGCCGTCTTCCTCAGAGCCAAAATATGGTAGTTTAAATCATCAATCTCCATCTTTTGTTCAATCTGGGTTCTCTCCAAAGACTGGAAAAGACAGAGTATATTACAATATTCTACATTTTCTATGACAGGCATACTCTACAATCTGATAAAATACCCGCAGCTGTACGGTGAGTCGGTTGTTTTCAGCCTCCTTATTCCTCAACTGCCCCTGCAGATGAGCACGAGTCACCTCCCCGGACTTGTTCAAGTTAACGACACTTTTTGTTTTCTCCTGTGACAAACAACATACACAAATGCTTTGGAATTAAGAAAATGTAAAATTCAGTGGCAGATGTTAATTAAAGCATCTGCTGCACGTACCTGCTCTTCTCTCCTCAGCTCCATCATTTCTTCAATTTTTCTTTCTGCTGCGGTCACATCTTTCCTTAAACTCTTTAGGAGAAAAACAACACAAATAAATGGTTGGATCAAGACATACAATATTATATCCAAATGTTTGCATATATTTAAAGTTAATTGTTACATAAGCGGAACACTTACATCATTTATACTCTCAGCTTCTGTGATTTTATTCTTTAAGATGTCAATTCGTTGGTTTGTTTCAATTCTATTGGCCTACATGCAAGTCATGAAAAACAAGTTTTGAAATATTTAATTCCAGACACATTTCCTTCATTATTGTGAATTACAGTACTGCTGTCTAAATAGGGCAGTGACAGAGGAAATCCAACCTCTGAATCCTGCAGTTGTTTCAATTTCTGACGGACTAATTTATTTAGGTGTTTAAAATCCTCCAGCTTTTCCAGCAGGAGGCCTCTTTGTCTCCCAAATCGCCTTTTATCAGTGGCTGCAGGTCTGGAGTCCTTAATGACAGAAAAGTAGACTGTTTAATTTAGATAGGTTGCTTTGGTTTACAACAATAAAGGTATAAAACGTACATCAAACTCATCCTCCATGGCATCTTTGAAAGACACAAGTTGTATAGCAGCAGCATTGGCAGCTACCTCTGCTTCTGTCAGTACCTTCAGGAATGGGCTTTTGTCACTGGTAAAAACTACATTACTACGAAAAAAAAAAAAAAAAATTAAAATAACACATTTAAATCAGCCAGCTTGTTATTGTGCTTGAAGTGAACGTTTAGCCTTGACTATGTAAATGTAGCTTTGTATCCAAGCATTCTTAGACCATACCTATGGATGCCAGTCTCTTGGGTGGCTGAGTGGAGACCGAAGCTTGTTCTGATGCTTCGTTGCTCTTGACAACAAACCAGATCTCCACAGCACAGGCTGCCATCGTCCTTGGTGGAGCCCGGGGGCTCATTATCTACAGACATTATCTTCTGCTGCTGCCGAGACATTACACAGTACAAATTCTGAAAATATGCAGAATTTAGTTATTACGTAGTAAGTTTATATAGGTTAACTATACTTGGTAGCCATGCGTAATGGCAAAGCCCATTTTTTCGCCACGACGGCTGGTTGCCAACTGGACTGGTTTAGACGTGCGCCCAGTGCGTTTGGAGATTATCAGCAGTCGGAGTTAATGGTCATAATATTCATCTGTTTATTGTCCTTATTCAACAGCGAACATTGGCATAACTCAAAAATAAGATTGAAGATAACAACACCCGACAATAACTCATAACTCCGTAACAAAATAACAAACCGGATGTTGAACACAGGCAGAGAGCACAGTCAAAAACTGTATGCTTCCTAAATTGGCAACACCTGCCACTGGGGCCACCAAGATTAAATAGCCTACCTAGTACAGCCCCCCAGTGGCCAGGTGCGTGAAACAACCAACAAATAACAACGAAAAACAAATATGGCTCTTACACCATGGTTGTCAACTAACAGCAGCGGACGCTAATGCACTGCCAAGCAACGAAGCATTTACATTTACGCATTTATATTAGCTTGTTAACAATTTAAAACCAGTTCACTAACTCTACGTTTATTGATAAACACAATTAAAATGCTGTCATTGAAAAGAATTACATTCACCTACATCTGTGCGTAAGCTGCCACTGACGATGTTAGTCTATTGTGATCGCGGAAATCAGGGCCATGCCCCTTATTTTAAAAGTCGGATCTGATTGGTTATATATGAGGCCATATGTCGGCCACGAAAGGCACCAACCTATAATACGACTGTTGATTTGCTCATCGAGAGCGTAGTAGGCAGGACTAAATTTGAGTAAAAATACGAATGACCAATCAAATTACAAAGTGAGGCGAGTGCTTGAAACCATAGAAACGAAACGGAAGTTGACTCCTATGGCGTCTATGTTAAGTTACACTCGGCTTTAGCGTTAACATTTGTATATTTCATTACCAATAAGTTGCATTGAAAGAGATCATCGTTAACATATGCTGAATTGTTCGGAACTGTATTATTGTCCGGACATTTTCTTCGATAGACATTAGCTTGGTGGCTAGCTAATCCCCATTTATTGTAGTGGAAATGTTTAAAGCTAAAATACTATTTATAGGACCCAGTGAGGTACGTAAATAATTTACCTTTATGTTAACATCAAGGTGTAAAACTGGTTGTTTCGGAATGGCTAGCGTTTGTGCTTAACGGGTTTATGTTGGCTAATGGACACAGACTCGTTGTTTAATAAAAGGATAGTTAAAAAGGTTTTTATAATAGACCTCATCAAAGGCAAGGATTCTGAAGTGCTGTGAGAGAGAAAAAGAAATACTGGCAGTAAAAAATATATATACAAACTTGTTTCAACTGTAGGTAAGCATCTGTCTTCCTGTTACACTGATTCTTCAATTATCCGCTGGTTTCCAGAGTGGGAAAACAGTTCTGGCAAATTTTCTCTCAACCACAACAGAAAATGTGGGTGATGAATACAGACCTACTAAAGGAGTAAGGTATGGTTTATTAAACAATAATAAAAGTGTAAGTTTTGACATAATTTTTAAATTTCCTGCAAGATAAGTCAGCTAAGATATAAATGGCAATGAACTCTTTACATGTAATCTTTTGTCAAGAATCCTGGAATTTGAAACAGAAGCAGAAGGTGGCAGGACAACATGTGGGGTTGAACTTTGGGACTGCTCTGGAGATTTTAAGTATGAGATATAATCAGGAATTTATTTGAATTCACAGACTTTATTCGTTTATCATGTGATGTTTTGTAGAAACCATCAGTATCCTTATATTTTTCTTTATAGATTTGAATCATGCTGGCCTGCAATCATGAAGGACTCCTGTGGAGTAGTGATCATTTTTAATCCTGATGTTAAAAGTCACCTCAAAGAAATCGAGACATGGCATTCAATGTTCATCTCCCCCCAAAGCTTACAGGAGAGCCAGTGTCTACTCATCGCTCACCAGAAGCCCGGCAGTGAAGTGGAAAATGGAAGGCTGCAATTAGGTACTCACACTGCAGGACTCATAAAGCTGTTGTGTTTGAAATTTATGGGTTAACGTGAGTATTCTTTCCATGCAGCCTCATATTTGAACAAACTGCAACTAATTCACTCCAACCTGGAGGAGGAACCAGAGCTGGTGAGATAAGGCTTCATCAGATACCTGGGAAATGTTGTGAAGGCACTGTCAGAAAGAAGAGAGCAAGAGGAGATGTCCATTATTACGTAGTGACAGCATAAAACTCTGTTGCATCTTTTTGTCAACCTGGGAGAGTTGTGACTTCTCCATAAGCTTCAGTAGGTCCAAAATTCACATCTACGCTCCCTCTCGCAAGCTCCGCTTCTGCTGTACAATTAAACTCACTGACTTCCTGCCTCCCCCTCACTATGGGGTCCCGATGTAGAACCACATTAGCACCTCTGTGGTTACAAGTCCATTCCTTACGGCAGCCTAAAGACATGGAGACAGAAATTTGTATTTTTAGAACAATCAATGATCCATTTCTACTTTGTGCTACTGTACATTATTTTACGAAAAAAAATCTAATAAAATGCAACTTTGCAAGAACTCTTAATATGTTTATTTTACATATTCATTCTCCCAGGCTCCACTGAGCATGGTGTCAATCAATGAACCACAGCTGTGGCAGTCTGAAATTCGATCTTATCAGGAATGTCGGGCTGGGAGAAGGACCGGTCCATGGACCCGGCCCAGCACAACATATTCATCCAGGCTGCAGCCAAAATATTCCTACCCGTATTTGCTGCGGCTGGACCACAGCATCAGTTGCGGCAAGATAGACGGTGACTGCGGTATTGAAACCGGAAGCAGTTTGTCGCCAACAGGAAAAATAAGAGCATAGGGAAAAAAAATGAAATAGGATATTAAAAGCGTGAGACCGCATATGTTGCTGGTCGTGACAAAGTTTTGATGAAACGGTTTTTGTTGCCATTCTTATAGTTGACTGCATTTTATTTCTTTTTTAAATTAAGTTTCACGATTGCTAACAGTTTCCCAATGCTAACAGTATAGGCCATAACGTGTTACAGCTTTTATTATACAAAAGTGGCATTCATTTTTTTTTAGTTACTTAGGGATTGACAAAATAAAGCAGATTAATAGTCATACATTCATTCTTTGTGATGTAACTAAGTATTTCAATCTTAAACATTCACACCTTTAAACGGTATTTTTACAGCAGTTTCGTATTTGGGTTAGTATAGTTTGGTTGGAAAGCTATGGAAATATTGTCCTTGATGTTTGGACCTTTATTTTTGGAATGCATAAACGGAAGTTAAGGGTCCAATTATGGCTACAGTGACGTTCTTTATTTTTTCAGAATATCAATCCTTAGGGGAGGGATCCTTGAGCGCTCTGTCGTACAACTACAGCAGACTGGCGGACTATACTTTCGGACTTGGGCTGTCTGAGTTGGGAGGGCAGCGGAAGCTGTACTCGGGGATTCGTAAAAATAGCTTTCAAAGGCGATTAGCTATGACGGATACAAGCGAACGGGTTCTGCGGGACTCCGTGTAAAGATGAGAATTCCACCGGTGAGTAGCAGATTTTGTTTTCCTGGCATGTCTCCGGAGTGTTTGTGTTCTAATGTTACAACTCGCCATTGCAGCGGCAAATGTGAATCGAGTGTTTGCTGTGCCCATCCATGGAATATTTGGCGACGTGAACCCTCGGAAACACCGTTGCGGCGGTGTTAGGATAACGCTACTTTACGTCAATTAACGTTATGCAACATATTAACGTTCTCCTTTAATCTGCGAGTTTTACCACTATAAAGTCGATAGCGGTGCCACAAAGGACAGACAGCTGTCCGTGGCGGTGAAAATCAGGAGTTAACCAGGGAAAGAAATCTTTTAACAGCCTCCGTTAGCCATAATGCCCTCCGATACAACGTTGGTGTGAGTGTCCGCCAGAGCAGCACATCGCTGCCGTCACTGAGGGCACGACCACCCCGAGCACAGACGGCTACTTCCACGTTAACGACATACTGCTGTGAGGTCCATCCTCCACACGTCTGTTAATTTCCCTTCTATCAGGATAGTGGTAACTGTTATGGAAAGTTATTCTGGGCCTTTTTCCTGGATTTGACATGCACACAGTAAATGCAGTTAGCACACCAGCTAATGGAACTATCCGGGTTTTGGTGCGAACAAACTTAAACTGCTCTAACGGCTTTACTGTTGAGAATTAGCTCACAGCGTTTGTCAGAATGGTCCATTTCCCTTTGTATTTTGCAATCTACCTGTAAATGTTAGGCGCATGGAAGGCTTCGTTTGGCCTGGAGGCAGCGGACACGACCACGGTGCCACTTCTGCTTGCGTAATTCGGGCAGATTGTCATCTGTCTCCTCCACAGTTGTGGCGATGCGTCTTTCTGCTTCACCCAACATCTGATCTCTGTCACCTTCTGGAAGGCGCACCGTGAAGAGTCTGGGCCATCCCAGCCTGGACCGAATAGTTCCTACGTCTTCATCAAAAGCGCATTTTCACTGGATGTAATCACCTGGAAACGTGGGAGGAGATTTTTACGGTGTCTACTTATTTCTCATCATCTGGTATCTGATTATTTCCTCAAATAGCCTTAAAACTCCTGGGAGGTTGTTGTTGTTGGCTGATCCAACAGTCCCGTTTGCCGATTCCTTCATGTATGTTACTGTATGCTTTTAAAAAGCATTGCTCTCCTCCTGGGAAGACTGCAACAGCCTGTCTCCTTTGGCTGCAGTCTCTGCCTTGTGATGGTTAAATGAGCATCAAAACTTGTGAGGCGTTGGAAAAAGGCTAAGTCCTCCCGCTTTGTAGCAGGACAGCTCTTGTTTGTTTTTTTTACTTTCTTTTAACTCCCAAGAGGTTTAACTTTTCATCTCATTTTGCTTAATAGATTTTTTTAAGTGGCTTTGAAAAAAAAAAACAAACAAAAAATCCAAACCTGTGGAATGTGTTTATTTTGGTTTGAAACTCCCCGTCAGGGCGTTCAGCATTGCTCAGTAATGTGTCACAATGAAAGTGATGTCAGCTCATTCTTAAAGAGAGGAAGTGATCGTTCCTAAGTGGGGGCCGTCTGAGGCTCTGTGGTGGCGATTATGGATCTACTGTCAGGATGTGGATTTGTTGGAAGGATCTTGCTCAGTGTTACTTGTAATATAAGATGCAAATGTACATAAATGAAAGAAGAAACAAACAAATTACATTAAATAATGCAATAAGTAACTGATGTTTTCTTCTCTTCCTTTGCTGTTTGTTGCTAAACGTATGGTCACCACTACACTGATGATAAGTAATGCAAATGTGCTATAAATCCATTAATCTGTCTGATTGGTTGGATGCATCCTGCTTTAAACCACACCCGCCAGACACGACAGCTATTAAGACACCTTCCATACGCAATCATCTTAAATAAAACAGTATGGATGTCAGAAGGAATCCCACTGGATGTTTGGAGCAAACGCAGCCTGTCTTCCACAAACAGCAGCAGAAAGCAGCGTTGCTCATGCTCAGACAGCAAGAACCTAATCAGATCTGTCCTGCATTCCAGTTCAGTCACCACTCTCTGCGTCCCGGGGTCATGAAGTTAGTCGTCTGTCAGCCCATTTCATCGAAGGCGTGTGTGTGGCTGGAGAAGAGCAGCTGAGGGATATCTAGAATGAGACCACTATGATGTGTCCTCGTCACATGTCGATCACTCTAAAGGCTGTTTGCGTACCAGCTTGATAACATATCAGTAGAATGGGTGAGAATGATTCTGATGTGAATGCCATTATTGGTCTTAGTGGTCTCATTATTCCTCCCGCTGCACTGAATGTGTGTGTGCTAAGAGCAGACAGTCATACACAGCCTGCTGAGACGTATGTGCAAGATCATGTCCTTCTTGTCCTGAAGTCACTCTGACTGATGCGTTCCTTCGTGCGTAAACATCTGCCTCCTTTCAAGCATCTTTCCAAGTTTACAAGTCTAAAAATACAACTCCGTCATGCACTTTGACTGCATTATTCAATACCCCGGCGAGGTAATTAAATCTTAATCGGGGACGAGCTCCTGTCCTCATCATGGCCCCGACCTGTGTGTGTTTGTGTGTGTGTGTGTTATTTGTTATTTGTGGTTTTTCTCTGCGCGGTTCCACGGCCAGTTAAAGCATTTTAAATCATATGTTGCATTTCATTAAGAGGTGGAAAACCTCTCTGCTGATGTAAAAGAAATGTGTAAATAGGTCCAGCTTGAGAACTGTGAAGGTGCAGATGAGTTAACCTAGACTGGATCACCTGCTGACTAGAACTAATACTGCATACAGTGCTCAGAACACCTTCTGCTGGAGAGGAAAATTCCAGACAGCGAGGAGTCTGCCCAGACACTAATAAATAAAACTAATCATTTCCAAAGAGAACATTTTAATGTGGCTTTAGAACATCTCGTAACAAAAGCCCCTTAGTCCTAATAAATACAAAAGCTCTGTCTTCAGCCATCATGTTGACATCCGCTACATCGGTCTCTGCTGGCTGTAGCCAGCAATTTCACTTTTACAGGGGACAGAGAGTTAAGGAACCCACGGCGACCTCACTGTGGGTCAAGTAGTCTGCAGTCTGCACGGCCCTGCTGCGACGACAGTGACATATTTGTGATATCTGGAACTCTCTGTGCTACAGGCCTCTTTCTGCTGTCAGTAAATACTGTTGTGTATTTGCGGGCAGTGCTGTGCTCCACCCCTCTGTCTTGACTACAGGACATGCTGTACACACTCGTACCTGCACGGCTTGTGCTGACGCCATGCCCACAGTACATGCTTCTGTTGTCTCTGCTTGTACTTCCGAGACCTTCGCTCTGCAGAATACCCGGTCCCGGCGTCATTACTGGTGTCTCTAGTCCTTAGAAGAATGACCCGTGAGTTCGGTCTGGCCGTTACTCGCTCTATGTCCACGGGCTTTTCATGACCAAAGACAGAGCAGGGAGGTTTACTGTGTAGTTAGTTGGACCTGAAACAAGATCCTGCATCATACTGGCAGATATGTTGATCAAGTAACGGATCGTGATCCTCCGGACTTTGCTCATTAATGAGTGTGATGTTTCTCTTAACATATTTTTAACTAATATTTGAATATCAAGCAGCAAACACTTTGGGTCAGTGCAAAAAAAAAAAGAGGTTAATTCCATCTATCCCTTTGCTTATCTCTGAGCTTTGCTCTCTTGGGTCTTTCTATATGGAGCTTGCAAACTAGTTAGTTAACCAGGTGCTAATCGTTTACTGACATGTGATCAGTGGAGACCGAAGGAAGTGGGAGGACTGTAAGTTACTGTCAATAACAAGCTTGATGCTAGTGAATTCTGAATGAATGCTGTAATTTGGTCCTGCCTCCTGCTCTGCAGGTATTTATCTCATGTAGGACTTCTTCTTCTCTGTTGTATTACCTCTATGCTCTTTAGCAAAGGTGTTTTCTCTGCATTGAAGGTGTGGGCGCTGGGCGCTTGCCAGACTGGATGAAGTGAGAATTGAAAGGAAAGCCCGCTGCGAGGAAAACTGCTGACAGGACCTCTGTGCAGGTGAGAAAAGAGCAGCATGATTTGAAACCAGGACTGGCACACGTTGGAGAACGTAATGTGACTTTTAACAGTGGGTTTTATATTTGGATTCATTAAAATCATTTAAGTAAATATGAAATGAAAGTGGTGGCTAACATATTAGCTTCAAGGCACACATCTGTTGAAGTAGGCGTAAGCAGTACCTACACATACATATTATCAGTATTATTTGCAGCTTTCTGTCACCAAACAGACTTTTTTGACTCTCATTCATCCATTCCAGACTTTGTGAAGTGCACAGAGAAGAAACTGCACTTTGGAATAGGCATTTGTATCAAAGAAAACATGAAAAGTGCTAGAGGACAGATGATTCACGCAGGGAGTGTGTGCACTGAATAAAAATACAAATTGATTTGGCATTAAGGACGAGGCTCCTCCTGCTTCTAGGTTCACACAGCCCGTCGGCAGCGTGGAGCTTCCCGACCCATGGAGAATTACTTTCAGGCCGAGGCCTTCAACCTGGACAAGGTGCTGGATGAGTTTGAGCAGAACGAAGGTGAGCTGCGATGGGTGTAGCGGAGGGATTGGTGTCTCTGAAAGAATCCTGTGGGAAACTCACAGCAAATCACCGTGGCGGCAGCAAGCACACTGAGACAGAGCAAGCCTCGCAAGTAGTGATTGAGGGTACGCATTCAGGGAATAATACTAATTATATTATCAGTTTCCCTCGGGCTTTTCTGAAACTGTGTTATTGGTTCAAGGTTTCCTTTTTCCTCTACACTTGATGCCTGTCAGGGTTTGTCTTAAGGCCTTTTTGAATAGGCTCTGTCTGTTTTCCATCAGGACTAATGGACTGCTTGTGACGGAGGAGATGGTCTTCCTTTTTCTAGATTTATATTAGATGAAGCCCCCCCAATAAAGGAAAACGACTTCACACACTTCATTTTATGACCCTATGACCCCGGCGTGTGTTTAATTATCAGTGAGTCGTCTATCTTCTTTTGAACCTGGCACAGCACAACACAAGATGAGTGTAAGATCCACCTGGACAAAGCAAATATGTCTGCTACAAAAAAAGCCCTTGAGATTCCAGCGCTGACCGGCCTTGCTGTTGGACAGGACAGAACCCGACACTGCATACTTGATAATCGCCAACATAAATTCCATTTGAGGGAGAAGATCATTAAATGGTGGCAGTTTCAATAATGATATTCTAATAAACGTATTAACAGATTACCATCGTGAATAACTGTGATTTGGCCCCGTTAATCACACTAAGCTTTACTTTGTGCCAAACTAATTTCTCAACTCTTTGCTTAGGTTGAGGTTCTTGCGTTTTAGCTGTTTGGATAACCTGCGAGGGTGTTTCTTTGGATTCCTTTGAGGCGTTTGATGCAATAGGGTTAATCTGCTCTTCTCCGCTCTTTTATGGCAGGATTAGGGTTCAGAGCTGGCTCCCACAGACTGAGCTGATGTCTGACATTGGTGTTTCACACACAGTAATTGTCTGTTGAAACCACAAACAGTTAATGATTAACAGCAGCAATCATTTTCTTTGACTTCTCTCCTCCTTTAGATGAGACCGACACTTTAATTCTCTCAGATTCCAAGTGGACCCAAATTCTGGCCCCACCTCCCCACCTGCTGTCTCTGAACCCCGCCCTGGCTAACGCAGACCTCAGCCACCGGGAGAGTCCACTGCCCTTCAAGACCCTCCCTGACTCCTCCAGCGCTTCCTCTGGGGATGACGCTAAAAGACCAACCGGTCCTGAAGCCCCTTCATGGGCAGAGGAGAGGTCGGCAGACATCCACAGCCCGCCTCTCCTCCAGCCTAATATTGGCAAACTTGTGGGCCCAGATGATACTTCACCGATTTGTGGAGCCGTGGAGAACGGTTGCCCGAGCAGCCCTCTGAGCCCACAACAAGGTGGGCCCAAAGAAGAGACACACCCGTCTTCAGATCCACGGACAGATGCCTCGGAGCTGGAGGCTGGACCACCTCAGGGAGACAGAGCCGCCTCAGCAGAAGATGAAGGTTCTTCTGGCAGCCGCGCTCACGGAAGCTTCCATCCAGATGTGGAACCAAACAGACCCGAGGGAGAAGAAGCCAACCAAGAGGTCACCGCTGCTGCTTTACAGGACTCTGGTCAAGACAAGCAAACTGTCCACGTTAAGGAGAAGCAGATGGAAAGTGTCCAGAATGGGGCCACAGACGCTCCGTCTTGTGTTGTAGAAGAAACTTGCACGGCTGTTACTGACGAGGCTGAGGCGGACGGACAAGAGGACAGAGGTGATCCAGAGGGGCAGGCGGACAAAAAAGCAGGCCTCACCAATGGTTTCAAGCAGGCAAGCGGCAGCTGCGAGGAAGGAGAGGAGGAGGAGGAGGAGGGTTTCCTCTCTCCTCCTGTTGCCTCTAAAGAGGACTCTGTCACTGAGGAGAAAGAAATGGAGGAGAGCAAGCAGGAGAGTCACGACGGAGGAGTGGTGGGGTCCGGTGGCCAACCGAAGCTCAGCACCAGTCAGCTGCAGCCAGTCAGCGTCCCTTACGGAGGGGCTAGACCCAAGCAGCCAGTCAGCCTCAAGCTCCAGATCCCGCAGACGCCATCATGTCCGGTCCAAACCCAGCTGGACCCATCCACCTTCAGTAGCAACAAAAACCAGGAGAACCAAAAAAGCAGAAAGGCGTCCCCTGGAAGCACGCAGGTGGCAGATTCGGGCATGGATGCCATGAACGGGGACGGCGGCGCCCACTCTCCCCTCCCCATGCCCTCAGAAAGGCCAGATAATGACCTCCAGTCAGGCCATGGGGGTGCTCCGCCCAGGAAGCCTGCCAGCTCCCTGGGGGAGGTGGCTCCAGTGTGGGTTCCCGACTCTCAGGCTCCTGTCTGCATGAAATGTGACGTCAAATTCACCTTTACCAAGAGGAGGCACCACTGCAGGGCGTGTGGCAAGGTCAGCGACAGCCGTGGGCCCTAAGCGGGCTTTGGTAACACAAGTTTGACTTTTTCGAAACGATTATTGTTACTCAGCAGGCGCAGGCTTGATTAATCCGCGGGCTGTCCACTCGGTACAGTCAAGTGTAGCCTTCGGTTGCTGACGCTGCCCTGGAAAATCACCAGGCTGCTGCTCTGCTTCCCCTGGTTGGTAAGCAGAGGAGGGGAGCGCTGGCGATGCACAAACACCGACACCAGCTTTGAGAAAGCACCCAGGGGACGCAGCTGGGTTCCCGTTTCATTCACCACCCGACTAGCGGCTCCATCGTCAGACACGCTGGCGATGCTCTGTAGATCTGAGACGACGAGGATGCAGCGTCCCCTTGCCTGTGTTCTTCTTAAAGTAGGGAAGTGCTTTGTGGATGGGGCTCGTCGTTTGGAGTGAAATGCTTTGAATGTTTTGCAGGTGTTCTGTGCAGCGTGCTGCAGCTTAAAGTGCAAACTTGTTTACATGGACAGGAAGGAGGCGAGGGTCTGTGTCACCTGCTTCTCTGCCCTGACGACTGGTGAGCATCACTAATCCAGACTCGCGTTCTTCCTCACGTGAATGCAGCTGGACTTTTACACCGTTGATTGTTCCCACCGATCTTAAAATATGCAAACCGCGATCTAATATGTGTGTTTTCTCTGCTCTCGGTAGATGTTTTCATCTTTGCTTTTTTCTGTTTTGGTCAGCTCAGTCATGCGAGACGGCAGTTTTTACGAGCTACCAGAGTCCAAACCCCAACAACCCGGCAGAGTACTGCTCCACCATCCCCCCTCTGCAGCAGGCCCAGGCCTCCGGCGTGCTGAGCTCTCCTCCTCCTACCGTCATGGTGCCCGTGGGAGTCCTTAAGCAGGCTGGGAATGAGAGTACGAGCAGGAATTTAAATGCTCTTAGCTCTGTTCTTAATCGCTCACATGCCTCTATTATTTCCAAGCTATTTTCCCGGTTTGTCTCCCTTCTTTCAGCCAAGAAATCTAACTTTGTGCGTTTGTGTGTGTTGCCACCGTCAGCGACCCTGACTCGGGAGCAGAGGAGAGTGTGGTTCGCCGACGGGATGCTTCCAAACGGAGACACAGCCGAGTCGTCCAAACCTCCAGCTGCTAACCTGGCCCCGTCTCAGTCACCCGGCTCCACTCATTCCAACAAATCTTCTACTTCTGAATACTCAGAGGTGCGTTTGGCGTGTTAAACAACCCTGATTCAATCTGATGGTGCGCTCTAACGTGTGAGTCTCCACCCCCAGGTAGCCCACGCCCCTGTTGCCACAGTGGGCAGCCCTGTGGGCAGCTCCATTAGCCTGATCCCGGAGGACGGACTCCCTCCCATCCTCATCTCCACTGGAGTCAAAGGAGGTACGGGAGGCCACATCACAGGTGCTTGCCCTCATCTTCATCATTGTGCTGCCTCATCATCGTTGTCAGCTGTTGAATTTCTCCTCCTTTCATTTGGTTTTCATCATGCATTTATCAGCGCTCATAATTTCGCTGCTCATTGCCAACTGGGGTGGCTTTGCTAACGGGTATGCAGGATTATTAATACCGTTATCCTGCTCAGTGCCTCACGTATGACTGCCTCATCATTCTCACCTCCCCAACCAAGACACACTCTGGCATCCTCACCCCTCTGTTAGACTTGGTTCGCTCCGGTTTCCGGACCAGACTTGACCTTGAGCCCTCGCTCCGTCCTTCCCCTCTGTTTCGCCTTCTCCTCCCCGTCTTCCTTGCAGATTATGCAGTGGAGGAAAGACCGTCAGAGATGGTCCTCATGCAGCAGTTGGAGGAGGGGGGCCCGGACCCCTTGGTCTTTGTGCTAAATGCTAACCTTCTTGCCATGGTCAAGCTTGTAAATTGTGAGTTGCTCACGGTTCCATTTTTTAATTTACTTAAGTCACTAACATATCTATAATGGTGCTGTCAACAGCACTGTAAACGTACTCGAACTTGACTAAAATGCATGTGCTCAGAATAATTCGTTTCTGAGTTGAAACTAATGTAATAATCTGTAGAAAACATAAACAAGACTACTTGTTTCGTATGTAATGTCCATTGACCTTTTTTGTTAGGAGGGTCTTGTCACTCTTCTGGTGGAAATGAATGTTTTTTTTGTTGTTTATTTCAACCTGCAGATGTAAACAGGAAGTGCTGGTATATGTCAACCAAAGGCATGCACGCTGTTGGCCAGGCAGAGGTTGTCATCCTGCTTCAGTGTCTACCCGATGAGAAGACCATCCCTAGAGACATCTTTACCCACTTCGTGCAGCTCTACCAGGAGGCCCTCAGTGGTAAGAAGCAACCAAAACTGTAGTGTATTGTCTCTTTCCCTTTTTTTTTTTTTTCCTCCCCCTGCATTACTTCTTTTTAATGCGTTCCAGGTTGGATTTATGTCCTGTATCCAAAAACGTTCTTTATATCTCAGTAAATTTCATTTTCTGGGACAGTCCACTTCATTTAAGCTCGGTTTCAAGCTCATCTAAGCTGGACCTGAACAAGCAAACTCTGGTCCGCCTCAGATCTCGGTGCAAGCGAACCCTGGTGCCAGTCGAGGACTCTTCTATGAAGCAACGGCTAACGTGGAGTGGCTGACTGCTTGTTCCCTGGAGGCTGAATGGTGCACGTGATTGTTGGTTAGCTCATCGTCTGTCAGGTCTAGTGAAGAAGCGCTCGCTGTAATCGGAACCCGGGCTGATGTGCAGCTGTAGGCTGAGCGTGGTAGATATGCTTTTATTCACGGCTGTAGGCTTTAGCGCAGGCTCACAGGGCTCGGCAGCGGTGCAATAATCCCAGGAATACGTTGAAAGCTGCTGACGTGTAAATCTGCCCCCTTTTCAGAACATGGGAACTTTCTCTTTTCCGTCTCTTGAGTTCTTTTTTTTTTTTTAATTGCACCCGGTCTCACATAAATTCCCGCTTTTTCGTGCCTCTGATGTATCTCCCTTTTTCCCGTTTAATGTCTTCCTCTGTCCCCACTGACCGATGCCTGCAACCCGCTTCCCTTATCGCCCTCTCTAGGCAACGTGCTGAGCCAGCTGAGCCACTCGTTCTTCACGCAGAGCTTCCTGGGCAGTAGGGAGCATGGCGGCTTCCTCTACATCAGCCCCACTTTCCAGTCCCTGCAGGACCTGCTGCTGCCCAACCCGCCCTACCTTTTTGGGATCCTAATACAGAAATGGGAAACGCCCTGGGCCAAGGTCTTCCCGATCCGGCTCATGCTCCGGCTGGGAGCAGAGTACCGATGTGAGTCAGCAACACCAGCTGTTAAGTGAACATTCTGTATTCCTTTCCTGAGATATCAACTGCTTTCATGTGCACGGAAGTGAAGAGAGTTGCTAGTCGCATCCTGTCGGCTTGACAGCAGAGCTGCCGGCTTCCCACAGGAAGCCGTATGTTTGGTGGGGTTATTCTAATCCAGTTTCTACCAAATCCCCTTCTCTGACTGACAGCTCTGCCAGCACTGAGCACCACCTAGCTCTGCTAAGCCCCGCGCCTGCTTCTTGTGAACCCAGATAGAATAAATTAACAAAGTGCCCTTGAACACAAATTGTCGGCTTCAACGTTAAAAGAATTCACAACGCAAGCGGTGCCTTCCGTGCACTTTCCTCCTTAAAAATAGCAGTAGGATTAATAAAATGGCCGTGTGAGAGGTCCTCACTGTAGCATCGGCAGGGAGTGATTGTGTTTTTCCATCCATCCATCCATCTTCTTCCACTTATCCGGGGTCGGGTCGCGGGGTCAGCAGCCTAAACTGGGAGGCCCAGACTTCCCTCTCCCCAGCTACTTCGTCCAGCTCTTCCGGGGGGATCCCGAGGCGTTCCCAGGTCAGCCTGGGAAAGACATAGTCCCTCCAGCGTGTCCTGGGTCTTCCCGGGGGCCTCCTACACACACCTCACCAGGGAGGTGTCCAGGAGGCTTCCTGACTAGGTGCCCGAACCTCCCCATCTGGCTCCTCTCAGCGCGGAGGAGCAGCGGCTCTACTCCGAGCTCCTCCCGGATGGCAGAGCTCCTCCGCCTGTCTCTAAGGGAGAGCCCAGCCACCCTACGGAGGAAGCTCATTTCGGCCGCTTGTACCCGCGATCTTGTTCTTTCGGCCCCTACCCAAAGCTCATGAGCTTGATTGAGCAAACGCCTTGATTATGATTATGTTTTTGTTATTTTTAACCAGAATTTAAGGCCATAAAAGTTAGACGAGGAGCTGTGGGTGCTGGAGAAACAGCAGCCACATTGTTCTTGTGGATTAAAAGAGCTTCTAGCTGCACTTTCTTGTATTTGATGCGTGTGGTCTTTGCATTTAAACTCATTTGCAAGAGCTTTGTCAAGGTGGCAAAAGGAATTAAGAGAAATAACCAAACCGTCTTGTTTTGAAGTTTATCCATGTCCGCTGTTCAGCGTTCGCTTCAGGAAGCCCCTGTTTGGAGAGACGGGCCACACCATCATGAATCTGCTCGCTGTGAGTTCTGCTGTTGCTTGTCATTAAAGAGACATATAAAAGAGATATTTATTTCTTACACGTCTCTCACAGTTTAACTGCGCATGCAAGCTTTTCGATAACGTAAATGGCAGATGCAGAATTGAAAAGATCCAGGTTTCATTTCCTCATCTGATCTTCTACGGCTGCTGCAGGACTTCCGGAACTACCAGTACACACTACCGCTGGTCAGAGGTCTGGTGGTGGACATGGAGGTGAAGAAGACGACCATTAAGATACCCAGTAATCGCTACAATGAGGTGAGTTGTTTTTTTTTCTTTTTGTTGGAGTCTGAAAACAGCAACTTGTGAATGTTTGTGACTGGATCACAGAGCTTCTGCCAGCGGGGAGACTAATCGTGTGCTGATATGCAGTCATGTCGGCGCCCTTTTCTCCAACCTGTCATTTCGGCGCCATCCCATTTTGTGTGGGGTTGCTCCCCATAATGCCGCCGCAGTCAGGCTTAACCAGGCAGCCTGCGTTAAGCTGCTTTCGTACGACATCGCTACCCAAAGGGGAGCTTACCGAGTCACAGATATTATTCCTCCTCGCAGTTGATGAAGGCCATGAGTAAGTCCAACGACCACGTGCTGGCTATGGGGGCGTGCTTCAACGACCACGCCGACTCCCACCTCGTGTGCATCCAGAACGACGACGGGAACTACCAGACGCAGGCCATCAGCATCCACCACCAGCCTCGCAAAGGTGCCCACGCTGAAACATGGGATCTCTGTCTGCTCGGTCGTCTGCCGGTGGCCCGGGAGCGACGCTCCGCTCACGCCTGCTTGTTTCTCTCTGTTTCTTGCAGTAACTGGAGCGTGCTTCTTTGTGTTCAGTGGGGCTTTGAAAACCTCGTCTGGTTTCTTGGCCAAGTCCAGCATTGTAGAAGGTGACCACATAAAGATACAGACCTCCTGTGCTTTACATTTACTACTTAAAGACAGTTTTTACATTTTTTAATCCCAAATTATCACAAACCATCAGGCTGATTCCAGCGAGGGTTCTTCTGCTTCCGCTTTTAATTGTAGCAGTATTAAAACCATAACGAGGCTTTTTTTTTCTTTTTATTCTTTCACCCGTAGACGGTGTGATGATCCAGATAACGGCGGAAACGATGGAATCCCTGCGGCAAACCCTGAAGGACATGAAGGACTTCACCGTCACGTGTGGGAAAGCTGACCAGGAGGAGAACCAGGAACTCGTCCACATTCAGTGGACGGAGGATGACCACAACTTCAACAAGGGGTGAGAGGCTGACAGAGATGGGTTTAGCTTGTAGACAGTTCCCAGACCGCTGCTATAAAAGCTCAGTAAACTCAGGGAATTCCTCTGCTGCAGTGATGTGGGTCGACACGTCGTTGACCCATGAGATACAGACCAAAGCAATCAATCTCAGAACAGTCGGTTAACATCCGCAACTTTGTTCACTCTATACAATATAATTGAGAGATATTAGCAAAGAGTGTCATGCTGAGCTGATGTTTTATGTGATATTTATTTTGTTGACATCTTTTGTTTTCTTTATTTTTTATTTTTATGGATAACATCACTCTTTCCTGTGTTTTCAGTGTCATCAGTCCTATTGATGGGAAGTCCATGGAGTCCATCACCAGCGTCAAAATCTTCCACGGCTCAGAGTTCAAAGCTAACGGCAAGGTGATCCGCTGGACAGAGGTATGACACATGATATGAATCCAGGTTTTTGGTATATTTGTTATTGCTACATGGCAAACAAGTTACCAGTAGGTGCAGTAGATTCTCAGAAAACCAACAAGACCCAGCATCCATGATACGCACGCTCTTAAGGCTGTGCACTTGGCCAGTTAGTTGAAAGCGGTGTGTTCAGAAAAATAGCAGCGTGGCAGTCAATCAGTGAGGTCATTCATTTTGTGAATCAGGTGGCCCCTATTTAAGGATGAAGCCAGCACTTGTTGAACATGCGTTTCTCTTTGAAAGCCTGAGGAAAATGGGTCGTTCAAGACATTGTTCAGAAGAACAGCGTACTTTGATCAAAAAGTTGATTGGAGAGGGGAAAACTTATAAAGAGGTGCAACGAATTATAGGCTGTTCAGCTAAAATGATCTCCAGTGCCTTAAAATGGAGAGCAAAACCAGAGACAGGTGGCAGAAAACGGAAGACAACCATCAAAATGGATGGCACAGATAACAGTGGTTAATCTGGTTAGTCACATTGGACTGCTATTACTTTGAACACTACCGGTTCAGTGTAATTATTCATCACATTAAGCTATTAAATGCTCGTTTCTTCCTCATTATCCATTCAAATCACTGTCAGAGTGACACGTTTATTAGCATAGACATAATAATCTGTGTTAAAGGATTATGACGGTGTCAGATAGGAGTGGACTTGTGTTTGTGTGATGTGCGCAGGTGTTTTTCCTCCAGAGCGAAGACTACCCGGGCAGTCTGAGCGACCCAGCCGACCACAGCAGGCTGACGGAGAACGTGGCGAGGGCTTTCTGCGTGGCGCTTCTTCCACACCTGAAGCTGCTTAAGGAGGACGGCATGGCCAAACTGGGATTGCGGGTCACACTGGACTCAGACCAGGTAGGCCCAGACAGAAATAGTGGACAGTTGGAAAACAGGGAGAGGAGAGCAGAGCTGGACTGAAGGGGAAGGTATCAGAGCAAACCGACTGGCTCTCTGCAACACTAGTGTGGGCAAACGAGTTCTGAACTTATCTGCTGTTTCAGGTGGGTTATCTGGCAGGAAGCAACGGCCAGCCTCTCCTGCCACAGTACCTGAGCGACCTGGACAGCGCTCTGATCCCCGTCATCCACGGCGGCGCATGCCAGCTGAGTGAGGGTCCCGTGGTCATGGAGTTGATCTTCTACATTTTAGAAATCATCTCGTAGGGACCCCACCGTCTTTTCTTTTTTTAAATTTGGATTTCGTGCGTCAGCGCGGACCTCTGCCGCCTCCTCTACTGACACTTGCAAAGATGCGAAGCCTGTCCAGGCAGAGGAGCATTCCTCCTGTGGAACCTATGCATCCAGCCACCACCGGGGACCAGCGTCTCTCCCGTGTTCATTTGACGTGCTCCAAGCAGCAGAGGGCAACCTGCGTGGCCCCAGAGGAGCGTGCTGATAATCCACGTTCATGATTTAGAACTTTTACAATCTTGAATCAAAAACCAGTTTGTCTAGAAACGGATGAGAAGTGCAAGAAGCTTCACTAACAAACTCAGATGGATCCAAAATTCTACTTTCTTTTAGTAACTATATTGAATTAAGGTTGTAAAACAATTAAATATGAACAATCACATGGATCTCATAGGGACCTTCCATTATTTCAGCATCCATGTGGCAGCAAGAAGTCCTGAAACTTCAACTTCCAAAGGCCTCAGTGTAGCACAGCTGTCCGGAAACGAGTGCCAATACAGGCCCGAACTAAAGAAAAGCTACCGATCATCAAACGAGGAGCTCAAGACTGGAAACTGTGTCCGCTTTCATCTTGCACCATGGTGCTCTGTGCCTGCAGCAGGGATCCATTTAGGGTGTTTGAAATATTTCAGGAAAGGTTTGGGTTCATCTCATGAGCTTTACTCGTCAGTCAGCAGGTGCTTAATTCACTGATTCATATCCGGAGCTGTTACACGCATGTTTCCAAAGCAGCCGTACGTTTAAATCTGCAGCCTTCGCAGCTTGTTGCACTTAATCTGACATTCATGCTAAATATCCATTAGTCCTTATTGATTAAACTGTAAACAAAGCAGAAATTCTCAAATGTTTCTCAATGACCAGAAGCAGAAATAGAAATGAATATATCTGCATCTCTTTCTCACCCTTAAACATAAGAATGTAATATTTGTCCTTTTTTTCCCCCTTAAAACCTGCAATTCTTTAATTTTTTTTTTAAGCAGGACTTACCAAAAATCACATTTTTATTTCAAACTGTACAGTGTTTTTGTTATATTTTTAAACATGCCAGTATAAAAGTAGATGAGCCCACATGAAAGAAGAAAATCTCCAATCAGACAATCTTATTAGAACATACGCGGACGTCAGGGTTAACTGATCCGCAGGTCTGAACAGTTTTTAGGCTGGACTGAAGCTGAAACGTCACCAGTGGTGGGTTCACACTGACCGTGAGTCAGCGGGCTTTGAAAATCGTACGTTCTCTTTTTATAAATCATAAAGTGGAGATGGAGACGTGTCGGTCCTGTTTTAGTTTGGCATTATCTGTCCTCTGTGCAATACATCAGTTCCAAAAACATGCAATCTGATTGAAAAGGTAGCATATTTTTTAATGATTTTATTTTAAGATGTCTTTGTTTGATAATATCCAAACTCGAATGCTGCATGAGCTTGAAATTAGTAAATCAGCTTTGCATTTTAGGTTGTTTTAGGGATGCAATTCATTCCGTTTCTTTTCCCCACATTTCAAAAATGTCTGAAATGCCAAAAAATCTTTTTTTTTTTTCCTTTTACAGTGGAATAAATTGTAGTATATGTAAAATAAATCCTTATAGAAAAATGAAATGGATGTGTAATGCTTACTTCCTGATTAGGGTCAGGTCATACTTAACAGTGTCAAATTAATACACATTTATATATGTTGGGTTTTTTTTTTTTTTTTTTATTTCAGAGAAAACTGAAGCAATGAACAGTGAAAAACAAAATCCAGCCTGAGTTTTTCTTTTGTATAAATGATCTAAACATGGAGGTGACCAGAACCTTTTCACAGAACAAACTAAATAGTTTTGTCATTGAACAATGCAAGCTGTCAGCAAAGGGGACAAATGTGACGACCGCTTAAAATCTACTTGTGAATTTTAAGGGACTGTTTGTTTACACTTGTATTATTAAATATTGTAGTCGCTCCAGAGAAGCTCGAGAAAAATAAACTGAAAATAATGCAACGGCCACAACCTTTAAAGGTGACAAAAAGTGGATGCTTTGCAACTTTATCAGCTGTAAATTAACATTATTGCATTATTATTACTTGTGCCAAGCTATGCTACTGTTGCAGTCGTACACGTGGGCATTTAGCTTGCGCTAATGAAAGGTCCAGTGTGAGCTATGGGGACACCTAGTGGTGAGCAAGAGTGAAGCGCCTGTCCTTTTCACACAAAACAGAATGTTTTATTTTTTTCAAGAATCTGAGATTTGTTTTAATTTTAATTGAGTTTATCATGTTTTTTCTATTATGGATATATGGCTCAATGTCCATCAGAGGGAGACCCGCATTTTTATATGGACAAATATTTTACTACTAAGTGAACAGTGGTTAGTATGCCGAGGATATTGAAACTATAAAAATGTTTACGTAAAATAGCAAACTACCAGCTTAGCCATCCAATATTAGCCTAAAAATTGTAATATCCACTCTATGATGTGTAATAATTTATGTGAAATTAACATATGTTTAACTTGTAGATGAGCTCAGCTTGGAGGTGAATATCTGCCAAACATAAACAAGGAAAATAGATTTCTAACATTTACAGCTGTTAATAAGTGTCATGTGCAGTTGTGAGACCAGAAATATATTAACTGTACCAAAAATGGAATTTGTTCTCAATAATTAAATAATTGTACCTACGTAGATCAATTTACAGATCATCCATGAGGAGAAAAATGGCTATCCTGTTACGTTAACAGCTTGTGTCAGAGATTTTGGATCTACAGCAATAGTGATTAACTTTGGCGTTAGTGCATAGATACCAGCGGAGCAAAGGGACGTGCATAGTCTTGTCTACATTAATTAGTCACAACAGCAGGATCGGGTTCACAGTGGGCCCTTCCAGCATGGAGGTGAGTAAACAGGAGACGCCCTCCAGGGGACACACAAAACACTGAGCTGCAAAGGCCCAGGTGCCTGGTTCTCCTCCTGGTGGACTGCAGCGTGAAAGGTAGCTCACGTGTCTGTCCCCCAGACGTGGAAGGATACGAGTCAAAGACCCACCCAGCGTTCTGTGACCTTCCTCCTCCTCTGCGTACTTAAACTGCACGACAAGAAGGAGCTTTTCAGAGCCATCTCACCTGATGCGCGTGCTCAGCTATTAGGCACTTAAGGTGTGTTGTCCAGAAAGGTTTGAGAACCTTTTGGAATTTCACGGTTTACATATATTATTTGACTTTATATTATTGTACCTCTAAGATTGTCAGAACCCCTTTGACAACATCTAAACAAGAACCTTGGGAGGAAAAAAAAACCAAAAAAACATCATTAGAAGCTGGATATGTGCTGTGAGGCGCAGTAAAAAAGAACCGTTAATGTTACCTGTGTGTGATTGATCACCAGCCAGCGCTCGGTGCTCGTCTGCATGTCCTGTCCGCTGAGAGGCTCCCGCAGGCGCACCTTCACCTCAACCCGACCTCCTGTGGGCTTACGGCCGTTCATCACCTGAAAGAAAGCCTGAAGTTGCAGTCTCACAGTTCATCAATGGACAGATTTAAATCCAAGTGAATGAACTAAAATGCTGCGCTGTGCCAGGTCCAGCACGCCGTCCTCACTTCTACGATCTCTCTGATTTCACTCTGCATCTCCAGTTTGTCCAGCTTCACAACAGCTGTCCCGATTGGCTTGTCGCTCCGCAGGAAACCTCTGGCAGGCGACACAAAACAAGAATTAGAGGTAACGTCGTCAGGCAACTTGCACTTCCACTGATGCCGTTTGCAGGCCAGGTTGATGCTTTTACTCAGTTACGTTCGTCAACCTTCTTTGAATTACAATTCTACAATTTCCACTTTATTTCCATTTTATTTCCCTTTGTGGTTCTGATCCTCTTCCACAGATGCTGACCTGAATTTACTAGGCATTAGAATCAGAGACCTTTTCCTCCTCCAGCAGCTGGGTCTGCCACTCACCCTTTGTGCAGCAGCTCCAATTTGAGGCCTCGTGACGCCACCACCCTCCTGAAGCCACGGTGGCTACGGTTGATCGACAGACTGAAGCTCTGATTATATTCTAGTGAAAAGAAAGAGCCAAATGTAGGTCAACATTCTGTTAGATGGTGTAAAGCAGGGGTGTCCAGAGCCAGTCCTTGAGGGCTGAACTCCAGCCAGGTTTTCGGGTCTACCGGGCAGACACCCCCCCAGTCCCTGGGTCTGCACACCCCTGCTGTAAAGTACATTTCATCAGAATCCTCACGTCGTTTCAAAGGAAAAAGCAAACACCCTTTCATTCTTTAACTGCTTCACCTGGACAGTTGGTGTTCTTGATGACGGATGTTTTGTGTTTCTGAGGCTGCTCCTGAAGGCAACACATCACAAATGAATGCACATGCAGGATTCCTGCTGCGCTTGACGGGGAAATCTCAATTCTCTCACCGTGCTGGGATATGGGAAGTCAAACTTGACGTAGGCGTCCAGGTCGTTTGGCTGAATGCCTGAAAAAAGAAAGCTGATGAAATGAAAACCACCATACGTACTTAGAGGATTTCGGGTTAAATTGTTCATTGCCTCTGTGAGGCCTGTAAAACTGTGCTGCCCTACCAAACTGTGCATATTACAACTGATGAAGGAAGAGTTCTGTTTTACCACTTGGGGCAGGAAGATTCATCCCTTTGACAATAATAACAACCATGTCAGTGCTGCTCAGCTCAGGAAATATCCTAAATGGAAGAAAAAAAAAAAAAAAGAAGCATCTTGTGATTCCACAAAAATTAAAAAATCTTTTGGTTATTATCTTGGACAAACGCTGGTACCTGACAGTGTGAAATGATCTCTCCTCAAAATGGTGTTTGGGAGGGGGCAGACCCCTGGACTGGGCCAGCTTCAGCACCTCCAGACTCTTCTTACAACTCTCTGCCATCTTCTCAAACCTGCACAGGGAGCGGAAGGGAGACACCGAGACAAAGAGCCAGAGTTACTAGATGCAAACCTTTAAGATGACGCTCAGTCTGACTGAACAAGTAGCTAAAGCAGCGATATTAAATCCTATTTCCTGGTTGAACAGACGTCGTCATTTGCTGCCTGCTTACTTGGTTGTTTCAGTGATGTTCCCGAGGTGAGTAAACTGTTCAGAGTGAGTCCGACATTTCTGCAAGAATGTTTAATGAGTGTTAATAAAAAGGGTTTCTAAATTCACCAAATTTTAAATGATGTGGTGAGAAAAGACAAACTGCACATCAAGCCTTTAAGAAGCCAAACTAAATAAAGTCAAATCTATTGTTAATTGGACAGAGCGTCTTCAGTCCCCCTCCTGCAGACGCACCTCGTACTGCTCTCTGAGCATCTTCATCAGTTGTGCATAAACCTGCTCTGCTTTGTCTGACAGCTGCACGTCACTGTGATGCACCAGAATGAAGTCTTCATCTTCATCACCAGGGGGAGACGGCACCTGCAGGGACATCAGAGTGTGTCGGCCGCACGGGTCCACACGTCCCCTACAAACGCACCCACTACAATACCACCAATCCTTTAAGACGGAAGCTTTTCCTCCAGACACTTCATACGTGGATGCCTTCACAAGAGTCCTTACAAACACCAGAATTATGGACGGTAATAGCGCTCACCGTGCTGATGTCCACGGCAGTGCCGCTGTGCACAGCCTGGATGAGGGGCTCCAAGCTTTTGGCGGTGCGGAACAAAGACTTGGCCTGCTCCATGTCGTTCTTCTGCTTGGCCTGCAGAGCTGCTTTGATGTACTGCTTCTTCCTGCCCTCCAGGAATTCCAGCTGCTGCACAGCTGGAGACCAAAGGAAGACAATGTCTGCTAATAACCATCAGAAACGGAAATGCGCGCGCCATCGCACAGATTTTTATTATATGCAAACACGTACACCATGGCAATTTACACCAAGAGAATGTGCAGAACTACTCGGAAAGTTAGAATATCCTGAAAAAGTGCATGCATTTCTGTGACTTTAAAGGTGAAATGTACATATTATATAAACAAATAATATGTGAATCAACATATTTCAAGCTTTTATTTGTTTTTTTTGCTGATTAGGACTTGCAGCTTCAGAAAACCTCAAATTCAAAAACTTAGAAAATTAGAATATTGCTTGAAATCAGTTAAAAAAAGAATTTTAAATACAAAAATGTCAGGCCTGTGAAAGTAAAATCTTGCATCTGTAATGAGTCTGTAAAATGTACTGGTTTTACCTTTTATGTTGGATTGCCTGAATAAAACAACTTTTACACGATATCCTAATGTTCCCAGTAGTACTGTACAGATGTGTGAGTGGAGGCTGACCTGTTGGTGACAGCTGCCCTGTAGGAACAGTCTGCTCAGATGAGGCTGAAGCTGAAGGTGTTGGTTTCCTACTCTGAGCTCCTCTGGAAACGTCTAACATGGGCTTCGTTGGCTCTGGAACTGCAGACTATAAATAAAAACATTTGTCATTATTTCGAGCTCCAAGAAATGAGAGTATTGTCCTAAAATTGTACTACCAGCACACCTCCTCTTCGTCATTTTGTCCATCTGCTATTTCACCGGTGTCAGTGGCTGTAAGTTTATCTGCAGCCACTAGCGCAGCAACAAATCCCTGCTCAGCGCCTGTGCTCTTATGGCCTGGGATTGGAGGGAAACCTGAAAGATAAATACGCTTATAAATGACAGATTTCAGCTCAATACAACTTGAAAATGAAACCAAAAAATGCAGTAATAAAGAGTCTCACCGAGGGGAATCGGTAGCTCCTCCAAGTCGACCACTTTTCCTGCTTTGTAAGCTCGGATGGCGCTCTGGTATTGCTGCAGATGGAGAGACTTTTATTTCAATGCAGCAGATCCAAGGATATTATAATTAAAAGTAAACAAACACAGCTGCACATACATTCTTAATGCGTCACAAATGTGGCATATTATTATTGGTATGCAGATAAATGACATAGCTAAAAACCATTCCATTTACAGCAGAATTAAAAGAGACATAAATACAGACGCATGCAAAAGTTTGGACATCCCTGTTTCAAGGTGCCATAGTCACCTTGGAGATGCGGTCGTGCATGCGGGCCTTGCGCTCGTCTCCATTGGCTTTGGCCTGATTCGAGGCTTCTGTGTACTTGGCCCGTCTCTGCTCGAGCGCTTCAAGCACATTGCTGTGAGATGCAGGGGCTGCTGGGGGGGCAGAAGCTGAGGGACACGCCCAAGAATGTTAATAGTGAGGCTGGTTTTCAGGATTTACATTTTAAGATACAAGGCCACAACAGATTCCTGATCAGCAAGCACATACACTGTTCTACTGTGTCTACCCTGGCCCGTGTGCACGGCAACATCAGCATACTTTTTGTTCCAAAACACATCTTTTTTTTTTCCAAGAATAAAATACAGGAATAAGACACAAGAAGATAAAGCTGGAAGATTTTTGTTCCCCTCAAAAATCAGTTTTCTAATCCAGATTTCCTTGAAAATGTGTCTCTGTGTGTTGGATGTGTAGGATGTGAAAGAAATGCTGCAACAGTGATGTAAATACAGCAGGTACAAATCAAAGTGTATTTTAAAAACCTGGAAATTACCTGAGGCTTCTGCAGCAGGCTGGCTGATCGGCACACTTTGCCCAGAGGAAGACTGCTTCAAGACTCCTCCTGTACATAAAAACACCAACCAACACCATCCAATTACACCATCTCACAGCATACTGCTGACCATATTTAATTTATTGTAAAATAAACATTTATAAATCATTACAACCACAACTAATACAGTAAAACAGGAACATAAGAAAAGTTTGCGATTTTTCTTCCCACAAAAACCATTTTTTTTTACCACACAAAAATGTTGATTAGCTACTGCTTTATATAAAAAAGAGTTCATAAGGTCACAAACAAAACTAAAAGTCAGTTATACAGGCGTTGCCTACCCTGTCCGGGAAGGGGAGGAAGGCTACCCAGGCTGACGTCTTCTCCTTTCTCCAGTGCCTCAATCGCTGCATCGATGGTCTGCAGAAATCAAGCACCGTTAAAAACCCGTGACCCCAAAGTTCCAGGTTCCCCTCATACCTCACACACTTAACAGGTTCAACAAATGCGCAGAGATATTCAATTGTGAATTTTTGTCCATTTGAAAACATTTCTGCAGGGACCAATGTCAAAAAAAAAAACAAACAAACAAAAAAAAAAAAAAACACCTTGTGTCTGTATATGTGCGTAGCACATTTTATGTTGAACTTCCACATCTTACATCTGCGTTATTCACCATCTTCCAGCACACTCTAGTTCAGTGATGATGGAACCCAGTCTTTGAGGGCTGCCGTCCAGCCGGGGTTTTCTGTCCTCACAGGAACTCAAGCTAAAACTTGGTCCACCTGGTAGGTCAGAAAACCCGGGCAGTTTTCAGCCCTCAAGGACTGGGTCTAGGTTGAAAAATAAAAACATGAAACTCTAAAACCTCGCTGATGCAGCTGACTGGGTCTTACATACTTTGCTGGCCATCAAGTAAAGGCGTGCTTGTTCCAGATCTCCCTGCTTCTTGGCGTTCAGCGCTGCCATCCTGTATTCCTTCTGCGTCTCCAAAAGCATTGTCTTCTTTGCTTTGTCCTCTGTGTAAAAAAAATAAAAATAAAAAATTAATCAAATTAGCACCCACGTTCTTCAGCAGCCCAGTGGGCAGCCTTCAAACCAACCAACTTTTAACTGCATTTTATTTTTGTGACTTTAAAGGAAGAATAACGGTTAACTGCTTTAAAATGACGTCAGTTTAATGTGTCTATTAAAAGTTCATATTACAAACCGGCTGTTTGAGGCTGGCCAGCAGGTTCTTCTGGCGGCTCCGCAGGAGGAGGAGCAGCGCTCAGAGTGGGCTCGGCAGTGGGCTCGGCAGAGGACGCTGACTGTTCTCCCCTTGAGGTTTCTGGTCCTGAGTGCATCGGCTGTTGTGAAGGACTGGATTCAGCTGGAGGAGGTGAGGGGATGGGGGGAGCTGGCCGCTGAGGAACAGCTGAACCAGTGTTGGTGCTTTGGGCTCCCGTAGCAACAGGAGGCGGTATCTCTGCTTCATTTACTGGTCGTCCTTTTTTCGCAGCAGTCAGCATTGTTTGCAGAGTCTGTGATGAGTAATGGAAAGAGAAATTTCCATCTGAAACGATATCTGCAGTCCAGAATTTCCTGATTTTAAAAATTCATTAGCTGAAAACTGAATTCAGCTTTAAATTTCCTCCTTTTACAGATAAATCCACCTGATCAGGCACGTGAACACCAAACAAATACATTTCAAATACGCGAACTTTAACACAGCTTCATTCTGGATCACCAGTCTCAGGCGCGCCTCACCTTCAGTGCTCGGTCATATCTGCGAACTTTTGATGCCTCCCCTGCCGTTTTGGAGTTCTGTAAGGCTATTTTGTACATAGATATTCTCTCTTCCAGGGTGTGTTGAAGGCCACCAGGAGCTGCTGAGGAGGTCTTTGTGTCCTGTAGCTTCACCTGAGTAACAAACACCTGCCATCACCATTATCAAAAAACAGCTGGTAAATCCACACCAAGTCAAGTAAGGGTTAGAGAGATCTGACCTCTGTATAAAACATATGGTGATATAAAACCTTGTTCTTAGATTATTAATATATTATTTCTTGTACACAGTAGATAATTTCAGATTGGTCATACATGTGTTTTAAGAATATTTCTTTTTATTTCACAAACTTAGACATATTAAATCTAGTTCTAAAAAAAGCACAGATGTAGAACAAATATGTCTGTCCCTTCTCGCTATTAGCAATAGCTTTTTCGACATGATGACAAGTGTTGGTTACAGGTGGCGTTACGTACGGGACTGGAAGAGACCAGTGTGGGCTGCACCTGCGACGGTGGGGACTCTGGTGTTTCAGCAGGGGACGGGGAGGAAATGGTTACAGCAGCACCATCATCATCATCTTCATCCACACCGACCACATCCTGTAGTTCAGCCTGAGGTCGGGGTTATATATAAAAAAAAAGACTGATTGCAGATTTTGACTCTTTGTGTCGTCACATGTGCAGCATCAGATGAGTTTTCTGATAGTTTTTACTGGCTAGGCAAACAAAGAACCTAACAAATTGCCTTTATCTTAAATAAAATTTAAATTTAATTTAAATACAAAATATACTTGGAGAAAGCAACTTTTTTAAAAAGAAAACTCTTACAGGTATTTTAAGATTATAATTGTGACTGCTACAGATCTGCAACATATTCCTTTACTTGTTGCTGTGAAACGTACACTTGCTTTCAGACATGAAAAAGTTGTTTTGCATTTTAAAAGTAGTTAAAAGCTTGGAACAAATACCAATAAATCTTGATCATCCTCTATGTTTCCATCATCTTCATCCTCATCTATATCTCTCAAGCACTCGTCAGCCATTTTCGCTATGTCTTCCATCGGCAGCGGACCTGCAAATAAAACCAAGATGCCATGTGTGAATGGCTTAATGTGTGTTTTTTTTTAAACATATCACATAATACAGTGGTACCATTAACATCAACTGTAGATATAAGTAGCACAATTTTCCAACAGAAGAGAATAGTTAAAAATGTTAGTGTTTTTAGTTAGCTGAATTGCATCTCCTCCCCCATGTTGTCGTTTCTATGAGTGTGCTCTTTATCAGTCTATAGAGAATATAAACTGTCTTAAAGTATATAGGACACATTCATTTATGACTGTGGTAGTAACTGCCAATGTAAGAATTAGATATCAAATAAATTTACATTTATATAGAGAGGTACATCACAATCAGCCTCTAAATCCCATATTCATACCGAGGTCTTCCATCAAAAAAACCCAAGTACTAACTTTTCCTTTTTGGCTTAGCTTTTCCTCCAGCACCAGCTTTATTTCCAGTAATAGCAGCAAGTTCTGCCTCCAGATCTGGATCGTCTAGATTGCCCTCCATCATCACCTGCTCGGGGTCCAGTTCCAGGAAAAGACCCATCTGAATCCAGGACGTAGAATGTGAAAGCCACTCTCAAAAGAAACATATACTTGGTACTAACCAGCACCAGTATTCAGTAGTCCTGGCCGGTTACCTGCTTGGCTGCAGCTGCGCCCTGGCCCTTGGGCTGTGGCGGTTTCCTCTTACCAAACATGTTGCGACTGTTGTTGTAGATTGTTAATATCAGCCCTTACACGGTGCCTCAGTGGCCTAAAGCACACAAAAACAGATAGTTAAAATCATGTGAGCGACAGTCAGGTGGCTCCGAACAGTGAGTAACGAGCTGCCATATGACGGCAACGCTAGCCGAGAGCTAGCTGTTAGCTAGCCACGTTTGTTCCAGCCCCTATAAGTTAAAAAGTTTGATAAGCATAGATCCAACTCTTCGCACCAATGTTGTCGACTCTTAAGAAGGGTTTCACATCACTTTGAGGGCGTGTAAGCTTCTTTTCCTACCCGTTCACCACTACATCTGGAGCTGTGTCTCACTGACAGGGTCCGACTGGAAACTGTGCGATGACTTTAAGGGGGCGTGGCTAAAGGGGTCTACCCTGGGGTTTGAGTTCTGCAGCCAAACCTTCCGGGCATCCTGGCAGACGACATTTAGTTGTTGTTTGTCTCATGAAAGCAATTTAATAACAGACACTAGCACATTTTGGTGCAGTTTCTTCGCTTACAAAATTATACTCAAGACGTTTCGGAGGTTTAATATATAAACCCATAAAACATATATAATATATGCAAAATATCACAATTATTTTTTTTGGGGGGTTATTTTCTTGCATAGTTTAGATTTCTATTGCATCATATTGTATATTAATGTGTCATAAAACAGCTTTTATTATGAATAATTGCTCAG
Source organism: Pao palembangensis (assembly GCA_015343265.1). Classification (NCBI taxonomy): domain Eukaryota; kingdom Metazoa; phylum Chordata; class Actinopteri; order Tetraodontiformes; family Tetraodontidae; genus Pao; species Pao palembangensis. The sequence continues at coordinate 8,515,268 of CM027093.1, forward strand.
GTAGCTTTCATGTTTTAAAATTAAAGTACCAAGACTAATTTGCCAAAATTTTACAGACTAATATTGTAAATATTTTTCAGCAAAGTAAATATACTTTCACATGCATATATTGTAAAAAAAAAATAAAAAAAAATAAGAAAATAACAATCCATATTCTTTCAATGATATCATCGCAGATTACAATGTTTAGACTACATACTTTGTAGATCATGACATTTAGCGCAAGCCTGGTCCAGAATTCTGGATTATGGCAAAGAGAGTATACAATTAAGCATAATATGAGTTACAAAAATAAGTAAACATCAATCATTACATGATTGTATACGTCTACAAATCTCTGTTGTTGCTGCTGAGCAGTTTTGGGAAGGATGTGCCGATGGATCGCCCATGCCGATAGACAACCAGCTCCAGCACGTACTCGTTCACTTTGACCACCACAGATGTCATCTTCTCAGTCGACATGAGGAAGATGATGGTGAAAAGAGCAACCTCAAACTCTGGACTCACACCGATGAAGGAACCGCCGATGGGCTTCACCAAGCCCTTCCAGCTGAACTGTAAGTTCAGGACGTGGTCGTCTTCATCGGGCTATAAAACATCAATGAAAAAGCATCATTAATGAGCTCATTAATATATTTGCTCTTCAAAGACAGGTGAGTAGGAGAGATTTTGGACTGTCAAGAGCATGGGTTTGTAATTCTATATCCAGCCATGCAGTGTTTCCTTACTTTATCTTTGTTTTCTCTTGCTTTGTAGCCTTTGTAATCGACATTGTTGTGCTTTTCCTGCAGATAGAACTGGATCCAGTTATGGAGACCCATGACCTCCTGGCCATTCTTGGTTTCTCCCACAAACACGTGTTCAAATCCACAGGAATCCTCCCTATCATGTAAAATAACCACATTCATATGTGCTGCAAATAATTTTCTTAATTGGTCTCACAACTCTTTATATTTATATGGAGGTGAATTAAAGCCAATGTGTGACATGGTAATGTACCTGCACTTATTCATACTCTAACCTACACTAGGACTATATTTATTTAATAATTTTTTATTATTAGTTAACAACCAGGAAGCTGATAAGTGCTCAGTAAACCCTTGGTGAGTGTGAAAACCGAGACAGCCAGTTTCAGCACCACAGTAGTTCTTGCTGTTGCTTGGAAAACTCACCCTCCACTCCTGTCTCTGTGGTACAGGCGGAACCAGATGTCATACAGCTGTTTCTTGAACTGCAGAGGGTCTGATGATGCCTGTCCCTTTCTTACCAGATACTTATGAGTATACTATCAGGAAACAGAACACAATATAATGAGAAGTCAAATACACAAACCTGCAGAGACTAGTTGTGTCACGGCTGAAAATAAAGCTATGTTTTAAACTCCATAGTAGTAAGTCCGGTCTCAGTGTAAATGTCAAAATTGTCGACATGTTTTATCTTAACGAGCAGTGTAAACAGTGGCTGTGCAGGATCTGTGTGTCGTCTGTTTGTTGACAGTGCGTTCTCTCCTCTTGAGGTCACACTGCACCTTCATCACATCTGTCTTCATGATTGAATCAATGAAGAGCCGGTTCTCCTGAAGCTCCTCCGAAGTGACCGTCTCTGACACTCCAGTAGACATCTCATAGTTGTCCAGCAAGTTAATGAAATCTGAGTGTTAGAGATGCTTGTTAAAAATGTGCATTGGTTCATGAGAATGAAAAACAAAGACAATAAAAACAAACGTACGTGCATATGTCTCAATGCTCTTGAGTTTGTCTTCATTCACATATGTGAAGAGTGGAACCCTGGCCATGTCTCTGGCACAGTTGCTGCCCTGAGCCACATAACCTGCCTTTCCCTTGATACAAAAACAAACATAAGGATGGTTGCATAATAGAAGAAAGAAAAAAAGACAGGCAGGTGGACAAATGTTACTGGTTATACTGGTCATTCCTTGCACAATCTACAAAGTTCTTGCATTTTAAGCATTAAAACAGTAAAATTAATTATAAAGACCCAGTCAAATAACTGAGGCAGTGGTGCGTTCTTGTTATTGGCTGGAGCATTGTGTTTTTGCAGAAGAGAGAAGAAGAGGTTTTTTTTTTGAGCAGAGTACGCCATTCCACACGTCACATATTTGTACCATATGTGACAGTTTTAGGCTTTTATGTCTGACCTGAAGAGAAATGACGTAGTCAGTCCCTGGCCTGAGACGGTTTGCATCCAAACTCCAGATCTGGTTTAGGACCTCAGTGAGCTCCTTGCTGGCCTGTTGACTGGAAGAAAGAATAGAAAGATGCCTCAGCTTTCTTGAGGTGGGGGGCTTACTGAGTGAGTTGACAGTAATCATTTTTGTTAGAACTGATCATTACAAGGTAAATCAATCAAGTACAGCGTTTTTGACAAAAGGCTCCCACAAACCGTGGGACCTTGTCATCAGAATGTGACACATTATCATACTAATGATAATTTAATCCTGAGGTTTAACAAATTATCTCAAAACTGGTAAAAAAAATAAATAAATAAATAAAAAATCATTACTTGTGTGTGATTTTAATATCTTCAGAAAATCATAAAGCCTGCAGCGAAGGACATTGTGTTTTGTGTTTACCAAATCTTAGTCTTTTCACAACAAAAGAAAAGATTCAGCGGGTAACATGAGAGGCTGTATAAGTTTCCTGTTTTGCATCTGCTTGTTTCTATCGTCATAGTTTCCACAGAAAAAACATTTGGTTGTCACATTGGCCAAAGAAAAAGATGCCAATGGCAGGAAGTCTTATAATTAGTTAGGGGGTGGTTAAGAATGTCATAAGATTTAATACAGCAGCTGTTTTTCATCAAGAATATAGAATGTTTGTTCTTTTGTGTAATGTCCAGCTGCCCTGAAGGAGTTGCTTTTCATCTTGTTTTACATGTAAAAAAAGATGTATAATGACAATAAAAGGCATTCTATTCTATTCTACAAAAATAATAGTACGCATTCATTGTAAAGATTGCTCAGCTGCTAAAGTGTTGGTCGTAGCATCTTAAAGTACACACGGCACGATTTTCGGACTTGCCCTCACACAAATCGGGGTGAGTCACTAATCCGTTTGGCGACTGAGCTTAAGTACCTCGAAGACTCGAGGAATGACACCGGCGACGCCCCGCACGGAGTCGCAGACACAACACTAGATATCAAAACCAGCTGGATATTCAGGCTGCTCGTAGTGACGTGGTTAGAGCTACAGCCAATGAGAGCAGACATTGCCGCAAAATAAGGAAGTGAAACGGAGCAGAACAGAGGCTGCGACAGAGCAAAGCAACAAGAAAGAACAGAGATCGAAAAATGGTTTTCCGAGGTCAGTGGACACAGGAAACTCTGAGTCAGCCACTGTCCGCACCATTACCCCACTCCACGCCGACTTCGTTTGCACCAATCTGCACCGCTGAGACTGCGTAGTTGTGACCCTGACGTTGAAACCATTTGAACTTGTGTTGTCCTTTCGTCAGTTTTTTTTTTAATTTTTGAGCTGTACATAGTTGTTTTGTAGTTTTAATAAAGGCGTGCTAGTCCGTGTTTTTCAGACTAGAAGTCTCCCCGGAGTCGAATCAGTCAAAAAATGTCTCATGAATGAGAAAAAATAAATTGCACTTAACTATAAGTGACATTTTGTGGGGGAAAATTATTATTACAAAATCCAGGACCATCAACAGACATTTCATTTGTAAGGACAAGTTACAACAATAATAGTAGAATAAAGAACAGGCTCGCGCGCTGCGGCGGAAACATAACGTCACCTTTACAGACAACCAATGGGCGCACTCTCAGCACCAAACAGGAAGTAGCAAAAAATGGCAAAGATGCCGAAATCGCGGAAGTTTATGTGGACCGCTCAAAAAGAACAACGACTCGTTGAGCCCGTTTTTTCAACCAGGACCGTGTCCACATTTTCCGGCGTATTCTCTCTTTTTTACTTTGTTTTTCAAACAAATATCTGCGCACACAGTGGTGGCTACTGCCAAAAGTACACTCTTCTAGTGTAAGGGAGGTTTTAGTCGCATTAAGAACGCTGAAGTATTTGACTGCAATTCCGATTACCCTCCGTTGATATTTCATGTTAATACTCACCTTTTTGCCATATTTGCGACTGAAGAAAGAGTCCCTAACTTCTACTTCCCTAAAAATGACGCAGATCGAGGACAGTTCCAATCAGGAAAAAGTTTCCGCCTGTACGTTCATCAGCAGGGTGGATCCATGGGCGGGTCCCGCTCTTGTCCACATCCGGCCGCTCCTGCTCTGCAAATACAGCGTTGCAAAAAGTTCCAAAACTCGTGTATTTTTATTTTTTGTCATTTTGTTTTCCGATTCGATGGTTGAGGCCGTAACCTTATTTTTAAGCTTTAAACAATATCTTGCAGCAGTCACTACTCTGTAGGGTTATATATTCATGTGTGTGTGTGTATATATATATATATATATATATATATATATATATATATATATATATATATATATATATCTATATACACACACATAAAAATTCCCTTCTCACCCCCCGCGGGTGGTTCCTCCTCTATTCTAAGCTCGGGTCCTCTACCAGAGGCCTGGGAGCTTGAGGGTCCTGCGCAGTATCTTTGCTGTTCCTAGTACTGCACTTTTCTGGACTGAGATGTCTGACGTTGTTCCAGGGATCTGCTGTAGCCACTCCTGCAGTTTGGGGGTGTTCTGATCAGTGCTCCGATCACCACGGGCACTACTGTTACCTTCACCTTCCAAGCCTTCTCCAGCTCCTCTCTGAGCCCTTGGTTTCTCATGTTCCTTCCGCCTGATGTTGCTGTCACTTGGTATTGCCACATCCACCACAACGGCTCTCCTCTGCCCTTTATCCACCACCACGATATCTGGTTGGTTCGCCATCACCATCCTGTCTGTCTGTATCTGTCTGACCTTGGGGTTTCCAGCCCATACTCCGCACAGATGCCAGCCACTTGGTTATGGCGTTCCATGTATGCTTTCCCTGCCAGCATCTTACACCCTGCAGTTATGTGCTGTGTACCAGTCCAGTGCCTTACCAAGTGAGCTATCCAGCTGCTTGTATGCGTGTGCGTGCGTGTGTGTATATATTATATCATATTATACAATATTGAATATCTCTAAATTTAGTCTAAACCACATCTATAAACCTCTATAAAATAACTCCATTTATTTTGAAAATCACGAATGGGCGGAAGTAGGCCTTTGCGCAGGCGCCGCAGCCACATGCGTTAGTTTGTGTGCACTACTTGCCTTTTTTTTTTTTTTTTTCAGTAAAAAAATGCGTTCGAATTTGTTCGAATAAGTATATTTTCGTGCTGTCAATAGGTGTCCTTATCTATTTTTAATCTGCAGAGAAAACTAAACCATACTAACCTAACTAGCTGGCTACAACTTAGCCTGTTGTTGCTACAAGCCACAGCATGGCAGCTGTACTGGAGCTGGTAGCTGGGAGCTACGAACAAATTACCTTCGGTTACCGAGTAAAAACTAATGGCAAAGTATGTTGGACTGCAGTATGTTTTATTAAGTAGCAGTCAGTTTAGTGGTTCAGTGTTTTCATTTGTCTTATCAGCTATAGACGTCATTTGTTTTTCTCTGTGCGTGTGTGTCCGGTTGTCCTGCAGGACTGGACTCCCAAGGCCGACTTCACCCATCACGCCCATACAGCGGTCATCACAACTGTAACAGCAAGTGAGAGGTTCGTTGTCACAGGAAGCAAAGATGAGACCATACAGCTGTATGACATGAAGAAGAGAGTGGAACACGGAGCTTTACTCCATCATAATGGTATGTGTTGAATCAAAGTTACTTTAAATTGAAACACGGGGTATCCAGGCTGATAGAATTTTAACTGAGTGAGTGTACTGGAAATTCTACTTGTGCTGGATGTTTTTAAAGCTATCTCATTGACATTGGGGATTAATCTACCTCAAACTCAGGCACCATCACCTGTTTGGAGTTTTATGGGTCATCTCATTTACTGAGTGGAGGAGAGGACGGTCTCCTATGTGTGTGGAATACGAAGAAATGGCAGTGTCTGAAATCCATCAAAGCACATAAGTATGCAGATAAGGATGCTACAAAAACTGAAGTTGTTGTGTCAGTTGTCTTTTTGGACAAGCAAACATGAACCCAGTTGTTCTCTCTTTGTCTCAGAGGCTCAGTGATGTCACTGTCTGTCCATCCTTCTGGCAAACTCGCACTTACAGTTGGGGCGGACCAAACTCTAAGGTGAAATTCAGACATGCAGCAAATTGAGTTGAGGTCAAACATTCAACACTGACTGCTGAGCATTTTCTACTTTCAGAACATGGAATCTAATTAATGGGAGATCAGCATTCATCAAGAACATAAAACAGAGTGAGCCTCGTCGCAATACGAAGGTCTTTGAACCCGCATATGAAATATCACAAACCTATTTACAAATATGTTTTCTTTAGATTCACATATTGTCAGGTGGTCTCCAGATGGGGACAACTATGCAGTAGTGATTAATGAGAAAGTGGACATCTATGAGGTGGAAACAGCATCAGTGACAGTAACCATCACCAATCCAAAGAGGATCTCATCCCTTCAATTCTTAAATGTGGGTTCTCCCAATCTTGACATTTTTTTCTTGTATAGATATCACCGCTATAAAGATAATGACACATAAGTGGTGCAGCGTAAATGATATGTAAACTTCCTCAGGATGCCATTCTAGCCATTGCTGGAGATGATGACATGGTGAGGTTACATGACGTAAGAAAAAAGAAGATGGTTTGTGAGTTTAAGGCTCACGAAACGAGGCAAGTTTGTTTCTAACAGATGCCGTAAACCTCCTCTGACAAACTAGTCTAAGGTGTGTGAACAATGTTTTGGGGTTACAGAGTAAAAGCGGTGGACAGTTTCATTATGGAAGACTACTGTGTGATGGTGACGGCTTCAAATGATGGGTTTATCAAAATGTGGAAGCTCCATTTAAAAGAGGTACGCCTAATGCCTTGTTCACACTACACGACTTTCCGAGTCGGCGACGTGCCGGGCCGTTCACACTGCGCGATTCTGACTGCGGCCGTGAGTTTTGGGTGATCACACTTCAAGACTCGTCGCGACGGGAGCGTTCACACTACACGATTATCTCTGTCAGGAGGCGTGACCGACTGCGCTGTCAGTCATCTTCAACTGAAATACAGAAAGACTGGATTGTAGAACGTGATATTTGCACATTAAATTAGCGCTGTATTTGGCGGCGGTAGAGTGAATGCTGCGTCAACTGAGATTGTAAAACCTTTCTTGAGTCCATTCTTCAATTTCTTGTTGTTTCTCTGCTCTGCCGCAGTACTGCTTCTTTTCACTGCCTTATTTTTACGGCAACGCCCATGGCTGTTTTTATTGGCTGTAGCTCTTTCTACGTCACTATGACCCGACTGGATATCTAGCAGGTTTGATATCCAGTTTTACATCTGCGACTCCGTGCAGGGCGTCTGCAAGGTTGTGTAACTCCTTAGTGACTCACCCCGCTTTGGGAGAGGGCCCAAATTCGCCGACGTCTCAGACACCTAAAATCGTGTAGTGTGATCAAGGCTTAATTATGGAGTTGAAACAGTTTTTTTCTACCACGCTATTTCTAAGGTAATAGTGCTTGTTTAACAGCAGTTGGAAACTCCCACTCTGCTTGGAGAAGTGAACACGTTGGCCAGGCTGACGTGCCTCACTGTGTGGAAACCTTCATCAGTGCCTTCAGCTTTCATCGAGGAGTCTGCAGAGAAAGCAACAACGTCTGATGGTGATTTTCCTACAGCTCCTGACTTCTAATGCATCATAGTGGCAGCAAGATTAAATGATCAGTTATTGTCATGTGTACTCGGGTGGTTTAGGTCTTAGATGATATTATTGTGGCTCAGATCTTTCCACTTTTCTGTGTATGATCAGCTTCCTTGTTTTTTCTATCCACAGGACCTGTTGAGGAGCTGTCAAAGACCAAAAGAGTTCGAATAGCTGAAGAAGTCATTCTAGAAGATGAGAGCAAACCAAAAAAGAAGAAAAGGGATGGTAGAAAGTAATATAGAAAGGATTTCATTATTCATAGAATGTTTTTAATTCGGAGTGTTTTGACTGTTTTCTTGTGGGTGCTGCAAATGAGACAGGTTTGTTACAGGTGTATGTATGTATGTTTGCTCTCAACTCTGCAAAAGAAAAAAAAAATGCAGCAATAAAGATCTTTGTCTATTTTCTGTCCCTGATATATGTGGAACTGTTTCTGCTTGAAGGCTACATGACATCATTTGGAAGGAATTGGTGTCTACTGCCACCAAAATGAAGTTTTACGTCTTCCCTCTCCAACAAGACCAGACAAAGGTTTTGGGGCACACGCAGGCATTGTAAAAAGAAAAAAATGATTGAAAAACTTTGGAGACCTTTATTTTGGAATGGGAACCGGAAATTGATTATTCAGGACAGGACATACACTAACGACACAAAGTCTCCCACTGTGTCGTTTTAAAAACATTTTAAAGACTACACATCGATAACGTTTGTATTTGTTTAACGGCAAGTAAGTCCGCATTTTAATGTTTACTATTGTCAGTGTTTTTCTTCCCTCCGTCTGACCATTGGTTATTCGTTGTAAAAGTGTGGCGTATTGTTCGATACATCGATCCCTGAACATAAACAGCTTGTTCCTGTCAGACGCTCTTCCTCTGGACATGTCTGTGGACTGGGTCGGTTTCAGCTATGCTGTTCTGGTGTCATCTGGAGGAATCCTCGGTTATGTAAAAGCAAGTACGAAATGTTTTATAGAGGTTTAAAGTATCTATACACTATATAGTATAAATACACCAACCTGGTTAGTCCCATTTGAACAGTCTCTTTCTCAAGGGCGGCCTAACCGACATTCATACATATGATTGTAAGTAAAACAAGTTGTAAATACTTAATTGTAAGTATTGCTGATGCTGTCTTACAGGCAGTGTTACCTCTCTGGCTGCAGGGCTACTGTTTGGCTTGTTAGCTGCCCTTGGTGCTTATATGGTATCTCAAAATCCAAAAAATATTTGGCTTTCTTTAGGTAAGTAAGTCTGAAGGTTTTAACAATGACACATGACACTGATTGCTGTTTTTTTAATTTTTGGTGTCATGCAGGCACCTCTGGAACTCTGACTGTGGTGATGGGACTGAGATTTCTCAATTCTGGCAAATTCATGCCAGCTGGATTCATGACAGTTGTCAGGTAATCCATAATTAGTTCTTCTTTTTACATTATATTAGTACTCTGACTGAGTGGAAGAAATTATGTGGAAGCATATGCTGAAATACATATTTTCTGTTTTTTCAGCTGCCTGATGTTACTTAGGACCCTCAGTGGAATAATAAAAAGGCCACATCTGTTTTGATTATACATAACTATTTCATTTGCATCTATGCAGATTGTTGATATTGAAATATGAGCAACAGATACAAGTTTTCTCTCCATTTAATAATGTCTGTATGTACTGTAAGATATGTGATTTTTTTTTAGGACAATTTGAAACAATACAATTGTTAATTACAAAATAACTTTAGTGTATTATGTAAGAAATACTGGCTGTACAAATCTCACCTTTACAACCCTAACATTGTAGCATCAGAATGATAGTGTTCTTTCCTAAAATATTGGACCATAGAATATTTCTGTTGGGGAAAAAAGTAAAAATTGATTCTGAGTCTTTTTTATGAGAATATAAAGAACATTAATTCAATCTAAATTTTAGATCATTTACTAAAATTATTCTATGGATGAATTTCACTTGTCCGTGATGATTTTTGAAACGTGGTTTAGTTCTTTTTTTTTTTCCTCCCAATTTTATTTTTTAATAATAGATACGCCAGGTACGTTATCTAGTGGCCAATTTTAATCTGCATCTTAATATAATATAATATAAACCTAATTTTGGGCTTTATCATAAAAAGGGGACAGGTGGTCACAACGGAACCAACGAATTAGTTGTTTTTATGAGCCTGTTTGTATCTTCGACGTTCTTGAACTTTCGTTGGGGTATATGCAGGATTACTGAAATTGATTCTCTGCGTTTTTGACTATTCCAAAAAAATTAAGACCATCGCCATTTTAAGTTTTAAACCTCCCGTTTATTGTCAACTTTTACTACTTTTTAAGCGGACACCCCGCTTTTTCCGGTTTTCCCCGCTCAGCCATGTCTGCAGCTGTGCCTTTAAAAAGATAACGACTACGATGCAAATGTTGTCCCTCAACTAACTGCCGCTGTCCTCCATGTTTGTTGTTGTGAAACCTCTTCCGCCCGCGCATGATTGTGACGTATGTTGACTATATGTGACGTCAGGGTCGTGTTGAATTCCGATACGTGTCATATGGCTTTTCATACAGAGGTCGCGTTTCATAAAATCAGATCTTTATCCAGCCTGATATAAAAAGACCGGATGTATTCTGCTCAGTCGTGAAAAAATTTCGACCTGGGTCACAGAAATCCGATCCTGGTCACTTGGGTCGTAGCGTATGTCCAAATACTTTAGAACCCGCAAAAAGATTTCCTTTATGATAAGTACAAAGCAAAGTTTCCAATTTAGAACATTAACCATAGATAGACCACTGACCAATTAAATATTTGTGGAATGTACTCTGCCTTGCTGACTAAAACACTGGGCATAGCTCAAATCAAATGAATTCAGTAATTTATATTATGCCAGTGAAACTCTATATACGTAAATTGTATAAATAAAAGCCGATTATGGTACAAATCGCTTGAACATTGTCAATAATGTCAATAGTGTTTCATTTTAAATCTCTATTGTATTAATACTGACGGGTTTTTTGTGTTCTGCTCAAAGAGCACGGGTGATGTGTCTGATGGCAAAGAGTAGATTTCATTATCTAGAGAACAGTTTGTGTCCTCAGTCAAGAATGAAATGTGAAGAATGAAAATAATGAACAGTATTCTCGAAATGGCCATACTGTAGTATGATGACGTGCCGCGCATTACACCTAAAACCCGCGCAGTTGGATTTATAACTGTGGCTGCGGATGGACGTCAGTTTGTCGGTGTTCTCTTCTTGGTTATTTACGGTAAGATGGACCCGCAGTGTCCACGGAAGGATCAGGTGATCCACTAACTACGAAGCGGAGGCTGAGTGGGGAAAATGCAAAATGACATATAGCAAATGTCGGATTATAATTCATTCACATTTTCGCCTCAAATTCGGATTTTAATTGCCCTGCTGAGCCTCCACTGTAATGATGCCTCGCTAGGGCTGGCGGCGCGACTGCAATTTTTTTGGACATTTTAATTTATGAAAAATCACATTCACAGACAAATATTGCTTTCAACATGGGTCTGTGCTACAGTTTGCGTCCCCGGCTCTTCGGAGACCTGAGTGGATCTATTTCCAACGCTACCTCGGACTCGGACCAGCCTCCTGACGCGAACGTGCCGACCCGCGCCGGGGGAGCTCGTCAGGAGGACGCCGGGGGATGCGGGGAAAGCTCGTCGCTACGCGGCGGCAGCGGCCCGGTGCGCCACGGGGACTCTGCGAGGCTTCCGCCTGTGGAGCACCTCCGTGGAGACACCGGTACCGACGGTGTGCTCATCCAAAACGGAGGAGGAGGTGGTGGTGGGGGAGGAGGAGGCAGTGGTAAGGGCATAGGAAAGGACCGCGGCCGACGCTTGCAGCTGCTTCAAAAGACAAGCACTCAAAAACAGAAGAACTGGGACAAATTGCTTGTGGAGGAGAAGGAGGCCGAGAAGGAGGCTAAGAAAGTCAGCAAGAACATTGACAGGGCGCTGAAGGAGCTCAAACGGGAGTATAAACAGACACATCGGCTGTTGCTGCTCGGTAGGTCCCGTCTGTCTTGTTGCTGTTGTTGTTGGAGCTTTTTAGACATGTAAACGTACCGAAATGATGTCACTAGTATGGAGGCCTGTGGTCTCGACTGGCTGTGAAGACTACCCCCTGCGACTGTCAGTGATAAATGATGAAGATGGACGTTTAGGACGGTCTATCCCTATCCCCCCATACTCATCAAAATTACAGTACAAATGTCAAACATACAACAAAGAATCAAACAGACAGATGAAGTGATGCACACGTAAAGACAACTGGTATTCCTTTCCTGTATTGTAGTATGTTTATTCTGGAAATCATCAGGTTATAGTATAAACTTAAGTTTATTACGGTGTAGACTTTAGAGTTTATATTATACCACAGCAAATTACTGTAATTAATAATGTCGCAACTGAAGATAATATGAAAAGTACAAATACAATAGATATCCTGCCAAGCTATGATTTCTCTGGAAAAAAATATCCCAGAACCTCTAAGTAAAGTTTGTAAAAATCGATCAGTATCTGATTTGGTAAAGTGTTGTTTGTAGCATTATTAGCATAAACAGTATTAGTGACCTCTAGCTGACCATGAGATATGCTTATAATTATCAGTATTATGTAGTAGAATACAGCACTATACAAGTAAAATGAGAGTGCACTTCAGCAGCCTGTAGAGTAATTGTGTAGTTTTCATATAGTTATATTTATTATATTGTGAGGGAAAAAAAGGGGTTACTTACTGATGAGATGAAATAGTGAAACTAAATGAGTCTAATACTACTGTGTGATTAAAAAAACAACAACAAACCTTCGGGCCCATTGCAGTTTCGGTTTCATGTGGTCTGCTGACTGTTGTGCTATAAATGGTGAGATGAGATATTTTTAGCATAAGTGTGAGCGTTAATAAACTAAACTATGCTGGTGAGGTCAAATGTAAATGTTTACTAATATATTTACTCAGTACAAAGTGTGTTGCATATATTTTATTCATAGATAATATTTTCAGATGAAAATTTGACTAATTACATTTATTTAGCTTTAATGATTGTTTTAGCTGACTTGCAAGCTCATCTTACTTATGACTTAGCTCAATTTTCTAAACTCTGACACCAGTAAAAGAAAACTAGAAGTCACTCAGTTTGTGTTATGACAGTCAAACTAACCATGTTCCATGCATTTACTTCAAATTGTGTAATGTGCTTTTTAATTTGTACAATCAGTGGTTAGTTTATTTTCCTGACTAAATGAGCCTCAGCAACTGCAAACTGGAAGAAACAGTTTGTCTTGATGAGGCTCCACACGTGGAAGTGTCGTACATTCTGCCATCAACCACTGTGGAAGGCTATATGATCTGTGACACTGTGTCATTTGGTTTTGGCTTTTATCATGGCAGCACAAGTCATATTCCATGTCTGAGTCTTCTTTGGATGTTAAACCCTTCAGGTCTCCAGCAGGACTTCTGTTGTCTGATACAGGACCACATTCCTCTGAAAGCAGACACCTCTCAAAAAGTGTTATGTTTCAAGTCAACATATGCAAGATAATCTGGGTGACTTTATGGGTATATGCTGCAGGCATTTATTGGAAAATAAATACACACTTATCTATATCTATATATATACAGTACTACTTGGAAAAATTGAATATCCTGAAAAAGTGCATGCATTTCTGTAACTTTAAAGGTGAGGTGTACATATTATATAGACAAATAGTATGTGAATCAATATATTTCAAGCTTTTACTTGTTTTGATTTTGCTGATTAGGACTTGCAGCTTCAGAAAACCTCAAATTCAAAAACTCAGAAAATTAGAATATTGCTTGAAACCAATTTAAAGAGAATTTTAAATACAAAAATATCAGGCCTCTGAAAGTAAAATCTTGCATCTGTAATGAGTCAATAAAATGTATTGGTTTCACCTTTTATGATGGATTGCCTGAATAAAACAACTTTTACACGATATTCTAATTTTCTGAGTAGTACTGTACTGTATATATATATACATACATATATTTATATTTTAAAAAATAGAGTTCCTTATTGTTGACTCTGTTTAGATCTGATTTTCTACAAGCCTGTGATAATATCTCTTACAGCGTTGCGAGATGTCTTAACCTGGCTGTTTCATACCTTATCACCCTTCACAAGCCTGAACAACAGGCTGTCAGTAATGTGGTACACTTAGGAACAGTCACTGAAATGAGGCATCCAGGCCAACAAACACCTTGCTGGAAGTCACTTGTTATGTTTTCGTCAGATTTTTTGTACTGCTTTTGAAGCAGCAATTTGGAAAAGCTTGTTCGTCTACAAAAGCAGCCGAACCTACATATGTTGTGTTATTTCACCCTGTTGAACACACGTGGGGTCAGGTGAACTTTGCTTCTCTTAAAATGTGTTTTATCATTGACCATTGGTGAACTTTGCTACCGACAGCACAGAGTTCCCATCTAATGCAGTGACTCAGGTGCTCAGTAGGAGTTACCATGTTTACGACACTGACAGTGTAACTTGTCCTGATAGTTTTATCGGCTAAATCAAAGTGAAGCACGCCAGACTGTGTTTACTCTCCAGGTTGTACTTCCTGTGTATTTTCTACTTTATCAGACGCTTGTGTCATTGACGTTACTGCTCGGATCTTAATGAATAACATGGAAAGGTGGTAGTTGTATGTTGACTGATCTTTACCTGATCAGTATTTGATTATAATTAGATTCATTTAAGCACATACATTTGCAGATTACATGTCATATTTCTAGATTGACCTGAAGGCTGCTGTGTTTGGGGGTTTGACACTGCTAAGGCGCTGGAATCAAATGGCAATGTGGCTGCCATTTTGCAGTTTGTGCTCATTAATACCCTATAAATAGTAAAAACATGGCTGTCAAAACAGAAATTACTTGTAGTGAAGTATTTTTAGATGTAACATTGCCGTATTCACATCAGTAAAGAATTGCAAAAGTTTTCCCAACCCATCCACAAGTGCCGACAGAGGCATCAGTTATGAAAGATAATGGCTCCATATTTATTTTGAAAGTTTAAGTGTGGGATACTTCTCCTTCACATAAAAGTCAGAGCTTGGTATGTGCTGGCACCAATTGTAATTTCATGAAATTCTGTTTTTGTCTTTACCTGGATCACAGTAAAATACATGAATTGCAAATATAATCAAAATAAACCCTCAAAGCTCCTAAAATGACAAAAAAAGAGATTCTGTGGTACCAACCTGGAGTGTGCTGGATCCCCAGCTTGCATGCTGTGCTGAGTCTAACCACCAGAGAGTGATGCTGGACAGTCGTGCGTGTTGACCTTGCTTTCAGAAGTGGGAAGACAGACTTTTTCCTCATCTTTCCCTCTTAGGTGAGGGTGGGGAGGGGGTGTGGTCGTATTTTCACCTGACTTTAGGTGAAGTCAAGGGAGCAGCTATGATGAACACACTCCCATTACTGAACAGACTAGACAAGTATTTGCATGATATTTAAATACTGGGACAATAACGGTTCATTCCTTGTGACATGCTGTACAAATTTTTGTCTATGGCTGCTTCATGCATTAGTGCCATATTTTTTGAGATGTACCAAAAATATGCAAGGGTGCAAGGGTGGTTATTTATCAGTTTGTTGTAGTGAGATGTATCATTATAAAAGAAACTCATCTATAAACAAGTGCGAGTTCATACAACAATTTAAGCCTTTTTATATAGGTGAGCCAGTTTGAAGAGAATTTAATTAGTTGTTGTTTTAATGTGTGCTATTAGCATTTATTTAAACTCACCAGTTGAATGTAAATCTTCCAGATTACAATCTTAAATAAATGCTGTAGTATTTTTGTTTGTGCAAAATGAAAACCCTTAAGCATTGCCACTTTGAAAGTATACATTTTTATATGATTCATATACATATTGCAATTATTTAATCTTATGTGTAGGATATTACAACTTCACTGGATTACTGTGAATTTTCAGATCAAATAAAACAGACAAAACAGCTTTACATAAAACAACTACTTCTTCTACTATATATGACCTTTATTAAGACTTTATAGTAAAGTTACATGTTCCTCTATAGATCTAAAATTGCTCATGCAGAATGAAAAATGTATTGCTATAACTTAAAAAAAAAGTAAATACAGTGTTTTTTTTTTGTTGTATTGACAAAATTATGAACATGAAAATAAGTCTGATACAACGATCAGAGCTTTCGCTTTGTGCCGTTAGGTTTTACATTTAGGAAAAGCCCTTTTCGGTGCAGGTCATCATCGTTTTAATGGAGCCAGTGGCTAAACTGCAGAGTTACAGAGCGTGTGAACACACTGGTTTCTGGTTTAGGTCAGGGCTCCATTGACTTTCGAGCCATGGTGGAGAGACCCAGCCCATCTGTAACCCAGCGGAGAGGCGTCTGCCTGTCCTCCCCGCTTCAGGGTTAGTTTTATAGCAAAACGACGCGGGACTAAAGACAAGAATTAGCTCCGTCTTTTACCACCGTAGTTATAAAATGCTGAACCAGTGCGGGTCGTTGGTGTTACAGTTTAACGCAGGTTTGTTTTCCACCTCCGCGGTCCGCGGCTACTTCCTGGTGCCACAGAGAGAGGCAGTGCTGAGTTAAAGAGACAGAAATACTGACACAATTTCAGATAGAAAAAATACTGAGTGAAGAGAGGGGCTGGGGACGCGCTAGGGACGTTTTATTGGATTCCCACAATTTTAAAAAAAATAACCTCTCTTTTTTTCATTTTCTATATTTTATTTGTATTTTCGTGCCATCGCTTCGTTGGACCGAGTGGCCGTTCTTCGGTGACTTGTAAACTCGGAGTGGATGACGCTTGGCTGCGGCTAAAGCGGAATTGTAACGGGGAGCATATTCCTCCCTTCGTCACAGAAGCCTCGCAGTTTTTTTTTCTTTCATTTTTATTTCATATTCGAATCATCCCGGTGTCCTTTAAAACCACAATACTATCCCGGTTTGATTTTTACGTATTTTCACGATTCCACAAGGAAGGGTTAGGGCGACGGAAGATGGGTTGTTTGGGCAACAGCAAGACTGAAGATCAACGCATCGACGAGAAGGCACAACGAGAGGCTAATAAAAAGATAGAGAAACAGTTGCAAAAGGAAAGACAAGCATATAAAGCCACGCACAGACTCTTATTACTGGGTAAGACTGATTTAAATGTGATAGCCAAATGAAACGTAAGGTAATCCTTGTCGTTTAGCGAACACGTAGCCCCGTTTGACAGCGCTTTCAATAATATGTCATGGAGGTGGATATTGATGGAAGCGAGAGCCTACGATTTAAAGTGGCTTCATTTACCCAACATTTACCTTTTTAAGTCTTCCCCGAGTGTCCCTCTCTGTGCTCGTTCGGTGACATTAATGTATGTTTTTGGTTTTTTATTTTTATTTTTTATTTTTTCGGTGTGTTCGAAGGTGCGGGAGAGTCCGGAAAAAGCACCATTGTGAAGCAGATGAGGATTCTACACGTCAATGGCTTCAACGCAGAGTGAGTTCTCTTCAGTATATGTAATAGATTTACTCATATATTACTCGACGACTTAAAATTGTGTTATTGCCCGTTTTACGACTATCCTGTTGATGAGGAAGACTGTCGCTGTCGTAATATAGCCCGTGAATGCTCCCCAGGCGCTGCAGCGCCGGTTGGGCCCAGTATCCCATGCAAAGCAGCTAATATCTGTTCCTCCCTTTTCTGTTTTCCACCACCTTTCCGTGTGATTGTACAGTTATCATGCATGTGAGAGGTCCTCTCTAACACAAACGCCTAATAAATTTGCCCCAACTCTTTCCTGTTTCATGCGAGAGGGTGAAAGGTTGTGATCGACACAGGCCTATTGATAATTTGTTCTGCTGCAAGGCCTTGCATGGCATTGATCTATCCAGTGGTCTATTTTAAACAGTCCCAGTACATGTCAGAGGGCTGTGTTTGTAAGAAAGTCCTCTATATGTATGAATTTAAAAGAATATTGAGGACATTAAAGATTTGTTTGGATTTGACACATAGCTTTGTGTTTTTGAGGTTAAAAACCATGGTTATAATAGCAAAGGTCCCATGTCTTTTCCTTTTCAATGACCTTCATCTTTCACTGTCACCTGTCCTCCAGTGATACCTGTGCTCGATGTATAGTCATATGAGAACAGTTTAAGCCACCAGCAACCCCTTCTTACCCACCCAGTGCCAGAAGTTTTGTGGTCTGCTGTGGTTAACAACTGGATAACTGCTTCCCATCTTGTCTCCATATAGAGAAAAGAAACAGAAAATCCAAGATATACGGAAAAATGTAAAGGATGCCATAGTGGTGAGTTTTCTGTAACTGGTTTTGTCTCAGTATATCAGTAGTTAAATTTCACTGCAGTTCTGTGTGACAGCTTTTAATGTTGTGTTTAGCCTGTTTAATGTCTCATTGCATTTATTTCTCCCACACATTACACTTTTTAGACTATAGTGTCGGCGATGAGCACTTTAATACCCCCAGTCCCACTGGCCAACCCCGAGGACCAATTCAGAATTGAGTACATCAAAAGCATAGCACCTCTATCTGATTTTGACTATCCACAGGTAAGCGGTTCCAAAGGTTTTGGGGTGTGTTCTGATGTAGATGTGCATGTCTCTGTATGAAAGTCTAAGAATGCTGGGTTGGTGTGTTCTTTTTTTTTTTTTGTCCTTCATGTGCATTGTGTCTGTGTAACTGTTTGATTTACATATTTGCTCTGTTTGCATTGTGCTGATAATGCTCATGGGTGTCAAAAGAACTTTTCAGTGCAACTGACCTAATGTTTGCTTCCTTTTTGACCTGTACTGACATTTTAGATCCCGCAACAAAAAACATGATTAATTCCCTTTTATGCGTTGATATATCTGTCTTATGCTTGGTTATACTGGTGTTGCATTGATTCCTGTCCCCAAAATATTTTACTTTTAAATGCAATTGCTTTTTGGTTGTTTTTATATATATATATATATATATATATATATAATGGATTGTTTTTCAAACCATTAGCTCATGGTTTGATATATAGTCTGATGCGTATTCAGAATAGAGTAATACATTCTGTAAACTACACTTTTGCATTAGTCGTCTTATCGTCTCTTACCATGGGCTTATTTTATTATGGACTTATAGTCACCATTAAAAAAATTTGGGTGTTCATTTTCTGACTGTGAGCCACAGGAGGAACACTATCCATACACTAATGTGTGCTGTTGTGTAATGGCCGTGGACATAGGAAGAGTTGGGGTTGACTTCCCCGGCACAGCCAGGCCAAAGGGAACAGCATAGCTCTGTTAGCAGTGCTGGTTCCGTCATTGCTCGCAGGGTTTCCTTGTGCCATCATTGTTACCACTACATTTACATATGCTACCGACTCACAAACATGGTGACTTGTGGCTTTTAAATGTTACTGCTGTTGTGCTAAGTCTTTTAACACCACATGTCTCTGGATAATGTCTCAGTGAATTCATCCGAATGTAAACCTAAAGGGAACCATTAGCTTGATAGATTTTTATGTTTACACTAAATCAGACAGTTTTTGAAATTGTTTTTAATTCTCTATACAGGAAGAAGAAGTAGTCTTTAACTTCCTTCATTGTTGTGAATGACATACTGTTAACAGAGGGAGATACTAACTTGTAGCTTTTGGATGTACTATTGTTTATGAGTTTACCAGAGCTGCATAGAAAGATTATTTTTGAGAATCAGATCCATAGATCTACTATTTGTTGATAATTTTACAGAGCAAAATGCTTGCAGATTTTTGAATTATCATTCAAATAATTTCCTGGGATAGTTTTCCTCACAACCCACCAATCAGTTTAATTGTGCCACGATCACGATTTTTAACACTAAGTCAACAAAAGTGCCACTAATAGTCACTGATTACTTACTTTGTCAATCCTTTCCAAGAAACAATATATGTAGTGATTATTAAAGTATGAGCACAGAGGAATAAAAGGATAGCAGCCTAGCATCCTTCATGCACATAACTGTTGTGCTAGCGCAGTGTGTGGGATGTAAAAAATAATCTGATAGTAAACTAAAAGAGGGAGAAACAAAAAGTCAGACTGCATACCGTTGACTTCTCGACAGGCAGTCGTGACTTTGTTGTGACAAAAACAAGATAATGCTAATGGACTAGATGGTAGCTCTAGGTTGTTTACAGTGTTGTGTTCTGCCTTGATGAGCTGAGCTCTCTGTCAAGGAAGTTGTTCCCTTCCATTTTCCCTAAGATTAAACTTAAATAACCTCTTTCACATTTTCCTTTTTAAGACTGCATGTTATGTATTCTGCTCAATATAATGCTCCACTTACGTTCAGAACCCAGTACCAGGAATGTAGCTGTTTTTTGCAGAAACAATGTGGGACACTGCTGTTGGACAGTGTTCTGTAAACTGATATAAAGTCTCACACATACACAGCAGTGAAGAAAAGGGAAATAAATTGGAATTATTTTTTGAAAACTGCATGTGACTGTAATTTTGGCTGTATTTTTGAGATATTTTACGGCTTGGAAGGCTTTGGGGTATCCAGCTGATAAGGTGTTAACATATGTAGGGGGAGAAAACTCCTATCCTTTAACATTCTACTATTTCAAGAAACAGTCATGATGCGTTAGGTATTGCCTTTTTTTTTTATTTTTCCTGATATAAGCACATAAAAAACTACAGCACACATACGAGTAATAGAGGCTGATACCCTCTCTACTTTTAAAATCAAGCTTAAAAGTCTATTTCCGATCCACTGACAGGTTTCTCTCATTGGTTGATGGTTGCATAGCTTCACCTCCTTCCCATCCCGTCCTCTCCTCTCCTATTCTTTTATAGTTTTGTTCTTTTCTGGCTCTCTCCCACACCCTCTTGCTCTCTGTCTGTATCTACCTACAGGTATCACTGGCTCCATCGTTGTGCACTGACCTCTGGCCCCAATGACCCGCTCAGTTGTAGTTTTAGTATTCTCTATTTGCATGTAAACTCTATGTGTCTGTTCCCTCCTCTTTTTTCGATCCATATCCCCTGCCCATCTCTCCACTTCCTCCTTTACCCGTCTGGTATTCAGTAGGAGGGTCCCCCCATATGAGCAGACTTCTTCTCGAAGTTTCTGTCTGTCAAAAGGGAGTTTTTCCTTGCCACTGCTGCTTGTTCGGGGGTCAGGTCTGGATTTCTGTAAAGTGCCTAGGGACAATCTTGATTCTTACTTATGTTGTGTGAATAAAGCTGAATGGAACTGTATGGTTTTGAAGAAGAAAAAGAAGAAGCCTTTATTAGTCCCCAGAGAGTGGGAATGACTATTTTTACACTCTATACAGTACACACACATTATAACACATGAAAATAGAAAGAATACCGGCACATGCAATCATTGGAATACTATTGTTCAAACTTTTATGAAATATTTGGGTCTGCTGCAAGAATATATTTTCTTAATAGTGCCTGTTTGTTGTTGCTTGGTTCTTATGTTTTAACTAATAACTTTGATGTGTGCCTATACAGTAGTGTCAGTATTTAGATTTATTTTGTCATCATTAATTGGTTTGTATAGTTGTTGAGATGACTTGGTCTCTTATCAGAATAAATTTATTCATGGGATTTTGTATGCTGACACAAAATGTAGTTATTTACTCTTGAGTTTTTTTGAACTTTTCTGTGGTCCATGAAATATCTTGGTGTAAAGTCAGATGATCCTTTGGTTGATAATGGGTTCACAGGTCGTAACATGTTACACAACAGTTGTCCCTTATCAGTTGTCCCTTATGACTTTTAATTTTATCCGCTAACAAATGTTCAGAATCAAATTTAAAAATTGTACCATTTTATTCTTCAGCAAACAGGGTGGTCTTTAAAACTAGACGTATTACTTTTCCAAGAATGGGGCAGATTATTTCAGAACCTCCTCATTTACTCTAATCAAATAAAAGGCGTGTAATATTTTTTAATGAATTCATTTGGAAATATGCAAACTTTCTGTCTTTCCTGATGCAAAAGCAATACCCAAGACGGCTGATCATGGGGTTCTACAGAGGCTACAGATGGTCTCACTTTCTGTCAGACTCCGCCTGAAGTAAAAGTCAGTTTTGAGTTTAAATAGTATTATTTTCATTTTACTTTAAAAACATTAAACATCATGATGGAATCACAAAGATTCCTTTACGTGTAAAGCCGTAGACTTATGTTTGCTGCCACTGCCTCCTTTGTAATACCTTGGTAATGTTTTTTTGGGAGTTGGATAAAAGTCATTCCATGGAAAGAAGGTACCTGCACCAACATTTATGCAAATTGCACAACAAATATTTGTGTTGTAGGCTCCTAAGTCAGCCAGCGAGGGGATGTCTCATCTGAAGTGGAGCAAAAGAGTCTCAGCCAGGCCTGTTATTGCATTTAATAACATTATGTCAGCCATGTTGAAGCTGTCAGGTAAGCATCTCAGGTAGCAGGACGGTGTCATCACTGAGGAACATTTGATTACACACCTACAGCTAAAACAAAAGATCCATAAAGATTCATAATTTGGCTATAAACTGCTCTGGAAGGTGAGATGGTGCTTTGCCACCTTGTTGGGTTTTAATGTGTTACAGATATCACCATGAGATGTTCACAGTTGATTCTGGACATCGAATGTGTGTCTTTCCAGAGCAATAATCTTAACATTGAGGTCAAAATGAACGTTTCATTTTGTGTACATATTGGAGCCAAACGTTTTTTTTGTTTTTTTTAAAGAGGGACTCTGAAAAATACTGTCAACTTCCACAAAACCCCATTTTTGCTATGTTGTTAACAGTAAAATGTTGTGTAAATCTTTGGGCTGGCTTTTGTTGAAGGTGAAACAAGGAAATGTTACAGAGAGTCCTGTGATATGTCTGCACAAATTATGTCATCAAAAATTGACACCAGTCATTGGGCTTCTTATTTAGGTTTGAAGCC
Organism: Pao palembangensis; assembly: GCA_015343265.1. Classification (NCBI taxonomy): domain Eukaryota; kingdom Metazoa; phylum Chordata; class Actinopteri; order Tetraodontiformes; family Tetraodontidae; genus Pao; species Pao palembangensis. The sequence continues at coordinate 8,538,006 of CM027093.1, forward strand.
CTTTCTTTCTATCATGTTGGTTGTTGATAAAAAGGAAGGGACCATATTTGGACATGATGACATTGTGCAGAAGAAACAGAGCGTTCCAGCGATATATAGCATGACACGAGGCAGACAGCAGCTGCTGCACTGTACGCCACAATAAAATACCTAGTTTTTGTAAATTTGGAAGAAACGTGTGATGGGCGATGTATTTTGTGGTGTTTTTGTCACCCAAATTGTCCAAGCTAACACCTCCAATACATTCCCATAGTTTTTAGCACACATTTCTGATTTTGCAGATGCAGCAGGGGAATGCCTGCATCCAGACACCCTTCAGACAGCTTCAGAAAGTGGAGGCTCGCTGATCATTTACTGTTTCATTTAGACGGGATCATGCCATCATGAAAATGTTCTCAGCAGAGCCACAAGAGCATCTGACTGCATGGAAGAGGTGTTGGAACAGTAGACGCGACTGGAAAAGAGTTAAAAAGCTTGTGTAAAGAAAATTCCCCTCTGGTCTCTTTCTGCGTTATCATTTCCACTGTAGGGCACTGTGGCACACACTGCATTTATTCAAACTTCCAGTGTCACACGGTTTCTTGGAAAAGAGCCTTAAGGAACTTTGTCTGCACTTTGTCCCATCCTATTCTACACCCTCCACCCTTTCTCTCCAAATCAGTCCCAACGCTTTTTAGTTTTTTGTTTGTTTGTTTGTTTTTTTTTTGTTAGTTTTTTTTCCATTCCATATCTGTAGTATAAATATTTTGGACAGTTTCAGAACTAATATCTGAGAGATGTATTCAGTTTTGTTAAACTTTATGGTAGTTATGGTTGGAAGTCATATTTGACTTCAGGTTTTATCAATTTTTTTAATCTATTGATAAAATAAAGCAGAATTTATTTCACGTACATGCCAGTTGTAGTTATGTTAACAGCGCTGAAGAAAGCTGAAAGATTAGTTTAACCTGCAGAGTACAAAAGTTGTGTGGTCAACAGAAAAGGTAGTAAAGAAACATTGCTGGAACATGAGCCTTCTGTGGACTAATTCTGTGAATTGTCTCCGCGTCCAAATTGATCACCAGATCAGCCAAGAGGAGCTCTCCCACAGCATGTGATCATTCACCAGGCACCGTCCACCCGGCCTCCTCTGGTTCGGGGCTACTTCCGCCCTCTCCCCAGTCAGTGCACAGGGTCATGTGGTAGCTCTGCAGAAGGTGACGAGGGGTATTAGCCCGATGAGTGTTCTTGGCACCGTCAGACAGTAACTGATTGGTTCTCTTTGGTCTAAATTTGTAAGCCTCTTTCTAAGAAATGAAAATGTTTCATTGCAGTAGAACAGCTTCCCTGACACGATCGGATTATTTAAAGTTCTCTACCACCATTCTGTGAATAGTGTACATGGAAACATTCATGAGAGGTAACCACTGTGGGAGATTACAGGGACCAGTAGGAAGATGGTAACATCGAATAAGATGTTAATAGAACTCCACAACACTGTAGAGTCTTAAATTGTCCAGGTACTTTGTCACCTCTGATCACAATATATATTTTATTGAGCTATGTTGCCAAAACTGAGCAGCTGTGAAGAGGTGATGTTTCTTCTCCGAGTGCTGCATCGCTATCTGGAACAGCTTAGCACGTGTGGTGTGGTGTGTTGGGGAACAGTGTCATTTTTATCCAGCACTGGATGGTATGAACGTTTTTAAGTTGTATAATTTTTAGGTGAATGGTTCTTTCGTTAATTCATGCAATACTTACTTCAAGCGATGCATTCTGTGCATTTGTATGTGCATCATGTGAATATATGATTCTCATATAGGCCATTAAACCCGAGATCATAAATTACAGAGTGTGAATTAGAAATTTACAGATAAGCATTAAATTATTTTATAAGCATTATATTATTATTTTTCTGATTATGTGTTTTCATAAATATTGAAATTCAAAATTGTCCAAATAAAATTGTATTATTCTATAGTTTTTTTGTCTTTGAAATTAACAGTGACAAAATAGTGACACTTAAGGATTTACCAGTGTTATTAAGTCATATTTGAAGCATCCTTTCCTCATGTAATTAACTTAAAGCTACATGTTGTCTCAGAGAAGGTCTGTACTACTACTAATAATAACTATGCATATTATTAGGAAGTGAAGGTCCATGACCCTTCCATTCTGATCTTTTAATGTTTTAAATTATATTGTGTGCATCATTCTTAAATGTTGTCTCTTCTGCTCAGGAGTTCTTTGATCATGCGAAGAAGCTGTGGAATGATGAAGGCGTGAAGGCATGCTTTGAGAGATCCAACGAATACCAGCTCATCGACTGTGCACAATAGTAAGTTGAATATTTAAAATCTAATTTGTTGTCATTCCTGTGAGCCAGGGAGCCACGCTGGCTGGCAGGAGTCCTACATTTATTTGTTCCGGCAAATGTAATATAGTGAGATCAAGGGAGGCTAGTGCCTGTGAGCTAAGCACTTCCTGTCAGCTCCGTGTCATGTTTGTCATGAAAGCTTTGTGGTGTGTGCTGGCGTCATGTCACGTATGAATATGGCTAACACATGTTTACTCTGGGTGTGTTATGCATCCTTTGGAAAAATATACACGTAACTATTTATGTCATTGTGTTGGAAATGTCACCATGGTAATACGTGCCAGGTAAATTCCAGAGAATTTCAATCAATTCACTTCTGTTTAAAATATAGATTTAATAACGTCTTTGTTTCTGTTTTGTTATCTGTAAAAATGTAATGGACTATGATTCCGTTTTTCCAGGTCTGGGTCATGGTTTGATCTAGGCTGTGTCATATAAAGAGTTTTTCCAAATACATTTATGCTGTAGTTAAGAAATACTGATAATTTCAGTGTGACAAGTACAGAACCCTGCTCTTTGTGTGGTGCACCTCATTGTTTAGAATTCTTGAATGAAACTGGTGGAGTACTGTGGCCCACCTTAGGCTGCTGGTTTTACACAGATGAGGGCTCCTTTTTTTGCTGCTAAAGGGCAGTTTGGACGTGAGAGTTGAGCAGTAGGAGGGAACTGTATTCCGTTATCATCATCCCTGTATGTGCAATACCAGGATCTATATTCTAGCAACACATATCAATAATCTGATCAATGAAATCAGGCGTTCTTAATGGAGTTCCTCACCATTTTGACTCCCATGTAGACAAACAGTCTCTGTATTTTTTTTTTCTTCTCAGTATCCTCTGTCTTTTGAACATAAATTTGACTTGAGGTCAAGTATTCTGTGGTTCGCGTTTATGAAACAGCTTCCATAGAGTAGCGAGAAAGTCAGGTGATGGTTGGAGACTCACATGAATCTCTAAGGTGGAGCTCTTTCAGTCAAAGACTTATGTTTGTCTTAGCTGCAGTGAGTCAGATTGTGCTTGTGTGCAGTACAGCTGCTGAATTTACAGAACAGAAAGCATCTTTAATGCGTTTTACTTCATGTCATGGTACCATATTACTGTGGCATCACAGCCTTTTTTGCCTTCATATACAGCAAATATCAAGTTACACTAGCCAAACTTTTCAATTATGTTATTTTTTAACTTTCATTAACACTTGTTTTTGTATCTGAATGACACATAATATTAATAATTAATAATATTAATTATTAAAAGATAATTTAATATTATTAAATTATCTGGCTATATTAAAAGCCTGCATGCTTATACTACACACACACATGCACACACACACAAGGCAATTGTTGCTATGTTCCACTACATACTACATTCTACTCAGTGACTGTCAGGAAGTAAGGTGAACGTTTCAGCAGCCAACTGGGCTGAAAGTGAAGCACCAGAGGTCGTTACTGTGGCCAGGCCGTTTAATCCCTTTGTGTACGTTTGATTCCTGCTGGCTTCTCCCATGTTTCAGTGGTATATATTTCCCAGCATATGGTCCAAGAAGCGTTAATTCAGTCTTTGACTTTTGTTTCTGATATCTGCTCTTTTGTTCTCCTTCTGTTGAACTTCCACAGAGGTATGTTTGTGTTGCAGGGTATGTCGTAGGTCACAAATGTGATAAGAGAGCATTCAGACACGAATAAAGTTTAGAGGAAGTTGGCCTACAAGTGGCTGTTAGAGGGAGGACTAGATTGACAGGCAGCAATAATTCAGGCAAAGTGCAAACATTAAAAACCTTGTAAATATAGTGCTATAAAACAACAAACAAGATCGGAAGCACAATGTATTTTTGAATATAGACGCTTGTCCTGTTGAGTTTTGTGTACCTCGGTCATTTCATCTGTGCTGTCCTTCACAGATCTTGCTCAACTGGCAAATATTATTTCCAGTGAGACCAACACTGGATGACTCAAAGGACAAAGGCACAGGAAATAAGTATGGGTCAGCTTGTTATGTCAAAGAGCGGGTCCATATTGATGCTTTTGGAATCCTGTCACCCATCGATTTGCTCGCTGCCTTTCACGTTTATACATTTTAAGAGCACAGATATGCGTCTGCCAGCTGATTGATTATGAGCTATTTTCAGTTGCAGTGGGTTGGTTCTGTCACAATGCCTTGGATATGTCAACAGCAAAATCAAACTCTTTCACATGCAAACTGTTGGGGCTCTGTGTTGGAGCGAATGTTGATAGCAGTATCCCAGCAAATACGAGACTGCTGGCAACTTCAACAGTCTCGTAGTTCAACTTCAATTCTGAGGTAGTTCTTACTCTAGGGGATCATACCTGAAGCAGCAGGGATCTGTCGCACTCTGTCAAACAGCTATGATTTATGACTGGTTTTACTTTAGATGCAGTAAATGCACTTTTCAATTTATATTAAAAATGTCTTTGGCAATTTAAAGAAAGCCTTGCTTTGTTATAAGCATTTAATAATGTATATTCTGAAAGAGGAAATAGCTGATTTAGATTGAAAAAGTTTGATCTCCTGATTTATTAAAAGGTGTTTGTTAACAGGTACAAACTGATATCATAAAACTTGCACTCTACCATCAGAAGATGAACATTTTTATATAATTGACAATCTATTGAATGCTACCTTTTGCTCTTTTTTTTATTGCTAAAAACATTGTAGAATAAAGGCATCATATGTAAATAGCAAACTAGCCATTGATGAAAATGATTGTTATTTATGTCTAGAAAGACAGTGAGCGCCACGCCTATGAAAGATTCATTTCCATGACATGCTGGGGTGGAAATGTACAGCTCAGAGCATCCATATCTCTGGTAGGCCTGGGCGTGTGGACATGGGACTGCAGATAGAATTATCAAAGACTGAGCCTGGTTGCGGGCCTAGGCTGGTGCTGGGGTTGCAGCTTGGGTATAGCTAGTGGTCACGGGACTCTGTCACCTGCCTTGGAGCCACTGACACAGTCATCTGAGGCATTAAAGTGCTAAGAATGGCTGGCATTGTCAGGCAGCCCCGGCCCCTGAAGGGCCTGCAGAAACAGAGGGGCTTCGCTTCGCAAACAGTAGCGCTCCTCAATAAGGAGTTTCTTCTGTTCATTGAAGAGCCTGAACGAGGGATATTTTTACTCTGGCTTCATGTTGCTGGTTTTTTTTTTTTTTTTAATTATTATTTCACTGTTAATTGGCTTTATCTTCTATGCTTTATCTTTTTATCTGTACAACCTGGTTTTGTTGGACCTGGAGCACCTTTGCCTGATTTAAAGTAACTATTTGTCTTGGTGCACCGAAAGTCGGCCCCTCATGATTTTTATTATTTTGTCCAAGCGGCAGACAGATTTGATGCATCTAAACTGAGGCAGCAGTGAGCACTGTCGTTGTGACTCCAGCTGCGCGCACCATGCAAATACCATGGCCCAACAATTAGCAGAGTTAAAACAGCATGGCCTGTGTGAGAGAGACTGCCAGATCTGATATGACTCATTGAGTTCTTATCCTCATTGACCATTTTTAACAACTTGAAACAACTTTTACTTCTTCAGAAACTTCCTGCCCTGCTACTAGGTGATCTTTAAGTCACTGAAATCCCAGAAACACATATGCTACAGTGATTATTTCCCTTCATACACTGCTTGCAACGTCCTTTCAGTACTCTGTTCACTAGTGACTAATTTCCTCCTCCATTCAAATCTTTCTGAAAACCTTTTAATGGTGATCCATATATACATATACGGCATGTGTCTGTCTGTCCACGGAGGCTACGATGCTTATGTTTTTACTACTATTCATCCTTTTTGTTTCTATGTTCTAAGGGGATTGAGTCGTCTGCATCGTGTTTTAATCTAATGTTATTGTTTGCTCCTTTGTCCTTTACTGGTTCCTGTGTCACAGTCACAATCTTCTATGTGCTAAAGACTTCATGTATACCTGGTCTTATAAATCCTGGGTTAACATATCCAGGCAATAACCAGCTTTTGCAACTGCATAGTTTGACTGCGAATGCTATGTTTTGTGAAACTGGATAACAGAAAGATCACCCAGAAAATCTGCTGCGGCCTGTGTTGATGCTGCACTGGCTATGAACAAGTCTAAGACATTGCAAGTTAGTATAGTCTGGGAGTATCTGCTGTATGAGGAGCAACCGTATTACCTGTACTACAGCATTTGAACATCAGAGTCAGTAAGCTGCAGAATTGATTCTAATCCGTGCAGTTGCTAATCACATCACTCCAGATTAGGGCTGAACACCATGTATCAGTCTGATAAATTATTGCCTGCTAATGAGAATATTTTTGCAAATTTTATTCATTGAATTCTGTTGTTTTAGCCAGTAAAAAACGATCGCTAATAATGTGTTTAATTTATTTAAGCCTGTACATTTCAAATGTAAAATAAGGACCGTCATTCAGCAAAAATCTTAAATTTAGTCTTTCTTCTACTTGAAAGGAAGAACTAAACAATGATTCAAGTCATAACCGGTCGTTTTTTTCATTTTGTTTGTCAGTGTGAGAATATATCAATTTCAACTTTTAATTTACAGGCGTCCATTTACGCACAAGACGAAGCCTTTCTTTTAACAAATTTTAAGTGCGTGTGTGTGTTTGTGTGGGTTTTACGTGCGTGGTGCGTGTACACATGTGGGTTTGTTTTAATATGTAAAGCACTTTATGTATGAGAAGTTCCTGTATAAATAAAGTTTGATTTGATTTGAAGACATTCAAGTCTGTCACCCGCAGGTCACATGACAATAACTTATGTCCTTTTTTCATTCATATACAGTATGTAAGCTAAACATGAACAGGAGTCTTATCCATACTTGCCATTGGCCACCAGGGGCAAATAATCGCAGCTATCAGCCCAAAAAGAACAGCGTGCATCCCTACTTCATTTGGCAATTATCTTTAGACATCCCCTCAGCCTTGGTGAGAAAGCTGTAGAAAACTTTTTGCTGCAGTTTAGCCAACTTCTGCTTGCTCATTTGTGACACTTTCAAGAAAATCATGTTTTTTTTTTCCCCCCCTTTTTTTAATGATTGTAAGCCCCACATGGATTAATTTTCTAACTGTCAGAGAATGGCTGTTCCTCCTTACTGTGTGGCTCTTGAAGACGAGGCATAATTTATTTGTACCTTTTATCTTGTAAAACTGTTGCTTAAATTCAGATCAATTTTAATGTATTATCACATTTCAAACAATTCTGATTATACTAAACTCGCTTTGATCTTTCTGCTTTTTAAATGCTTCAATTAAAATAAATAAACAATAGTCTTAAAATTCCAATAATAAATATTAGGATAAGTACTTTTTCCCCCCAGAGAAAAGGCTTTAATCCAGTTAAACAAAAACCTTTGTGTCTCTTGCTAAAATCAGATGACCCTGCTGTCAGATGACTGAAAAATAACCAAAGGGGGCACTATTTCAGGGTCTGTTTGAGTGCATGTGTTTGAATATATCTGTGAGCGTGTAGATGTGTTTGTGCGGATGATTTCTGACTGAGAGAAAGGAGTGGCTTTGATCTGAACCCGAGAGGTTTGATCTCCTCGAAGCTCAGTGGGACTCTGTCCACACAAACCACTGTCCTAAAGGTTGTTAGAGCCCCCGATGGGACCCACTCTCTTTCCTTGCCCCCTACCCGTCTGCTGAGCAAGCTCCTGAGACAAGAAAGCCGCAGCAGACACAGGATGACAAACACATGCGCCCGAGCAGAGTTGGAAGCTACCAACTTTACAGTACGGTTGGGAGACATGGAACTATTTTTAAAAGTTCTTAGCCAGTCTGGGCAACCTAAGAGAGCCTAAAGCTGCCCAACACAGCATGCTACATGTCACAAGATTAGCTACACGGCCTGAGCTTTTATTTTGTTTCTAGAGACCAGAGGCTCTCTGTGTTTAGTTTAGTCAACGAGTTGGATCTTGTTTGAAAGCATGTAATGCTTCATGGAAAAATGAATGAATTTTAAAAAGTCCATTTAAAGATAAATCACAGAAATTGCCTAGTTACTCCAGTGCACATCAGTTGCATGTTGGCCTGTCGCATTGCCTAACAAATTATCTTATCTTAACAAATATCGTGTTAGACATTGCAAGTTTGTGTTAATTGCCCATTTTATGTCTCTTGTGGTCGATACAAGTATTGCGAGGAAAAACTGGAATTTATGCTCCACTTAAAGAAGGGGACTGGTGTCTATAAATAGTTTGTTATTTTTGGGTTATAATGTGCGTCCATTTTAAGGGACAGACTACAACAGAGAGCGAGGCTGGTGAATGGCGGAAATCTGTGAGCCTGTTACTGTGTGCAGAACACACACACACACACAAACACACCCTGCTGTTGACCAGGAGTGTAAAGACACAGACTGCTGGATGATTGCATTGGCACTGCAGGTTCTCTACTCAAAGATCATCGAATGGTTGTCCACTGGACCCCCCACCATTCACCCTCTCTCTCTCTCTCTCTCTCGCTCTCTCTCTCTCTACTAAGGCACCCCTTCCTCACTTTCCTCCCTTTTCACCCCTCGTCTTACCCCCCCCCCACACCCCTGCCTCCACCCCCACCCCCCACAGAGCTTATGTAAACTAGCTGTGGAGCCAGGGCAAGCTGAGGCTATTTTTAGCAGCAGCACTGCAGAGCAGAAACTGGCGGAGGGTCACGTGTGTGCAGCTGAATCAAAGGGAGTATCCCGGCAATGCGCTGTAAACAAAGGGAAGGTCAGTAGCAGAAGGTGAGACACAGAACGCCTCTGTTGGTTTGGTGTGTGTGGGTACGACTGCAAGAGGAAGGCCACAAGATGCCTGGCCGTACTTTCCCTTCAATAAACGCCTGGGTAGAAAACACATCGTCACATGTGAATGAACACAACCATAGGCGTCCTGCTCACTGTCCCTCCCTTCGCACAGACACACACTCCTCACAACTCCAGCATTTCTCCTCAGATGGGCGAGCTGAGCTGACCAAAGTGGGGGCATGACACACGGGGAGACATTTTGCTGTCTAATCGTGACAGGAACAGGGGTTCCCAGCTCCACACTAGTTCCCTGTTGCTTATTTATTTATTTATTTAATCTTTATTTAACCAGGTAGGTCAGCTGAGAACCGGTTCTCATTTATAAAACAGTAGATATTACAGTTACACATGTCACAGCCATAAAAGTAATATTCTTTTTTTAAATTAGAATGAATAGATTTAATTTAATATATGCTGTTTAAGGTGGCATTTATTAAAATGTAGACGTCTAAAAAGAGTAAGGACATAAAAACGTTTTACACGTCTTACCGATATTTAAACGAATTCAGTAGCTGAAAGCAAGTGCACTGATCGTGTACTATTGATTATATTGCATTTTTAAAGGAGGGTAGCGGGGGAATGAGCTGAGCTTTATGTTCTGAAGATTACAGTCATCTGCAGCAAAAACCTGAGAAGACGAGCGACCGGAGGAGGTGCAGGCTTTAGGTGTGAGGGAACTGGTGAAGCTACTAGAATGCAGACTGCAATTTGTTTTGTGATTATTATGAAGCGACTGCAGATACAATTATAGTTTATAATAATAGATTCACCGGTGAGGTTTATAAATGACCACAAACCAGCAAGTCTGCGTGCGAGACTGGGGTGAAGGCTAGTTCAGCAGAGAATACACACAACAGCTGACCTAAAACCAACTGGATTTCTGCAAAATGCACTAAAACCACAAATCCATGCTCTGATATCGGCATCTTTTCACCCCTATGGAGCTTTTTAAGTCGACAGCACCTATGCTCTTGTTGTGTAGTAGTAATAATAATAATAATAATACATTTTATTTGAAAGCGTCTTTCAGGGTACCTGAGGACGCTGTACAAGATTAAAAATGAGAACAATAAAAACAACAGAACAATAAAATCAGCATAGATAATAGATAATGGTATATACCTTCAAGCTTCGGTAGCAGTGAGGCTAGCTGTTAGCGGTAACCAGCCACACCCAAGCAAACGTCTCCCTCCTCTATAGCAACTAGTCACACAAGCGTCACCTTTCACCTCCTGTGGAATGTGGCCAGAATGGTGCTCAAGGCTATTTTTAGGAGCCATTTATTTTTTCTTTGGTCACAGGGGTTTGTTTAGCTAGACAGTTTGAGCTGTTGGCTCTTTCATCAATTAATTGTAGACAGTCTTAGCTTGAGCTTCTGAGATTCCTCTGGGCCGGCAGGATAGCACTGGTTTCATTTAAACTTTGTCCACGGTGTCATTTTTTGCCCCCAGTGAGCATTACTGTTGCCTAAACCATATCAAAGGACCTCTGTTGGCTGCTCTGTGACTTTTAACTTCCTTGTCAAGTATCCCCGCTGTTCAACCTTTCACTCGTGTAACCTTTTTGTGTGTCTGATGGTTCCAAACTAGCAGGTATGTGCTTTTCGACTGCGATACAACTAAGTGAGGGTATCAATTAAGTCCCAGTAGACCACAAATTTACAGATAATCTGATAACGTTTTGGTTTGTCTGCACGAGCTGTCTTCTCAATAATCAGTCTTCTCAAAGCTCCACTGGCACATACAGTACACAGATGCACAGTCAGACACAGTGACACACAGTGCAGAACGTAGAAAGCCTGCTCGCAGCGCTGCTCGGCTTCATGTTGATAAACGGGAGTCTGGAAGGATACGAGTGTAGCTCAGCTTAGAGAGAGACGGAGGGATAGACTGAGGAGCGGTATGAACCAACTGGGGTTGCCATAGGAACCCAGCTGCTAAAAGCAGGCAGGGTCAGTGTGGTTGAGAAGCTCCGTACAGATGGAGCCGAGCACGCCACCCCGAGGCCAGTTAGTGCGCTGCACTATCAGCCAACAGGCCCGAACCACTCATGTTCCGTCTAAGCATGTTACAAATATTAAAGAGGCAAGTGAATAGAACTTTGACGTTGATTGATTTTTCCCTCTGGGTCATTTCTGATCTCTGATTCAAACCCCCCCCCCCCCCCCCCCTTCTGATAGTGGTCATTGGCTATTGACTTTTGATTAGAGGAAAAGAGGAAAACCTCATTTTTCTGACAACAACTAATTTGACATGAACCAACAACAGAAATGAATCCTGTTCAATATTGTTGATTAGACTATTTTTATTTGGATATCTACTACTTCAGTAACTGATTGACGTTGATCCTAAATTTTATTTAGGACAATCTCCTTCCAGATCATTTGTAGAAAGCTCCGCGTGGGCTACGGTTTGGGCCCTACTCTGCATTCTCTCTGTAGTTTAAATTGCGGGCTGAGTCTATTTTAAGTGAGGGCAGTGCGATGGTCTACATCGACACTGAGCAGAGACAAACACAATGTATTTTACATTTTTATACAACACTTTTCCAAACCTTGACTTGATGCAGCCCTGGAAGGAGAATTAGTGGCCTTGAGATAAAGCAGGGACTTTTTGTTTACACAAGATTTGGTTTGACTTTCAGGAGTGTCTCCGTTCTTGCTCCTATATTTAGGAAGTACCCACTGGGCTGTTGATGGATTTGTCTAGTTGCAGATCCATCTCTCCTGTTTGGATGGATTGTTGAAACCCAGGCTCAGATCTTTCCACCAGGTGACCAGGATCTCACACAGCCCCACCTTCTGTGTGTTGGGCAGGACACGATGGTGCTGGTTGCACCAGCTCAGTGCAGTTCTTTTATTAACTGTGTTGTGTAGCTGTTTGTTGTTGTTGTTGTTGTTATACTTATAGAGAATTTGATGAAACATAATATCAGAGCCGATTACGTAATAATTCATTTGAGAGCTTCACTTCCTTTAATGGTTTAAGTTGTTTTTGTCTTAAGCTTTGTGAATTTTATCTTGCTTTTTTTCTAGTTATGCAATGCTGTATACAGTATCAGTTATATATTTAAAGTTAGCAAAGAAAAGAATACAGTTGTGACCATAGATTCAAGATTAGTTTTAATGTTCCTGTTCCACGTTTGTCCTTTTGTTCAGACAAGTGATTTACAGTCATGCTGCTTTACATGTTTTGTGTTCACTTTCAATTCCTTTTTCTGTCATGTCAGTTGTAGTATAACAAAACTGAGCTGCTTCAGAGGTAGTACAGTGGATGGAATATAATACAAGCTGAAGATGTGTGTTTCCTCTTTGGGAAAAACAGTGATTAAAATGCTGCGTAGTGCTTTAGCAGCTACAGAAACTGCGTGCTGTGCTGTGTCCAGTGGTGACTTTTGAAAACATGTCACCAGTCAGTTGGACACTAAAGTGAAAGTCCATTATGTTGGCCTGAGCGGCTGAAAATATGGAAACTATTGATCATGTCCACTGCACTGTTAATTAAAGATGGGCCACTATTTGTAAAAAGTCAACCCAATTATCAAATGAGCACATGAGGCTGTGGTGTTAGTTGATGTGAAGGTTGCCTGCCTCTTCTGGGGTTTTTTTCCCCCCTTATCCATTACAGCAGTGTTACAAAATATCACAGTCCTTTTCCTTTTTTTTAATTTATTCATTATTCATTTATTGATTCATCCATGCATTCACAAACAGATCTTTGTGGTGTCTTAATCATTTAACACTGAATGGTTAAAATGAAATAGTTGTACTCGGGTTGTCATCCTCTCTTCATTGGGTAGCAGTATCTATTATAATCAAACATGTAGCTTTCCTTTTCTCTCTCTTTCCTTCTCTGTTGTGTGTGTGTGCGCGCACGCGTGCGTTATGGAAAGATAGGACCAACAACACTGAAAGACCAGACTAAGTAAAGCGATACAGTCCACAGCAGAGCCTATGCATAGCATCACCGACTGGCCCACAAGAAAAGTCAACTTCATACACGGCGACTATTGATGACATTGACAACAAGTATTAGATCAAAAGTTGTCGTGTAGGCACTGCACGCTAGAACCAAATATCCTTATAGTCCGCAAAATGCCCACTGACTGGGTACCAGTGCAGACGTCCATGCTGAGGACAGATTTCCCACCTCGTCCATGTGCCGAGCGAGGACACCTAAACCTGTGCTACGATAAGACATTATCTGGCCGACCACTGGGTAATCAATGTTATCTTTTTGCTGCTGTTTCCAGGGTATAAGACCCTTGTTCTTCTCCTGTTGGGTACAAAGACTATATTTGGCTCTAGTGCTCTACCATTAGTACTCCTGTCACATGGCAGTCAGTGAGTGCTCGGTAATTATAACCCTGCAAGATTTCTTTCTGCAAGCAAGCCAACCTAAAAATATTACCATAGAGTAATTTTTTTATGTCTGTCTGTCTGGTTTTGCTGTAGGTTTACTGGTTGTCAACATCTAAATTATACTGTCAATTTCATGAAAAGCAGACATCTGTAGGTATCAGGTCTACGTGCTGCTCTTAGAGGTCAATCAGAATGGTGCCGACAGTTCAAAGATCATTTTGTAGATTAAAGATAAGGTGTATTTGTCAAGCCAGAAAAGAATTTTGCTCATTTTTCTTTCAGAATCGAACCTTTGATGCAACATAAATATCTTTTTTTTTTTTTTTTTTTCTTTGTAATCAACTTTTTGAAAAAACAACTAGTTCCTTTTGGGGGGAAAACAGCTGATCAATTTCCAGACACAAGTGATTGTTGTTGTTGTTGAACATATCTTTTAAAGCCAGCCTTGTGTGTCTACAGCATGTGTTGCTCTTTCACATCCAGCTCTAGTAATGATTTTGCGTGTTAGCCGTTTCAGACAGAAATAAAGTTGTTGCGATTAAACATTATTGTCGGAGCACATGATGTCTGTTACCTAACAGATCATAATAGAGCGGTTATTATTTATTCAGTTGTTGTTGTATTTTAGCATGGGTGCATTAGGTGTGGTAATGTTAGGGATGAAATGAAAAGGGGCTGACAACGATCCTCTGGTGGAAGCCGTGAAAGGACTCTACCAGGCTTGTGTGCATCATGTTTCATGCATGTTGGTAGCAGGATGCTGGGACGCCGCATCCAAGATTCACTTTCCAAATTTCACTTTCAGGGTTTCTTTCTCTCGAGAAAGACATCTTTCATACTTTGTTCCTTTATTTGGCTCCATTTGTAATCTACTCGTTACCTTTTTTGATTGAACTTCAAAAGATGTCATTATTATGAAACTATTTTGTCCAGCCACAATTAGAGAGCACGCTCCGCTCCTCTAAGTACTCACCTGAACTCTACACACTTTGATTGCGGAGCACCATCTCTCAATGATTACGATGAGTGTGGTCCGCACCTCTGCGGCTGGACAGTTTGGACTGTGTTCCAAGCCTCGGTGTGTGTAACCAGCCCCAGTCTGAGCCTGCTGCTGCTGCTGGTGCTGCTGCTGCTGCACATGCTCCCTCAGTAGTAAAGCGAAGGCCACAGCCAGCTGTCTAACCTCCACAATAACAGCCTTATGTAATCTCTGTGGTTGGAGACAGACACCAGTAGCGCAGACTGAGCAGGCCTGCCCTCTTGTGGCCGACTGCTGCACAGCCCACAGAGCAGTCAGACATGTTGGCTGTGGTTTAGCTCAGATTTATGCGACTTATGGTTACATTTAAAAATTGTACTTAGATTGTTGCAGTCAGTGTGGCATTTCTACTGTTGTAAATTGAATACTTTAGGTGAATTAGAATATATTAAGATTGTATTTACTTTAATGCATATTGGCTTTTGATTACTTATGTATAGTTGAATACTGCTAAACGTTATTTCTCTGCAGCCGAGAGGGAAGGGTAACACGCTAAATGTATTTTTTGCTCATTTTGCAGTTTCCTGGACAGGATTGATTCTGTAAGACAGAATGATTACACACCGACAGACCAGGTGAGTCCCTTGGTTGTATGTCCATGCATTTCCTAATGCTGCTCCTGATGTGAGGTTGACCTGAACTCTCCCTGCTTCCACATTTTCCAGGACCTGCTACGCTGCCGAGTGTTAACTTCAGGGATTTTCGAGACGAGGTTTCAAGTAGACAAAGTGAACTTTCAGTAAGTTTTGATTAGCTTTAGACAGCCAAAACAAAACCTCTGATGTGATCATACAGGTTTTCAACTCCTTGAGTTAAGTCGCGTTAACTCTTTATTTCAGAATCTGCAGAGGCCATACAGGCAATTTTAGTCAAACCAACACGAATCTCTGTGGAGCATACTTTTTTGAATAAAAGAAAGACGCCCAAAAATGATGAAATAATGCACAATATCTTTGTTATTTGGGATCTATCTAAATGTTTGTAGTTGAAAAGTAAGTAGTTGCAGCATGTTTTGTTTTGTAACTTCAGTGATGGCAGCTAAGATGACCCACTTCTGCAGTCACAGAAATGACTTCTGGACTCCTACTTTTGGGTGTGCATTATTCTCTGGTCATCTGTTAAGTGTGTTCGGGCTGGAGTCTTTGAAAAGATGCTATTCTTAATATTTTAAAGTTTGACAGAAATTGTCATGCTACACTGAACTTAAATCAGTTGCACATTCACCTGTAAGTACTAACTCTTGTCCTAGAAGACTCAAGACAGCTCTTAGGGACGAGGCTGTTGTGTCTGAGAGTAACGGAGTTATGTTTCTTCACCCTAGCATGTTCGATGTTGGAGGCCAGAGAGATGAAAGGAGAAAATGGATCCAGTGCTTTAATGGTGAGACTTTGGGCCTTTCTGTTCCGATTTTCACACCACTCCACAGACACGTTTTCCTCCTCGTTTTATATCTTCTGCTGTCTTCAGCGTTCGTTTTTGGTTATTGCTTATATGTGCCGGTGTTCCTCTCTTCTCCTCCTAGACGTCACTGCTATCATCTTTGTGGTGGCCAGCAGCAGCTACAACATGGTTATAAGGGAAGACAATAACACCAACAGGCTACGGGAAGCCCTGGATCTCTTTCGCAGTATTTGGAACAACAGGTGAGACAGAAAAATGGATGACGTGTGCAGAGTGACTCTTCCCTTTCATCTGCGACACATGCTAAACGCTGAGGAACCTCCGTCTGACACTTCTTTCTTCTTTTGCTGCATCTGCACCAACCTGTTGCTGATAAGATTTTAGTTTGTGCCACTGCTAATACGGTTAATAAAGTTAGAATACTTAAATGTTAAAATTAAATACTTATGCTTCATGCTAATATTCACATTATTAATTGTCCGGTTAACTGTCTACAATGTGTTTTACAGATGGTTACGCACTATATCAGTAATATTATTCCTGAACAAGCAGGACATGCTGGCTGAGAAAGTATTAGCTGGAAAATCCAAAATCGAAGACTATTTCCCTGAATACGCTCGTTACACCATACCAAATGAAGGTTTGTGCCCAATTCAGAAAGTACCAACAGTGACTGCTGTCAACATTAGTTAACATTAGTTAGTTAACACTGTTAACATTAGTCTGTCTTGACCCCGAGTTTGTTTTTCCTCTCAGCAACTCCTGAACCTGGTGAAGACCCGAGAGTGACAAGAGCCAAGTTCTTCATCCGAGATGAGTTTCTTGTAAGTACGTCAGTTTTGGACGGAAGCTCATTTGTCATCCATCCATCCATCCATCCATCCATCCATCCATCCCTGTCTTCCGTGTCTTCAAACCGCAATCAGTTATGTTCAGACTCGCTTCATCGAGAATATTTAGTCAAACGTGTAAGACAGGATGGAAGGTATTTGGTACATTAAGAAAGATTAGCGTTCATGACTCCTGTTCCGTCCCGCTTACATGTGTCCCACTTGTCCCTCTCAGCGGATCAGCACTGCGAGCGGCGATGGCAGACACTACTGCTATCCACACTTCACCTGTGCTGTGGACACAGAGAACATCCGACGGGTGTTCAACGACTGCCGGGACATCATCCAGAGAATGCACCTGCGGCAGTACGAACTCTTGTGATGGGAGACATCAGCGTTCGTCGGCCCTGTCTTTTTGTCCACCGTTCTACATCCCTGAGGAACTTTTCCTCCTCTTCTTCTTCCTCCTCCTGCTCCTCAACCCCTTTGCAACCCCTGACTGCCCCTCCTGTCAAAGACTATGAAGTACTACTGAAGTGTGTCAAATCTTCTTAGTTTCTAGCTCTTTTTATGTTTCGTTTTTTCCCCCCATTTCATTGTCAACAAAGCAAAGTTGGGGAACAAAGTGAGCCGCTTATTTGAAGTTATTCTTCTTTTAATTCCTCCTTTTTAAAGGCCTTGAAATTTGTCATTCCACTAAGCCTTGGGCTACCTCCTTTTATGCCCCTTTGCATCCTTCTGAGTTCTGCCCTCTCATTGGGCGTGATCTGGTGGGTGCAAGACCCCAGGGTAGAGGCTGTGCGTGTGTGTGCGCGTGCGTGTGAGAGGGAAGACTGCCATGTGAATTAGTGTAAGTGAGAGTCACCACCATGCCCTCTGACTCCCCCATCCCTTTGTTTTTGGTCCTTCCACCCCCTCTGCTCTGCTTCTTGCCCTGTCTCAAGGTCGCTGATGATGCCAGTGAGGGACCAGAGTGGCAGGAGGGGAACCGAGCGGATAAAGAGATAAAAATGCACTTTGCATCAGGTTCCTTAGACTTTTTTTGTTGGTTTTCGTCTTTTTTTTTTTTCGTAGAGAGGAAGCATACACACAATGTAGCATCACAATATTTATTACCCTGTCCATGATGTTAGCTTGCCGGGCTGCAGGGTGCGCCGAGCAGATGTGTGGAGTGAAAAAGTGGGCAGGAAACGTGACGTGAATTGACTTTGAATGAAGGAAAAGGGACTGAGCCCTCTGCACCTTAGCCCTGCTGCCACCACAGACTTGGAATTTCCTTCTTTTACCACACAAACCATCCTTTTAGTTTAGAGATCATGATGGGAGGGGAGGGGAGAGAAGGGAGAGAATAATGTATTGGGGTTTGTTTTTGTTTTTTTTTTTTTTTAAGTTTTTGTTAACTTGTACACTGTGCAAGGTTGAATTATCCTGTACAGACTGTAAAATGTAATATTATTTTGTACAACTTAATTGAAAGAAAAACAAATCTACTTGTAGATCTTTGTGCCTTGATTATGGCTGTACCTGTAAATGAGCTCAGATGTAAGTATGTTTTCGACTGCGCTGTACAGCTTGATGTCAATCTCTATCAGCAGCTGAAGACTGCGGATGGGGGACTTTCTCTGTAGAGTTTAGTTTTTTCTGGTTTATAAAAAAGAGGAAATGCTGTTTAGTAAAAAAGGTAAAAAAAAGAAAAAAAATAGGGACAAAAAAAATCCTAAAAACCTGTATACATTATGCAACTTAACCACTTACCTGCAGTGAAGACCAGATGTTGCAGCGTCATGCCTTTGTTTTCTTTTGTTGGTTTTAATTTTTCCTCCTTTTATTTTATTATTATTATTGTTACTACTATTATTATTATTATTATTATTGAATTTTACAGCTTTAAACAAACATTGGAAATCCATTGAAAGTGTCCAAATTGCAACCTGGTGTTGTTTTAATAGGAACCAACATCTTTTCGATATGAAGCGTGTCTGAGGTCTGTACTGATGTGTGTGCATGTGTACATAAAACAAAGACTCACAGACGCATTGTATGTGTGCGCCTGCGTATGAGTGTGCGTTTGTGTGTAAAATTTTATAAATGTATGTACATGTAAATTTATAGGTCTATATAAATATATATGTACAATTATACATGTTTAATTATGTGTGTGCCTAGGTGTACATACCTATGTATGTATACGGTAAATATGTATACATACACACATAGGAAAGCATGTTTAGAATGGAGATGAATAAATGAGAGCGTGCAATATTAGTGATTCTTTGGTCCTTTGGAGCCAGAGCCAATGGCCCAGGCACTATGAATGTGTGAGCGGCACCCAACAAGACAAGCTCTTCTCCTTGTACAAACAGCATCAGCCTTTTCTTCTGCTACAGTATACGTTTATCCTCGAAAGTGAGTGAACTGACTGGAGGTGGAAACCCCCTTGTTTGGCCAGGGAGGATGATTAAATGACATTTTTATTTTCTTTAAATAAAGAGGCACATTAGAGGACTTTGCTTTATTTCCACCCCGGTGTGCAGATTCCGTTACTGTGGCAGGTTTCCCTGCGTTTCCTCCACTTCTTGATCAGTGAAAACGCACGATAACGTTCAGTCTTTAACCCTCTCCTGCATCCACGTGAAACAGGTTTTGGTTTGTTTTTTGTTTTTTTTGGTGTTTTGCATCATTTCGAGAACAGGCTGTTTTTATCAGTAGATTCAAGGAAGAAATATGTCACTTCCACCAACCACCCGCAGGTATGACACCGTTCCCGATCCTGAAACAAACAAAAAATATGCCAGATTTTAATTTATTGCTATGAAAGCAGCCTGTTTTCCTAATTCAACAATAAATAAATATCTAAGGGATGATAAAGGAGTCTAGTTGAGGTGTTGTGTGCAGCAGCAGATGGGCCCATTAAGCTCAGTGATGGGGTGGACTGTCTCATCTGTCACAGGCTTCAGTAATATTCTTTAAGCATTTTACCGATGATGACAGCGGTGAGCACCAGTGCTGCTTTTTTTATTTAGACCTGCGCTCACAAACACACACACAAGTGCAACAAACTGGAGTTGAAGTTGTTTCAGCGGCATCACCTGTGTGCACGTTTGGGAAAACAAAAGCGAAACAACAGCTGATACAAAATAGTTGTAAATAGTTGTAATCTAACTTTTATTCTAATTGTGAAACTGATTACATCTGCTGATGGGTCACATTCAGTTTTATTGACTAAATATAAAACAAGGTCGTTGATTCTTTCCTGCAAATAAAAGCAAATTTCTGATACAGATCTTCAAATATAAATATATTTGCGGAATGATTCTCAGAAGCATTTTGGCAAAAACATTTTGACATCCGAACTTAACAATGACTATATTTTTCCTGAAATGCTTAATTAAAAACAGATGTAGAAATCCCCAATACTTACATGACATTAACACTGGATACAGACTGAGAAATATCGCAAGATGGATGCTATTATTCTCATCAGATCACAGGAAAGGTATGAGTGGAGAGACAAAAGAATCCTGTTTTCAGCTGGTGGGCTGGTGGGATCTACGCTAGTGGCAGAACAGGTAGTTTGGCATCGGCTCAGAAGATTTTGGCAAATTTGTCACATCAGTCATGAGGGAAATAAACAGGTTTCCTTACAGGAGCCAAGGAGAAACAAAGAAACAATCTACCACACATGTACACACACGTTTAAACATGCACACACACATATGTAAAAACAGTATATATGTGTGTGCGTTTGTGTATATATATATTTTAAAAATTGACAAAAATGTCCTGTTCACATTTGCAAATCGGAACATCTCTCGTCATGGCTCTGTCCTGGGTTGCGGCGCGTTCTTGGTAGTTCACATATACTTGTGCTTCCCCAACACGACCAGGCTGAGGCACTGCAGGAGACCTTTCATCCACAGACAGTGAGCCAGGAACAGCAGCATCATGCAGGCCCCGGCCAGGCAGTAAACGTTGATCACGGTGCTCTCCTCAGGCAGGAAGCACTTGGACAGGGCGTAGCTGTCCGCCGACACTGACAGCTGAGACACAGAGCCGAGGAGAACCAGTGGATCAGTGGAGAACAACTAAAACTATATGGCTTCAGTCAATATCACAGGCCGAGAATCCTGGCATCTTAATGGGGGCCTGATGGCTTTTTATACCCGCTGAATTTACACAGTCGTCACAGGTGATAAACATTAACCATGTGACAAAATGGAACTCCTTGAAAGAATAAAAGAACAAATATAACATTTGTGAAAACTGAATGTAGACTGCTATTTCTTTTTGTTTTAAATGGGTGAAATTGGAGCATTAACCTGTTACAGGTGTGTAAGGCTCTTTAAAGAATATACACCTACACTCTGCAAATAACTCACAAAGTGACAGACATAGGCCTGCAGGGGGCACTATAACCAAGTGTTCAGAGCATACTGAACTTTACGACTTCCATCCTTTGCACATTCAACAAGCTTTTAAGCATTTTTTTTTTTTTTAGACAAAGGCCTAGATGAGACAGAAGGCATGCTAAAACACTGGTGGTTACGACAGAGGGTCGTCTACTGGGGTCATCACTCTGCCCCCCTCACCATGATGAAGCTGGGGTTGTTCCTGTTCCTCCAGTTGAAGGACGGCACACTGATTTCAGGGTACTTGTTGTCATGGAGAACCTCGCATCCACTGTGGGTGTGTCCGCTCAGGATAAGGCGGGGCTTAAACCACCACAACAGCTGATGAGAGGCAAGCCCACAGGTAACCTCAGAGACAGCTCAGTTAAATCACCACTCTTAAGCCTCATCATCACCTTTTTGTGTTTGTGTAAAATATTTCTGCCTGCACGTCTGTGGTCGGACTGAAAAGCTCTTACCCTCTGTGAGGCCTCCTTTGACAGCACGTCATACTTCTCTCTGAACAGCAGGTGGCGATCTTCAGCTGGCGCAGCATCCAGCCCTGTGCATCCAGCATCACTCACCCTGTACAGAGGGTAGTGCTGCGCCACAAAAACAAAACAAAAAACAAATGCAAACAATTTATTTCACTTTTATGTAGTTACTGAGACAACAATTCAGATATGCTTTTTAAAAGTGTATTGATCATATTATTGCTATAACGTGACATCATGATCAAGACTCTACTGAGTTGTGTCAGCTGTATATTTCTAAAATTTTCAGACATTTTTGTGATTAATGAAACGACAGATTTGTACAAGAAGTGCACACCCATTACCGCCAGGGTCATACGTCCTGAAAATGACTTTCCATTTGCCACTTTTCTAGCTTCAGTAACCCAGAGAGCGGTAAACAGTCCGGCCCAGCGTGGAGAGACGGAACAATTACACTGACTGATCTTTCAATGACCGTACTGCCTTGTGTCCTTTAATCACTTGATCCCTGTAGCACTAATTCTTCCTCTGCTCTTGTGTTGTCGGGATTAACAAGTGTGTCCTGTGCAGGACAGTTTACCTGCAACATGATGGGTGAGGAGGGAGAATAAAGCCGGGGACCCTGGCAGCCCTCGGCCAAACCGCCGTCAGAGTCCTGCAGACAGCGGGACACAGAGAACGTGTCCTCAAATCAACCTGCTGCAGATTCTGCTGTGCTTTTGGCTCCTCGCTCCAGAATAAAATCAACTCTGTCCTGCCCCCATCTTCCCCCCTAGACTGACGCTGGCTGAGCTGAGGGTGTCTCTGCCGCCACTCATTCTACAGCCAGTTGTCGCACCTGAAGGGAACAGTTCATCTCTCCGGACAGTCGGATCAGCTCCGTCTCCACTGACTGGCAGATGGGGCAGCCGTCACCGTGCAGGGCCACGCTGTTCAACAGGAGGAAGCTGGAGACGGGAAAGAAGGACGAGCTCAACAGGGAGCAAACCGAGCCGAGGTTGCTCCTGTAGTTGGGTTATTTGATGTCAGGCTCAATTTCTGCAAATAATAATGTGATAATCTCTAATTCAAGTGGTGACTGGACAGTTTGATGCACACACTCAGAGCTGAGAGCACATTTTTGGCACATTTGGTCTTATTTATAATTTTCAGCTGCAGCCTTCATCATTTTCGTCCAGCCATTCATTCTGTGCCTCCTCAGCTCATAAAACGTTACTGCAAATGAATCTGGAGGATTAAACTGATCTCTCAGAAACGACTGTTCTGATTGAAATGTCATAACATCTAGATCTTTTGTCTTCTCTGTGAATTTTCCCCATGAGTCTCACTCACACAGGGAACAATTGAGGGATAATCAGGCACTTTACTTGATAAGAGAAGGAATATTAAATGTCCTATAGCATAGGCTTTAATGCCACTGAGTAGAAGTCAATCACTGCCAGTCACAAGTGATCGTTTACGCAAACATAGTGAGAATTTGTATCCATAAAATACATGATTTGATGTTTGTCTTATTGTACTCTTAATATTACACAAGAATTTTTCAGTTTTATACAGAAAACTCGTTCAAGACATTGTACTAGAAATAATGACTATTATAGAGCTTTTCTTCTGTAAAGAAAAAGAATAGCACAAGAAGATCTGATTTCCGTTGCAGGTGTTCTAGCTCCTGACTCTCTCAGGCTGCTGAACCGGCGGCAGCGGCATTCCTGTGTTTGTGCACCCTGCTGTCACTTACTTGACTCCCCTTTTGGAAACGATTCTTGTCGAGGAGGCGTTAAAGACCTTCTCAAAGCGCTGCAGCTTGAACCAGTCCATTCTGGGGTGGGGGACACACACGAGGTTTTCGTCAGCCCGTCACGTCTCTCTGTTTGCCTGTCACACGCTGTTACATAACAGAGCTGGGGCACATGAGCGCGCCTAAATCACAGCAACTGGATGCTTTAGGCTGCTTGTTTTTGGCTTCACAGCATCCCTCTGTCAATACACTGGTGTTTTTTTTGTACCTTTACATTAACATATGAGGCACTGAGCTCAGATCATCAAACTATTTCTCCTGCTCCCAGCCCCTGACAAATATTTCAGGTATGCGTCTCACCTTTGTGCCCAATGTTTGCTCTGCGCTGGAACAGTAACACTACAAAGCCTTTGTTAGAATTGTGTTAGCAACCTGTGCCCAAAGCCCGCCCCCTGAACTCTATCACATGCTGTGATCACCCATTACTGACGACTGGCTGAACGCTGCAAAATGTGCTTACTCATAATGGAACCCAATGTCATGATTTCCAACCAGTACAACCAGTTCTGTGTCAGGGGAGTGCCTGAACATCCTGTGGAAACGGCGCACGTCGTCTTCCCAGTGCTGCGGAGAGACACAAAAACAGCGCAAAGAGGAGAGGAAGCAGAATTCAGTCCAGAGTGTTAATAAGACAAACGTCCCCCGAGAGGCTGATGGGGTATAATGGCATCTCTGAGGGCCCCCACTTCAGAACCGGAGCTGCTTCGAGTCATACACGGGTTTTAATTCTGCACCTGCAAGGATCCAGCGTCCACACAAGTGCCTTTAATTAATCAGCTGCGTGCTGAAATCACGGATTTGTCCCTCCATCCTGGTCGGTCCGTAAACGTCGGCTCCATATGCAGCTTTTTAATTAGACAACGCTGATCACATATGTCACAAAGTACTTGCTGGTTTGAGGCTTCTGTTCAAATGTGTGAACCTAACTGAAAATGAAAAGAGCAGCTCAGTTTCAGAAGAAGACAAACCAGTGAGTTCACAGGGGTCGACCGTCATCGTCTGACAGGAAATGTCAATAATAAACCAACTTAAATTTCCCATTCTAGAGTTTCATCTACTTTTAAAGGATTTATTTAAGCAGCCTGAAACTTGAGATCTCTTAAAGGAGATTGGGTGACAAGTTTGGGGGCCAGCTGAGTTTTAGTTTTCTGTCTCTTTCAACTGCTGGGTGAATGGAGAAGGTACAGGGGAAAGAGGAAGTGATCCTTCCTGTTTCAAAGATTCTTCACTATCACTCCTTCTGCTGACAGACTTGATCACATTCCAACACAGTTTGAAATGAATGTCAGTGTTTGCCATGTTTTCAGTCAAACATACAGGCTGGGGTGAAAAGCGAGCTGGCTTTCAAATGCGCATGCTGTCGTCCTCCTCCTCCTCCTCCTCCTCCTCCTCCTGCCCATCACCACCAATACCACCATTATCATCACAAACACTTTGGCTTGACAAAACATGGAGAACAAGGTTACCTTCTGTGAGCTCCACTTGCCTTCATCGAAGATATCCCCGAGGATGAAGACTATTTCGGGCTTGAGCAGCCACAGCGCGGTCTGGAACGCTCTCTCCATCTGCCATTCTCTGTGCGTTTAGACACAAGAGGTTCTGTTGTTGGGGTTTTTTTTTCTAGATCGTGTGGTGATTGATTGAAAACAGAAAATACCTCCTAAGCTTGTCGAACCAATGTCCCCCTACGGCTCCGAGGAGGTGGGTGTCCGACAGCACCATAGCGCGAACCACCGAGTCCACCGGACGCCCGTCGGGGCTCTTTCCGAGCCCGGTCTTCGGCCAGGCGCACTTGAGGATGGCAGGGAAATAGATGAGATACTCGCAGTAGAAGAAGGAGCCGCCGACCAACAGGATCAGCAGCAGCGCGACCATCCATCTGAAGCTGAACCCCGACATTGTTTTGTGTTTACGGGTTTGGGATGCTCAGAAGCGCTCTGGCAGTGATGGAACGTTCCATGGGGCAGCATCTCTCCCAAAGCCCGACTTTACGGTCTCCAGCCGGCTGATGCTCACGACACCATTCTCGTATTTGGATAAAATGGGAGGAAGAGATTTATCTTAAATGAAAAATAAATAAGATCTACGCCTGTGGAGCGAGACTCGCTTGTTCTTCGAAGCTTCTGTCGGTTCCCACCAAGTTGTGCTTATTTCCGGTTAGGGCGTTTCAAAATACAAAGCAGCGCGTTACATAAAACGTTGGAAAATCCAACAATAGAAGGCGAATTAATATATTTAACGACAGAATGTTGTGTTTTTAAATTGCATGAACCTGTCGTGATTCCCCTTACTATTTGCAACCATAATTTCCCCTGATACTTCTTTCCATAAAAGGATGATGAATGATTTTATATCGTATGATACACCATTGATAGCGATGTAACACGTGACACTATTTTAATATTAGTGATATAACACCCTTTTTATATTGTCAGAAGCACATTCAAGGACAAACAAAAGGTTTTAGTAACAAATTTTTGGCAAACTCGAGATCGAATTCAAGAAACCTCTGAAGACTTCCGGTCTTTTTCGTTGTACACCATGCCATCTTAACAGCTGTATTCGCGTGGCCCCTGTGCAAGAATAACACATTTGAGGGTAAAGTATAAGTGTTTTGATTAATTTTCTTTTTTTAAATCATTACTTGGGTTGTTTTTTTTTTTTAATAAGCAGTCAGAAAGTCCGACGTAAGTCCACATTGTTAGAAGGATCCATGCGGCTGTTCTGGAGTTGGGCCCCAGTCTTGTTTAACCTGTTGAGGTCACGCCCATGTCCTTACACTGAAATGACTGAAGATATGTCAGTTGTAACAAAGAAAGTGCAGGCCAACAGATGCATGACAACGTGATTGGAGTGAAAGGAATCTCAACGGACAGAGGCCTGTCCCCTGAAGAACCGACACTCATGTTGCCTGACCTGTCTGTCCTCCTGCCGGATGGGCAATCTGAACTGAGATGGCTTTTTTTTACGTCAACTGTGTCATCAACATATCCAGCAAGTGCTGATTTTAACAAAGAAATGCGATGCAAGGTGTTGCCTTTGAGCCTGATGTAGAGTCGATAAAGATACACTAATTCTTGTTCTTTACAGCGAGTTGATAACGGCGTGTGCGCGTTCTCTGTGAACTGTCTGGCCTCTGAGTCTGGCTGCAGACGTGTTACGCAACAGTTTCCAAAGAAAAATAATCAGAAACAGAATAATCGACAGTTTGTTTTTGGTAGAGGTTTAGCAGATTGGTCAATAAGAAGAGTAAGAACCTCCTCCAGCTGTTCTCTTCCGGTCTCTGACCCACCCAACTAAGTCATTTATTCCATATTTCCAGCACCCAAAGGGAGAACAGGCAGCTGTTGTTACAGCACTGATACAGCCCAGAGTGTGAAGAACGAACTTTAAGATTGCATTCAAAATCACGGCTGCAGAACTAGTTTTAATTTGTGTTCCCTAATCCGCTGTGTCTATAGCGCCCTCTTTTGGCAAATATTGCACACAGCACACAGTAATAAATCATTATTCTGAAAGGTTATAAGGTAATAATAGCAGGGATTGATTTTATGATGATCTCATTTTTTAAAATATTTTGAGCTCTCAATTGTCTTGTTTTTCCCTTCCATCACAGACCAATAGATTAAGGTCCTCCAAAATGAAATCTGTGTGGAAGACGTAAATTCTGCTGGCTCGACAGCAAACTTTGACATAACATACTTTGTAATTAGTTTAATCACATTACCCCTAATGCAGAAGCTGGTGATTGTATAGGTTTCTAATATACAGAATTTAACAAGATTATCACATCACAAAGTGGGACGCTACAGCAATCCAGGTCTGAGTTTTTTCAGAGGATTGTTATTGCTTTTAATGATTACATCAGAATCAGATTAAATATTCATTAGGCAGCTAAAGAACCTTCATCAGGGATTTATTTATTATGTCATCCATCTACAGACTGAGATCTTTATCCTGATATTTAGAGATGAGCTGCAGGAAGCTCAGCAAGAGGAAGGACATTCAACACTTTTAAATTTAACACTGTTACCAGCAACATTAGTCCAATGAAAAAGTATTGTGCGTGTCAGTTTATTTTCATTTAAGTAAGAAAATAATGCTCATTCAAAAAATATCAAAAACCAGTTGTACAAGTGGCGATGACTGTGTGGAGATGATCTGAACGTTTCGATGTGAAACACTGTGGGTAAACAAAACTTCATCATCCAATCCTGACAGCTTGAGTCAGAAAAATGACCCCGAGGTCCCAAAAAGTCACTCAGCTTGAAAAACCTATTAATCCTCTCTCTCTCTCTCTCTCTCTCAGACACACACACACACACACACACACACACACATGCAAACTGCTTTCTTTAAATCTCAGAATGGAGGAGATGAGAGTCTTTCACTTTGAATGTAATAATTATAAGACATCTCTCAACAAGCTGCTCTTTGATGACAACACCCACATCGTGCAGAGTGTCTTCCTGTCCACTAATGCTGACATGATGAAGCTCTGATAACATCACTTCACTTAACCGTTACCCTTCTGCTAACGATTCTGTGATGCCTTTTCCGTGTACAATTCAGAATAACTTTCAGTCCCACTTTATGATTTAGAGCAAATTACCAAATATTACGTGGAACTCGTCCATTTTGGAAACTGTGAAGCAGCCTTGTCTCTGTGGAAGAGGACAAAATGAGGTAACCAAGTTTTATTTTCAGACTAAACATGTACACAGTGTAGAAAAAAAAAAACATAATGCTACGGTGGAGTTATGAGGGTGTAATAAGACTACATTCCAAAAGAGATGAGTATGTCCGCAGCCACCACAGAAAGACACTTAAAAGCTCATTTAAGCAGAGGCACCTTCAGAGTGCATGGAAAGTGCATCCGTGTAAATATTGAACACACAGTTTAGATTTCACTCCTGGATCAATGCTGAGGCAATTTAGACGTTAATCTCATTTGCACTTGCGTTTTTGTCTTAGACAAAGATGCTTTAGCCTGGTAGTTGTAGTGGGAGGTCCGAAAGAATTCTGTAGTCAGGGAGAATTTCATATATTTGGAGAGATGAGCCTGAAGGGCCTGCTGGGCGTCTGTGATGAAAACCACATTAAACTGGGTGAAACTGGAGTGTTTGTAGACTGGAGTGAGGCTGGTATCCACTGTCCCATAACTGGTCATTGCATTAAACCTTTTGGATGAATCAAAGAAAAAGCCAAAAAAAAAAAAAAGCCAAAAAAAAAAAAAAAAAATCACATTCATCAAGGTTTAAATCAACAGGTTGGGACTTAAAACAGCAGAGGGGGTGTGGGACTGAGGCTTGTCTTGATGTGGCTGATTGATAGCTGTAGTTCAGGGTCTCCCGAGGGACCGGATTTCCAGGGAACCTTTCTAGGTAAGCATGTTGACCGTCTCCTAAAGTCATGATTTTCCCTCGGCCCCGTTCAGACCATTATTTTTTTAATTTTTTTAAACCAGAGCCATGCTGGCCTTGGGGCCAGCAAGGCGGCGACTCATTGCTACAAGGACCTCTGCTGCTTTAAGTGCCCCGTTAAGTAAACCTGGAGAGGGTCAGTCAGCTCCATCCTCATCATTGCTCACTCTCCTAATGGACTCCAGTGGAAATAACAGCAAGCATCACAGTCGTAATAAATATATCAAATCTTATAATATCAAATCTAAATCTAATAATGCATGTTATAATGTATGTTGCACTCTTTTTTTTCCACATCTTTTTTAACTGCGAGTAGAGATGAGATCAGAATGTGGGCGCATCTTTAGTGTTTTTTTTGCTCAGTGAATATTCATAAACAACAAACAATAATGAGATTTTTTTTAAAGGGAGGTACAGTGAACACTTCAGCAGCTCTCTCATCTGGCGCACCATCCTTAGTGCTTTGACATTCCCAAACAGCTGGAAGCACTTTGCAGCTGGGCTCTGATACCTGTTTATTCAGTATAAAATCCAAGTGGATGTAATGTAATGCTGCAGTATTTTATAAATCATTTCAAGAAACAACAAAAACGCTGCAGTAAAATCCATTCTTCTCATGTCTGCAAGGAGAACTGTGACAGGATTGTTTTGTGGTTACAAGGATGACACGACTGCGTGGCCTGTGGGTGCCATGCGGATTGTGACCGCTAGATGCCGCTGTTAACCGAAATGCGCAAGTGGAGCGCAGCCCTGAAAATCTGCGGGATCTGTTGAAGTCAGAACATTTAGTAAAACTCTCACGGAGCTAAAATAGTTGTCTTAACTATGTATGCAGAATAGGTGTCAATTTGTAAGGGTTTTGTCTGTTCTATTGGACAAAAGCCCTCTCATTTATAAAATTGCACATGCGATTTGCGCCTATTTCCGTGTCCCACCTTTTACTCCCAATTATCGCAGGGGGCTGGACCGGTTCTGAGACAGAGACTTCTGATTGGCTGAAACCGAAGTCGACGACAAACTCCTCAGCCCTGCGGTCTGCTGTTGGGGAACAGAATTCACACCAGAACGCACGAAGTCAAATTTCAGCAAGAGGACCAAACGCGGAGACTGAGGTAGGCTGGAGGGGGAAGCAGCATAGTTAGAGGGCGACTTCTGCCAATAGTTTGTCGTTTTCAACGTGAATTTGCAGTAAGAAGAAAAGGAGGACAGTTCTTTTTTGGTTGGAATTAGTTGGCTCATTTTTGGCGTAAAGGCTGTGCCTGCGTTGCCGCTGGCGCACCTGAGTCTGTTACCCAGTTAAAAAAGATACTGAGCACAGAAAGTGACAACGACGAATTTCCTTCCCAGTATCATGTGCGCCGTGGTGACTGGTGGCCACTGTGGAATAATCACAGAAGACCAGGTGTCAGCAGGGAGAGCTAATGTGGCTGCGTGGAGGAGCGCACCCGTTTGACGGCAGCTGGGAGGTACCAGAGCGCAGGAGTTTGGGATGCAAGGCGAACCATAGAGCGGCCATCCGTTCCTACTCTCACCTGGATAGCGCCCGGACTGTGTGGAGCCATGGCCTCTGAGGTGGTGTGCGGGTTAGTCTTCAGGCTGCTGCTGCCAGTGTGCCTTGCAGCTGGTGAGTTCTTACTTTTTACGCACGTCACGCCCGTTAACTTGTCCGACACATTTAATGTATTTGACATTAACTCAGCTGACATAAGGACTGTGTGTTTGACCAAATGTTCACAGTGAAATACTTGAAGTTAAAAACTGGACATTTAAATGCTCAAAATCTTATTTACTTTGCGGGAGGATGTTCACTCAGTCAGCTGGTAAACTGGTTTCATTTGCGGAAACCACCGCTCTGTACACAACAGAGATGCAAGTTAATTAAAAGTGACGTTTAAAAAGGTTGCACAACCATTAACAACAATGTTTATCTCCCATCTGTTGCTAAAGGCATTGAATTGCATTAAAAATCGCCCCTGTGTCCTAAATGTGATCCATTTGCAGTTTAAGAGAATTGTGTCAGATAGAGGAGCAACTCTGTGGCTTCTAATGAGTTTTTCTTATTGCCAGCATGAATCACAGTCATCATGTGTAATTGCTGACCAGGCCTTCAATATGTGACTGCTGTGCTAATATTTACAACGAGGCCGCCAGCGCTGGAGCCCGACAGGAGTGATGGTCTCTGGGTCAGTGGAAGTTGGGTTTGATTCATTCTTTAGCTATGCAGCCTCAGATCAGGTGATGATTCATGGCCAAACTTGGCAGCACGACGGACTATTTATTTATTTATTTCTTTTTCCCACTTCGGCTGGAATTCCGGGATTCTGCAGCTTTAAACGTTAAAATTGAGAGCTCTGGTCGTGATCACACTTTGGATGCGGCCTCTATGAAATGCAGTTTACTTAACTCTGTGGTCGGCCACAAGTGAAAAACAATTAGTCCCTGACTGCTGCTGTGGTTCCAGTGTGGCGACCGTGTAGGTTCTTTTAACGCTAACAGCCTGCTTCTATAGATAAGCCCCACTCAGTATCGCCATAATGCATCAGTTGTCAGCCCGACGCCCCCTTTATTTCCAAAAGCAATTGCGAGGCCATGCATTGTGTCCATTAATTCATGGAAAGTCGTTTTAACAGTATGAATTAATAATGCGGCTGTGAGGGAGAGAAGGACGGCCTTCCCTTTTATCGTAAACATACCTTTAATATTTTATGTTTTTTTTCAAAGTGCAAATGAGTGAGTGCCCGTCCTTCACTGCTGAGCGCACCGTGGCCGACAGGATGGAGGAAATGTACGGTGGAAAGAAGGGACGGTATGGATGAGTGTGTCGGCGTCGCCGTTCTTCATCTTTTTCCACGTTGATGGTTAAAGATCTCGGCTTAATTATGCCAGAATGGGTTTAGTGTTAATCAATAACCATCAGCTCCCAGTCGGGGTAAAGATTTTAGACATTTAGAAGGCTTGTGGTTGGGGGATAAACAAATAGGTTTCCTCTCTTCCCCCCCCGGTAGTGGTTCAGAGGAATATGTCACAGAACACACAGCATCATATTATCCCTGACAGAGCTTTAATCTATTTTTCTCATGTCGCAGTGAAACACGTCCCAACTTCCTGTTGGCCATCTGACAGCACCTCTATTGATGGCACAGAGGTGCTGGGCCCGTGTGTACACACTCCCTCCATACCACACACACACACACACACACACACACACGTGCAGCAGCAGTCTGCCCACAGCTTCACTTTTACTGATCAAATAGGCTGCTGTGTGTGTGTGTGTGTGTGTGTGTGCTCTTCGGCAGAGTTCGGAGCGTGTGCGATTATCAGCGTGACAGTAATGACGCCCCAGTCGGGTCAAACACACTGAATCGGGCACATTTGTGCACGCTGGCTTGTTGTGCCGACTGCTCCTGCAGCCCTTCCACCTACGACTTCATTTTTGCTGCTCTGACCCAGAACGTTTCACCCACTTTAGGCGAATTTGGGATTTATTTCTCCAGTATTGACATTAATTTATAAACTGGCTCTAATTCAAATATGGGAATAAAAAAACTCAGCGTGCTATATTATGTTGAAATCACTGCTCAGCTTCCTTTCATTGTATCCAGTCATCTGGCCAGTTACCTCTTAACCTCTCTCCCTTACATTTATGTTCTCGTGCTCGGATAAAGGCCTCGATTTCACATTTTGCCTCGTTTCTCTGGTCTTTGGACTTGCGTGGTTGTTCTAATAGTTTGTATTGGACGAGACAAAAGCCTGATTCAGGGATAAGTTTGCAGCCATCTGACATCTGAAAACAATGGGTGTTTATTTTCATTCCCCGAGTAAAAATCCTCTGGCGGTGAGTCATCCAGACAAGGCGAACGTTCAGGAAGAGTGCGGTCAGCAGAGCGAGGCTACGCGGACATTATTATGTCACTACAAAGCTACAGATGAACGTTGTCTTGTGTAATTGTTCGGATCAATAATTAGCCACTGAAGGAATATTCCTAGCTGTGACGTGGCCTTGAAGCTAAACAGAATCTAGACGCTGTCGATATTCTGCAGATGGAGGCAGTATTCTGAAATCTCTGCCCTGATGTTATTTAGAGACTTTTGTTAGGTGTGTATCTGTATCTGAGGGTAATGAAAACAAGGAGGTTCACTAAGTGGAAGGGCTCCAGCCCGGGAAAAGTCCGAGCCAAGTCAAATGTCAATGAATAGCTCCATTGAATTTGTAAAGCACTATTTTTTAGTGGGTAAGCATAAATTCTCAGTGTACAAGACAAGCGTAGCCAGTAGCCCTGAGATGTTAGCTCAGGCGCTGGAGCACGCTGTAAAAAATGTGTTTGTCGATTTAACCTTTCAGCAGAAATTCGGGAGGTCAGACTGAGGGTTGGGCCCTCCTACTGACCTCAGCGGGTTCAGTCAAATACAAGAAGAATGACTTCTGTGAGCCGGAAGAGTAAATGTGATTTGCCCGACGGAGGCTTTAAGGACGAGAGGAGCCAGCGTTTGTAGTGTTTGGTTCACTGGGAGGATGTTCCCTCAGTCAGCTGGTAAACTGGTAAAAGCTGGAGGTCAAATTGACTCTGGGACCGTGAGGGGTGTTACCAGTCAATACGTCAATTCATGCTTTTTGGAAGTCATGTTAGCACTCAGGCTTTTTATCTTAGTCAATTTCCCATGTCTGGGATCAATAAAGTACTTCTATTTCATCTAGAGCGTGTGTGTGTGTTCATGAAGGTGTGTGTGTGTGTGGAGTTACATAATCCAGCGACACATCCTAAAACAGTCCTAAATTGTAGGATAACTGTTACATTTATGAGGTCACAGCAG
The DNA here is from genome assembly GCA_015343265.1 of Pao palembangensis. Classification (NCBI taxonomy): domain Eukaryota; kingdom Metazoa; phylum Chordata; class Actinopteri; order Tetraodontiformes; family Tetraodontidae; genus Pao; species Pao palembangensis. The sequence continues at coordinate 8,571,697 of CM027093.1, forward strand.
CCAATTAGCTCTCAGCTGATATCAGTTCCATTGAAATTAGAGAATCAGCTTATTTATTTATTTCTGATCTGACTTTAATCTTTTTCTGACTCCGCTCGTATCGCTCTCTTCACGTCGCACTTCCTGTTTAATCGCCGGCGGTTCTCGGCATTCCTGTGAATGGCCTCTTCAGTTCTTCACAAAACTCTGCTGTCTCGGGGGCTTTTTACACAGCCGACCTCCAGCCGCTCAGCTAATTGTGTCTGCGGGCGCCCAGGCCCGCTTCTCTGCCTCAGAACAAACCTTTGTTCCCTGACTGGCTGAACTTGTGGAGCCGCGGGCCCGGAGGACAGACACGCAGCCAGACGCTCGCAGAGCTGCGTGTCTGTCCTCCGGGCCTGCGTCGTGCGAACGTTCCAGCTCCATCATTGCGATAATCGAGGTTTATAGAGAGAACAATTTAATGATTTTGACCACGTTCCCCTGGCTCCAGGCTTTGTTTATGTCCCGTCCAGGCTCCCTCTGCCAGCTCGTTCTCTGGTTTATTGTCAAACGTTGTGTGATGCAAACAGACCATAAAGAACTATTGAGTTAGTGCTGTTTATGGGCAGCGTTGTTGTCATTGATTATGATGAAATGTGTTTTTATTTTTTTTTTTCCTTATTTCTATCTCTGCAGCATGCCTGTTCAGGTACAATGCCCTGTCCTTCGTCTACCTCATCTATCTGCTGCTCATCCCGCTCTTCCCGGAGCCCACGAGCACAACGATGCAGGGTAAGGTCGTCTCCGCATCAGCTTCGCACGCGCGCAACCACGGCTTCAGCTTCATCGGCAGAATCTTGACTTCTTTCCCAGCATCGCCGCGCGGGACTCGTTAATCCGAACCAGCCCTTCTCTTCTCAGAACCGGAGGACTGTGGCATGAGGCTGGAGTTGGCACCAAGCTCACTTTATGACAAAAAAATAGACCCAAATCCAACCAGATCTGAGATGCAGAGATATGATCATAATCATAAACACTTTGGGCTTTGGAATACTGAACCCACGAGTCTTAAATTTGCAAAATAAACACTGAATATCCGTTTAAAAAAAGGGGGGAAAAAAGAGCCCCGGAGGCTGTTTCTATTCTGCCCGTTTTAAGTGAAGGATATAAAAGAAGCTGCTTAACAGGGCTGATTATCTTCATCAGATTAACTTCATTACTCCCCCGAACGACTCGCATTTCGCAAACACGGCGACTTAATCCAGCCGCGGTGACGAACGAGGCAGCCGGGCTCTGTGGCGAAACGAAAGCAGCGCCATGTCGCCGTTCAGCAGTTCGACGGCGGCCGCTCGCCATCCGCAGATATCAGCCAGGGCAGAGGCCTCTGCCGTCTGCGGCCGTACCGCTTTCCCCCTCAAAAGGGCTTAACCCAACACGGGCTCCTCCCGAAGGCTGCACGCGGCGTTTAATAATGCATAAAGGCACATCGGAGGGAGAAGCATCAGTTCAAGAGCAGGTCTGCAACTGAAATAACAGTCAGGAAGTAAAGCAGAGAGAATGGAACACTTAGGCTCTCATCAATAGTTAACGTCTCCTCGTAAAGCTCCGCGTTCACGGCCGCCCGCTTTAAATACAGTTTCATTGATTTTTGTTCATACATGTGTAAAGTTGTCCAATTACTCTAAACCAATAAGGTGGTTAGCAGAGCAACGTTTGCTACAGGAGGCTCATCTACAAATGGTTTATTAACACTGATGTCAATCGCTTGTTTCTGCCGCGGTCATTTTATAGCATCTGTTACTGATGGTTTTTTTTAATAATTTAGTGAAGAAAAATGGCATTTTTTTAATCTGAATCTCATTTTCTTTCCAGTTATGTTTATATAAAGATTTCTGTTGTGTTTCCAGTAAACCCAGTGATCAGGTAGGATATCCACACATGTGAGAAGGTTCCACATGTGTGAAAGCGGCCTCAGTAAACACGCGTTTGCGTCAGAAGCCTGTCAGCAGCCAGAAAGCTTCAGAGGGCCCGTCTAAGATTTCCTAGATGTGCTTGGGAAAAAAAAAAATAATGCAACCAGAAAATTTCACAACCGGAGGATATTTTATTAAAATATCACTTAGTTTGAGTGCAGATTCATTTAGTTAACTTCAATGAATGATAATGTTTGCAGAAGCTGATAATCCCGACCTGCTGATACACCCCCACAGTTTGATAAATACATAAATATGATGAAGAGACACAGTTTTGGTTTACCTTAGGGAGAATTAAAAAGGCAATTTTGTGCTTTGTTTTGATGGTCTGTTTCATTTTGCCTGTTGAACCTGAAAGACCGCGCGGCACTTAAATCAGTAGTTAATTCAAACCAAATGTTGAACATGAATAATTCAGGCTCTGCCTGAAAAGGCCACAGTTGTGTGGGGACGTCAGAACTTCTCACTCCAAACTGGACAGGAAACAAACGATGCCTCCTGCAAACTTGTTGGTTGTGAGATTCATTTTCTAAATAGGGTGAATGATTTTAACTTAATTCTCAATGTTATGGATGATTTCTGGAGGTTAGCTTGTAAGCGGCTTCAGCTAATTCATATTGAGCCATTTTTTTTTTATAGGCAGGAGCTGACTGCCTGGTTTTATGGGCAATGTGATGCTAATGATTGGTAATTAGGGAGAATGAGCAAAGAGCCATTCAAGACAGATGTCAAGAATGCAAGAAAAAAGCCCTCACAAACAGGAAAACAGGCAGCGTAGAGCCAAAACAGTTGTATTGACCTGAGCACTTCCACAAAATTGGATGCAGACTCTTCCAGACTGTCTCCGTGCATCCTTTTACAAGCTTTCTTTTCCTTCCATGGGAAATGACCTCACATTGCTTTCACTTCATCATGAATTCGTTATCCTGCTGCAGGCCGCCGCTCCGCACCTGTGAGGTTCACCTCTGACTTTGGGGACGCTGTTCTTGGGTCAGGCCTTTGTTTTTCTCGGACACAGCACAACATTTTCATTTTCACATTAAGAAGAAATCCTCCTGCGGAGAACGATCACCATAACAACTCCTGAAATTACCCCAAATACCTCTAGGTGCACTGTAAAACCGCCATGTGTGCAGCAGCTGTGGCGGCTCCCATCCTTCCCTCCCAGTGTCGGTAGTCCAAGCACAGCGCTCACCGGGGGCTCACTGTGGCTCTTCTGCTCCTCCAGGCCACACAGGGCGTCTCCTGCAGTCCCTCTGCTTCACCAGTGTGTCCTTCCTGCTGCTCCACGTCATCTACCAGATCACAGTCGGCAGCCTCCTGGCGGGGAACACCATCACCTCAGACTTCAACTGTGAGTGCACCCAGTTTCAACACTTTTTTTTTTTTTTTTTTGACTTTTCCTTTAATATTTGATCACTGATTAAGCACAGCTTTTCATAAAAAGAAAGGCACGTCTCCTTTTTCGGTCCAGCCCGGGCGGGTGGGACAGTCGGTGGTTCTAAACTTGACACAGGAGGTTTGACCGTCTGCGTGTGGGATTAGTTTAAGAAACGTGTAAACAAACCCTGTCCCATCCTTTAAGTGATTCAGTACATAAACACAGCATCCCCCTGTCTGCACTGCGGGTTTCACAAGATTTTATTTGCTGGCTCTGAAGGTGTTTTTCATATTTATCGACAAATAATGATTCATCATCTCTGGAAAAGTCCTCGCTTAAGTTGCATTTGGTTACAGTGTGTATCTAACACATTCCTTGATGGAATTAGCATCCCTGCATCATATGGAAACAGAGAAAAAGAGCCTTGCTGCCCTGAAAACAAGCTCTCATAGCTGTTAATAGCTAGCCTCGGGCTGAAACTTAGGCTGCAATGCAAGAGACGCGGGCCGATGCCATCGCCCTGTGCAGCGGTGATAGCAGCGTTACTCTTATCTTCCCAGGCCAGGCTTGTGAATGTCTGGAGGAGTTTTCTGCAAGCGTTGTGAAAATAGTCGCTCAGACTCAGGAATGAGTTTGCAAGGTTTTTTTTTTTTGTGTGTCAGTATCAACCACAGCTTTTTGGTTTCATACGTTATGTTTTTGACTTTGGTCACGACCAAACTTTTACTTTGGCGCTGCAACAGGAAGTCCAACCATTGCTCTTTGTGGCCTGCGTCCGCTGGCAGCAGATGCCTTATCTCAGGTATCTGCTGAGATGCTCGTTTCCTTTTGGCAGCCGTTGATAAATAAGTCCTACTTTTCTTGTTTTTCCTGGTGGCCGAATGCAGCGTTATGAGAAAACGCCTGAAACATCTCCAGCTGTTGGAGGTCAGTGACTGGTTGACGGATGAACCTGGCGGCTTCCTTTTGAGTCATCCGTCATGTCTCTGTGCTGACTGGGCGTGGTCTGGCCGGCATTTACAAACAGTCACCGTGTTTGCACAAGTTAAAGAGCGCCACATGGATGGAGTGCGCTCTGTGGAATGTTACTGAAGGATTATAACGTTCATCAGGTTTATACACAGGTATTCGGTGTTTTTCATGGATGCTAATCACCTTTGCAGATATCAAACACTATCAGCTCCCCTCTCTGATGAAGAATCAGAATCAGAAGCCTTTATTGTCAAGAGTACAACGAAATTAAAGCAGCCTAGAAGTGGTGTTACTCCCAATTCAAATAAATAAAGTATTTACAAATAGTTTAAATAAAACAGAAATAAAAATAGAATTAGAATAATACTTGAAATAGACTAGAATAGAATACAAAGGTGCTGCAGTAGAAAAAAGACCTGCTTTCAGATGTTAGTCTGGGTTTCTTGTTGCCCCTCAAGTTCCCTCTGAGTGAAGCTGGGTTTCACAGATGTTGTGGATTTGTCTGGGGATTTAAAAGGTATGAAGTTAGAGTGAACTGATATCTTTGACATTTATGTGAGTATTCCAGGTTACGTGGACACTCGTGGACCTCATCTCTTCTACAAATATCTGGGGAAAAAAAAAACCTCACCGTGTTGACTTAAGGTCCATCTTATTAGAACCAGACAGAACTCAAAAATGTTCTGCTGGGAATTTGATATATTTCATCTGGCTTTGATACAACTCAGAGAAGATTTGATAGATGTCTGGTCACAGTCATGGCCTGGAGTCACTTTGCAGAACTCTTCAGCTCTCCAATAATAAATAGCTTTTTTCTGGAGCAGGGGCAGCATATTTCATCTCTGCAGTGTGCTGAATGTCACATCTGCGCTGAGAGTTGAGTCTCAAAAATGAAGGTAAATTGTGAAATATTCATCTGGATTCATGGCGAATTGGTAAATTGTGAAATATCTGCGCTATTGATCTGGATTCATGTCGCCAACAGAGCAGGAGGTGGGACAGATCCCCCGAGAGGGCTGAACAGTTCACCCTACTGAAGAGGTCAGAGGTTATGTCAGGGGTTAGCGACGGGCTCCTCCCAGCACAGATGATCCCCACTGATTACCGGACCTTCTGTCTGGGCTCGGTTGCCTGTGTCAGATGTGTCCCACCAGAGGGCCGTCCATCACTGACAGACACGGACAGGAAAGTCACAGGAAGTGAAAACATGCTAAAATGATAATGACTTCCTTTTACTGGATGCCAATGAAGCTGGTGTTCTGTTTTGGCAGAAAAATAAAGACTAAACCAAGTCAAGCTTTGGTAGTTTGCTGCCAGTGGACACCACTGGCGTTCACTCCAAACCAGTCCAAGCGGGGGAAATAAATCGCTTGTTAATGGAGGATGTTTCACTGTGCAGCTCGACTCTCTTTGTTGCTCATGATATAATCGTAGTAGAATTTTATATAAACTCTGAAAAAAATAATGCTAATCGGCACTTTAACAGCTGCTGGAGTATCAACAACATCTGCTTAGGATGACTGTGAGTTTCTAAAATTGTTAGAGGCTATTTTCTAACCAAACAATTTCACGGCCTCGCTAACATATGCTCATCATCATGTGTTGCTCCAGGTTCCACATGGGAGAAATCCTTCAGACAAATTGGATTTGAGAGGTAAGATATGATCAAAACTTTATAAAAGACCTTTTTTTTATTATCTGTTACTGTCCTTGCGCCAGATGCATCACAGTCAAACTCTGCAACTCAAATGGTCCCGTCTCTCTTCCGCTGTATTTAGGAGAAGACGGTTGCATTGTTACATCCCAGATATAGCCACCCCACTACAAGGTTCAGGACGCTTTTTGTATTTATCCATCTGATGTGGTTGATAAGTTCTCCCGACCTGCCCCCGTATGCATTCCTGATGAAGGTTAAAGCCACTTACTACCTGTAATGAGTTAACAGGGTTATATTTCAACTCGCCTGCTGCAGAGGCTGCTTCCTCACGTCAGCGGGAACATGCTGGATGTGGTTTTCTGTGGACGGGAACGTCCAAACTTGGCAACATCCTCTTTCCCAGGTCCACAACACTGGAAATGTAAATGGTAAACACTCAGTCTCGGAAATAGAGACAGAAACAATCCCTCCCCCACCCCCACCCCACCCCATTTTAACCAAATGCATTTAGAGTATAGATATATATACAATGCTTAGATATGGATTTGCTCTGTGTTCTTGCTTTTATGGGTGAGCAAGTACAGTACTCGGCCTGACTGTGTACAGGGTGTGAAGACAGATCTCAACAATGATGTATCAGATTTCACACCTTTGCTTGACTATTGCATTAAATTCTTGAAAGTAATGACTCTACCCATCACGTACATGCTAATTATTCTGAATTAAGCACATATACAAAGCCTTGTGCCGCTGTGGAAGCAAACTCAAACTGTGCTTGAGCCAATCCCAGATCCTAAGCAACGGAACCAGTCTGAAATCTAACGCTAGCCGGACTGAACTATTGCTAACGCTACTGTTTATCACCTCAGATGATGCTCCGACAGCTTCCATCCGTCACCCGCACGTAAATCACACGGAAACAGTCATCCGTGTTTAAACTCCACACCAGCTGCTAGATGCTACAGTAACTATTTATCTGATTGCTTCACTGTGATGAATCCCTCTCTGTTGTTAACCTTTTATAAGAACGATTATAAAGTCTTGAAATAACCAAAACCCATCATAACTCAGTGCAAGCACCTGGTCATTGTTTACTTTGCAGGCGATGCACAGCTGCCTATAATGTTCTCTTCCTTATAAGGATCCTAATTACACTTAGAGCACTTTGGCGGGATGCAGCGGAGAGGGATGGTTGTAAACAAAGACGTAAAAATTGGTCTGGATGATAATGAGTGTTTTTAAAGGCGTGGAAACCTGCAAGTGATTTTCATTTTCATTTGTTTTAATTACACAAGCAATCATGGCACCTTATAAAAGTTATCCTGGGGCTCCATTTAAAAGCTCTGAATTATGCCGTCGCCTTGATTTCTATGCAGAGTCAAACTGATGCAGGAGACATGTTCTCCCAGTCCAGCTGCGTAGAAGCTCCACGCTCCATTGTGGACTCTGGGTTTGAGTGGAATTTCACTCACTTGTTAACACCAGCACACTTAAAAAAAACAAAAAAACAAAAAAAAAAACACAAAACAGCAAGGCAGATTTCATTAAAGAGGGTGGTGCTGCAAATAAAAGCTGAGGAATTCAAGACAACACGTTTAAAGAACATATGAGTCATGGAAAAAGCTCCCATGCGTCCATGTGAGCAGGTCAGTGTCGCTAAATGGATTTGCACCAGCAGAGTCTGGCAGCTTATGCTAGCATGATTTATGAAACATTTTTATCCTTGAGCTGCCACCAATGTCTCGACAGATATTTGAATCGCTTGACAGCGCGTTTATTTCCAGGACTGGTGTGGACTCCAAGTTCCACGTGTGTTTGTCCACACCAGGCTGAAGCTGACGAGACAAGGCTCTGTTTTCCATTAGCTGTCCTTACGCGCCTTTCTGCACGTCCGCAGTGTGATCGGAGCTGACGCGGGAAACGGCATCCGAGTGTTCGTCCCTGACATCGCCATGTTCCTGACCGGCTTGGCGATATGGCTTCTGTGTCGCAGCCTGGTCCAGAAGAGGCCGCCGGAGGACATGGCTCACCACAACGCTGACTTTGATGCCGAAGAACAAGTGGGTTTTATCTGTGGTGACAAATACAAGCCGGCCCTTCTGTCCTCCTGTGGTTCTTTCTCAAGCGCACCAGGGCCGACGGGTGTTTGAAGAACTGTGAACATCAAGTTATCCAAAGTTAGATCTGTGTGTGCAACTGGACTGTGAGGTTTCCTTGAAGACGTTTGGCCCTCTCTCCAGAAGGCTTCTTCAGTTCTAAACTTGCTGGGGCAGAGCTTGAAAATAGAGCCCTTGTGGACCATCGGCATGCTAATGACCCGGGTGGTCACCTGAGAGTCGAGGGCGAAACGTCTTCAAGGAAACCTCACAGTCCAGTTGCACACACAGATCTAACTTTGGATAACTATGACCTGGATGAGTGAGAACCTACACAGACGTGAACATCAAGCTTTCCGCGTTAAAACGTGTCGCTGTGCTCTCCCTCCAAGGAGGAAGAGGAGAAGCTCAGCCTGGACGACGACAACCTCCTCGAGGAAGATTTCGAAGCGGGTTACGAGGCTGAGGAGGACGAGGAGGTGGAGATGGAAGGGAATGTGGAGGAAGACGTGGAGGAGGAGGAGGAGGAGGAGGAAGAGGAGGTGAAGGAGAGCACGAAAAATAAAATTTTGAGACTCGTGGCACAAGTCGCCTCCAAGGTGAAGGAAATAATCGGAAACCTGATCACCACTGCTGGGCAGGTGGTGGTAACCATCCTGCTGGGCCTGACAGGTCAGCAGCTTTCCATACCGAACGGTCAATCTGAGAGTTTTTAAAACCTTTTTACTATATTATTGTGTTGTATAAAAACTAAATTCTCTAATATGTTCAAAAAAAGTCTAAATATACTTGTAGCCACGTCCCCGAGTTTAAATACATTCATTCAACTACATCCAGCTGGGCTGAACCCTAGTTTTTTGGAGCAGATCATTTTTAGAGAGGGAGGAGTTAGTTTAATTTTTGTGTGTGTCCATGAGCCAAATAAACCTCCGTGTCCACTGTGTTTGTGCTCGCAGGTATCATGCTGCCTTCACTGACCTCTGCTGTGTACTTCTTCATCTTTCTGTTCCTCTGCACCTGGTGGTCCCTCTGCCGGACCTTCGACACGCTCATCTTCAGCTGCATGTGTGTCCTGATGGCCATTTTCAGTGCTGGACACATCATTGTCCTCTACCTCTACCAGTTCCAGTTCTTTCAGGAGTCCATCCCCCCAGAGGACAGCTTGATCAGGTCAGACGCATGCAGAGTGAGCACGCCACAGAACACGCACAGCGTAGGAGCCGTTCCCTCTGCTGCCCTACATGCTCTACACACACAGTCTCCGTTAAACAATGGTCCATTCTAGAGACACTTCCACATTATTCTTCTCAAAACAGCTCACCCTCCATCTAACCTGTGTGGGGGGCCATAGATCAAACTTCTACTCTTTACAGCAGCCGGTGTGGATTGATTCCACACGAGGCAGGCGTCAATCAGCTGTCTGTGGCTGTGGCGGTCAATCGCTGCGGTAAAGCCGCGTTTTTTTTGCACAAGCAGCCAACATAATAACCCCAGATAATTATTTCATCGCAGTTTTCTCATCCGCGGCCCTGAGGAAAAGGGTGGTTTTTTTTGCCATCAGCTGACTCCATCTTTCAGCTTCAGTGGTTGATCCCACCATTCAGTCGCTGTTTTCTCATTGTTGGTGTTGCTGTGGCTATTTTCTGACCATGGCTATTATCTCACAGTAACCATTGTTTTACTGTACCTGCTGTCTGAGTGCCCTTGGAGTTGGAGAGATTTATTGATCTCCTGGTTTCTAACTTGAAAGCTGTCGGGCTGGGAGCTATTTACAGCTATGTATAGCTGAAGCTGCCTTGGGCAAGCCTTTGTCCTTCCCGTCTCTTTCCTCGATCCAGCAACAGATAAGATATAAGGCTTGCTGCAAGGCTTCTCTCCGGAGCCCTGTCACATGGTCAGGATGAAGACAGGCCATGGGGTCATGACCTGTAACAAGTAGGGACTCAGTGAATATAAAAACAGAGCTGTAATTGATTATTTATTTGATGTAGTATACCTGTTACTAGCAGTAACCATGTCTGGCCAAATAAAGTTGTGTGATTCAGCCCCATTTAACAATAAGCTGCCCCCCCCCCACCCCCCAGCCCCAGCCCTTGCCCATATTGTGGCTGTTGACAGTGACCTGGCCTTGCTGTGGGCCAGTGTTGAGTGAGACTGCTGAGAGGTCTGGCTTCATCTCCACTTCCTGCCTTCCCTCCTTACAATGGAAGTGCCCAGTCACATGACCGGCGGGCCTTCCCCCCCAGCAGCAACATGACGCATCTCAGGAAGTGATCTGGGGTGGGGTGTAGAGGGTCTCTTATGACACGGAAAGAAAAAACCCAGGAGCCAGCGAAGCTCTAAATCTGCACGGCTGTCGCTGGAGTACGCCAGCACGTTTCCTCTGGAGAAGTCGCCCTTCATTCTACTTGACGGAAAAGGAATGAATCATCCTTTGTGGCACAAACAGACTTTTATCACTTTGCCTTTGCGTGTCTCAGATTCCAGCATTAGGGTGGAGCAGGAGTCTCCCCTTCAGCAGGAATCTCACTTCACACACCGTCAGATTTGTAGTGCAGCAGTGGTCGGCTGGTAAAAGTCCAGAATTAAATTTGGATCGGTGCTGCACACACCCAAGCTCGGCTCATTCCTTACCCTCATCACAACTCTGATTGCAGACTAATCTTGCCTATTTCATTTTTTTGTCTTTTATTCATGTCTTTGCTGTAAAACGTGCTCTAGTGACACAAGCCAAACGTGTTTCTATGCCGACACGTCTCTCTGTCCGACTGTCTCCACAGAGTCTTTGGCTTTTCCCCAATAGTTCAGATCAACTGTTCCAACACGTGGAAGCTCATTGTGCACTCGGATCGTAAGTGGTACCACTTTGTCAATCCCATCATGCTGCTAATTCTCTACTACACCCTCGCTACGCTCATACGCCTGTGGCTGCAGGAACCTCTAGACGAGCCGACGGTGAGGACAGAAAAGCGAATGTGTCAACTTTGACTTATATAGTAAAGATGTCAATGTGCTAAAACAAGGTGACCTTGGCTGTTCCACATAGCTGTTATGCATATTACTGGGACTACAATTTGCTTTGAGATGAATTTATCCTATTTACCCACTTAGGTGATAAAAGTTAGACTTATATGAGAACTTAAGGCTTTTTAAATCAAGGAAAAAGGGCGTTAGGAGGCAGCTTTACCATTTTCGACGGCGCACCTTTGCATGTCTGTCAGTGGTTTTTCTGTACATGCACTTTTGTTTTGACAGGGTGTGAATGAAAATCTTGAAGATTTAATAATTCCATAACTGCACAAAAATCCACTAAAGATTTTAATCCACTGCCACAGTGAATTATAGAAAAACATGATTTTCCCTTATCCTAAAGCTGAGCTGATCTGTTAGGTACCGTTTACAGTGAGTGTTGACCCGAACTAACTAAAAAAAAAAAAAAAGGTATATAACACTTCCAGCATGACTCCGGAGTTCATTTCAGACAGCGAACTGAAATAGAAAAGAGATTGAATTAAATAGGCAGCCAGGCGGCCACGTGCTTAAACAAGCTCTATTGATGGAAGATTCCAGGACGATCGATCGGTGATTGGATCAGTCCTCTGTTGCTCAGGTTTTGCCTCAGCCAGAGCTGGGCTAATTCTGACAACACTTGACTGTGAGAACGCGGCGTGATCGTATTCCATAGGGCTTATTCATCGGTTTTATGTAATGATGAAAATGTTAATCAATGGCAAAGTAGCATTAAATGTGGATTAAGCCATGTGTGGAACAGCCTGATTAAATAAGGCACATAAATATACAGTCTGTGGAGGTATTAATTCATCTTTCCAAACAAAAGCAAAGATGGAAAAAACTGGATGAGCAGAGCCCTCACAATACTGTTCCTCAGCTTGAGTGAAGAAACGAAATGTAATAATGTTGTGGTGGTTCCAAATACCCCAGCTGGGGACCCCCACCCATCTTCCCAGAGTTATGTACTCTGTTCCTCCGTCCTGTAATGGAGTTATAGATCAGTGTTTTTATAGAGAGGTCAATACCAGCTTGTAAAGCTGCGGGACTGTATGAATAATTGATCCCACCACAACAAAGTGTGTGTGTGTGTGTTTTTTTTTTTGCCTATTCTTACACTAAGGTGAAACCGTGCCAATACTAAAACATGATTATATGATGAATCTGCAGCTGACGGTTTTTTTTGCAGTGAAACAAAAGGACTACACCTTCCACTGTGAAAATAACAATCCCTCCCAAAAAAGAAAATTAAACTAGTATGTTAGTGTATAAATACAGAAACTCAGTGATAAGAAATGCTGGAAATAGGCAGAAAAGCTCTTCTAAAGGTCATGCAGATGTTTTACATTCTTTAATTGTAGAGCACTAATCTGTGGAAGCAGATACAAAGTGGCGTCTGACGACGAGCAGCAGTCAAATAGTCGGTGTGTCCGTGTGTTTTCAGGATGAAAAAGATATGTGTGAAGAGGAAGATCTGGTCAGAAACAAAGCGAATATCTCAGCCAACAGGAAGAGGCAGCTGTGGTGGGAATCACGACGAGGCACAGATGAGAAAAACGTACGTCAGCATCCGAAATATTCACATTTGAAGTCAGTCAGAGTGAATAGTTGTCAGCGTACAATGTGGAATTCTGTGGTAAATCTTCTCTTATGTTTTTGTAGAAAGTGGAGATAGAATTAAGTTACGTACAGTAGTGTTCAAAATAATAGAGGTCCAGTGTGACTAACCAGATGAATCCAGGTTTTTGGTATATTTGTTATTGCTACATGGCAAACAAGTTACCAGTAGGTGCAGTAGATTCTCAGAAAACCAACAAGACCCAGCATTCACGATACGCACGCTCTTAAGGCTGTGCACTTGGCCAGTTAGTTGAAAGGGGTGTGTTCAAAAAAATAGCAGTGTCTGCCGTTGACTTTACAAACTCAAAACTATTTTCTACAAACTTTTTTGTTTCTAGGATTTTAGCAATCCTGCGAATCACTAAACTAATATTTAGTTGTATGACCAATTTTTTATAACTGCTTCACATCTGTGTGGCACCTTTCAGCTGTTATTCCACTCCAAGATTCTTTAACAACATTCATTTACATTTCTTGGTTTTGCTTCAGAAACAGCATTTTTGATGTCACCCCACAAGTTCTCGATTGGATTAAGGTCCGGAGATTGGGCTGGCCAAGCCCAATCCCCGGATTTTTAAATTTTGTTGGTTTGGAAGCAAGATTTTGCTCGTTTACTAGTGTGTTTGGGATCATTGTCTTGTTGAAACACCCATTTCAAGGGTATGTCCTCTTCAGCATAAGGCAACATGACCTCTTCAAGTATTTTATGCAAACTGATCCATGTTTGGGGGTTGTCTCACAAACTGTCTGGGGCCCTTGGACCCAAAAAGAACAGTTCTACTCTCATCAGTCCACAAAATGTTCCTCCATTTCTCTTTAGGCCAGTTGATGTGTTCTTTCTGCACATGCCTTTTTTTTTTTAACAGAGACTTTGCGGGGGATTCTTGTAGATAGATTAGCTTCACACAGACGCCTTCTAACTGTCACAGTACTTACAGGTAACTCCAGACTGTCTTTGATCATCCTGGAGCTGATCATTGGCTGAGCCTTTGCCATTCTGGTTATTCTTCCATCCATTTTGATGGTTGTCTTCCGTTTTCTGCCACCTGTCTCTGGTTTTGCTCTCCATTTTAAGGCATTGGAGATCATTTTAGCTGAACAGCCTCTAATTTTTTGTAAGTTTCCCCTCTCCAATCAACTTTTTGATCAAAGTACGCTGTTCTTCTGAACAATGTCTTGAACGACCCATTTTCCTCAGGCTTTCAAAGGGAAACGCATGTTCAACAAGTGCTGGCTTCATCCTTAAATAGGGGCCACCTGATTCACACCTGTTTGTTCACAAAAAAATCGATTGAATGCCACACTGCTATTTTTCTGAACACAATAGCCCAAGTGCACAGTCTTAAGAGCGTGTGTATCATGAATGCTGGGTCTTGGTTTTCTGAGAATCTACTGCACCTACTGGTAACTTGTTTGCCATGTAGCAATAACAAATATACCAAAAACCTGGATTCATCTGGTCAGTCACATTGGACTGCTATTATTTTGAACACTACTGTATGTGTGTGTGTGTGTGAGAACATGTACTTAACTGTGAGTGTTGTAACAGATTCATCCTGGAGAAACATACATTGGCAGAAAGTGCAAGCACACAGACAGATAAACAGAAAAAACTCCACACTTTTTGACCTTGTTCTCGTATAAAGGTCTGTAGTCTGTCTCCATCCACTGTCCACCTCCTGAGGTTTAAAAGCTTTTAGGGTGTGCAGACACAGATGAGTGATGGGCTCGTTTTACAGAGTAGTGCTGTTTGGCTTTGTTCCTGCTTATCAGCGACCGTAAAGAACAAGAAGGCCTTTGATTTCAGCAGCTCATCGATAACTCACCTTGCCTTCTATGCTCTCTTCCTCCTCCCAGCTGCTCACCACTCTGGATGGCATCAGTACAACTGAGGTGGGGGCTGCTCTGGATTAAATCTGTGCACCTTACCTTCCCTTCTTTCCCCTCAGATGCATCCTGCAAGAGGATTCATAGTTATTGCAAAGTGCTTTTCCCACTACAAGCCCAGATCTATAATTCCCATGTGCTGTCTTCAGACCTTTCATAATCTTTTATTGCTAGCAGACAGTTTAAAAAAATGCAGTGTGAAAAGGACGGCATTCTCTGTTCTGTCCTACAAAGCTAAACAAACCAGCGAGAGTATTTAATGTAACAAAAAGCCATATTTATGTGTTTAAAGCGTGTTAATTCTGTTATAAGACAAATGCAGGTCCTGGTGTTTGTCTTTGTTGGACAGATGTGTGGACAGATGTGTGGACAGCCATGTGATCCTGTCATAAACATGTTTCTCAGTTATGGATTTTATTTATTTATTTATTTTTATGAAAATCATAATCTACAGGCTGTGCCCACTTTAAATGGGACATCCTTTGACTTTGTCACAACTGAGAATGGACCAGTCAGCCTTGACCTGTACTCCACCCCCCAGTATAAAAGGGACCAGCACAGTGACTGCGCAGGTGAGCTTTTTGCCTTTTTTTTCCCCAACTGGTCAAGCTGAATCACGCAAACATATGGTGACGTTACTTGGTGAAGAGAAGAGGGGACAGAGGACAGCGTTATATAGCCAAGAAGTATTACCGCTAACCACTGACCGTGACCCGCGTTTCTGTGCCTAACCAGAGAAAAGGGATGAGTGCGTGTACGAGGTGTGTCTGCCTCCAGAAGAGTCAGAGTCCGGAGGAGAGGAGGAGTCTGAGGATGGAGAGAAGGGCTTGTCCAAAGGCGTTGGTACAGTGGTGAAAATCTTTCACTTCATCATGAAACAGAGCTACATCTGTGCTCTCATTGCCATGATGGTGAGTGCTGCAGCCCACAGATGGCGTCACCGAGGTCAGTCTCATCATTCTAGATGAGTTAGGGTGAAATATCTAAAGCATTTAAGGCTTCTTTTGGCCATTACTAAGGGTGATTCTATGAATCATATATTAAACATTATCCAGCTACCAGTTTATGAGGCTAGTACTCCAACCCACTCGGCATTTCTCATTCTTCCTTAAGAGTCGAGCGCCCAAACATGCATGAAATCATTAGAACAAGTCAGATTTAGGCAAAGCACCACTTGATTTTGAGTTTTTTGCCTCAAAGCAAAGCAATAGGATGAAAATGAACACAGCTTCACTGATTTGGGCTGTGTCATGTGTTCTCTTCAGGCGTGGAGCATCACATATGTCAGCTGGCTGACATTTGTCTTCCTCATCTGGTCCTGCATGCTTTGGATGGTGAGGGACCGGAGGCGTTACGCCATGCTCTCCTCTCCCTTCATGGTGGCTTACGGCAACCTGCTGATAGTTCTGCAGTACATTTGGAGCTTTGAGAACATGGAACCCATCTCAGGGCTGTTTGTCGAGAAGAAAAATCCGTTCCACTCGCTTTCATCCAAGGTTTGGAAACAATACTGAAGAGCCACACAGTCCGACAATGCTTATGCAACAATATGCAACTATCTTGCATTTAGCTATTTAAATAATATTTTACAGAACAACACTTCTTCAACAGCATCTAAACCATCCAGTGATGATGTAATAAGATGATGGGACTGAGCCGTGCAGTAAATATTGCTGCTAGTCTGACACAATGCTGTTGCACATTCAGGAAGCAGAATTGCAATAAATGATTTGGTAGATGCCTCAGTTGGGCTATTTTTAATCTAGAATTTTGCCAACTGCCAAGTAAATGCAGCACACACTTAAAAGTTTCAACAACCCAATTGAATCCAGCGTAAGTATGGAAACCACTTGTGATTTGTGTCTCTGCGGTGCTCGAGGCTACCGAAGGACCTCCTCGCCAAGTAAATGCAAATGATTTAGTTCTTTTCTTTTCTGGCCGGTGATCTCTGCACGCTAACGGTTAATTTACTGCTCGTAGGTTCTGTGTCTGCTGAGCTTTTGGCTGCTGCTGAGACAAACTCTCACAGAGAGGCAGGAAAAACAAAAGGAAGACAGTGCCGGTCTTTTAGACGTTTATGTGGCGGATCAGAAGAAGACGGGTGAGCCCAGGTTTCTTCTGTAATCTAATTTATAACGGGAATGCTGTGTAAAATAGTTGCGTCGTTTTGAAAGTAGGATCCCTGGGGTGACTTCCAGGAAGTCCTGAAATAACTATGGAACAATAAAGTTATTTGTTGTTTTCATAATTTGTCCATGAGTCAATGAAAACATGTTTTAAATAATAGAACATCTGGAAAATACAAAATGTCTCCAAGATGGTGACTTCATCTGCCAAAGTTACATTTGAGAACTACTGACTCAAATCTGCCAGCAGCGCTGATAAGTAGAATATGTTATTATTTTATTATAATTAATGAGTTTTCTGTGTTGTAGAGGAAAAGGAATCTGAGGGAGGAGGGGAGCAAGACATCATGCAGGTCCTGGGCAAAATGGTCATGGCTCTGCTGGTGAAATACTGGATCTACATCTGCGGTGGGATGTTCTTCTTTGTTAGCTTCGAGGGAAGAATCGTCATGTACAAGATCATCTACATGATGATGTTCCTCTCCTGCGTGGCTCTTTATCAGGTAGTAAAGCTCTCGTGTGCATGTGATATTTTGCTAATTTGCCTATACGACTCCCACTATTTTCTTTAAACTCTCCTCGTACTGTATATTATTGTATTCTTTAACATTTCTCCTCATTCTCAGATCCATACATTACAGTATTTTCACATTTATATACAATTAGTCAACTGTATCAAGGAAAAAAGGAGTGTTATCTAATACTCCATGAAACTAAATTAAATGTAAACATGTACAGTCAATATTTAAACTGGGGTTCTGTAGGTGTTTATTCCACAGAAGCTTCCAAATTTAATTTCACGAAGGCAGTTTTAGCATGTCGTAAAGTGTGTGTACAACAGTTTTATATTACACAATCCATTCTGTTTTATAATCTCCTTCCACAATAAAGCTGACATCAAATGTTTAATTTATTTGGTGGTCGCGGTCATAAAATTCTTTGATCAACAAATGCAGTAAATTTTGGGATTTTCTTGTCTAGGTGCACTTTGAGTGGTGGCGCAGGGTCCTGAAGTACTTCTGGATGTCTGTGGTGATCTACACCATGTTTGTCCTCATCCTGATCTACACCTGCCAGTTTCAAAGCTCCATGCCTTTCTGGTCCAACGTGACCAACATGAACACAGAGAGGCGAGTTTTTATGTTGAGCCACGTTAGCACTGGTCTCCTTTAATGCTTCGTTCTGATTTTTATTTCCATCACGTCTCACGTCACCAAATGTTTAACGTCACTCTCTTGTTTTTTTTTTGTTTGTTTTTTTCATATTAACAGGTTGAACGACTTCGGGCTGGAGACCTTTAGCCTGGCCATGTTATTCACCAGGATTTTCATTCCCACTTCCTTCCTGCTGGTGTGCATTCTCCACCTGCATTACTTCCACGAGCACTTCCTCCAGCTCACTGACCTCGAGGCCCTGGTGGCCAAAGAGGAGAGCACTATCTATAGGTGAGGCGTGACCAGTGCTTGTACCTGTATGTGACTTTTTTTATACTATATTCAAACATTTTTTGGTCGTTCACCTTCACAGGTGACCTTCACGCTGCCGTGTTGAGCGTCATCTCGTAGATAACCTCATCAGATTTAACAATTCTCATTTTTTTTCTAAATTCTTTTTATTGTGAACTTCTTTTTTAACCTTCCTTCCTTTGAAAAAACCTTGTACAGAGGAAAGGACAGTCAAGCCTGACAGGGAGCTTTAACGATCACGTGTTGAATGATGGTTCCACAGCCGGTCCTGTGGCCTGTTGGTGGTGGCTTTTTTCTTGCTTAGCTCATCTCTGCTCTGCTTCCATCTCTGTGACCTGCTTCCATCTCTCCTCTGCTGCTGTTTCCACACAGCCATGCTAAAGTCAGTGGGCGTGTCTATCTGATCATGAATAGGTGGGTATCTGCTTGATTTCTCTGGCATCCACAACACCTTTTGTGTGTCAAAGGACATTTTTTTTCTTCTTTTATTGTTTTGCCTGTTGCCTTCACATATTGGGTTCTGTTCTCTTTCTGTTTATTTCATTCTCTCCCTAAGCCCAGAGACTGTGTCCTAACACCCCACTAAGTGGCTCTCAAGGGCCCATTATTGGCAACGTGAACGCGTTTCCTACGCAGATGGGGTTCGCCATTCACTGTAAGCTTGAGCGGACTGTGGTCTGATTCGCTGTCAATTAAACGTGAAAACCTTTGGTTAGCAAAGAGCTCACACAACAAAAAGAAGTTACCAAACAATAGGAAGCAAAGGCAGAGAAGAGACAACCGGAACTGGTGCAGTTGGGCGACCCAACCATGACCCAATCATCTGCGTAGGGTCTGCGATTCTTCTCTGTGTAGTTCTCATTTTTGGGAGGTGTGCGGCGCATCTCTGCGGCGATCACAGCAGGCCTGCAGAAAAACCCCCTGTAAGCTACGCAGACGGGGAAGAATTAACTAGGCTTTACACCTTCAGTGAAGCATGGGCAAACCTGAGTAAACGTCACTTCCTGCACGGAACCTCAGACGATGATACCTAAGAAGGCTCACCCAGCCCAAACTCTGGGCTCATTTGGAAATGTATTTTAACACATTTTAAAAATGGCAGCAGCTTCAGTTTTCCTCCTCCAATGTTTATCTTCTTGTTTTGTGTGACTTTATTGTTCTGAGCAGCATCAAGCAAAAAATTCCAACTCAGCAGAGCAAGTAAGTGCCAGCACTGGATAACCAAATGCTTGTCTTGACATGCTGCCAGTTCATGCAAGCCAGACCTGACCTTTGACCTTTCCCCACTGCCTGAGAAGAAGACAATCCCACCAGCAGACCAAAACAGAACAAGCCAACACATATCGTAATGAATGCAATGGAATGTGCAATGTTTATAAGTTACTGCGCTTGATGACATGCTGCTCTGCTGTCCATGCAGAGCTGATGATTCCCATTATTCCCATCTGCATCAGAGCCTTTTAAAAAAGTGACTGAGTGCATGGTGAATTTATATGTTCATGGGGACATGTTTTTGTTTTTTTTTTTGTTTTTTTTTTTAAATACGTTGCCCTGTTTTAGAGGGAAAATGTGTAGTAAAGAGAGGAGTAGGACATGTTTTATTGAAAAAGTAAACTTAGGGAACAAGGAGCCATTGTTGCATCACCTCTCCAGGGTCTCTAAGTATAAAAAAAAAAAAAGATTGAAATTAAGACGCTCAAAGTCATTTATAAACTTTCAAAGCGAAAAAAAATGCCAAGATAGTTACATAAATAATGCTGTTAGAGACGACATTTCATCATTCCTTTAGTCTAATTTAATTTATGACTGGAGTCAGTCCTGCGTGGGTCTCTGTAAGTGATTTGTGGAAGCCTCAATGAGATAAAAAGGGGATGGCAAGAAAACCTCTGCATCAGCAGCATGACCAACAAAGAGAACGTGGCTGCAGTGGTTAATCCATCCACGACCAAATACTTCTGTCAGCAACAGGAAGGAAAGAAATCAATCAAACAATAGATGGAATGTTTTCTGCTCTCAAAAACATGCATGAATCTTGAGTCAGGTTAAAAGTGGTTCACGTATCGTGAAGGCTGTTTGTTATGAAGGCCTGGAGTCACGTGATGCTGGTCAGATGGTGCACGGTGACAGGTCACGTACGTCACGTTTCATTGGTGCTCCCAGTATTCCCTCCGTACTAACGCGTGTGTATATTTTGGTCTGCTTGCATGTGTGTGTTTTTAATCATCCCTCCCCTGTCTGCAGACTGGTGCACCAGGATGGAAGCCTGGCAGATCTCACCATGCTCAGCGCCAGTTCAGTGGAGGCCACGCCGACCAGAGACGAGCAGGAGCCTCAGGAGGAGCACAGTGAGTGGGGGGCAGAGTGTAAGGAGCAGCCTCTGGTGGTGATTCCCACCGCCGACATGACTGGCGAGAAGACCAGAATCTTCTCTGAGCAGCGCCAGTCCAGCACGGACGAGAGCTACCACTGCAGCGCAGGGACAGAGCCTGAGCTGAGCACCGAGCAGAGCTCCGGTAATAAACATGCTAATATTCATATTTACAACGCAATTTCATCTTCTCCTAAGTTCATACACTGCATTCATAGAGGTTCAGTTTAGTGCTGAGTTAGAACAACATTTAGCCGGGTTATTTTAAATAAGGATGGACTTGATTACATTAGTGACATTTTCAAATTAAAATTGATTAAATAATCCATCATTGTACAAGCTACTGTTGTTAAACTTAGTAATATGCTTTCAACAGAGGACTGTTATTAAGATATGAAACCAGGAAATTTTAGTTTTGCCTCGATTTTCCTCTACTTTTCCTGCCTGAATGAGTCGTTTGTGTTCTATTTTTTAATCAGATTTGAAGAACAAATGGCACCTGGTGGTGGACCGTCTCACCGTGCTCTTCCTCAAGTTCCTGGAATATTTCCACAGACTGCAGCTCTTCATCTGGTGGCTGCTGGAAATCCACATCATCAAGATTGTGTCCTGCTACATTGTCCTGTTCTCCATTAAAGAGGTATAAAAAACACAGAAGAACCACAAAGTGCCGTTTAGACTAGTAAAACGTGCACTGGCCCTAGTTGTGCCCCCCACTATATGAATTCGGTGAGGTTCTTTGTATTGCCTCTTTATTGTTTCATTGATGTCACTCTCTCTGCAGGTGTCTTTGTTAAATTATGTCTTTTTGGCGTCCTGGGCCTTTGCGTTGCCGTACAGCCACTATCGCCCCCTGGCCTCCAGCGTGTGCACTGTGTGGACATGTGTCATTATTATATGCAAAATGTTGTACCAGCTGAAATCTATAGACCCTCCATCTTACTCCATAAGATGCCCTATGGTGAATATGACTGCATTTCTTTGCATAATGCGTGTAATATAACACTTGTATGTCTGCTGGGATTACATAGGCACAATTTAAGAGCAGATTTTCTGTTTCTTTTTTTTTTGGGGGTAAAGAACACATATTTTCTTTCCACAGCCAACAAGTTACTCAAGTGAGCAGCAGACTGAAATGAATCAGTCTTTGCTGTATAAAGAAGTGGTGGAACCAGCACACTGGGTGGGCCTGATGAAGTCTGATGACCTGCTGGACTACCTCAGGGTGAGCAGTTGCGACGTTCAACCACTAGATTTGGGGCAATACATTTCTTGCCTATTATTAAAAAAAAAAAAACAAAAAAAAAAAAACACATATCTCTTCCAGCGTCACAGTATGGTTAGTTTTAAATATTAAGACTCAGTTCTCTCTGTGCAGAACAATCTGTTGATGCTCGCTCTGTTAGCATTTGAAGTGACCATCTACCGCCATCAGAAATACTACAGAGTGAGGAACAAACTGTCGCCTCCTGCTTCCAGGATTATTTTCCATGATATCACACACCAGCATCTGGACAACGGCATTATCAGCTGCATTAAATACTTCATCAACTATTTTTTTTACAAGTTTGGACTTGAGGTAGCGTTAAAAAAAAATCTTCTCATATTTAAGAAAAACCCTTAAAGCTTCATCTGTTGTTTATTTCACGTGTACTCTCCTCATGCGCTTCCCCCCCAGACCTGCCTGCTGTTAGGGGTCAACGTGATCGGCCAGCGTATGGATTTCTACGCTATGCTTCACGCCTTCGCCTTGATTGCAGTTATGTATAAACGCAGGAGAAAAGCCATAGCTGAGATCTGGCCCAAATACTGCCTTTTCCTGGCGTGCATGCTGACTTTTCAGTACTTCGTCTGCATCGGGATCCCACCAGCAGCCTGTAAAGGTGTGTGAAGTCTGAGATTTCAATCATACGCTGAACTTGGAGTCAGGTATTATGTGTCACACGACACAGTGACTTAGTGGTTACCACTATTGGCAGAAAGTCGTGGATTTGATCCTCAGCCACAACCGACCTTTTTGTGTGCAGTAATTATGCTCTCCCCATTAGATTCAGACTCAAAACAAACGTTATTTGCCCCCAGGGACGGACGGTCTTTCTTTACATTTTGTTTCATCTTAGTTTTCCTGATAATGCCTGTCCCCTTTTCACAAAGGACTCCACTAACTCTGTGTGATCCAAATGGTGTGATTTTGTTTTAGATTACCCGTGGAGGTTTCCCAACTCCACCACAGATTCTAACGTGGTGAAGTGGCTCTATGTTCCAGATTTCAAAACCAAACCCAACTCATCATTCCTCATCTGTATGTGGTATCAGTGAAAAATTTTGGATTTGTCTGATCACTCCGGATGTGCTCGTTAGGGGGCTTTTGTTAGTGTTTTTCTTCTTCCTTTCTAGATGACTTCATGCTGCTGCTGTGTGCCTCGCTCCAGAGGCAGGTCTTTGATGATGAGAACAAGGCAGCCGTTCGTCTGATGGCTGGAGACAACGTGGAAATCTGTAGAGACCTGGACGCAGCCTCCTTTAGTGTCCACAACCCCGTCCCTGACTTCATCCACTGCAGGTACGCTTTCCTTCAGCTGAGTACTCTGCCCCATTAATACTGTAAGCATAGATGCTCACCACTAAACGTCCAATGAATCGCTATGACCTGGTTGAATAATAACCTTTATGGATATATAGATCCAACATTTAATACAATAACATCAGACTGGACCAAAGTTAAAAACCGACCAATCAGAATCGTTTATAATCACAGTGCGATCTGTGACTCCATATTTTCCATACGCACAACTCAGAATTTGGGCTGAATCTACAAATAGAGGCAGATCTTGGACAGAAACATGGCAAACAGTGAGGTTTTGAAAGGAAGGGAGATAGAAAATGAGTTAGCAAGACAGCATGAGCATCCTGACCTGTCCACAGAAATTGATTATGTGCTCTTCACGTTTCAGTGTTTGGATGCGCAAAGTGGACAAGTCTTTTATTAACGTACTCTGTGTCCATCAACAAGCCCCAGTACAGAAAAAAAAAAAAAAAAACATACACAGCCATACAGCCCGTCTGTCCACGCCACGGCAGCCCTGCACTTATTCCATCGTTTCCCTCCAGGATCAGATTACGGATACGGGGTGGAGAAGAAATCCATAATCTACAAAAACACTCTGTCCATCACTTTGTGACACAGATGCTTTTGCCCTGTACTCTAACTCAATAAATAGCTTTTAAGTATGGAAAAGGTATTTTCTTCCCCTGATGAAGAAGGACACTTACTCAGCTATTGTAGCCTATCAGCGCATCGCCTGACTCCAGCTGCCTCATCAGGGCCGCTTCTGAGCTCTGCAGCCGAATTTATTGCAGACTCTCAGCTTGTCGGACCTGGCTTGGACTTGCTGCTGACTTGTGCACTTGGCTTGAGTTTGGCCCCTAGAGTGGTCTTCCACGTCCTCATAGAGTTCTGTGTGACGGCTCTTAGAGTCTTGTTGATCCCGTGCAGTTCCAGGCGATCCAGTCTGTGCGTCAGGCAACGAGATAGACAGTCATTTTAAACTAGACTCACAAATCAGCGCAGTCGTTAAGTCCAGCTTTTTCCACCTTGGGCAGCTGACAGAGGTGAAGCCACTTCTTGCACGACAGCACTTTGAGACAGATATCCGTGCCTTCATCACGTCTCGGCTGGATTACTGTAACCCGCTTTATGATGGAGTTAGTCAGTCCTCCCTTGCACGTCTCCCCTTGGTCCAGAATGCGGCAGCTCGTCTTCTGACTGGAACGCGTAAGAGGGAGCGCATCACTCCCATTCTGGCCTCCCTCCACTGGCTGCCCGGGCATTTTAGAGTTCTTTTTAAGATTCTTTCATTTGTTTTTACATCCTTCAATGGTCTGGCCCCACCCCTACCTCTCTGAGCTGCTTCACCCCTACGCTCCTGCTCGGTGCCTCAGGTCAGCTGGCCAGCTGCTCCTGGGAGTACCGAGGCTGAAGCGGAAGCTCAGAGGAGATCGAGCTCTTTCTGTTGCTTCCCTCTACTGATTGACCTCTCCACATTAGACAGGCCCCCTCACTGTTGATTTTTAAAACCCGCCTAAAACCCCACTTTTATTCCTTGGCTTTTGACCCAACATGAGACTGTATTTGTTTTAGCGCTTTATTGTTTTTCCTGTTTGCGTTTCTGATTTTATGTTGTACAGCACTTTGTGCCAGCTGTGGTTGTACTTAAAGTGCTTTATAAATAAAGTTGAGTTGAGTTGAATCAGGAGCGTTCTTGTTGTCGAAAGACTGGTGTGTCTGGCCTTGCAGTCTCAAACGACCTTGTCTACATCAGCTGGTGTTTTCTGCACTCTCAGTGTTCAGTACTACTCAGAAAATTAGAATATCGTGTAAAAGTTGTTTTATTCATGCAATCCAACATAAAAGGTGAAACCAATACATTTTGTAGACTCATTACAGATGCAAGATTTTACTTTCAGAGGCCTGACATTGTTGTATTTAAAATTCTTTTTTTTATTGATTTCAAGCAATATTCTAATTTTCTGAGTTTTTGAATTTGAGGTTTTCTGAAGCTGCAAGTCCTAATCAGCAAAAAAAACAAATAAAAGCTTGACATATATTGATTCGCATACTATTTGTCTATATAATATGTACATCTCACCTTTAAAGTTACAGAAATGCATGCACTTTTTCAGAATATTCTATTTTTCTGAGTAGTACTGTACTTCCTGATTCCCTTCTGTGCTCCGCTCAGTTACTGATCCATGCGCCTGCTCGTCTTGGCTGCTACGATTCCGGCCAGGAGCTTCCATGTTGGACTGAGGCAGCTTAGTGACCCTTGATTGTTTTTTTTTTTTTTAACTGCTGTCTTGCAGGTCCTACCTTGACATGCTGAAGGTCATTATGTTTAGCTACCTGTTCTGGTTCGTCCTCACCATCATCTTCATCACGGGCACCACACGTATCAGCATCTTCTGCATGGGTTACTTGGTGGCCTGCTTCTATTTCCTGCTCTTTGGTGGTGAACTGTTGCTGAAACCGATCAAAAAGATCCTGCACTACTGGGACTTCCTGATCGCCTACAACATCTTTGTAATCACCATGAAGAACATTTTGTCCGTAAGTTTGTCTGAGTTTTTATGGCTTGTTTTATTTTATATAAATATCCATAAATACATATAAATATGAAACACACACACACAAACATGTGTCTATTAAACATGTGTCTATTAAAAAGAAGATATCGCATTCCTGTATGTGACAATGGTTTTGTTGTTCTTAGATTCTGGCTTGTGGTTACATCAACTCTCTGATGGTGAATCATTGCTGGCTGATTCAGCTGTTCAGTCTGGCCTGTACCATCAAAGGTTACAACATCAACAACATGCAAAAGTGTGAGTATCTTACTTTTAGTGAATGCTGACTCCGGCTATTTGTGTTTGTTTTGGATTAAAACGAGTCGAGAAGGCCAGTTTTTCCACCAATATCTGTTGAGCATACGTTGTTATTTTATAAATTAGTATTTAAAGAAAGTATTCACCAGGTGAACCAAAATGAGCCGATTCTAATGATCAGAGTGGCTGTTTTGCATACATGCTGCAGCTGAACAAATCTGCGATCTGCCGAGAAATGAGGCCGGCATCATCTGGGACAGCATCTGCTTCGCCTTCCTGCTGCTGCAGAGACGAGTCTTCATGAGTTACTATTTCCTCCACGTGGTGGCCGATATCAGAGCGTCACAGATTCTGGCATCCAGGTACGGATGATTTCAAAGAGAAATCAAGCCGGCCTCAGATATTCAACAACGTCTAGCAGCGCTTTGTGTATATTGTTCCTTCTGCGTGACATTCTCAGGCTGATGAATTTGCTTTGTGCATTCAAGCGTCACACATTTACGTGGTCGCGGTCGTGTGTTTCAGAGGGGCGGAGCTTTTCCAGGCCACTATAGTGAAGGCGGTGAGAGCCAGACTGGAGGAAGAGCGAAAATCTGTGGAGCAGCTGAAGAGACAGTGAGAACTAAAAAATTCAATTTATTCCCTGTTCCAGAATCCTCTTAGTTGGTCTTACCTGTCACCAAAACGCAAAACCCTTTCATTATAACGCGGCGGAATCGTTTTGTCTCCATCACTGTGTGAATGAAGCTGTTGTAAATGGCACCGTAATTGTCATGCGCTGTAACAGTAAAGCCTGCTCTGTTTAAAAACAATCCTCTGGAAGCCATCTCCATGATGTCATGCACTTCCATCACTTATGGTTATCTCAGGAGTCATTCACTTACTCCGATAATATCTACTCACTTATTCTAACAAGCACTCTGCTACAACATGCACTAATTTCCATATGGGGTCTCATGGGCCGTCAGTGAAGTTCCTCTTTGTCAATACACTCTTTTTGCTTTCTCTTTGATCTAATCAGGATGGAGCGCATTAAGGTGAGGCAGCAAAAGTTTAAGAGGGGCAAAGAGAAGATGCTGAGCATAGCACAGGAGTCTGGAGATGGACAGACCCTCAACCAGCCTGAGGATGATGATGATGATGATGGTATGAGGGAAATCAGCAGTGGCCAGGTTGAAGACGGGGTTGCATGATTGGTAGTGCTCCAGGAGCCTGGAAGTGTTTTGGAATGAACTTCATTTAGTATAAGTTGTGCTATTGTGTGTTTAACAATTCATTAAAAGAGCAACTTAAGTGAAGATATGCCTCAAGGTTTAGAGACAAACATATTCTCTTTTGCATTGCTTTATCTGTGAAATTTTAGGAGCGCATCGAACGAAAGCCAAGACCAAAAAAAAGCAGTGGTGGAGGCCGTGGGTTGACCATGCTTCCAGTAGGTTGATGCTCCAACCCTCCTTATTCTCTTCCTCCACTCTCATTGGCCCTTGTGTCCTTGACCAGAACGCTGAGGATTCCAATACTGACCCAGAGCTCTGAAGGCACCATCACCCAGTAGCTGTGCTCCATCCAGCCTTTAGTCCTTTTCTGTCTCTATTTAAGGCCCCGGGTAACTTGTGGCTCTCAGGTAAAGACTGTATGAACAGTGGGAGCAAAAGAACTGTCAGCACTGTTGCAGAGCAGGGTTGCCTTAAATAGACAA
This sequence comes from Pao palembangensis, assembly GCA_015343265.1. NCBI lineage: Eukaryota > Metazoa > Chordata > Actinopteri > Tetraodontiformes > Tetraodontidae > Pao > Pao palembangensis. Next base: position 8,599,294 of record CM027093.1, read on the forward strand.
GATGAGGCGATGAGGAAAGAGAAAATTGCTAATGGCTGGAGGTTTGTCCTTGACATTGTTTAAAGTGGAAATGTGAACACTGGTCTGACCTTGGGAGCCTGCAGTATAGAATCACTCTGTTAAACATCGTCACGCAAAGACATGAATGCGGACCTGCCTTTATTCTCAGTACTGGAATAAAAGGATCAAGGGTTGATTCATTCTTTGTATGTGGACATGACAACCAAACAGGTGGGAGCCACGAGTAAATAAATGAAAGATTGGGCCACCAACACGCGTCTCTTATCACATAAATATAGAACATATGTAAACAGTGGCCGCCTGTTTGGTAGGCTCTTACGCTGTTCTCTGCCCCCCAGACAACACTTGCACCTCCCTTTAATCATCATATCTCTGTCATTTTGGTGTTTCATCTTTATTTCCCAGCATCCACCCTCACCTAAACTGCTCACTGCGGTTCTGTTCAAGGACATAAGTCAGCCTTGTCGATCCCATTGCCTTTGACACGTTACTAATACAGCCAGGAGTCACTGGCTCTAGCACGTAGCTGCCAGGTAACATCGCTTCATGTGGCAAAGTCTTTGATTCTGTAGTTTCCATTAAGTTTTATACTTATAGCTGCTAAATGTCACATGAACACTTTCTGCTTTTACCATTTCATCCTCTTATACAGAGTACAAGGTTTTTTTTCAAGTGTAAGGAGAGTCACTTGCTATAGAGTTGATTTAACATTTCATTTGATTTGAATGACTTAATTTGACGGTAAGTGGTTTGATTGTTTTTACTCTTTTCAAAGCTTAACTTCCTTTAGCATATACATACATTCTGTGCCTTTGGTACGGTTTATTAAATATACTTCTTTACACTCCCCTCAGTGGTTAGAAGTGGAGACTATTACTTATTTGAGACTGACAGTGAGGAGGAAGAGGAGGATGAAGAGAAAAAAGACGATGACTCGCCAAAGAAGTCTGCATTTCAGGTGACGTTCAAGCCAAGATCTCGAATTACTACATAACATTATCGTTGGTTTCAAGTGTAAGAATAATTTTCTACCTTGCTCATCTGTAACTCACAGTTTTAAGGATTTTCAGGATTTTCCGTTGTAATCAGCTACTACTGACACTTTCATTAATTTCCCACTGAGCTACAAAATTCTTTCTTTTGTTTTCTCTTTGCTCACAAACATAATCACTGTTGTTTCTGAAATTATAAAATCATTTTCAACTAAACCTCTCTCACTTTGTTGTCTTTCTAGCGGGCAATTGGGAAGTTTGTGTCTGCTCTTCTGGCTTTGCCCAGGTCTATCATTAAGCTGCCTAAATCTATACTGCAGTACTTAATCAAAGCAGGAAAGGTGAATGTCTTTCAATCCTAATGAATGCCACACCAGGCTGCCTTCTCAGCGCGTGTTTGGTGGAAATAAACAGTAATCCCATCTCATCTGCATGAGCATTATTTTTCATGGTCTCTGTTTTTTTTCCCGTGTTTGGTTTTGCTCCCTGTTCTGATCTGCAGTAGTTTCAGCCTCATTTGTGTTTGTGTTTGTGTTATAGTGACGGTTGCATGTGTTCTGGAGCATTAAGTGTACAAGGGGCTGAGTTTTGACATGTTGAGGAAACACGAAGCTTTCTTTTATGGTGCCGAAGCTCTCTGGGTGCTGCAGAGATCTGTTGCTGCTGTTTTTGGTTGTAAACCTTTCAAAAGTGTGTCATGTGACTGAACGTACTTTACTTCTTCCTGTATTTTATAATCATGCTGTCCTCTCTAGTTTTTGTATCACGCCTGGATCACAGACCCCAAAGCGACCCTGAAGGCACGTGGCAAGGGGAAACGCAAGTTTTGGAAAAAATACACGAAGGGAGTTAGACGGCATAAAAGCAAAAAAGATGGTAAGCAAGGTCAAGAGCTGGAGCGGGAATTTAGAAGGCCTTGTGACCACAGGGGCCTTCTGTTTCTGTGCCCGTTCAGCAGGTCATGTGACCATAGAGGTCAGCGAGCTCTCGGATACACAAGAAAAAGCAGAGGAGAACAAGAAGTCTGGTGGGCCTGGTAAGTTTCAAAACCCAAATTATTTAATCATCATGGGTGTCATTTCTGTCATGATCCACTTTTGCTTTACTCTTCTTTCTGTAGAGAAGAGAAATGTTTGTTTTTCGTGATTTTGGGCTCTAAATAGATTTTGAATTGATTTCTTGTGTGTTTGAGTTTTTAACCATATTATTTCATACTGTATGATCGATAATGGAATTAAAACCTTATATTAGATAAAATGTAGCTAGTGTCTACTGTTTCTTTGATGCTAATATCTTTTGTGTCTTCTGTCAAATCAGACAACATCATCAAGCGAGTCTTCAACATAATAAAGTTCACCTGGGAACTTTTTCAGACCACAGTGGACAGCTTCACCAAGTGGATGAATGGCATCTGTAGGGAGTATATCGACATCTCCACCGTGCTGCGAATCGAGCGCTGCATGCTAACCAGAGAGGTCAAAAAGGTACGAGTGGACTGTTGACATGGAAGCTCTGTTTGCGTTTAAATTCACGCGCGTTTTCTGACCGATCAGAAGGTCACTGGTGTGATTCGGAGAATCATTGAGTGCTCTGGTTCTACCAGGGAAATGTGCCATCCAGAGAGAGCATCCACGTCTACTACCAGAAGGCCATGAGGCTCAACATGTCCAGGCAGGCCAGTATAGAACAGCTAAGTGAGGATGAGTCAGTCTCCGGCTCCATGAGCTACCGGAGGCGGCGAGGAGGCTACCGCATGGAGAGCCAGGACTCCACGGCCTCCAGGGACAGCATTTCCAGGTACACAGTGCCCAGTAACTGTGGGTATATGCAATACATCAAATGAGCTGAAACTGTGGAGCAACAAGTGTTCTCATCAGGGAGGCATTTCTCCGTTAGGCGTCTAAGTCAAAGTCTTAAATAAATGTTTTAAATCTTTATACTTAAATATGTTTGAACACAAGTATGTGTATTTTTTTAGGATTAATCCAGGAGTGCAGACATTTTCTTATATATCGTTCAAACTTGTTCATAGAAATCTAATGGACGACACTGTGAGTTATTAAACTTGTGTCTGTGTCAGCTGTACTATGCTGATGCATGTCAGCACTCCATTACACTTCCACTACTTTAGAATGGAAGTGTGTGTGCGAAAGCAGCCACAGAGCAGACTTGGGTTACAGTTACAGCCATTAGAACTGTTTCATTACAGTTTGTCTTGTTCAATAAAGGAGAGACAAATTCTGTAATACAGCTTTAAAGTGACCGCAATTTGGTTATCAAAAAGTTTTAAAGAGGAAACATAATGGGATATTCTTACTGTCAGGAGGTGATCTGTAATGGTCACAGACAGCTCTGCGTGACTGCACATTTTTGCTCATATTACAAGAAAAGAGTTCCCTGCCGTATTTCACGTTTTCCAAAAAGTCAGTATTACTACAATTTTGCGTGTCGTTATTGAATTGTTTGCCTATTTTCAAAGGTGCTGCTAACATTAATGCAGCCATGCACATCTCTGCATCTGTCACTCCCCTCGTCTCTCAGCGCCTCCACTCAGGCAACCACGCTGTTTTCTCGCCAGTCCACCTTGGAAGACCTCGATGGGATGCCAGAGTGCATTCCCAAAACCAGCGAGCGTGCCAGGCCAAAATTGCGCAAGATGTACAGCGTGGATGTGTCCAACTCTTCCATGGACAGCGGCAGCAGCTTCGTGTCCAGGTGCCTGGCCTCTGCCCCACGCCTTTGCATTCCCACCAGCATGAACACAGTGACTGCATGCTCTGTCCTTTCATGAGAAACGTCCATTTACTTTTCAGCTTTTTTCCCCCCCTTCGCCTTTTTGTCGACTGCGTGCCACAAAAAAGCCGGAGGGCCTTAAAGGAATTACAATTAAAGGAATTGTTTGTAATACCAGTTCCTGCTAAAGATCTGACATGAAAAATATTGTGGTTGCATAAGTTTGCACGCTCCTGTATCACCGTGGCTGTGTTCCGACTGCTCCTGGAGGACTGCGAGAGGCTGATGGCAACACTAAAGGAGCTGTAGGAATTTGTGGCAAGTGCTGGCTGTTTACTACATATGACAACAATCTCCTCTGTGTCTCGTATGTTTGGACTATTGGATATTGTTGCAAGATGGAAGCCTTTTCTTATGAAGAAAAAGATCCAAGCCTGGCTAAATTTAGCAAAAACCTACGTGTAGTCAGTCAAGCATGTTGGAAAAAGTGACACAATCTAATGAAAATAATGTTAAAAAAAAAAAGTTGGAGCTCTTGACTCATCCAGGGTGAACCTGCTTCTCACTGGGAGATGCCTGTCTTTCACTCTTCTGTCCAGTTCATCCAAACAGCTCAACTGGGAGACTTTGCTGACCAGTGTGTGTTCACCCCTTACTGTCTCCGTTTTATTCTTAAGGTTTTTGCATAACTTGGACTTTTGTTTTGGGTCATTATCTTGCTGTAGCATGAATCCCTGACCAACGAGGTGCATAGCAGGGGGTCCTGCAGGATGCTGTGATAGCCACAAAAAGCAGAGATTTTTAATTTTGGTTATTCGATCTCGCCTTCTCCTGCCTTTACATGAAAACAATCCAAGTCACTTGAATGAGTAGAAAAACATTTACGAATAGCTTTAGGAGATAATCCATTTTCCTCCCGTATTTCCTCCTTGCAGCGAAGCCACCCAGTGCGTCACCCTCTACTCGCGACAGGGCACCACAGAAACCATAGAAGAGGTGGAGGATGAGCAGGATCAACTAGAAGACAAGACGCAGGCTCCTGCGGAATCCCAGCAGTTTGATGGAAGTCAAGCAGCTGAATATAGCCCATGGAGTGATGGAGAACCAGGAGAGATGGAGGAGAAGGAACAGGAAAGACCAGATGGTGAGGGGGAAGCAGAAGAAGCCCTGGAGCAGGAGAGTAAAGAGAAAACAGAAATGGCTCCCTGGGAGTCCTTTGGCCCCGATCAGGGCCTCTCTCTTGGGGCGGAAGAGGCTGAATCTGCCCTTTCTGCCCCAGACAAAGAGTTCACCCCTGAGAGTGATGATGGAGAAGAAATCCAAGACTTTTTGCGGACTGAAAGGAAAACAGGGCTCCTCTACACACCTGACACAGATGCTTCAAAAACCTCTGACACCGATGTGCCTCCCAGCTACAGCAAGGCCGTCAGCTTCGACCGTCTAGAGATTAGTGATGACGACAGCGACACGGACAGAAAGAGACGGCTGGTTATGACGTCGGACAGCCGCTCAGACAGCAGGTCAGATATCATGTTACCGTCGATGACCACCGAGTTGACGGCCAGTGAACTCCTGCTCAACAAGTAAGGGCACATTTCTTGTGTGCTACTCCTGTATTTTGTGCTTTGTACCCTTAGATTTCTACTTATTTTCACAACTGATGTATCTGTCCATCTTTCCAGAATGTTTTATGATGAGGAGCTGGATCAGTCGGAAAGGTTCTACCAAAAGCAGCCTCTGATCCTCCAGCTCGGTTACGCGCTCTACAACATGTTAGTGGCTCATTCGGAGATGGTGTGCTACCTGGTCATCATCATTAATCACATGGTGTCGGCCTCCTGCGTCACTCTAGTCCTTCCCATCACAATCTTCTTGTGGGCCATGCTTTCAGTGCCCCGGCCCAGTAAGCGCTACTGGATGACCGCTATTATCTATACAGAGGTATGGTCACTGGCACTCTTTTGACGGTAACACTGTCCTCGTAGGAGTTAAAAAAATCAATTTGTTTCAACTCCAGGTCACTATCGTCATCAAGTACTTCTTCCAGTTTGGCTTCTTCCCTTTCAACCAGAACAAGATAGATAAGAATAAACCGTATCACCCTCCAAACATCATTGGTGTGGAGAAGAAAGATGGTTATGTCCACTATGATCTGGTCCAGCTGTTGGCTCTCTTCTTCCACAGATCCATCCTGAAGGTACACGCAAAGACAGAAGATTGTCCTCAAATGTTTTTCCACTCACTTTTTGATTGTTGGCCCATAAAAAAAACTCAAATTTTTATTTTCTAAAGAAATTGTGTGTGTTGAATTGTGAGAATTGCTGCGTGAACAAGGATCGCTGGCTGATATCTGATAGAGAACACGAAGGCATCATTAGCCTGATCTGCACTTTGCAAATGTGTTCTTGCCTTTGTACACATTCCTCTAGTGCCACGGTCTGTGGGACGAGGATGAGCCCAAACGAAAAAAGGACCCCTCAGCTCAGAGCGAGTCAGAGGACGAGAGTAAAGGGAGGGAGCAGCAGAGCGACAGGGAGTCTGAACCTGCCTCCTCAGTCATCAGTGAGAGCAGGAGCTCCTCTCACACCTCGAGGTCCGTAAACTTTGGGGCAGCCGTGGATTTGGAGCATGTCCAGGTGCACTTCCCTCAGCAGCAGACCTACCAACGCCGCAAGAGCTCCAGCGGAGGCTCCCACATTTCACACAGGTCTCTGCACTCTTCTGCAAGGTCCAAGAGAGGTGAAGATTTCTCTGTTTGGTCTCAATAATAAAAGCATTTGCCACCGCACGATACCCCTGGAAATGAAATCATATGACCAACAGGTCAACATAGACATGAATGACATTTTGGCAGAGAGAACGTCCTGTTTGACGGGTGTACGCCCAGCTACAAACAGAACTCTTAACAAAACCTTCATCTAGTGCCGGTTATGTTTGGGATGTTCCCTCGCCTGGTGGACTGGCATGTGAGGAACGCTGGAGACGTAGCAACATTTGCTATATTTAGTTTCCACTCAGAAAATGATCTGATTAAGCTAAAATCTTGTTGAGGAGGCCACTCGTAATTATAGCACCATGTCCGTTTTGGCCGTCTGTGAATCTGTGACGTGAATATTATGGTTCCTCCAGTTTGTGCTGGTTGGAATTCAGGTGTTTCTGATCACGTCTGCCCATTTCCTTCAGGTTATTTATACCCCAACCACTTGTATAGCAAATAATGTCTGCTTGAAAGGTTTTCCTATTAAATTAAGTTAAATTTCCTTTTATTTTCTGCGTGCATGTGCATGCAACTTGTCGGCAGACAACTGTTGTGCCAAAACAAGTCTGAATCATTTTAAAATGTTTGATTTGAAGGGATGAAAAGCATTTTAATGTCGTCATGTTGGCCTGTTGATGTGATCTGCGCTTGTAAATCTCTGCCCGTATTTGTGACTCGATGGGTCGTCACGGGTAATTAACTGCTTGAAATGTAAATTGTTTCCACAGGAAGCGTCACTTCTAAAAACAGCAGCCATAAGGATGGCAGCGAGACTGGAATCCATCAGAAGACCCGTAAACAGATGATCACGGAGAAGCTAAGAGAGCAGCTCTTCAAAGCAAAAGTCTTCCTTATGAAGCGGTACAATGAATCACGGCCATTTTATTCAGAAGTGGCCCTCTTCATCAGAGAGTAGAGCAGACGCTCTCGTTTGCTCCTCATTTCATTGTCTGTTCTTCTTCATAGCTTCATGGAGATCTACCTTCCTATGAAAAAGTTCTTCCACAATTTGATCCATCCGGAGTACAGTGCCGTCACGGACGTCTATGTGCTGATGTTCCTTGCTGACACAGTCGACTTCATGATCATTGTGTTTGGATTCTCGGCCTTTGGAGTAGGTTTTACTATAAAATGATTGTATCTTTTGATTTATATGTAGACACACCTGTGAGAGCATTAACTTTGCTGTGTTTCTCTTTCAGAAACATTCAGGAGCAGACATCACGTCATCCCTCTCCGAGGATCAGGTGCCTGGACCTTTCCTGGTCATGGTTCTGATCCAGTTTGGGACCATGGTGGTGGACCGTGCCCTCTACCTCAGAAAATCCGTCATGGGCAAGGTCATTTTCCAGGTCATCCTGCTATTTGGCATCCACTTCTGGATGTTCTTCATCCTGCCAGGAGTCACAGAAAAGTAAGAGTAAATAAATTCATCAGTCTTTTTTTTTTGTTTTTTTTTTTTTTTAATGGTGTTCAGATTTGACATTTTCCCCACTCTCACAGGCGTTTCAGTGATAACATCGTGGCTCAGATGTGGTATTTTGTCAAGTGCATCTACTTTGGATTGTCAGCCTATCAGATCCGCTGTGGTTATCCAACCCGTGTTTTAGGAAACTTCCTCACCAAGAGTTACAATTACGTCAACCTCTTCCTGTTCCAGGGGTGAGTTATGTTGGGAAAGTTTCTTGTCATCCAGACGGCCAAACAGGGCCAGAGGTCAGGTGACAGGTCAAGGTTTACAGTAGCCTCTGCTGCAGAGAAGGAAGGAATAACTTGTAATTGACACGTTTCTTCATCGCTGTTCATGCAGAAGCGCATTAACCTGCATCATTTTGTTTTGCATTAAAGTCCCTAAAATATCGCATCAAAAGCCGTCGCCAGCCGTGTTATAGTTTGTGTAAAACCATTTCTACTGTTGGCAGTTTCCGCCTGGTGCCGTTTCTGACGGAGCTGCGAGCGGTGATGGACTGGGTTTGGACCGACACCTCACTGTCCCTGTCCAGCTGGATCTGTGTGGAAGACATCTACGCTCACATTTTCATCCTCAAATGTTGGCGAGAGTCTGAGAAGGTGCTGGAGTCACGATGGAGCAGAGCTGAATGCTGAAACGCTCCAGCTCTGTACTGTAAAAAAAAAAAAAACAAACCCTCCATTTTTTTTTTAATCTCCTGGTGCTGCAGAGGTATCCACAGCCACGAGGACAGAAGAAGAAGAAGGTGGTGAAGTACGGGATGGGAGGCATGATCGTGGTGCTGCTCATCTGTATCGTCTGGTTCCCGCTGCTCTTCATGTCCCTTGTCAAGTCCGTTGCGGGAGTCGTCAACCGACCGCTGGACGTTTCATTCGAGATCACCCTGGCTGGTTTCCAGGTGTGGCTGCTCTTAGGAATTCAGTCTAAACTGAAACGGCATGTGTTTTCAGGATGTGTGTGTGTGTGTGTATACTTTTGAGGGATTCGGTGTAACACAACATGTCTTCCCTCCACAGCCCATCTTCAAAATGAGCGCCCAGCAGAACCAGCTGCAGAATGTATCCGAAAGCGAATATGAAATATTTTTGCAGAAATATCATCTTGATGATGTAAGTATACCACTTAAATGTATGGCTGACAGCGAAAGTGCTTCGTTTGCATGCAGGTCTCTGCTCACATGTACCTGCTGCTGCACAAAACTACTTTTAGATTTACGCATGACTTGAAAACAAATGAGCTGCGGCATTTTCAAATTTTACAGCAAGGAGTTTCTTCTAAACATTAAAAAGTTAAAACTTCAAATGGGTGCAGAAACATGACTAAACCTCTAATGCGCCCGCCGTCAGGAGGCCTTGGAGTGGCTGGAGGGTTACACCCCGGCGGACCTGTGCATCGCGCAGCTGAAAGGCAGCTCCAACTCTCTGTGGACCATCAGTCCACCCAGCAGGAACAACCTGATAGAAATGTTACGTTCTAAGGATGAGTTCCTCATCACCGTGTCCTGGTCTGTGCAAAGGTAGAAAAGAACAACATATGGCATTGTCTTTGTTATATCAATCATGTTTGAGGGGCAGATTTTCTGTTGTTGTCTGTTCAGGATATTGTTCTTCTCTGTTGTAACATTACCAATATCATGTTTTACTTTTAAAATTAGTGCTAAATTAGAAACCAGATCGAAGCAGGTGTTTAGCCGGTAGGACAGAAAACCTGGCTGGATTGTGGGCCTTGCAGGACTGGGTTGATGAGCGCTGATTTAGTATAAACCAAATGGCCTGCATGAGTTCATGGTAACAGCTGAGAAGTGTATTCATTTTTTGCTTGTTTTGGGGGATCTCAGGAACTTCACTCTTGGTGCCAAGGCTGAAACAGCATCAGGAAAAAGAGTCACCCACCTGGACAAAACAACCAAGGACAGCCTCGTAGCGCTCCTCGAGGGGGGAGGAAACAGCGCTCCAGTGTGAGTGTTTCAAAGACAGGCATTTTTACGCAGAGTCAAATATAATGTCATCTGATGGCTGGTTGCCTTGTGTTTGGTCCGGACACCGTATTTTATTATAGTCTGTATAGGATAGCTGTTATAAAATATAAGATCATGTAGGTTACCAAGGTGAATATACCAACTCTTTCCATTGATCTGCTCATGATTTGTTTATAGGATCCTAAACGATATCTTCCCTCGTTATATTCGAGCACCCAGCGACTCGGATGCCAAACCTGTTGAACAGCTTTATGAAGGTCAAGCTCAGCACCTACAAACTAAAAGTGGTTCTTAAAGCCAATACTTTTGCTTTTACAGACTTGATCATACGTGCACTGTCTTTGCTTCTCCACCCCTGTAGATGGCAAAATGTTTAACATGTCCTTGAACTTGAAGCGAGCCGAGAATAAAGCCTCTGGTCAGATCCAGGAGTGGTGGATCGTTAACCAGAGGGAGCCCGGCCTGATCAAGAAGTCTCAAAAACAGTTCGATGAAGGCCTGGAGGTCTACATATTCAGTGATCAAGTCAGCCCGCCCAGTTTGGGCTTTCTTGCTGGATATGGGTATGTGAGGATGTTTCACTGGTTTTTTGACTCGGAATAAGTCGGGGGTAATCAGAGTTGCGGTGTTGATTTTCTTTTTAATATCTTTGCTGCTCAGGATCATGGGCCTGTACGCCTCTGTGGTACTCGTCATTGGCAAGTTCGTGCGTGAGTTTTTCAGCGGTATTTCCCACACCATCATGTTCGAGGAACTGCCCAACGTGGACCGCATCCTCAAGCTGTGCACGGACATCTTCCTGGTCCGCGAAACGGGAGAGTTGGACCTGGAGGAAGAGATGTACGCCAAGCTGATCTTCCTCTACCGGTCTCCAGAGACAATGATCAAGTGGACCAGAGAGAAGACACAGTGAAACCGAGCACAGTGTGGACATCAGCACACTTCAGGACCGAGAGGCTGCCGAACACCCGAGGAGCCACTTTGTTCTCTTCATGTGAGCTCTGATGGCAGTGAAACAGATTAACAATTGTTTGACTTAAAAAAAAAACTGGTCTTTTCTACTATTTATATACTAAAAAAAACATGGACAGATTTGCTGGTGCTGTATTAATCTCACTACAACCAGTGGAAAAAAAGGTGAGCTTTTCTCTTAAGAGCAGTTTCTAACAGAAAAGTTTTTTTTTTTGTTTTTTTTTAAACAAATGCACAGAATTCTCGCTACTCTTTGGGCTTACTTGTAATATTTTCACACACACACACATCAGGAGGAGAAACTTAAGCTGACTGCAGTTAATATTTAAGGGCTTCTCGTTGTCAAATAAAGGCAGAGAAAGAGCGACAACCATCTCCTGCTCACTCAGTCTGGAACTCCTGGATCGTGGGACTGTGCAATACTAACGTTTTTGGAGGATGTGAACGAAGGGAAACTGCCAGTTCTGACAAAGAAACACAGAAATTCACTTTTAAAAAAAAAGTAGGATTTGGAGACACAATATAACAAAACTGTTTGCCTTATTTTCTTTGTATATGAACTCTTGTCAACTACACATCTTTCTCAGGAAGAGCTGTTTTCACAGATTAAGACATTGTATGTAATAAAATAACATAGGTTTGACATGGCATGGCATGACTTTAAACATGGATGTTCTGACGGACTGACGCTCAGAATGATTACAGATGATGTATAAAGAAAGTCGGTGTATTCCTTCAAACAGTTTTCCTCACAGAGAAGGAGATTCATTGCCAATCATCAGCGCGCTGAGTAGTTCTTCAAATTAGGTGGGAGGAAGCGGAAATCAGCAGAGGGATGTTTGTAGAACCACAGCAAAGCGCAGTGGCTGAGTAGCTGGTAGACCTGCTCGCTGATCTCGAGTCCCACTCGTCAGGACGCAGGAGAAACGTTTCCTCACGTGAAGAAGGGCTGAGAAACGAAGTCCTTTAATCCAAACTATGCATTTGACTACATTGTAGCATGAAAGAAAAAAAAGAAAGTAATTATTGTCATGACTCATTTTCATTACATGTACATAAAGGTCTGCTGGAACGGGTGAGGCTGAAATGAAATGTGAAGGTGTAACTATGTTAAAGAAATGTGGTGTAACAGTGCAGAGCCCTGCAAATAAAAGATGTGGAACCGTTGTTGAGACTCGTGCTCGGGTTGCTGTTCGTTTGTCAGTGAGCAGTTTTAACAGAGGAGAGCCCCTCCGCCAGCAACCAAACCTGCATCTTTATGGTAATAGTAGATGTTATTCTTAATTTACAACGTTTTGTGATGCTTGTTAATTAATCTAACTCTGTGGTTCAGCTTTCCATCCACCAGGTCACTGTGGACCGCTGTCTAATGGGACGGGGGGTCCTCATCAAAGATGAAGAGGCCTCAGGAAGCTCAGTCTTGTCTGTTAGGGGCCATTTGGCGTAGACGCGCGCAGCCACTGTTTGTCTCACTGATGTGGAAAATGTGTCTCCTAACTCATTTAAGAAAATGTACACAGACCATAAAAATGTTACACAGCGGAAATGTTTATTGATGTGCGTGCCAAGTTTGGGAATCCGCCGTTTCAATCCACACAAGAAGTGCACCATGGCACAAAGTCAAAATAATCACATCCACAACCCCTTTAACACAAATGATTCTGCTTTTTCAGATCCTTTCTGTTCAGCACAGAGATGATCTGAACAGACAATAAGCTAAATCACAAATGTAATAGGATTTCTGGAGAAAAGTGTGATGAAGCCATCATGGTCCCTTTTTTAAGCTGTATTTTTTTTCTTTTTTTTAGTCACTGGCGAGATTACGCTGTGGAAGACACAGCTGACTGTATTTAAAGGTTCAAGGCAGCACACACCTCCAGGTACACACACACACACACACACACAGACTACAAGTGGCTACAGGCTGCACCACTCTTTGCTGTTCATACTGAATGAGCAGTGATGCTACAGATCAGCGCCAGTCATTCTGAACCATTAATATTCATAAACTCACTTTGGATTCGATTCAGTCTGTTTCTACACACGCACGGCTGCATATAATGTTCAAAGTAACATATTCAGTGGGTCAAAGTCATGAATACTGAATAAATTAAGACTGTACAAAGAAAGAGCTTTACACTGATTAACCATTCGAAGATATTTAGATTATTTCTGGTTTAATATACATACAGCAATCTTAAGATGACTCAGAAACAACATCAGCAGAATGTACAGCTTCACAGAGACACTGAACAACAAGAGGATGTACATACAAGAGGCTTTCATACATTATTGAACACTGCAGAATTTTCATTACATCTCAATCAAACACAAAATAAAAGGCTGCTATAACTCGACCCAGCTGGTGTGAGCCACATGCCTGGGCTGCGGGGCTCAACAGGTTCTTTAAGGATTTTAAGTCGTGCACAGAGGGTGTAGTGATCAGCCGAGTCAAGAGATGGGAAGCCGAAGGCTAACACAGCCCCCCCTCATACTCATCCTCCTCCTCGTTGGCAGTTGGTGCCACGCTAGCGCCACCTTGTGGAGCAGGGGCAGCTTTCTTCTTCCCTCCGCCAGGTACCCTCAGTGAGATGGCCAGCTTGGCATACTGCAAATAACGGCAAAAAACAATGTGAAAACAGGTTATAAAACCTGAATTTACCAGGAAAAAGCCTTTCTCCTACTGAGAGTTGAAACAACATGCTATTATCACAACAGTCATTTATTACTATACATGTTTTTTTCATATCAGTGAATATATAGATAATAATCCTGAGGTTTATTTTTTCCAGTTCAATTTTATATATATATATGATATACTGACACACTGTCATTAGTTCTAACCATATGTCAAAGCTACTCACATCATTGTCCATATACTTGAGTAATGGAGAGTTGCACACACGGGAAACTTGGTCCTCGTCCTGTTCGTCATAGCCCTGTAATAGGGTCTCCATGGCAACACAATCTTCACTTCCACTGTAGCCGGGCAGACTGGGGGAAATCAAGTACAGCTTCATATCATGGAGACTGTCAGCAACAGACGTTTGTTATACCAGGAGCATTAAAACCATAAGTAACGTAAGAAAGACACAGAAAAAGTCACGTAAACACTTTTTGCACCTTTAATGTGACATAAGGTGGAAAAAGATTCGACATGTTTTTTGTTGGTCTCGTTTTTTTTTACATCTCAGAACCCTGGCATTTTATCAGGGTTGTGTAGACTCTTTATATCCACTGTACCTGTAACTTTCTCTGACGCATTTATCTGCTGCTACATAGTCCCCTCTGTGAAGATGAACCAGCACCTGAGCAGTTGTTTTCTACATTGAAAAAAAAAAAGGCACTGAATCAAAGATAATTCTTCATATTTAATGAAGCACAAAGGCTACAACTAAAAAAATCATACAATTAAAGAATCATAATTGTAAATACATTGATTTGAAGGTACGTGTAGAACCTAAACACCACATGGACTCACCTTAAAGCACATGGGAAAGTTCTCAATCTCCTTGTACATATTCTTTTCTTTCTGCAGAGCAACTGCTGCTTCATCCAGCCTGGTCAGTAAGGCAAGAGGAGACAGATTAATAATGACAAGGTGCTTCTGTTGTTGTTAGTAGTAATCCATACGTACCAATGCTGGTAATGATTGAATTAATATCTCATAATCAATCCGCTACACGACCACAGATGGCAGCCCTGACTGACTACATGTTACATTAAGCTCTGTGCCTTTACCTTTTCAACCTGACCAAAAGTCTGGAGGCTTTTCCCAGAAGTTCAACTGCCTGACGGAGGCGGTCTTCATTCTACACAGAATAAACAAGGATTGAGCGCAGGTGAAAAGAGATCTACAGGACATTCAGCATTAATTATCAGAAGAATGCAAGTTCTGTCCACAAATTCACCTCAAACACACCAGCTGCTTTCTGATAAAGGTCCACAGCTTTCTCCAGGTTTATAGGCTCTATCAGTCTTGGGGGAGAGAAGAAGTGGATTAGAGAAAGATAAACCTGTAATCCTGAGCCTCTTTCTGCAATAATTATTCTGAGGAACTTCATTCTAATTTAAAGCCATGTTTCTTTATATGGAGAAATTAGAGTGCCGTTTTTACTTTCCAGCTCGGTCCAGGGCCATGGCAGCAGTGTCAGGAGTTCCATTCTCCATATACATCATACATGCTTTCTCTATGTACTGGATTGCCTCTGGCATCTTCTTTTGCTCCTAATTAAATGCAAATACAGCACAGTCGTACCTCCATATCAGACAAATTCACTTTCATCTATCAAAAGCATTTCCCAGTTTAAACTGCACACAAACTCACCTTCATCATCATACCTGCCTGTTCAATTGCCCTGAGGAAAATAATCAATATTTACACACTGAAACACTTGAACAAGTGAAGTTTCTGTTTGCAATTGACTTATTACTTACTACTGAAGTCATAACATGCAATATACTTACTTGGCAGCATGGAACAGTCTGTAAATCTAGTTAAGGAAAGAACTAAAGGCTCAGTGACACTGATGTCAACTCTGGACAGATCATGAAGAGGATACGTCTTGTTTTCAGTGTGACATTCAGCTTCTTTCAGGTATGCATCCTTTGCTTGATCATACTGCTTGGCATTCTTAAAACAAACCGCTAACAATGAGAAAGAGACAATAAGCAAGGGCTAAAATCTCCAATATTCAGTCTAAGACCGATTGTAATTAACATTGTTAGTTTAACGTACCTGCTTTGGAGTATTCTGACGCAGCGCTGTCAAAATCCGGCTTCCACTTAGTGAAACTTGTCTTTAAGCTACGTAAATAAAACGATGAAGAAATTATACAACCGAATCAAAGATTCTAATAAGCTATTTTGAAGACTATCGTAACAAGTCAACAATGACACACTGATTTAATTTTTATGGACACAAACATGCATTGGTGGCCTTGGACTAGCTAACAACAGTAGAAAACCAAAACTGACGCTCCTTTGCAAGAGATGAGACAGGTTTTTTTTTACGACTCACCATTTTTCAGCTTTCGATATGTGCTCGTGGGCTTCGTTTATCTTTTGAGCTGCCATGGGTTAATAAATAATGAAGATATTTAAAAGATTTGTAATACAGATGCGTATTTTCGTCGATGTTTGGATTAGCAGGAAACGTCATCCAGTGTCGCAGACTACGGGTGCCGCCAAGGACAAAAGCTCCTGAAATCATTCGACGCTGGTTCAACGACTGTAGTTCAGGAGACATTCAGAAGGTTCGTATTTGTATTTAATGTACTGTATTGTATTAAATGGCAGCACTTTTTATCAATACAATACAGTCTGTTTTACTTAATAAATGTTTGTTTGTTTTCTCAGCACGATATCTATTCACGGGCAGAAAAGTGTTATTTGGTATTAATTAATAATCTTAGTGATTAAACATAAGCTTTTAACAACTATATTAGCAACATTATTAACTGAAATTGAACATAGAATGTAGACTATTCCTGTTGTTAAAGATGCAAATTCGTAGGATTACTTGATAAGTTAATTCATTACCTAATTACTAGAAATAGAAACACGGAGGATGGATTTATTGTTAAACAGCTTCAGTAATGCTTCCGAAAATAAAGACAAACCAAGCAAAAACATGTTTAAATATTTACTGAGTTCACTGCATTGTGTTTGCAGTTTGCGACTATGTAATATTCTTTGATACATAGATTTGATAGCTTCGGACTAACTAAATAAATACCGTAGACTCAACGGAAACGGAAGTCCAAGTGTGATTAGTGACGTCACTCTGCTTCTCGAGGCTAATGGCTAAACAACAACAGCTGAGGGCGAGTGACAAACTTTCTCAAACTTCTTCAGAGACTAAAGTTAACTGGCAGTAGCAACTTTTCCATTTTTTATTTAATATATTGTTCCCACCTGTCAGTTTGTCAAATGTGGAAATACTGATGGATCCGAGATATGACATTCCACAGAGGGCCGCCGGTAGCGGCAGAGGATCTGAGAACTTGTCCCCGGCTCTGGGTGCTCAGTCGCGCCGCAGGAAGATGCCTCCCAGGCCCGCTGATTTTAAACTACAAATTATTATTATCGGTTCTCGTGGTGTTGGTAAAACCAGCCTCATGGAGAGGTTTACTGACGATACCTTCTGTGAAGCTTGCAAATCAACCGTAGGTGAGGAGAGGTGGTGTTTACGGGACTTGGTTTGTCAACTTTTTATTTGCCAGCATGGTAGCAGGGCTCCGTCTATTTACTGGAGTAAAGCAACACGCCTTGGTAGAAATATACATTTGTCCCCATTTACTGTGCCCAAAGAGGGTAAGATTGTAAGTGTAGTTAAATCAAGTTAACGACATGACAATTTTAGCTAAAAATTGATTAATTTCTCGTTTTAATAAGTGTTTGAGCAGTTGTAAATGCCGAGTATTTGAGCAATTGTAATGAGTCCAGACGGAGTGTTGGTGTTAATTTGATGAATAAGTGGCTAATGAGCCCCAATTCAGCATACAGTTACTTTCTTATCATACGTTTCCAGACTTACATTAGCACATTGTGTTTTACATGACATTGATTGGTTACCGCTTTGTTGACCTTGACTTGTCTGTAACAATAAATGACAGCAGATATGAATTAGATGCATGTTTCATCAAACATCATACCAAACATTGTAAAGCTGAGGTATTGGGTAAACAAGCCCGTGACAAATACAACATTCTAATCTCAAAATAGCCACACACATGCAGTTGCTATTGCACAGTCCCAGTCATGTCCTGCCACCGCTGTGACACAACAGCTTACTGATATCATATTTCTACACTTTGTCCTACAAGTGAGAGGAACGAAGGAAGTTTATATTTACTCGCATGTTTGTCTTATAGGAGTTGATTTCAAAATCAAGACTGTGGAGCTCAGAGGGAAGAAGATCAGACTCCAGATATGGTGAGTAGAAGACAGGATGTTGGTTCATGGTGCTTAGCAGTATAAATAATGGTCAAGGTCAGAATATGGCATGAGCGGCAGAGTACTTAGTAGGGGGATTTATGACTCCTTCCATCCACTTCAGTAATTATTGTATTTTTGCTCGCCTTCCACAAGCAACTGCTACTTGTTGGTCATAATAACAAACCTCTAAAAGCTGCACAGCCTGCTTTTGAATTTAATTTATTCTTACTTCAGTCAGTTAGGCATTGAAAGCTTAAAGACCATTAACCTTTGTGCGTGCTTTCACACCAAAAGGCTCGATTTGATTGAGCGAGATTGCCAAAAACCTTTCACACCTTTTAGTTTGGTTCATCACACTGGACTTTTGAAAGTGGACCAGAGTTCAGGCAGTTAGAACAGCAGCTGGGAAAAAAGCACAAGGAGGAAGAAAACAGGCTTATGGATTGGTCAGGGCCAAAATGAACATCCATCCCATTCAGTTGGCTTGTTCGCCACAAAAACTAACATCTGTCCTCTGATCACAGATTGATAAGTGCATGCACTTCCTCACTACTTTAAGTCTGCCTCTTTGGATTTGTGTTGTTGTTGCTCTACATTACTTCCTGTTTTTATAGCCCGTCTGCATCCACACTGTAGCCGAACAGCAGCAGGTTTCATTTGCGGGGTTCGGATGACCTTTCACCCCCAGCCAAACAAAGCAGACTAACCAAGGAAGCAAATTCTGGTCTGTTTAAGCACAACAAAGAGCTTTGTTGTGAAAGTGCCCTCTGTCCAAAGAGTCAGAAGGCATCAGTTACAATAAGGAGAGCTTTTCTTAAATCCAATTACATTTGCTGTGGGTGGATGGGTGAGTGGGGAGGTGTGTGGATTTCATTATTGTTCACTCCTGTCACCGCAGTCCTGTTATTTGACTCTATTCACCTTTGCATCTCCGCTGCTCTTCACCATGTGCCATTTTCATGCCCTTGTGTGTCATGTCTGCTAGGGTCAGATCTTCACTGGGGCTCGTCTGTGGGCGCCTCACTTTGCCACTTGCCATGCCTAACTTTGCCACTGTACTGCTGTGTCCCTGTCTGCTCCTCCGCTACTAATACGCCTGATTTGTGACTCACATGGGGACCAGGGAGAAATTGTCTGGCTGAAAGTACAGTAACGCTGCACTGCTAGTAGAGCTCTGTCTGCTTATTGTGACGAAGATTTGCCGGTAATATGTTGTGCACCTTTTGGATGTAAGGGACACTGCTGGCCAGGAGAGGTTCAACAGCATCACATCAGCCTACTACAGAGGTGCCAAGGGAATTGTGCTAGTTTATGACATCACAAAGCTGGAGTCTTTTGATGACCTGCCCAAGTGGATGAAAATGATTGACAAGGTAAGCAGCCGCACTGCTTCTCCTAGTGTTTTTGAATCCAAATTTTTTTAAATTATTTTCAGATAAATTATGGTTTATTGGAGAGCCGCTCATCATAATTATTGTATTCATTTCAATAATGTTGCTCATCATAAGTGAAAAGAGGCCACTGACGTCCTGGCTCTTCCTCTGTCTGTGTCAGTATGCATCAGAAGAGGCTGAGCTGCTCCTGGTTGGGAACAAGCTGGACTGTGAGAGCGATCGTATTATCTCCAGACAGCAGGGAGAGAGGGTACGTTCTAAACACACACTCCATCATCATCAGCACTCATTTTTTTACACCACTGTGTTTCCTACGGGGACAAATCTGCCATGACTGTTAGCACCAGAGACGAGATGGGCACTTAAAATCAACAGACTTGGTCTTAAGTTACAGAGGATTTATTTTTTTGTTGTTCTAGTTTTAGAGGCTGTTTGTATCATTTTAATTGTACCAATTTATCAATCGTTTCTTTGTGAACGTGAGCTTGTTTGTTGCAGTTTGCCTCTCGGATAAGTGGAATGCGCTTCTGCGAAGCAAGTGCAAAGGATAATTTCAACGTTGATGAGATCTTCCTAAAGCTTGTTGATGACATCATTAGTAAGGTAGAGTCTGAATGGCAGATATAAGACTAAATATATAATATAAAAAATGTATTTGTTATTTGGTAATCTAGATTTTATAGTTTAAGCAAAAATTGTGTTCGTAACGTAAAATGTTGCCTTTAAAGTGTGTTTTCTGTTACGGTCCCTGATAACAGATGCCCCTGGAAGTTCCCAATAAGGAGCTTTCCAACAGTGTCCTGTCTCTGCAGCCTGAACCGGAAGTGCCCCCAGAATTGCCACCTCCTCGCATGCGTTGTTGCTGAGCACCCCAGCGGCCCTTGATAGCACACACAAAACACACAATAAACATGTCTGCTCACACATGCAGTGAACCGTTTTGAGCAACAGGGGGCAGAAACCTGCGGCAGTTCGGAGTTTCTAAACTGGTGGCGTAAGTTATCTGGACTTTCTTAACAACCAATATAAACTGTTGTGTTTTTTTTTTTTTTTTTTTCCATTTGTAAGCGTCTGTTATGATGTATCACTAACACTTTCAAACCTGGGGAATCACCTATCACCTACCACCCTTCTGTCTACACTTGACCCCAGACTACCTCATTTTCAAGACCGGCTGTGCCCTTGCAGGTGCCTTTGAGGTAAGAGTTGCACAATGAAGACAAAGATTACGATTAGGGCCTTAAATCTTCTTGTTTTTTTTGTCCTGTCACTCATACTGTACATCGAGTTTTGATCCTCTTAGTTGCTTTGGTATCGGCGTCATCCAACTCTGAATGGCAAGATAATGTCCCACTTCTCTAATTTATAAATGGGTATTTTCACTGACTGGTGATTTGATTTAGGACAGAAGTGCACACGATGTAAATACTCAGTGGTCTGTGATGACCTGATGAGGTGTGGATTTTTGTAGCCAGCAGGAAATGGTTGTGTGGTGGTGATCTCAGCGTGCACTTCTTTGCCTTGCAGTATTAAAGTGGCTGGAATGGCTCATTTACCCTATGTGTAAATGTAATATTTTGCACTACAATCCCTGTTACCAAGTAATGCAATAAACATGCAGGACTGGTACTAGTACAAATCAGCTTTGGCCTCCTTTGTAGCTGCTGTACCCCATAGTGTTGACATGGAGTGACGAGGTGGATGTAGTCTTTAAGGGGATGGTGTTTTCACAGGGGCATTCTCCGTGTGTGCTGCTGGAGTTTGAGGAACCAGTACACACGCGGTTGTAGCTTTCTTGCTGGTTTTGTTGCAAATGTTTTGTTTCTTGATGTTCCGCCATTAGATTCAGTAGCGAAAAAAGTTGGAGTTTCTTTTTCGGGAGGAAATCCAGGATCATTGTGTTATTTCAATAACACTGGGAACTTTGGTCAGCTCATATCAGCTCAGAAATTTGTAACAACAGATTTTGTGCACATGGAATATTAATTGAAATATGTAACGTTCAGTCCTCCATTCACAGACTTGTAAATGGTCATTTTTGTTTTTGAGTTGAGATGTGGATGTTGCGTTTCAGTGCTGTAGGAAAAGTTGGACTCTGAGGATAAAAGGGTCCTGGAACTAGGTTTTCTGGAACTGACTGACTTTATTTTATTGTCCATATTTGTTATAATGTTACTGTCAAACTTAAAGCAAACTACGATCAGCAGATGACCTTTGTACAGACTGATCAGCATCATTAGGTTGGGAAAAAGAACTGTCACTTCATTTTTCAACGTATTTGATCAGACTATTAACATTAAGCACTAACATGTGGCCTATAATTTAATTTCCTTTTACTAATCTATTTTAAAAAAATATCTAAATACTTTTGTGCATCCTTTAAGATTGAAAGGTGTACTTTTTACTCTGCCTGTTACAGGTTTTTGGCATGTTTAAAGTGGATTTGTGATATTTATAACTTAAAAAGCATTTGTTGAACTAAAAAAAAAAAAAGTGCCATTAAAGATATCTATATTTATTACCAGAGTCTGGTCTAGGTTCTGTGGCCTGGCTCTCCAAAACCAGCACCCGTGATTCTTTATTTTAATGCAGATTTTTCAATTTGAACTGTGGTTTTCTGAGCACAGGCCATCACCAGTGTCTTGGTTGTGGATCAAGTCATGAGGGCACATGCGCACCACACGTATCGGAACCTGGTCCCAAAGACAACAGGGGGTGTGCTTGTGCTGGTGTGGCACGGAGGCGCATGCGCCTCGTAGAAAATCACGGGCGTCGATCTAGACACCGCACCGTTTGCAGATCTTATGTCAGATAGGGCCGAGAGGACGGGGGAACAGGGCACCGGAGACGAGATCACATCCAGGCGCGGCAGAAGGATGGAGACGGCGTCAGCGGAGGAGGAAGAGGGTTCGTGACGAGACTCGTCTCTTTCCAACTTGCGCCTCGGCTGCAGATGCACCCTGTCCATCATCCCATCCGTCCCGGCGTTCCCCTTTAATATTGCAGTGTTTTCTCCAAGGAGACTTCGGGCAGACAGCGCACGATGTCTGCCGGCTGAACGCAGAGGCATGTAGGCCGGTGCAGGATGCGAACCCTCACCCAGGCGAGAAGGAAGCCTGAGAAACCTACCTGTTTTTCTGGTGTCGCCTGTCAGGGATTGTGGATTGATCGTTTTTCCTTCGTCGAGCCTCTGCTGTCGGTGTTGGTGTAGAATGGAGAGCTCCAATGGCTCTGGCAGCGACACCAAACCGCAGAACCACCAGCTGGAGAAGAAGAGACTGAACCGAGCACCGTCCCCGGCCAGACCTTTCCTCAAGGATGCGCACTCCCGCTCCACAAAACCACCTGCCATCGCACCGAAATCTCCCAAACTGAACAAACAGCAGCCTGGCGCTCTGCCCTTGGCACATCCGAACCGCAACTCCAGGCGCAACACAGCCGCCTCCAAAGAGAAAGTAGCAGCCGCAGCAAAAAGTAACGCCAAGTCTTCTGCGGTGAAAAAGCCCAACAAGGTGGCCCATCCTGGAGCAGCTGAGCCCAAAGCTCCCAGCATCAAACCGGACAGCACAAGCAGCCCCATCCTCAAAGGCAGGAAGGCTAAACCAGCCTCACTGTCCCCGGGCGCTCCCAGCCATGGCTCCCCGATCAGGGTACCGACCGGAGCGCCTCTGGCCCGGGTCAGCCAAACCGACAGTAGCTCAGACCTGTCGGACTGCACGTCCGAGGCGCTGTCGGACGAGCAGAGGATGGCGCTGGCTGCTAGCAGCGACGCCGAGTCCGGAACCGGCTCCAGCGACCGCGATCATCCGGCAGCAGACAACCCGCTCCGGACAGAAGCAACCGGTGCGGCCGCCGAGGCTCTGGCGCGGCCACACGATGCCAGGACGGGCATGCCTCAGGCTCAGCCCGCACCAGGGCCGCATGGAGGGAAACACAAGCAGGAGAGAGCCCCGATAATCGCACAACACAGACTGCAGGGAAACAAGGAGGTGGTTAAAGGGGAGCTGCTGCGTGAGCTTGAAGATCTGAGGTCTGAAAACGACTACCTTAAGGTACGCTGAACCATCTGAACAAGTTACTGGATGATTCATCCATTTTTTTCTTCACATGACAGGCCTTTTCCACTTCATTGCATATTTTAAAGTGAATTAAAATGTTGGGGAAAAAAATGTAGAGGTTTCCCTGATGAGTCTCCATCTGTTATGTCCCCTTTAACCTTTGGAGACCTCCCTAGTTATTAACACTTAAAGACCTTCAAGTTTTATTGAATTGAATGATAAGATCCAGTTTGAAGATTATGCGGAATCCTCTCCTTAAACTAGGCTATTCCCATATGGGGAGGGGGGAACAAACAGATAATGCAAGCTGCTTGTTTTCATGGCGCACAGATTTAGTTCCATGTTCCTCTGAGTGTTATTTCAAACGGGATCTTGCGTGTCTGGTTCTGGCTGCCACCGTGTCCCACAAGACAATAATAATAGTCAGATGTCCCCTGCCTGTCGGATTCAAACACCCTCCTGTGGGCATGCAGCCCAGTCACCCCAGTAGTCTGGGAGTCCCCATCATAGTGTCCTAACACCCGCCATCATCTGCCCTGGATGTTTGCAGCGCTTAAAAATGGTTTATTTGAACTTACAGGTAACTTCCCAGTTTGGGTGAAAACTGTTTCACAGAAATTCTGGAAATTGCTTCCCCAAAGTTGGATCAGTTGCTCGATATTTGATGATTGCGGCTAATCAGTTAACAAAGTGTTAAGAGGAAAGAAAGAAAATCTTGTTCTACATCTGTGGTCATCTTGATATGCCCCCCACTCCCAGGACGCTCCTGCGCCGCCTCTGATTCCGCTTTTAACCTGGCCATCGATTAGACCTGGCAAGGTCATCTGGCCCGTCCGACAGGGGTCCTCCTCAGATAACCGCACACTCTGAGCTTCTCCTGAGCTTTCATTCGCTGCCGCACTCTTCTCTCCAACAAGTTAGACAATCAAACCCTAAGTCATTCATCCTCAACACACTGCTTAGTGAGGACATTTTTCTTTGCTTACACGTCTGTTCTAGATGTTAGTAACATGAATTCCTCCAGCCAGAGTGATAAAGTGCTCAGAGCTGGACAGTAACGTTACATCACCGACTCTGCTCGTGTGACTATGACTGCGTCTCGTCTAATAATGTGAATGTGTTAACATGAGCAGAGGCCAAACGCACCTTTTACCTTCTTTTAATTATTGAAATTAAAACTTAAGTCTATTATTTATTGCTAGCATTCTTATTAAAATCCACTGTAAACACATTTTAATTTCCTGTTTAATTTACTTGAAGAAAGCCTGGAAATTACATTTGAAATAATACTAAAAAGTCCCCCCCACCCCCGTATTCCTGTCTTATAACTCATTGCTGTGTTATAAGTCACTGCAGCCTGGACCAGTTTAACAAAGACGTCCTGTCACTTCTGTTTGCAGTATGAACCGTCCAGTCAGCAGTATTTACAGTACGGGGGCATACTAGAGTGCACGTCAGGACTTCATCTGTAAAAACCAAAGTCTTTTGCGCAAATATTTCCTGTTCCTGTCTCTGCGCCGCTTAGGATGAAGTGGATGAGCTGCGGGCGGAGATGGAAGAGATGCGGGACAGCTACCTGGAGGAGGAGGTCTACCAGCTGCAGGAGCTGCGGAGGGAACTGGACCGCTCCAACAAGAACTGCCGCATCCTGCAGTACCGCCTGCGGAAGGCCGAGCAGAAGAGCCTGAGGGTGGCGCAGACCGGCGACGTGGACGGAGAGCTGCTCCGCAGCCTGGAGCAGGACCTGAAGGTGTGCATCACACTTTGTTGATGTTTTTGTGTTGTGAGCTGCAGCCGCGGGGTTTTAAAACGGAGTCTTAGAGTCTTCTCAAATTAACATTTAAAGACTAAAGTTCCCTTAACTTTAGCGTAGTTCATGCAGTTAACGACAATGCAGAAGTGTGTGTTTTGTCGCTTTGCTCTCAGGTGGCTAAAGACGTGTCCGTCCGTCTGCACAACGAGCTGGAGAGCGTGGAGGACAAACGCAGCCGGACCGAGGACGAGAATGAGCTGCTCAGACAGAAGATCATCGAGGTGGAGATTTCCAAGCAGGCGCTGCACAACGAGCTGGAGAGGACCAAAGAGGTGGGAGCAAACACACGGCCAGGCCTTTCCTTACACCTGTCATACATGCAGGTCAATCCTTTATCAACAGGTAGTTTGGAGACACTGGTGACTTTAATTAACACAAAGGTTTCACCTTATTGTGAATGCACGCAGGCTGAAGCAGCAGCTCTTTGTGTCTCGTTGAACTTTCCCTTCTCCTCTGTATCCTGTCGCTTCATTTGATTCGATTTGCTGAGAAGAGTTTCTTTAAACGTGTGATGAGATGAGTTAGTGCTGCTTAGTCTAATCAGCTGTGGCAGCAGCAGGTAGGACCATCTGCCAACAGGCAGAAAGTAGGCTAATACCAGAGCCGCCAGTATGGAGATGTGGCTCTCTGTCTGGTTCGGACAGCCTGCTCCGATCACGCATGTCGCTGGTTTAACTCCCAGCTCGCTCCACACACACGCAGTGTGACCTCCGCCGCATGCTCCGGGTTGAAGGTCTAAAGCGGTTTATTAGCTCGACTTTGCACAGTTGAGTTGTTTTGAGTCCTCCTTGGGCGGAGCTGCTCAGACCCGGGTGAGGACAGAGAATCCCTGGATGTGCTGCTGAGATGAATGACCACGTGTGGTTTTTGCACGTGCGTTCCTCCATGGTTTGTCCCAGAAAACACACACACACCACCTCTGGAGCAGCATCAGAAGACCACTTGACCCCTTCCACTCATTTACTAATCAAGCTTTCATTTCCCGGATCAGCAGGCTCACTTGATTTGAAGTGTTTTTGTTATTGGAGGGTGTGGTGGCCTCACAGACCTTGAAATAATTAAAGGCATCCTTAGAAAGTGTCACAGAGGTCAAACTCATGTACTGAAGACAGGAAGGAGCGCGGTGTCCTGTCAGGAATGCTGCCCGACTTGACAGAGTCCTCCTTCCCCTACCTTCCTGCTGTATTTTGGAAACCGTTGCAATAAGAAGACAAGCCTCCTTTGTGCCTCGCAGGCATCTTTTGCAGATAGCGAATCTGTGAAGTTTGTTGTTCTTCTCATGTGCAGGTGTTTATTTTCTGGTGATACTCGAACAGTAAAACCCTCAGAGGGAGTGCACGTGTGTGCAGTTTGACAGGGATGATCGCCCGTGGCTGAGCCACTGGTTGAGAGGTTGCTCGTTCTCCCGACAGCTGGAGGACTGCCTACTGATGGATGTAAAGAAATGAAGCTAATGAAATGTCCACATGTGTCCCAGGAGCATCACATGATTCATTTGGCGTGCCTCGTTTAATTTCCATCCGCCAAAATGACGTGATATCTGGCGTCTAAGCAAAAATGACGGATGCGTCATTTACCTGTTGTTCATTCCGAGTTTAACAAACGGGCGTGTGTTGCTTTCCGCCTGAGTTTCTCTCGAAGTCGGCGGGGAAGAACGTCGTGACTTCCCTTTGCGTCTTCTGCCTCTCTGCCGTATTTCCCCGTTGAAGGAGGGTAAAGGAATCTCATTGACCTAGTTAGTATCTCGTAGCTGCCTCCGCCAGTGGGAAGAGGGGGGGAATCTGCCGCAGAGAAACACAACCAGACTGATTCCTTGTCTGCTTTCACGGGTTTGTCTGCTTCACCATCCATGTCAAGTTTCACTTGGCAGACCTTATTAAAATTGTTTTTTTTTTTTCTTGAAATTCTGTCACTTACCTGTTCATTAAACATCCTGTTGGCCGGAACACGTGAGAAGATACCTACGGTAAAAGCTAAAAGTGTTTGCTGTATCTCTGCCGCGGATGCCCTGAAACTGAATCTGCACAGGCACCTTCGCCGTCGTCATAAAAGCCTCGTGCTGACATGAAGCTGGCCGACTGGAAATGCCTTTCCACACGTATGCAGTTATTCTGCTGCAGGTGGAAGGGAACATTTCTGTGAAGGACATTCGAAATGCTGCTCAAAACGTGCTCGTAGGTGCATTTGAACACGTTGATTATGGGGCATCACTTGTGTCGCCATTCATCTTCAAAAAAGACATTTTACAGTCACGAGTAAATAATTTCCTTTGAGAAAACCGTAAACGACGCTGTTTATGCTCATATTTTCAGTCATTCGTGCCCATGAGTTCATTTATCGGTCCTGCATTTACATTCTAACACTGACGGAGAATTGTTTAGGTTGAAATGTGATTGAGACGATGTTGATTTGAGTTGGAGCTGAATACAGTCCAGTACATGAAAATGAGCAGGTTGGTTTGGTGTGATGTGCTTTATTGTCTTGCTGGATAAAGCTTTGGTTGTACCATATAAGACTGTAACACACAAATACATATGTAGCACATAAAACCAGAGAGTGAGCTGAAGGATGACCATCGCGTTGTTGTGTCTGCTATTGATACAAATTATTTATTATTGCAGCTTTCAAATACGTGAAACTTTAGGGTTTTTACTCATCTACCATTTTGAAAAGTGCTCTATTCTGGGCTAAAGGCTGCGGTGGTATAGTCCCTGAGGCCTTTTCCAGCTGTTGCAGAAGTAAATTGGACTCCTTATGGAGGAAGAGACGGAGGCTTGTATGTAGCATGAAGTCATGATTACATCGTGGTGTTGGGGGCTAATTCTGGTGTTCTGCGGTTCACACGAGTGCTGACTGCTGGGATTGGGATTTCAAATCTCACTTTCTTCCTTTATTGGCTGCCTGATTTTAGAGACGGCAGCGTGCGTGCGGAGGCCCCGCCCTCTCATTACCCATCTATTGTGATCTCTCCGGGACACACAAAGGGGACAGTGAGCGATCAAGTGCTGCTTGATGAAAAGTGGTGCCGGGGTGAGGGCGACCTCGTTAGCAACCAGCTGGATAGCTTAGCGGTCCCCGCAGCCTCCACCCTCCTCCAACACCCCCCCCACCCAACGTGTCAGCTGGGAATAACAGTCTGTTGTCTGTGCCCGCAGAAGAAGCATTAGTGATGACCAGAGAGATTCAAACCAACAAACCAACTGTGCTGATGATGTCTTTTTTTTTTTGTTTTGAAGGAAATCTCATCTGATTCTGTTCCAGGTTACATCACAACCGTTGCTCTCTGTTCTTCGCATGTCTGAACGGCTGATATTTGTTTTGGCTGGAGCAACATAGGAGACGCAGCATCTCTTTATCGCTGTGATTTGTCTGCAATATTTTCCCGAGGGGCTCCGCTCAAATGTAATTCTCTGCTTGTATCCGTCTCCTCTGGACGTCATGATGGCAGCAGAGCAACGTTCACCCCTCCTGCCCTCTGCTCGTGGCTTTCTCTGTCTCTCTCTCTTTCTCTCTCCGTCTCTTTAGCTTTACACATGACACCTCACTGGTATGCTGCCAGCCTGCCATCCCAGAATACTCGAGAGGGCTGCTGCAGGGCTCCCAGGCAGATGACAGGGCAGATCTGGCCTCCTGCTGGCTAATCCGAGTTACGGTGTCATTTGTAGCCGTTGCTGTTGCAACTGTACACAAAAAAAAAAAAAAGTGTACAGCGTAGACGGAAAGTTGTGAGTGTGAAGTGGGAGCGTTTGAACACTAGATGCACTTTAGATGACCTCCACACCGAGCTTTCACACATTAAACTGGTTTTGACGGTCCTCGGGGAAGGTTGTTGCTGAGTTGGCGCTCGTGGTGTCTGTCCCAGCCGCTTCCTTCCCACCTTCCTTCTGCTAACTGTGGCTTCAAAGCTTCACCAGGCTGGTGAATTTAGCTATTCTGCTGTGGTCTGGAGACATTAGAAACACTGGAGAGCACTTTTTAATTAACAAGTTATCAGTTTTGGATGAATCATATTCTCATTTTCACTCTGTTAGCGATGAAAATAGACACGGGGGGGCGTTTAAAAAAAAATCTGAGTCATCAAATGTGAAAAAAGAAGGGTATCAAAAATGATTTACTCCCCTCTTCTACGTCAAATTTTTCGATTTCAATGGTTCAAACATTACCACGGTAACCATTATTGCACTCAGCCAGGCAATGGTCATCCAGTTCTTTTAGATAATATAAGTTTTCCCCGTGTGCCTCTAACGAAAGCTGCTGCAGATCTGCTTCGTTGTTTATATTTGAAATGTTGTTAATTTCATCCTGCTAAAGTGATGCGTTGGAGGGTTAGGGTTAGTTACAGCCCGTGCACTGTGGGCGTCAGGAACGCCGTCTCCGTAGCTCCACTCCTCCATTAAAAAGCAGATTCGTCTTGGTTCGCACATGAAGGATTTGGGCAGTCTGACAGATAGTAATACCAGGATGCAGGATGGACTGAGCGGCCACAGGCTGTTTACAAGACGCTCTGGGGACGGCCTGACATTGGACCGACCTCAGCGAGTGCCGCATCCGGCCTGTCTTGCCACGGCGTGTTCGTCCACGATGGCAGCTGTGTGCAGACATGCAGACTCGCGCCGTCTGCTGCATGCGTCCATGCGACAGAATCCTATAGCGACGCTGATTAAAAACGCAATCAGATAAAGATGCAAGGTGCTGGTGTGCACGTCAGCTGACGCTGCACTCTGCTGGATTACATTAACGCTGTTAGCTTTGATTGGTTTAGGGGTTCTTTGACACTAGCTTTGCTGTGGCTGTGGAGATATCGTTTCATTTATTTATTTTTTTACCACTTTCAACTGAAAATTGAATTCCAGTGAGACGATTTGGCGGCTGGAGCGTATATGCAGACACAGTGTATTTACACAGCACAGTCACCACCTCAGGTTGCCGCACGCCGAAGATTGATCGGCCTCATAAAAAATGGCAGTGCCATAAATCATGGAGTGGCAGCAAAGAAAAGATTCATGCGTCGGTATGCGACGGAGAGAAATTGAATCAAATGACACTTCGTGTTCATCTAAGTGTGTGCCATATTAATCAATTTATCGAAAAGGATTACGTTCCAGATGGAGCGCTCATTCATTCAGATCTTGCTAATTTAATCTGCCTCTGTACTCCTGACGGGTGAGCCATATTTATTCTGTTGTATTGGAGTCTTAGGCTGCTAAATCCGAGATCAGAGGAGGTTTATCTGCATCCAGCGGCCATCCCAGCCCCTTTGTGCTCGTTCCCCCCCAATCTCCCATCAGCCCTCCTTCCTGTCCCCGTTTTGGTGGTCACCCCACACTTCCTGTCAAATCTCATTACTAAAGCCAGACGCCTCCCTCTGCACGCTTTAACAGTCTCTCAGCACAGTCATAAATAGGCCAAGCTGTTGAGGATGGATGCTGCTGAAAATACGCTCGCTGTTCCCGTTCTTATCCAACATCCACTCATCGCATCTTCTTCCTTCTAACACTGAGGGGTTTTGTGTCCCCATGCAGCATACAGTTCTCTCTTCTTTTCCTCCTCAACTCAGCAGCTGAGCACCTTTGAAAGTGCAGCTTCTGCTGAGTGATATGCTTTTATTTATCTGCTGCTGCTTCCTCTCTGAGACCTGAATCGTGACTTCTGACACTGCAGTAACTGTTGAATAATGATGGAGGTAATTATTAAACATAGAATGCACCATTTCACAGGCATGCCATGAATATACGATGCTGTCTGACTGCTTTGCTACACACAAAACTGTCCTGAAACTGTAGAACCAAAAATTCAAAGCCCAAATCTTCTCTTGCTGCAGCAGTTAAACCGGTTCGTCATGTCTCCCTGAGTGTGTTCCACTTGTAAACCAATCTGTCACTGAAACCATTTCATTCATGACGTAAACGTGAATGGAAAAGATGATGACTAGTAACTGCAGGCGCCTTTGGGGTACACTGGGGTATACTCAATGACTCAGGCCATGCACGTCAGTCATTCAGTCTGTCATTCTGGACCTACAGCAACCTCTGAGGATGTATAGTTGTCTAATCCAGAGGCCAGGGGAAATAAAACCAACCAAACTGGTACTGCAGCCAACTCCCACACCAGCTGAAGCTGCCTGTCAGGCTGCATGACTGCACCACTGACAGCCACAAACCCAAGCCAGCAGGCCTGTGAGAGCAGCGCTCAGACGAATGAGAGAGAACCCTATCTGTTTGTGCGTGCATGCTTTTTCCTGCGGTGAGCACGAGTGCAATTGTGTGTTAAAGTGGAAAAAAATGCAGCTGCGTGTGTGTGTGAGAGAGAGAGTGTTCATTACATGCTACAAAGTTAGGGGCAGAATATTCCTCTCAATTAAGTGAGGACAGTTTTGGAAAGTGAGGCTGATTCTCACAACTTCAAAGGGTTTAACTTAGTTTGAAGGTTAATGTTAGAACTGGGTTTATGTTGAGGTCAGGATAAGGGTTTAGGGTTAGACAGTTCATGCATTAGGTGTATAAATGCACTGTCTATAGAAGTACAAATGCAAACAGGCTTTAGTCAGGAGAGTGTTCCAGACAGAAACGAGCGCTGTGTAGCGAGGGTGGTCTGCTGCTGTTGGTGTGACTCAGGAATCCAAGTGACTTCCTGCGACCCTGACTTGGAGACTTGGACCAGAGTACACCTGAACACGGGAGAGGACATACTTTAATTGCTTTTTTGGAGCTTGGATGAACTTTACCACTGGGCGGACTGTAGAATCTAGGAAGACGTGAGAGGCACTATGCTGAGACCAGCCTCCGCCCAAGCAACTAGCAGCCCTTGGACACAGGAACCTGGTGGCAGGACACTACATACAGGATTAGAAAATATATATTAATCTCTGACCCGTGCTGTTGTTTCTCAACTATCTGTCTGTATACAGAAAACAAGGATCATGTTTGTTTGAGGATTCTGAAGAGCTTTACAGAAGATGTAGTCTAATCCGCTGTCTCCCCAGAGAGATTAGCCTCGTCACCAGGACCGGGAATTAAACCACGGCTGGTGTTGGAGATACTGGCATGGCCGCAGAGCTGAGATGAGAGCTGGGGGGAGAGGAGTGGCTGGGCCCTGGTGTGAATTCATTTATCTGGCCTATAACTGGCAAAAACAACCACAGGGAATAACGCTGAACCCCCATTTAGTGTCGTCATCATCAAGTTTGTGCATAGCGATTAAGGTAGTGGCAGATTACGTGAACTAATCTGGATGGTTTTGATTATGTCCCTTTGTGAAAGAATTTGAAACTGCTACAGTGCGTCCGTGTTCATGTTTTGTTGCTGTTTCTATGTGGGGACTCACTGTCACAGGTCCAGCTACTGACTCAGGTCTGTCTCTATCCAGGGCAGAACAGGTTCCGCTCACACTTTCCACCCGTGTGGCCACGAATGATTCACTCTGTCCTGTTGGTCTATTCTGGCTGCAGAGCTTCTACTGTGAGGAGTTTTCCTACATCCCAACACTGTAGCAACATCTGACCCACCCATGAATAAAACACTACATCCAGTCTTCACTCAGGAAAAATGTGCTTGGGGTTAAAACTCTGAATCCAAGTGATGCCAGTAGCCTGCAAAAAGCATCTGGGTTCTTTGAACTTGTACAGAAAAACAGTGAAAATGTACCTGTTTTGTAATTTGTGTTTTGTACCTCATTTATGGAAATAGTAACAATTTTATTCATTCAGAAATTCTCAAAGTAGGATGACACTAAAATATAAATGAAAATCAACATTAAAGGAGGAGATCCTAACCGATTGTTGGAACTTTTAAATAAAGCAGACAGAACATTAGTCTTTTCCTTGAAAAAAACCTCTGCACCCTCCGTTTAATACCAGGGGCTTTTCCATCCTCCCACCCGTCTGTGTTCTTCTCCTCCTCACAGTCAGCCTCTCGTGTTTCTATTGAGCTGCAGGTGATGGTTACAGGAAGTGCGCCGTACTTGACAGGGTCAATTTGGTCAGAATGCAGAGGACCTTCACTTCCTGCATCTAATAATGGCTGGAGGACAGATGTCAGCTGCTTCCCTCCAGAGCACTTGTGAGGCAGTGTGTGTCACACGGAACAACACACCCTGATTCAGGAACAGCTTCATTCATACTGACCAGAATTCTATAAAATGTTTAAAGGCATCCTTTATTCACTCAGTCATTTCACTCGCTTATAGTCTAATATTATTATAGTCTAATATTTAGCAGGTTAACCTCTCATAATACATTTATTACATCATCTAATAATGAAGTATTCACTGTAATGCAGAGCTGTAATCAATGTGTTTAACTTGCCCTCTGCAGCACCCCTGAATGTTGGATTATTATTTAAAAATCTGTTTTTTATAACTCAAGCTGAACATAATTTGATCTTTTTTTGTCTCATTACAGACTGTACTGAGGAGACGAGGGAGCAGAGAAACATTTAAAGACAAAAAATCCACTTCTCAGGTAAAAATCCATGTATTCTTGTGCCTAAGCAGGGAAGCCCAGACTTCCCTCTCCCCAGCTAGTTCGTCCAGCTCTTCCGGGGGGATGTCGAGGCGTTCCCAGGCCAGCCAAGAGACATAGTCCCTCCAGCGTGTCCTGGGTCTTCCTGGGGGCCTCCTACTGGAGGGACGTGCCCTGAACACCTCACCAGGGAGGTCTCCGGGAGGCATCCTGACTAGATGCCCGAGCCACCTCAACGTGGAGGAGTAGCGACTCTCCAACCCTCACTGGAAAATTGGATATCAGTATCCAAATACTGATATATTTGATCCTAACTTGATTACATATTGGATGGCTGTTTCAGTAAATGAAAGTAGCATCAGACAAGTGTCAGTCTGGCGTGAAAATGCTTTGTTAATCACTTCACTGTCCCCAGATATTAATGTTTTATTTTAATGTTGCCCATCTGATTGTCTCTGAGAAAAGTGCTAAAGTTTCCATTAATCATCCTGTGAGCAGTAACAAGTACATTTGTGCGACCGTGTTCACCTTGTTTTTTTTTTTTTTAATTTATTATCTTTGTTTCCCTCTTAGGAGGACAGTGCAGACCTCAGGTGTCAGCTCCAGTTTGCTAAAGAAGAGTCCAGTCTGATGAGGAAGAAGATGGCGAAGCTGGGCCGCGAGAAGGACGAGCTGGAGCAGGAACTGCAGAAGTACAAGTCAGTTTACGGAGATGTAGACAGTCCCCTCCCCCTGGCTGAGTGCTCCGGCGGTGGTCCTCACACCACGCGAGAGGCTGAGCTGCGACTGCGGCTCAAGCTGGTGGAGGAGGAAGCCAACATCCTGGGCAGGAAGATCGTGGAGCTGGAGGTGGAGAACCGCAGCCTGCGGGCGGAAAACGATGACCTCCGCTGTCAGTATGAAAGGGACTGCTTTGGCCGGGAGCCCTTCTCCAGCATGCCCTCCTCGCCGTACGGAGGCGACGCGGTGGAGTCGGCGAGCGAGCTGCGCCGCCATCTACAGTTTGTGGAGGAGGAAGCCGAGCTGCTGCGGCGCTCCATCTCCGAGATCGAGGATCACAACAGGCAGCTGACGTCTGAACTCAATCGCTTCAAGTTCAGCCTCAGCGGCGGCCCGGGGCACGCTGGCGAGGAGGGTGGTGAGGGTCTGTTATTCAAACCGGGCAACGGGAGCAGCAGCAACGGCTCTGCCAGCGGGATGATGATGGAGGAGCTCAAATCGGCAAGGATGCAGATCAATGAGCTGAGTGGAAAGGTTATGAAACTGCAGTACGAGAACAGAGTCCTCATGTCAAATGTTCAGCGGTGCGACCTGGCCGCGCACCTGGGCCTCCGCACCGGCAGTCCACGGGACAGCGACGCGGACAGCGACGCCGGTCGGCGAGACACAACCGAGGACGAAGAAGCCAGTCGGCTTCTCCTCCTCCACCCCAAAAGAGAGGGTCCGGTCGGGGGCGAGAGTGATTCCGAAGACCTGTTTGAGAAAACAGGAACCACCTCAGGGTTAGGAAGCATCAAGCCCTCGGATGTGAGCGAGCTCAGCGCCACAGAGCTAGCCAACCGCAGGAGGGAAGTGCGGGAGTCCTTCTGCAACGTTAAACGTGAAGCCGAAAGACTCGGGAGGACTGTGGATCGTCTGATCAACGACACGGACAGTCTGATCCTCGAGGGCAGGCTGCTGGTAACGACAGGAGAGTGCCTGGAAGGGGGCACACCTTCAGGAAGCAAACCAAACAGCCAAGTCCTGGACACCATCAACACACGCATGAAAGCGTTTCGCACCGAGCTGCACATCTTCACGGAGAAGCTGGAGCGTGCAGGTGAGGGCCTGAGAGAGAGGACGGAAGACCTTTCACCTATGCCAAACCTCACAGAGTCTAGCAGCTTCCTCTCCTCCGTCACCTCCATGTCCCGGGACTCTCCCATCGGAACCTTTGCAAGAGACCTGGCCACAGACTTCCAGGTGAGTTCAGTCGACGAGCTACTTGTCCTAGTGTGAACTCCTTGTTCGTTGTGTATCTGTGGCTGGTTTTCTTTTGCAAAAAGTTAAATATAATTAACACAGTTGAGGCTGGCGTGTTGCTACGTCCTCCAGACGGCTGATTTGCATTCACCCCCAAAC
Organism: Pao palembangensis; assembly: GCA_015343265.1. NCBI lineage: Eukaryota > Metazoa > Chordata > Actinopteri > Tetraodontiformes > Tetraodontidae > Pao > Pao palembangensis. The sequence goes on from CM027093.1 coordinate 8,635,002, forward strand.
AAATCCCACGTGGATGTCCGACCGCAGTTGGGACAAAAGGCTGGAAAACATGTTCGTTCTTAATTACTGTTATTACAGCCGTAGATGAAATGACTCCATTCGCAGGGTCAAATGAAACCGCAAACAAGATAAAGACGCAGAACAAATTTGTGAATGTGAAATCTGAATTGAGAATAAAAGGCCCCCAGTGAGGCTGATCACTTAAAAATAGCAAAAAAATATATTCAGTTAGAGCAGTTTGGTAAAGATAAAGATAAAACACAGACTCTGAGTCATGTTTATCTCTGTCACCGTCGGAGGGTTTTACTGTCTCTACTGATCGGTTTGGATGGTTTGATAGTCCAATAATGTGACAACACAACTGTTGTGAGGGTTCCTGACCTCCATCACCCAAGTCCATGTGGTTCTTTCTACGGAAACGACACGGCCTCTCACATATTCTTTATTACATACTGATACTGACGAAATTCTGGCACTGATGCACCAAAAGTTAAAGTATTTCCTTATGTGAGGATCTTACACTGATGTACAACGTACATTTACAGCCGTGAATTTATGAGAAAGTCGTAAATTTACGAGAATAAAGTCAAAATGCAATCTTTGCTGGAAACGACAGGAGAGTGCTGTCCTCCGCCATCGTGACAGAGAACCTTGTGAAGTTGTACTTCAGTTATGACTTTATTCTCTGAAATTCACGAGCACAGACGACACATGCGCGCTAGATGATGTTGTCGCGGTTTCAGAACGAACGCAAAATGTCCAGAAGTTGTTTTGAAGAACATCTTTTGGCTCTATGGAATTGATTTTAGCCACATATTCAGCTCCACCACCAACTTTAACTTCCTCATCCGTAGTTGTCACACATAACATTTATTTTAGCTACAGAGATGTTCTTTTATAAGAAAAGCATCAACAAGTCAGCTGATACTGTTGCATGTAAATATCGTCCTGGCTCCTACTAACCAGACCGCACAACCACTAGACCAGAGTTGGGCAAACTAAAGTTTGGGGGCCACATGTGACCCAATGAACTACTTAATCCGGCCCGCAGAGCCTTCACAATAATTTCTCCAAAACCAACTTAAGAAGGTTGTCAGCTTGATTGGTTAGGAAAAAGGTTTAGACCCCCCCCCCCCCCCCCCTTCACCTAGCATGCTAACATGACCTCTCAAGAAGGTGGGGCCACCACCTGGCCGGCCCGTTCATAATGATCCCAAACTCAGTGTGGCCATTCAGGCAAAATAATTGCCCACCGCTGCACTAGACGGTGCTTAACTGTAAAGGTAATTGTAGGTTGTAATGAGCTGCTAGAATTCTTCTGGGATCTTCTCTGTACATACGCTTACACACACTCAATGAGTTTTGACACTTATCACACGCTGAGATGGCCCGATAGAGTTAGACACAAACACAGAGTCAGGTTCCAGGTGCCCTCGCTCCATCATGAGTCACCGCCCAGCTCTGCCACGCTGGCGCTCAGGATGTCACTCTGACACAACACGCCGCCGCCACCGCCACCTCCCTCAACCAGCACCACCATTGCCACTTCTCTCCGCTGCCACATTCACATCTGCATCTCCATGTGCATCATCACAGCCAGCAGCCCTCTCCGCCTTTTCTCTCCTGCACCCACAGTCCGCCGCTCCAGCAACGGACTGCGGCGGGGGCGGGCTTTGAAGGGAATTGCTATGAGCGCTGTAAATACTGACGCGGCTTCTTCCATTGGGCTGGATTCCTGACATATTTAGCTGTTGCACTTGGATGTAGAACTCGTTCAGATGATCTCACCACAAGTGTGAACGTGTCACGGCACATTCACCCAGGATTCCCAGTGTTGTTGCCATGGAGACTAACTGTAAATATATGTACAGTCTCTGAAATAACTTCTTTTTCATTCAAAAATGGGAAAAAAAGGAGTTTAAACAAGAGTTTTATTGAAACTCGGCGTACTGTCAGTCCTTCAGGGTAATTTCTGCACCACATCTTCCCTGTCAGCCAGACGGCATTATGGAATACCACAAACTCACTTCACTGTGCTTTGCGGCGTTTGAAGCTTGGTCCATACACATGCAGCCATGTTTCTGCTTTGCCCCTCCGCTCCTGTCTGGTTTTTGTGGGGGACGCTGGGTGGTTCGCTCAGAACTACTGCAGCAACAAAAAATATCTGCTAAACAGGAAGATCTTTGTCCTCTGGGAGGTTTTGAAGATAATCAGTGGTGCAACACTGGAGTGACTGTCCTGCACTGGGAAACGAGTGTGTTTGCGTGAACAGCGGTGGTGATGTTTGCAGCTTCAGTAGAGGAGTTAATTTTAACCTCAGTGGAACCAGAGTTCCATAGCTCACCTCTTTTATGTTTATCCCTCATAATACCGAGATTTTGATATCACTCAGTGTAAGAAAGCTCCTAATCCGAAGAGGCAGATAAGTCACACACCCTCACTTGAAGTCTCTTTGAGGATGTTTCCTCGGATCATTTCATAGCTCCCGGATCCCTGTAATGTGACATATTTTGCACATTTTCCTCTGTAAATGAATATGAATTAGCAGCTCATCTTTATGAAAGGTGTGATTCATTAGCTTGTCATTTTTTTACCGTTGAAAGTATCAGAGTAAGCTTTCATTATGAACTATGTAATAAACCGTGTTTCCGCTAGCTTTGGAAAATGCCTGTAGTGGGGGTTTTTTTTAGCTCCCATGTCTGCAGAGCGATGTGCATCATGAAGCTTTGTTTTAGTTTCCAGAGCTGTGCAGCAGCTTGTGTTTAAAAGCTGTAACCTGCTAGCTGGCGCGCTGCGGTTTTCTGGTATCTCTCAGCTGTTGGTTTGGACTCATGTATCCCTCATTGCATGCGCTTCATAACAGGTGTTTTGCATTCTTTTCCCCCCGGTTCCCTCTCTTTGTTCCTCTTTGTGTTCCCACCAGATGTTTCAGCCCATGATTTTGTTCATCCTCATTCTTGTTCTCTTCTCATCTCTCTCGTACGCTGTCATCTTTAAGTTGGTCTTCCTCTTTGCGCTGTTCTTCGTACTCTAGTCTGTTTAGTTTTCTCCATGTAGTCTTTTTTTTTTATTTTAGCGCCTTTATACTTTACCCATTTTTCTCTTTGTCCCCTCACTTTCTGTTGTTGTCCCCTCACATTGTTGTCTCCTGTCTGTTTTCTCCATAAATCATCTCACATATCTTCCCCAATACCCCCACTCCCCCACCTCTGCACCTGTCTGCCCCCCCTTCACCCCAACCCCCCCTCCCCTGCCCTTTCCAATCCCCACGTCACTCACAGTCCGGTCAGAGGGATGAGCTGGAGTGGCGTCTAGGACAGGAGCGAGGCGTGGAGTCCCAGAGCCAGAGCCAGGCTGGGGGCCAGGCCCAGGGCAGGGGAGCCACAGGATTCACTAGGTACCACAGGCCCCTGGCTTTGAGTGTAGAGGTCAGTGCCTCCTCCCTCCTCCACCTCCCTTCACCAACGGGACTGAGCTGAAACTGGACTCTATTTTTAATCATATTGCTATCAAATATAGAGAAATTTGTTTTGGGTTCTTCTCTGTAGAGCAGCTGCTCCTCTCTCCTGTGGTGAACCGCTGAGATAACCTGTGAATAGTAACTGAATGTTTTCAAGGCGCAGCATTAAAAACCGTTAAACGTCGCTCCAGAATGTCTGTTCCAGTTTTGGAGCGTCTGTTGTGAGGAGTTCACCACAGAAGGAATGGTAAGCCTGCCCTGCAGTCAGCCAGCACAAGTTTATTTTAAGAGAAAATCTCTGCTTCCATATATTTTATCTCCAAATATTGTGATCTGAAAGATATTTCTGAGCACATTATGCTGATTTTGGTTCTGCTCAGTCCAGCATGTCTAACAACAGTCCGGCCACAGTCACTTACTAATGCTGAACACACCTTCGTTCATCAGCGTAGTCTCACAACAGTCCGCTCCCTCGACTACTGATCTCTCTTTATTTGATATTTTTCTCCTTTTGCTTTAAGATTTTTACTGCTTATTATTTCCATACCATTTGTCCTTGAACATTTTGATTTAAGGGCCTTTGAAGAAAGTCGGTTGAAGAGTTCCTCCCAAATTTCAATTCAGTCTGTGTGGAATCGCACGTGGTCTTTCTGATCAGAAAATAGTCTTCTGCAGGTGTGTCACAGCTCGCTCTGCAGACTGTTTCATCACTGCTGGCGTTACTGTCCCGACCCGTCCTCGCTTGGCACGTTCAAGGGGTTTTAGTTGTTTCTGTCACTGTAAACTCTCCCCCCCACCCCCCCCCGACAACTCAAAGGGACGAGATCAGGTCGGTTGAATCGTTGTGTGACTCAGCTGTTTGCTGTTACGGTGGAGATGGAGTCGTAATCGAGAGGTTTCTGACTGTTGCGTAATGCAGAGTCCTGGCAGCGGCGATGTCACACATTGCTCTGACAGTTACATTTACAGCACATTCATGTTCTTTGCGCCCATGTGCTTTCTGTATAATCTGCGAGGTGAAGGGAATGAATGGGAAAGCGGCTTGGATACAGCGGGATTAACTCTGCGCTGTCGGCCTGCGTGATTTGCATTTGACATTGGGCTGACAGGGAGGTGATCCAGGGTCAGCACACACAGAACTGCTCAGCGTTTAGTTCAATAGAAGGCAGGGTAGAAACTGCCACACGTCTTAATCATGTGATATGCATTCGAATGTTTCCGTAGTGTGCTAAAGCAAAGATAAATGCTTCATTTGATAACATCACAGCAAACAACTGATCACCTTCTGTAAAAGTTAGCTTAACTTGGATATAGAAACACACACAAAAACACACGCTGAGCTCACTAACTAATGGTGAAATATGTTGTCAAGTGCATAATGTGCAGCATTAAACTCATATCTTCTGTGAGGTTCTAGCATGAAGGTTTTACACACTATTTGCACCTTATGGATGTTTGAACGGATATAGTTTATTTGAAGCTGTTTTGTGCTGTTGTGGGTTCAGCTCCGGGAAACTCCTGCTCCTGACCTCCCGTTTCGTTTGGATCATGAACGAAGGCTGCGAGTGGCAACAGAAGAACGCGAAGCTGCGGCTCCTCAGGTACAACAATACCTGCCAAGCTCCAATTACACTGCACCCAAAACGTTAAATCGACTTTATTCTTTTTGTTTTCCCCCTACTGAAATCTCCGGCAACAGGAAGATGAGCATTTACGTCTTCAGGGCCACCGCGGCGGTCTGGAGCTGCAGGGACTTCAGACTCACGAGGTGCCCTGGACTGAGGAGCGAGCTGCACTGCAGCAGGAGGTCCGCCTCTTCAGACGCAACACCCTCATCTTCTACATGAAGCTCAGGTCGATGCTGATGCGCCGGCGGCTCGGCTGCAGGGACCAGGAGGAGGCAGCGCAGCCAGAGGTGGGTCACCGCTCACCTGCACTTAGTGGGACTTCACCTTTTTCATTGCAGGGTTGAGTTACCTGACATGCAGCCCCTGACATACAGATGGTGCGCCGAGGGGTTTGTTCACCTCAAGAATGTGGACATTTTTTGTAAAATTCGCTTTAATACAATGTTTATGTCTGTCAAACGGACTCACGGCTGTCTTCAGTTGAAACGCCTGACTTCGTTCTGTCTGTTTTATGTGTCCCAGTTTGAAAAGTTGGAGGGTATCCCAGAACTAGGAGTGATAGCGGAGCAGACGGAGGCGGAGGGAGCTCGAGACGAAAGGCTGGGTTTACCCGAATCCTCGAGGGACGTCCTCGGGGTCGGGACGGTGATTCCTCTGCTGTCACCTGAGCGACACCAGCAGCAGGTACCTACCTCAGCACACACAGAACCCAACTGTTCCTCCCAGTGATTCTCTGGGTTATTGTCCAAGTAGAAGACTTCAAAAACTTTCCTCACTCTTCAGAAAAACGGAGGAAATATCAAGACCATCAGCATTAGATATTACAGCCACGGCAAACATGGATGTGAATGTCTTTGGTCAGAAGGACTTGCATTCCAAGAACGCACATACAAAATATACAGTAAAAACCAAATTATGCTATGGAGAGTTTGCCTGTCATTATTTTCCTCATTAATTTTAATTGCGTTCAAGTGAATACTGGCGAGCCTGAAGCCGTGATGTTTGGCAGCGTGTGCTGATGAGATATCTGGCCTAGATAACATGGAGACAGTAATTACGCTGAGTACAGCCAGCTTCATTGCTGCAGAGATCTAAGGTTGTTATTATATGTTAACAAGTTCGAAGAATAAAGCATTGATACTTCCAGCCAAGACTGTTTATCTGAAATATTCATGACATTCGTGATAGTTTTATATAAATAAAAACAGTTTTCTGGTTTTTTTTTTTTTTTTTTTGCATGATTGGTCCACTCCTTGCAATCTGCTTTCCTCTAAAATCAGCAGATGTAGATTTGTAGATTTGAATTATTAACAACACATCTACAACTCCAGGCTGCCAGCTGCAACAGGATGTTGCTGTCAGTCGGCTGTAGGACCTTTTGTGTCTTAGTATGGATTCTTCTGTCTTTTGTTCAAAGATGCGTGCATGTACAACGCTATATGACTGTCGGTGTCATCAGTCCAAAAAAAAAAAAAAAATTAAAAATTAATGTGTGTTACTCCAAATCTAGAATCTTTTAATTGAAAAATAAGGATATTTGATGTTACAGCTGCTGTTTGCGTCCATTCGTGTGAACATTTTTATCATTTAAAGACAGGTTGCTGCTTAAACGTTTGGATATTTGGGATTCAAATGGGTACTGAGAGACAGATGGGGTATGGGATGGAGAAGTCAGCTCAAAGTGATTTATCCTTGAAAACAGGTTTATCCTTAAGGAATTTATAGGGAAACAAAGGACACCAGCCTGGATTACAACAAGAGGTCAAGGAAAGGCTAAGACTGGATCTCTAAGATTTCCTGCATTTCTTTAGTTTGTGTGTGAATCTCTTTTGTGCAGCTTGAAGAGAACCGGAAAGTGCTGCAGGCCCTTCGAACGCTGCTGGAGGAGTTCAGAGAGGAGCTGCAGGAGGAGGAGAAGCAGCGGTGCCAACTGCAGCAGTCCTACGCCAATGACAAAGCTGCCTGGGAGGTCAAGTGGGCAGAGATGAAGTGCCAGGTTGTGCAGGTACAGATGGCATCTCAGCATTCTCCTTAAAGGGACGGGCCCCAATCTGGTGCAGGGAATTAACAAGACATTCAGCAAGGTGACAGTAAACATGTTGTTTCCTCTACAGGGAAACTCCTGCTGCCATTTTCAGCCTTTTAGGGCCATTTTCTGTCTGAAAAGCAAATAAATAACAGTGTTCTCATAAAAGACAGCAGTTTTTTTTTAACTGTGGTTAATAATTAACAAACTGATTAGAATTAAGGGTGCCAGAATGTCGGTATAGGGGAATAATCTGGTCAGTGTCCAGTAATAAAGTCAGTGTTCTCATAGTGTCCTGTCCTTTGAACAACTTTCACGCTTGATATAAAGTCCTACAGGACTTCTGGGATTTGCGTCTTAGTTTGAAGACGGCCTTGACTTCCTCTTCACGCTTTCACTGCAGACTCTGGTTTCTACCATTCTGCTGTAATAACTGTTGGCTGTGTTAATGCCCTCACCTCCTGAGCTAATTTAGGCAGAAAAAACCCTCAATCACAGCACAGTGGCCACTGTGGGTGGTCGGCTCTGCAGTACATTTGTGCTCACTTTCCTCTGTCACATTCCACAGGGATCTGTGGGGCTGAATCATATTACTGGATGGAATCAAATTATATTGTAGTCACCTTTTGGCCGCTCAAAGAACTTTGCGTCATACATGCAGAATCAGGAATAACCATTCATCGATCTTTATACGCCGCCGATGCAGCGTCGCTCGTGTGATTGCTCGACGGCACGTAGACAGCATGCAGGCGTCTGGGAACAGCGACCGCTTTAGTGGTGCATCACAGTGGTGTTGCCGAGTGTTTGGGAAACAGGTCTGAACACAAGGAGCCCAAACATGAGGAAACAGATGTTAGAACGTATAACATGTGACAACTTGAGTCATGAGGAGGGGAAAGAGCGGTACATGCACAGGAAGGCGGAGGAATCATTAGATAAGGTGGAAGAAAAATCAGATCTCAAGTTTTCCAAGGAATTGTTTCTCAAGTCAAAGTCAACTTTATTGTCAGATATGCTATAAATGCACGACATACAGCATAAATGACATTTCAGTCCTCTCGGACCCACGGTGCAGCAAAGTAATAAATAATAAAACTACTATAACTAGACTAAACCACTCTAACTAAACTACATTAAAAAAAACTAACTTAAAAACTACAATTAACAATTAAAATTTCTGTGGTTGAAAGTAAATAATTCTGGTTAATAATAATAATAATGCCTTTAATTTGTAAGTGCCTTTCATGACACACAAGGACACTGTACATAGTTAAAAATAAAACAATAAAAGCAACAGAACAGTCCAAGCAACAATAAAACAATAAAATCAGTGACACAGTTAAAATTAGGTGGGATAAGCAGCCCGCAACAGGTAAGTTTTGAGTTTTGATTTAAAGAGTGGGAGAGAGTCCAAATTTCGGAGGTGCGGGGGGAGAGAGTTCCAGAGCTGGGGGGCAGAGCGACTGAAGGCCCTGCTGCCCATAGTGCTGAGGCGGGCAGGGGGGACAGTGAGAAGAATGGAAGAGGAAGATCTGAGGGAGGGGCAATGTTGTGGAGGTCAGACAGATATGGAGGGGCGAGCTTATGAATGGCTTTAAAGGTGTTCAGGAGGAGTTTAACCTGTATTCTTTGCTTGACCAGAAGCCAGTGGAGGTGCTGTAGGATGGGGGTGATGTGGTGGTGTGAGGGGGTCCTGGTGATGATGCGGACAGCTGAGTAATTAAGTCTGTGTAATTAACCCATTTATCACTGCTACTGATCAGCCCAACACGAATGCGTTCTGCTCTCTGACCAGTTGGAGGCGGGTGGCACAATGCAAGGCGAAGCACAACGAGATGCCGAGTGGACCCTGAGTCAGGAGCGCGAGGAGCATCTGCGTCTGCTGGCTGAGAGTCACAGCACCTCGTTGGAGCTCCGCTGGAAGCTGCAGCACGGCGAGAAGAGGTGGAGCCGCGAGAGGACCGACCTGCTGGAACGCTTCGACAGGGAGCGGCAGGAGTGGGACGACAACATGAAGGAGCTCCACCACAAGATGGAGAGGGTGAGAAGGAGGGAGTGAGCCAGACAGACATGGGATGAGTGGCCGGCCCTGCTTAAGATGATTTTTGTCCAGATATCATCATACGTCAAGTTCTGAGTGATATTTCAACTATCACACTGACATATTTCACGCAAGAAACAATAATCAGCTGTACAGCCGAGGTGTTTTACTCACTAAGCATTTTATGTTTGGTTTAAGTTCTCGTATAGACGGGAGTTTAAGCACCAAGAGCCATTAAAACTTACAAAAAAAATTCTTAATAATTGATGCCCTTCGTGCGAGTTAATTAGAACTACGGTAGCGTCTCACCTCTCTCGTGTGTGATGTTCAAAGCAAGAGGCAATAATTAATAAAAGATGCGTTATTAGCTTCGATAGCAGGAACTGGAATAATAAAAGATGGAACACACTCCAAATACAGCCGACTTTGATCAGAAAATAAACACGCTGATGTGCAGCTAAATGGAGACATGCAACAGGAAGCGATGCATTATTTAGTGAGAGTGCAGCCATCACTGGTCAACAACGTCACAGCAGAGTGTGAAAGATGAGGGGTCTTCAGCGCTTAGGTTGGCTAACACTAGGAGTTAAACGTTCATACACGGCCCAGTGTAGCAGAATGTCTGCAGGATCTTCCGTGGAGGTACTGGCCCCCTCAGTGTTGGAGGAGAATTTTAGCAAAATGTCAAAGGCTTAAAGACGTCACGTTTGCATTACTGTGTTTGTATTTTGCAGTTACAGAGAGAGCTGGCCACACGGCGAGTTGAGGGCACCGAGGGCACCGTGAGCCACAAAGGTGTATTTTCCCCTCAGGATACCTCCCCCAGGTCAGCCCGTCCCTGTCCAGCTACTCCAACCCCAGCTTCTTCCACTCGATCCCACTCGGACTCCGAGGCCGTGCTGGAGGAGCAGGGGGCTGCGACGAGGCTGAAAGGGCCGACGGAGAACCTGTTCCTGGATGCCCTGTCTCTAGACCCCCTGTGTGGCCTCGCGGTGCCTCCGCCCTCCAGACTGGACAGCGAGAAGAAGTTCCCCTGCATGAAGGAGGTAACACCAGCCACAGCACGTAAACTCGTGATGTCATCAGTGCACCTTATTTTGGGATGTACTGACCCTTCAGAACACTAAACATTTAAAAGCTTTATTTATTTTTTTTTTCTTGGCGTTTGTCTTGTGTTTCAGGCTCTGAATGAGATTTCAGAGGGAGAAGGTGATGTTGAGTATGGAGAGGAGGAGTTGGCTGGTGGGAGTCTGCTCAGGTGAATTTATGGGAAAAAAAACACGATTGGTATTTTCAATCATCAGTGAATTTCTCACCAAATCTTATTCGAATGTTTTGATGATTGTTTTGATTGATTATCCGTACAGAGCAAAGTCGGTGTGCTCAATGAGCGACTTCCAGCGTTTAATGGACAGCTCGCCATTCCTCCCCGTCAAGACTCGCAATGATGGACAAGCCCAAGATGACGTCACCCCCCCTCTGTCTCCAGATGACCTCAAGTACATTGAGGAGTTCAACAGTAAGGGCTGGGACTTCCCAGCGACCACACTGGGTCCAGGTCCCCCCCGAGAAACATCGACCATAGAGGCTCAGGCGGAGGATCCATTCCAGCCTGCGGCCTGGTTTCTTACCACCAGCGCCACCCTGACCACCAGCACCTTGAGCAGCCCTGACCACTGCCACAAGTCTCCGCTGAGGGGCAATGGTGCAGGGAGAGCAGAGAACTGTGGGATACACGTCCTCCTTAGCCCCTCCAGGACCGGGGCACCTGAGCATCCAGCTGCCCAGGAGCCAGACTTCCTGTACGCCAAAGGGACCAAAGCAAGGATTGGAGGGGAGGCTGGGGGAGGAGCCAATGGGCCAGATGAGGTGTTCAGCAGCGGGAGGTGGGCCTGTGGACTTCTGGAGGGTGGGGGATTAAGGACGTCTCCAAACCAGTCCCCCATCTGCCCCACAGTGGGATATGCTTCACCGCTGGACCTGCAGCTCTCTAGAAATCTGAGCGATGACATGAAGGAGGTGGCCATCTCTGTGAGGAACGCCATCCGTTCGCCGCCGGGGCCCGTCGTCCGGGACACTGCCTGTCAAACTAACGGATTCACCACACGAGGGACGCAGACCACCCAGACCATCAGTGTGGGCCTACAAACAGACCTGCTTAGGAACCTCACCAGCAGCCCCCACCGCTGCCTCACCCCAAAAGGTGGAGGCACGCCCATTTCCTCGCCATCGCGAAACACGAGAAAGGTGCAGTATTCGCCCGTCGTCCAGAGCAAATTTGAGCGACCCTGCTGCTCACCAAAGTACGGTTCGCCCAAACTCCAAAGGAAATTGTCCACTTCCAATAAAGCGGATCTACCCAACGCCAGCCGAGCCCCCACCCCCACAACGCCGCAGAAAGGCAACAGCGAGTCGGCGTGGGCTCGCTCCACCACAACTCGTGACAGTCCCGTCCACACCACCATCAACGACGGCCTCTCCAGCCTCTTCAACATCATCGACCACACTCCAGTGTCCTACGACTCCATGCAGAAGTTCAACAAGTCCCCCAGTCGCTCTCGCCCCGGCGCCCCCTCCACCGCGGAGCCTTGCCATCCTCAGGGTGCTGTCCTGCAGGAATTCCTTCGGACAGCTCGCGGGCGCTCGCCCAGTCCTGTGCAGCTGATAGTGGAAACACAGGGCGACAGAAACGCAGAGGTGGTGAGCATACGGCAGGACCTCTCAGCTCCGCCTGGCTACACGCTGGCTGAAAACGCAGCCCGCATCCTGAACAAGAAGCTGCAGGAGCAGAGCTTGAGGGAGGAGCGGAGGCTGCAGGCCGGAGGCCAGAGCAGAGACAACAGCAGACAGGCCGACTCGGAGCGACCGTCGGCGTGTCTGGAGGTAAATATACCGACTCAGTGATTCGCTGTTTCATCCTGCAGGCCTTAGTGACGTTCATGAACTATCTGGTGTATTCTGTTTCTAATCAGAGAATGTCGATGCTCTTTTTCTCAGATGAAAAGCACTGACTGATGCTCGGGTAAAGTCAGTATACCTGTATTTGATGACCACACTGAGCTTTCTTTCCTGGCTCTGTTATCTAGCTGCTCTAAGGTCTCTTCTTACGTACCCGGTCGCTGCAAAACGGCTTTCATTTCTTTGCTTTTACTGCTACTGAGGCATGACCAAGTAATCATTTAAATAATGTAATGGAATCTTACTGGAATCTCTTATTTTAGATTATTAGTGGGATTATAGTAACAGGGCAGTGCAAAATTTGAAACCTCCACATGAACAAAGAACCGCAGGCTGGCAGAAAATCCGTCACACACCTTATTGTGTGTTGACAGTTGGCTCTTAGTAGACGTCCAACGACAGGACATGTGAAAGAGCAGCATTAAGAATCAGCGACACAAGCCCACACACGCTGACCACAATTGTCCACCTGGGATCTGCTCCTCCCACATCTGCAGCAGACGGTGAGATTAGAGAGGGACACTTATGGATGACTTTGTCAGTTTGCAAACCTTAATTAAATGACGCCAGAGCCGACACTCGGTTATGCAGCTGTGGGTATAGATCAGTTATTCTACCTTTTAAAATACAACCACAATGACTCTGCTCAAATATTAAAAATATTCAAATGTATGTTAAAATTAAAGCAGAACACTGTAAATGTACAGTATATGAATGCATGTTGAGGTTTGTTAAAATACTGTGTGCAAATCACAGCAAAATTAGCATATTTTACCTTTTCAATACCACAGCACTGACTGAGCGTCAGGGTTCGACTTTTCCTTGCGTTTGTTTCAGGCTGCCTTTAAAGTGATTTATCTTCCTATCCGTCCTGATTTGACCTGATTAACATTTCCTCGTCTATCTTCCCTCCTTGTCCTTTTTTTCCCTCCTCCCACCTGGGTGTTCTCTCCCCCTCTTCCCTCGCCATCCGCTGTACTCTGATCCAGAACCACACTGTAATACTAACAACTCCTTGGGGATTATAAATCTGCTTGTCTCCATGATGTAAGTCCCTTTTCCTCCTTCTGTTCCTCTGCAAACCTCAGCCACAGCCACACGGATGTCACACCTCCACCCTGCAGCTCCCCGTCCTCCTCCTCCTCCTCCTCACCTCTCCATAGATGCATGCTTCACAGGACAACAGAGTGACAGTGTGTCGACTCATGGAAGTGATGTCAGAAAGTCCTGTTCCTTCATGTTAACGCATGCATGCCCCGTGCGTTTTTTCTTCTTCTTCTTTTCTTTAAAGACCATTTTAAAGGACTATAATGGTGTTATTGCATGTTTTATTCCATTAACCATAAATCATATCTATGTTACAGTATCGTACAATTAAATTGTACATGACTGCACTTGGAAAATTAACTTTAGAAGATTAGTAAGGCACAGGAAATCGGTTACAGTGGACATTTATTAAACTGTAATTACATCAGTGAGCTGAAAACAGCTTCTGATTTGATTAATTTTGTTCAAAGATAACGGCGTTATTCAGGCAAGGGTCTGCTGCGTCTTCAATTACGCAGTGGTTTTAATTTATCCAGCATCCAAACTGACTTTTGCCATCTTGTACCAGGAGCTCAAACACGTGGTTTGTCCAGACACTAACAGCTGATTTTGTTTGGCTTTGATTCAGTTTGGTCTGTGGATCGATGGTGAAAGAAAACACCAGCAGCGGCACTGTATTTCTATTTACGGTTAATTTAATCGTACTTTGAATGCTTAAATCTGACGTGCTTTTAACATCGTGGACAGAAGGGAGATATTATAAGTAGATAGTGGAAAATATTAGATTTAATCATTTGAGGAAATAAAGAAATTGCTGAAAAAGGTGACATTTATCCACGTTGTGATGTTTTACAGTGCACAAAAGTACACAAGGTTAGTGTGCGACTGCGAGTGTAAGCAGGTGAATCCAGACAAAAAGCCTTTCTCTAGTGTGATATAAAAACAGCCTGTTTACCAATTATCCTGTGGGTTGAGGCCTGTTGTGTCTGAAACACTAACCATATGTTATCGAACATCTGGCCATGTGACCGCTCTCGCTCCGACAGAGAAAAGGTTTGTACTTCTGTCAGCGCTTGGTTGTCGGTTCTACCATAAAGCCGGTGCAGAGCTGCTACTGACCACCATGGTGCTGCCAGCATTTTAGTCACGGATGCACGAGGCGGCGTGGCTTTCTGAGGCCGAACACACGCCGGTGAAATAGAGAGACTTGCACAGTTGGTAGACGCAGGCGAGACAGAAGAGGAGATCTGATGGCAAAGGCGGATTTGGACACTCAAGTAAATGAAACCATCTGCACCAGCTAGCATTTTTGTGTTGTTAATAAAATATAGTGCCCATAGGGTGGCTTTCATGATCACGCGGAGGGTCCTGCAGCCTCTTTCAGCTGAAATCGTTCCCCGGCTTAAACGAAATGTGCAGTCATGTGATTTGGCCATGAAGTGGCCCCTGCCAACTGCCTATATGGTCCTTTAGAATCGGGTTGAATCTAGCTCATGTGACTTGTGTGCCCGGTGATGGGGTGAGTTTCACACCCAAATCTGTTGGAACCAATAAAGTAATTCACATATGAAGACTCTTCACATTCTTCAGCACAGGTTAACTGTCTGCTGGGATCCGTAGAGTTCCATATGGATTATTTTGGGCTTCTTCCAGCTCGCCTTTGCGTCACCGTGTGAACGTCTGTGTAGACTGTGATGTTTTTTGTGGTGCTGTGCCTTTTTCGGTCTCCTCCCACAGTTCGCCGCGGTCATTTCCCTCCACACTAACAAACCTCTCTGACTAAATAAAGATGATTATCACTTTTTACTCTCTTTCCTGCTGGTTGTGATTGTACATAACGAACAGAAAAATCCACCTTGTGATCCTCCCTCAGCCACAAAACCATAATTACTTGATTTTTCTCTATAATGAAGCATTTCTTTTGACGATGAAAAAATGAGTTGGAACAACCTTTTAGAGTCCTTTCTGAAATCGCAGATTTCATGATCAAGACTGGCTTGAGGTGGATTTCTCTTTTAAGGTGGAACCATCACTGATAACTCCTCTATGGTGCAGTCTTCAGTGTTATTGCCTGAACTCTTCAACATTCAATGCATAAAAATGATATATGAAGGTGGACGATGTGAGCTCTCCCCAAAATGAGGCCATTTTTGTGTGATGGCAGGAAAAGGCAACATGTCGTCCACCTTTTTGTGCCAGTGTTTAGATGCTGCATGAACTGTGGAAATGTGAGATCTCAATATTATCACCATTACAGTAGGGAAACCCACACGGGGCAGCATGGTGGTGCACTGGGCTCACGGCAAGACTGGCCCAGGTCCCCTGGGGGCCAGGGGCTGCTCTGAGTGGAGTTTGCATGCTCTCCCTGAGTGTTTGTCTCTAGATGTTCGCCCTGTGATGAGGCTCCTTAGATCAGTGGCATGCCGATATCACAGGAGGACGTGGAAATGTTCTTCCAGGCGCTTGTACAGTTGCTGCTTGTCTGTGTTTTACACATCTGCTGAGAAACAGAAAGAAAGTGAATTAGCATCCGTCGACAGGAATATTCCGATTCTTCACATTGAATCACCTTCAAGGTGGTGTCAGCGATTCTGAGCAAAGCCATTGTTAAACCAAAGCGGAGCCGTCTGGTCCCTCCCTTTCACCAGCTTGACGCGTAACTGGCGCAGAGCCCCAATCCTGCCCTCTGATTGGTCGGAACACTTTGGTTTTGGGGAGCGGGTAGGTTCACTACAGTTTGTGCAAGTTTCTCAGAGCTTCTATGGACACTAGGTGGCCTACAGTGTAAGGAAAGATCTCTTGTAAGTGAGCATTTTATCCTCTCAAGACCCAGAAAAAAAGTGTTGCAACTTCTGTCTTTCTGAATTAAATAGTTCTCTTGGGTGAAAAAGGAAAGCCTGTCAGTTGTTTTTGCAGGTTGTGAACTCATCACTCTGGTGGATCCATCTTTTTTTTATCCATCTGACTCCTTTTTCCCTTCGGTCCGTCTTCTGTCATGCCACATCAGCTCCAGCGGGTGTGTCATAGCAGGACCAGATTGTTGCTTTGCGGCCTCAATGTTCTGCCCTCGTTCCCTGACGATGTACAGGCAGAGATTAGTCATTTAATAATCCTGTCCTGCTCTGACGGCGTTCTGACACTGACCCACTGTCACTTTTTTGTCTCTTTTCAACGCTTTGTGGGAGTTTGAAAGGTAATTTCTGCAGCATTTTAGTTTTAGGGCTTTTTCTATGTGGTAAAGACATTCTTGGTCACATGACCTCGGTCCAATCAGGGAGTGTTCTGTGGTTGCTGCAGCAAAATATAACACATTTGCAAAACAGTAGTGACTTTTTTCCTCTTTCTTTGAGAAAATTGTAAGAAAGAACGTTACAACCTTGCAGAAACAAGGCTGCCTAACATGTCTTTGCCACAGGACTTGCCTCGCTCGCCAGTGGCTCCACCCCTGGACTCCTGCTTCCTGAGACCAGCCCGCCCAGCCAACCGCCGACCCCCATCACGCTGGGCCGCTCACACTCCCTCCACCTCCCCCAAGTGGGGCGAGGCCACAAAGAGGAGGTGCACTTTCCCACCACCAGGGCCCCGGAGCCTCATCCTGGAGGATGAGGAGCCAGCGTGAGACCTTCCCCCGACCGCAACCTCAAAGACCTCAGAAACCCAGTCCCACCTCTGAGGCAGACCCTCCCGGGAGACTGAAAGGGGGCGGGGTTTGCTTTGCGCCCAGTAGCACCAGCTGACCGTTGTGCAACCTGAACTTTTCTCTAGGAGAAACTGGAAAGTACTGTAACATCCCAAACGTACAGTAATCTTACATTTCCATGAGAGGTGCCTGCATACACAGAGCACATAAATCACATCTGTGTAGACACGGTTTTTAAGACAAACATATATGTAGATTAAATGTCGGTGTTTTAATGTGAAACCTGTAGGTCAGCTGTTGCATTTCTGCGAAGGTTACAGGGTTTTTTTTTTTCCTCATGTTTACACTTATTTTTCTATATTACACATCTTTTGTGTTGTCTGGCATCAGTCATCTTTGATCTTGTTTTTATTTCAGGAAGAGGACGTATTTGTCTAGACGCTGCTGGCCTTTGGCGTTTGAGGGGAACTTTTTTTTTTTTTTTTTTAGTTTTCAAGAGAGAACACAAGTGAAGGGACTCAAAATCCTTCTGCTTCACTGGGTCTGAAGCAGACACACACATGATGTCATTTCTGATGTTAATATAATTTATTTTTGACATGGGGGCGAATGTTCGGCTTCACTGCAGGTGACAGCAAACCGAATAAACTTTATGCATATTTGAAAGGTAGTCAGTACAAAAACAAACAAAAAAACCCCGTCTGTCGAATATTTGCATGCCTTTTCAAATACTAGCACTTTAGTGCATGTACATACAGGCTGTAGTTATTTGAAAATGCAACAGGATGCGATAGAAACTCTTTGTCACTTGATTTGAATGAATAAGAGTTTTTAAGTAACATTGTATCTGCAGGCTGTCTTTCTACAGCCGTTACTATTGGATATGAATTACTCTTCTTTTGAGAGGAAAAGGTGAATGTGGGGGGGAAAGAATGTTTAAAACAAAAAGTCTATGTCAAAAAGTATATTGATCTATCGTCTTATGTTAAAAGAAACTGGTAATAAATATGAATGTGTGTTTACAAAACATCTGGCACCTCTTCTTTCTATCTGTTTGAGTGTCTTGGTGGCGAATGTTAGATACAGATTATTTCCATTAGACCTGGATGTTAGTGGGGAATGATGCTGCACTGTGTGTGTGTGTGTGTGTGTGTTACAGTTGCAGACCACAGGATTACAGTGGGTCATGGGGGGCAGACAGACACACAGAATGTGAATAAGAAGATTGTGTCCTCCCAGAAGTCAAATCCTCTTGCATCATGAGCGGACGAGCACAACCTTATCTGTGATACTCAGCTTGTCACGCAAGATAAAGGTCAGCGATGCAGATCTGTGTGTGTGTGTATAGAACGCTATTCTATATCCTATATTACATTCTGAGGTTATCTGCCTCAAACCACTGTTACTGTATCTTATTAGAAGCTAATATTAACATGTTAAGTGGGTATTACGCCGCCCTAAATGTGCTGTACGTTTAGATTTAGGCTATGATCACACAAAAGTTTCAACTGAAATCAGAAATCTACCTCCGTATAGCCAGTCTCAGGTCTTCCTCCTGGCTGGCTGCCTTGCATTTGCATCTTTAGCGTCCTCCTGCTGATATATCGGGTTGGTGGTAGCTCACTCTGTAGGCGACGGGGCCCTGCCGAGGTACTCTTGAGCAAGGTACTGATCCTCCAAATGCTCAGAGCGCCTGTGGAGGGCGGCTCGCTTGCTCTGAATGACCGCATGTGTTCACTGTAAATTCATATAGCTGCCTGTATTGTGTGTGTGTGTAGCAAAGAGGGTGGAAACAGTGCTTTTGACAGTTTTTACTGCTCCGCTCTGTTGATCCTAAGTAGTTCAAATCCTCCACTTTCCTCAGCTGCCATCCCTGTAACTTCCGTAGTCCCCTTCCCTGGCATGAAACCACCTGCTGGTAGCTCTATTAGCAGTCACTCTCTAAACTAATGGTCAGCTTATTCAATCTTTCTACTGCTGATTTTCAACCTTTACCTTTGTAAATATATATATAAAACAAAAAACTGGAGCATTCCGGTTCTGACAGAGTTAAAATGCTTGTTGGAAAGAGGTGAAAAGAGTGATGAAGAGGGGGTCTGAAGGTGAGGGCCTCTATGGTTCAGAAGGTAATAAAGATGAATAATTAATACGGCCCAGCTGCACACTGTTGATGGCACTGAGCGGGTCAGTGAGGGGAAGATGAAGATGCACGGGTTTAATGTCGATTCACTCTGAGTGAAAACCCACCGCTGCTCAATTATTTACACACACACACACACACACGCACACGGAGGATGACTCTGCTGTAGAGCTGCAGAAAGGGCGTGGACGCTAAAAGCCACACTCAGGAGACAACCTGAAGCAAACAGAAACAATTTTAAACCAACGAATCTGTGACAATTTCACAGTTAAATCTTTCTGTGGTTGCTATGAACTATTCTGCCCTGCTGCTTCTGAAGGTCTGCAGTCAGGCTGGAGGAGGAGTTTACACATTTAATCAGATTTGATCACTTATCACAGTTGAGGATTTCATCATTTTTATTTAAATATATATATATACAGTAAGTTTGTAATGGTTTGGACGATGTCATATTTATTTCCTGTACTCGCCACCACAGCGGGGACACAAAACATGACGTCCCCTGAAAAAAGGTTAGGAGTCATAAAGTCACCTGAAACTCATCCAATTAAAAGATAAGACAATAAATGAGACGGCGGACATCAAACCAGTTATTAGGACAGGACACTGCACTGTGTCCACTCCTGTGACGGCAACAGTTTGTGCTCTTCTAATAATAAAAACTTGCTGCAAACTCGATATGAATTCATCCTGACCCAAAAAAGAGCTAAATGTTTTCAGGTGTCCTTCTGAGCTGCTTTTGGTTGCATGCTTTCTTATTTTTAATCCCTCCTTTTAGACGTGGTTAATAATACAACACAGCCGTCTGACTGCACATAAACAGACGAGACGCTTGTTGTCTCATGATGACTTTGCAGCTGTTGTTTGAGGAATCAGCTGACGGCTAAATCTAAACGCACGGACTTGGCAGTGTCCAGGAACAGTTACATCAGCTGGAGGCCATCAGCAGGGTGGGCACATTTCACATGCTTGTGGTTCTTTTCTTGTCAGTGAGACATGTATAAAATGTTGTAAAGTGCTGCCACTGTGGATGTCCTCCACCTGCCCCATCCGCACAACGAACCTTTCTAAGGTTCCAGACTGCCGTCTTCAGCCCGCAGTCCATCAAAAACTGGACCCCAAAACTGCACATGCCTGCATCTGTGTGACAATAAGCCACACAATAGGCCGGGCTGTGCCGTTAGCGCTGCCTTTAGCTGAGAGGTTGTCATGCCAACGACACAAAAGCTCCACATTTGGCACAGGCGAAAGGTTTGGCTCTGAGGAGAATTCATACTGAACGGTAGCTTTGCCTGCAGACTGTCCAGGTCTGACTTTTCTGTTACATCACTATTCACATGTCCCTCTGTCCGTTTAGCCCTAAATGCAGACCAGAAGCTGTGTAAAGAGGCTGGGGGAGCTGTTTGTTACAAACTGATTTGGTTTTTTGGTTTATTAGCCAAAAGTCAAGAGGAGGCAAGGTGAAACTACAATGCAGAGGATCAACAGGTGCTGTTAAATCAGAAAAAGAAATATAATCAAAAGAGCAATCTTGTAAAATGAGAGCTATCTATCTAAAAAGAAAATGAGCAAACAGGAAAAGAAAGCATTACACACAGGCTACACAGGCTTAAAAGAGAGATACAGAGAACAGCACCTATAACCCTTAGTGTGGTGGAACAAGGGCAGAAGGAGCTGAACATCGCTGCTCCAATCAGAAGCAGAGAGCAGAAGCCCCAGCCAATCAGAAAAGGGAGATGGCACATCTATATTAACATAAAACAATTAAACACACAGAGGAGGGGATGTGAGATGGTCAGTGGCCAAAACAAGTTTTTGATGGATGGATGGATGATGGATGGATGGATGTGTGAAACTTTATAGACAACTAGAATCAACTTAGTGCTGATCTAAATGACTCAAAGAAGACGTATGTTTCTATATAGTCTTAGATTTTGTCATCTCTGCTGTTCATTCTCTGCACATTCAACTTGAGCTGAATGGCTGATTTACTGCTAGTAATCAAACAGATACAAAAAAAGTTATGTTTAATTTCCTTTGAAAACAATAGTGATAAATCCACAAGCATCTATCAAATCATTAACTTACTGTTGTTCTACTGTCAATACATGTAGATCATAAAACTACGGTCTGATACTTTCCTTGGGAAACACAGATGTAGGACTCCTAGCAGGCAAGCATCAAATTTCGGATGGATGAAACTTGACCTCACCTATTATTTGTTGAATGAATGTTGTTGTGTTGTAGTCAGCATCGTCTACTACATTTCACCAAACAAGTCGTCTGTTGCAACACATCTGCAGGCTGGAGCGCTGACAGGAAGAGGAGGAGGAGGAGGAGGAGGAAGGAGGGTTGGGTTTAATGGGGTGGGATTCAGGAGGTGGAGATGAAGAGGTTGTCATGGTAACCACTCCATTTCTGCTGAAGGTGATGATGTAACATTACCCATTGCTGTATTTCTGGTCTATTCTTCCCTCCGCCTACACAAACACACACACACACACACACACACACACACACACACACACACACAGTGGTGGAGATGAGACACACTCCACATGACCCAACATTGTGATAAGACACCGGTCCTCCTGTGCCACTTTTCTATCGCCTAACTGCTTTTTAATCTTTAAAAACAAATATTGTTATCTTTCATAAAAATTACTGATGTTTGTCTTTCCAGAAGAACCTAACTGCATCCAGGTAAATAATATCCTCAATTTTTCCCAACCCTGTAATCGCTGCCCTGCTGTATTTCGTATCATGAAAGACAAGTGTGTGTGTGTGTGTGTGTGTGTGTGTGTGGTGTGTGTGTGTGTGTGTGTGTGTGTGTGTGTGTGTGTGTGTGTTGATAAAAGGCAAGAAGCCAGGAGCCTTTCACAAAAAAGCATTAAATCCTGCAGAGGACAATTTTAGCCACACGGGGGCGTCCGTCAGCCGTTGAGGTGAAAGGTAGAAGAACACAGGCGTCTATTTATTTGTATTTATTACAATTATCAATCAATAATTGTGATAAAATTAAATACAGATAAAAATATACATATCTCAGACAAAAATAAGGTGTAAAGTGCTAATTTATCAGTCTTTAAATTGTTGCATACAACTGTTGATATATTGATACTATTTTGAAAATATATTTTAGAAAATGATAATTCTGCACCTGGGTTTATATCTTTGGTTGCAATGCCAAGAAACATCAATTATATGATGATATTTACTTAAACACAACACAGGCATCTACACAAAGCACCTCTGTGTCAGTGGTGTGATCCTAACTCATGAATTCATTCCTCATGAGTTCACACAAATGCCTCCATCTGTGATTGTCTTCAAATATACTGCTGCATCTTTCAGGCTGCACCTTCACATCTCTGGCGAAAAAGCACCTCCACAACCTTTGGGTCAGCCAGGGTGGAAAGGTCACCCAAGTCCTTCTCGTTGCAGGCCACCTGTCGGAGAATTCGCCTCATGATCTTCCCTTTATGGACAACAGGAGGAGGAAGCGGCAGCAGCTGTTACCATGCAGAGGAAGCGCACGTTGGCTTGAACACTTGTGTCTGTTACCTGAGCGGGTTTTTGGGAGTCCTGGAGCATTCTGAATAAAGTCTGGGGTGGCTATAGGTCCAATTTTCTCCCTCACTGAAAAAAAACACAGAATCGTGCATTTTTATTCACCTTTCTAACATGTAATAGAAAGAAAAAAGATCTCAAATTCGCCAAATTTAGCAACATCAATTTGAGAGAAGTGTCGGCCGTGATGTTAAAAACATGTTTCCTCCCTCGGTTTATGAAAACTGAAGAAACTAAAGAAATTCATCTGAATACAGTCAGTGTAACTTTCAACCATAAAATATAATAACAACTGCCAAATACAATAGAAATGAGTCTACAAACGCATTTAAACCAGGCTTTCCACCACTTTCGACTGATTTATCCCCACATCCAAGTCTTACCCAGGTTCTTTAGCTCATCGGCCAGTGTTTGGCTGAACTCCCTGTTGTTTTTCAGCGTGATGAAGCAGTACAGACATTCTCCCTTCACCTTGTGAGGCCGACTCACCACGGCAGCCTCTGCCACGGCTGCGTGCACCATCAGAGCCGCTTCCACCTCTGCTGTGCTCATCAGGTGGCCTGAGAGACACCGAGGATCGTACATCAGCGCAGGGCGATGCTCCCAAAGACGCTGTAGTCGTAAGACACTACAAAATCAACTGCAGAGGTAGGAACAGTACCTGAAATGTTCAGCATGTCGTCTATTCTTCCTGTGATCCAGTAATAACCGTCTTTATCCCGTCTGCAGCCTGAGGACAAAATGCTTTTCAAAACTAAATTTAATGTTTTGATGTGACGTGAAGGAATCTGGGCTTGATTCGTCATCCTGCTCAGTCCTGTCAGCCAGTCTAGTTTGGCCGTGACCCTTGTGTGACTTACCGTCACCAGTCACATAAAAACCAGGAAACTTCTTGAAGTAGGTGTTCTCGAACCGTTCGTGGTTTCCGTGCACACTGCGCATTATTCCAGGCCAGGGTCTCTTGAAGACCTGTAACAAACCGCATGAAACCTCTGGAGAGCTGCAGATGTAGCTTTTACAGGAGGTTAGTTAGAACTCACAAGATAACCCTCGGCCTCCCCCTCCAGCTCCTCTCCGTCTTCACTGAGGATCGCTGGCTCCACCCCAAAGAAAGGGAAGGTCTGTGGATTTCATGTGAGATAAGCGTCCACTTTTATTAAACAGCTGCAGTTTGGTCGCAGGGCATTTCTATCGCATCCTAACCTGATCACAATCTCCACATAGACTGACACACACACAATTATTCTATTCCTAAAGCTTCTTTTTGTGGAGGAGAGCTATGGAGTAGGAGTGATTCGACACTTACAGCGGAGCCTGGCTTCAACGGTGTGGCAGCAGGAAGTGGAGTCAGAACATGACCCCCCTGCAGAGTAGCAAGCCTCCATTACCATCATGAAGGGTTTCATTGTGATCAGACATCATATCTCCGACTTCTGCAGATGTATGTTGACCACGTATGGATTTTCAACACTTACAGTCTCCGTCTGCCAGAATGTGTCAATCACGGGACACCTGCCTTGGCCCACGACATCGTGGTACCAGTGCCACGCCTCTGGGTTGATCGGCTCACCAACCGAACCCAGGACCTTCAGGCTGGAGAGGTCGAACCTAGAAACAAGTAATGGTCGCCACTCAGAGATCTTATTGTTTATGCGGATATCTTTATCTTCAAAACTATCGTCAACAATTGTAATAAGTTATTATTTATTATTATTATGTTTTTATACTTATAGGATTTTCTTTAGGCTTAAGTAATTTTCTTAAGGGCGAATTTCGCCTGGTCTTTAGTTTTTAGCTAAAATCGCTAACTCGTGCCTCCATGTATATATTTAGCACCCAGATTTAAGAAAGGTGTTTTATTCATCCACACTGGTTTCTTCACATCAACCTTTTCGACTCCACATCTGGGCAGCTGGATGAAGGCTCTTACTTCTGCAGTGGCTCCCGTCCATACTTCATCAGCAGGCGGATGGCTGTCGGAGCTGTGTAGAACTTGGTCACCTTATACTTCTCAATGATCTCCCAGAACCGACCGACGTGAGGGTGGACCGGAATACCTTCAAACTGGTGGGAAACACACACACACACACACACACACACACACACACACACACACACATCACTGCTTGAATCTCTTCACTAAACTACAGTGTTGATTTATTAATTAAATGGAGGCAGGAAAAAAAAGTCATTCCAGCTCACCAGGACACTTGTGGCACCATTGGCGAGGGGGCCATAGGTGATGTATGAGTGCCCGGTGATCCAGCCGATGTCAGCAGTGCACCAGTACACGTCATCATGGTGATGATCGAAAACATGCTTGAAGCTCAATGAAGTGTAGAGCATATAACCGGCAACCGTGTGGAGGACACCCTGAACACACGGACGGGTGGCACTCATTACTGGAGCCTTCAGTCAGGTCAGCCTCATGTCGAGGTCAGCAGAGTAAAAGAACGGTAGTTTGAAACCATGGTGTTGTACCTTGGGTTTACCGGTGGAGCCACTGGTGTAGAGGATAAACAGCGGGTCCTCGGCATCCAGCCACTCGGGTTCACACTCATCGGGAACATCTTTCATGACCTCGTCCCACCACACATGACATCCTGAGTGCCAGGGGGTCTGAACGCAGCGAGGCGGTAAGAAATAAAAATCATAAAACCCCTTCTACATTACTTGTTACTATCTTGTTTTCTGTGAGAAGTTTCATATATATATATATATATATATATATATATATATATATTACTGGATCGGTGCTAATTCTGAGTCCCTGAAGGCCGTTGGTGGGTGAATGTGACAACTGCCAAATGTTGCCGCATATATCATTAAATATTCCACTTTGTTATATTAATCTGGTTATCATGGACGTTACCACTAGTGACAGTGATGCCACCCGTTAGCTTCAGTTGGTTTTGTAGTTCTGTGCTGGGAAAATGATCTTGATGATATGATGATGATATTTTGTTTTTACATTAGCATAGCAACATTAGCTTCCGTTGGTTGTTTTTCTTGATCAAAACGCTACCACCGCTTAATTTAAATGTGCTCTGCTGGATATCGTGTTGGTAGAGATTTCATAGACATAAATAAACTCACAATATAACCCTTGGCCTCCCCCTTCGTTTCCTCTCTGTGTTTGCTGAGGATCACAGGCTCGACACCACAGAAAGGGAAGCTCTGTGGATTTCACGTGTAGTAAGTTCTTCTTTTATGTCCAAAGAAAGTCCAAAACATGAGACGGGAATATGCTGTGTATACCTGTAATTTGTTGCATGTACTGCCGCTTTTTGTCCTCAGAGCTTGGTGCCTGACAACGATGCACCTAGTCACATTGGCTGATGCTCTGGGAGGAAATAAGATATGTGAGAGAGGTGGTCAAATTTACTATTTCCCCCAACATGCCTTGGAAAATCCAGTATGATGAAACCAGTGTGTATCTTGAACATCCTTGACAGAGCCTTGTCTTGCACCATACTGTGTGTGTGCGCGTGTGCGTGCGTGTGCATGCCTGTGTGTACTCAGTGACTCATGCCAGGCCTGAGTCCCATTAAAAGCAGCCCGTGTAAATAAAGGCGGTTCGAAGCTGCTGCTGACGTTTGCAGGACTTACTTCTCCTTGCACTTCTCCAGAGCCTCGTCTGCAATCTGTTTCAGGTTGATTAGCTTCTCTCCTCTGCAAACACCATCTGAATAAACACAGGTGGAGTGTGAGGCACTGGAATGCATCTTAAAAGTCTGTGGAGATAAAAAAAAAGCACTGACAATTACAGGCTCTACAAGCCTTTAAGCCATCTTTGGAGTGGGCTTGATTCCGAAACGCTGCATTTCTCAGTGCTGCTGGGCAGGTGGTGGAGCCTACCTGCTGTCACCAGGACGCTGCTCTGGGCATCCATAATCCTCTCACACAGGGAATCTGAGGAAAAACCTGCAAACTAAAGAGAAAAAAAAAAACAGAAGGGAGGAAAAGCTGAAAGATATTGCAGCACATTTGAAATGGCATCTATTTTATGAGAGTCATATTTCTTTACGGAAGCCATTTTGCTGTTATTATTAGTGAACTACTTGCTGGCGTTGGGTTACATAACGCCACCCCTTCTTCTCATAATGTCACCTTGATCAGTATTACTGTACATAATGATCCAGGCGTAGGCACATTTGTTTAAACCTTTTTTTGTTTGTTTTTTCTGTTTTCTGTACGACGCCCCTGCGTCCGAGCCAAGGATAATAGTTTAACAGTGTGAAGGTCAACGCTGATGACGGCGTGATGACCTTGGCTACCGATGAGCTACTGATGAGTCTCTCCCAAACGCTGTTAAGTGATGTTTAGAAGAGCCAGAATAAAAAGGTCACTTGCAGTGACGACGGCGCTGACGTGGCGCTCGTCGTCCCCGATACTACTCACCACAATGGAGTGCACTGCACCGATCCGTGCGCAGGCCAACATGGCGTAGACCAGCTCTGGGATCATGGGCAGGTAGATGGAAACCCTGTCTCCTTTTCTGACACCTGAAATGGGTGTGTGTGTGAGTGTGTGTGCTGTGCTGCAATTTCACAATGTTTTATAGGTGTTATTTCATAATCTGGATATTTGAAATGGACAGTAATGTTGGCATCATTGCAACTCTTACAGCAACGAGAAAGATTGACAGCAACAAGGCGTTCAGATTTCTGCACTGCCCGTTTCGTAACTGAGTTGTAATTTGTTTAACCCTTCTCACCCATTTGCTTGAGGACATTAGCGAAGCGGCAGACCTGGCTCAGCAGCTGGTGATAGGTGATTGACAGGTGATGGTCGGGCACGTTCCCTTCCCTGAGAAGGACAACGGGCAAGAAAGGAAACCAAAAATCTGTCACTGCCAAAGGCTTTTCTCTGATTCTACAAACTGTGGTACATTAAGAACTCTGTTTCTGCACTATTTGTCAGTACAGTTGAGTAAATATACTTTTCATCTATAATTGACTGAATGATTGATGGCTTAAATGCTTCAGATGAACTGTAACTCCACCAATCTCCCAATGTCTCACATACCTTTATTTACTGATATACGCTGTACTGTATAGTTACAGTGGTACACAGTGTATTTACAAAAGAGTGGTCTGAAATGTCTCATTAATTGTTCTCCAGCAGTATATTCCCGTTTGAATGCTGATGGGGCTAACAGTGGCTTTGTGCCTCTATATATTTTACTAAATCTTGTAGTTTATAGCACAGCTGTGATTTATCACTTACAGTGAACATTCGTCTGGTTTATGTCAAAATCACCTTGAAGAGAAAACACGTGGAGGAACTTATTTGACCTTGACATGAAACAACCATTATTTCTATTTAAAACCACTGACTTACACCTAAGCCTACTTTTTTTGTCAGGTTTGAAACATAATTAAACTCTGGACTCTGTTTGGACACTGGACATATTTTCAGGACGAGACTTAGAACACATCTGACATGTTGTCCTCTCATGGTGGGGACACTAAAACAAACATTTGAGCAGACCCATTATGTAAAAGGTTTGATGTAATGCAAACAAATCAAGCTCCTGGTGGTGGTCACTGCTCTTCGTTACTGTTACTGCTGACTGTGCACAACTAGTTCTTTAGTTAACAGAACAAATATATATGAGCTACATCACTATCACTACAAATACTATCACGGAGAATCTGCCCTAATACTAAGAGTAAAAAATGCGTCATGACACAGAAATCTCTCAGACAAATATTACTGCTTACCAGTAAAAGGCAACTTTGTCCCCAAGGTTCTGCTCACTTACAAGTCTGTCAACAACATTATAGCATATGTTGGTTTTAGCTCCTTCCATGCATTTAACGTATATGCTGCCTTTGGTTGAATCAAAGTTGTACTGCATCACTGGTCCTGTTGGTGGACTCTTCCAAAAGAATTCATCAGCAACCTCTTTCCAGAAACCTGAAATGATGTGATCGTCTGCATAAGTGCTACAGGCTGCAGATTGCACAAATAAGCACAGAGATGTGTTTGTGGCATGGACAAAAAAAAAAAAAAAATAGGGAAAATGAGGGGAAAAATTAAATAAAGGAAAAACTTCTAACCCTGCACAAATACATGTGTGCTTGACCTACCTTCTGGATTCTCAAGAGACCTTCTGTAAAGCTCCAGATAGGAGTTGAAATCAGGAACATGAGCATCCCTCTTCATGTCATCAGGAGGGTAATACATTTTGTCCTTAGAATCAGGCACAACCATT
Organism: Pao palembangensis; assembly: GCA_015343265.1. Taxonomy (NCBI): domain Eukaryota; kingdom Metazoa; phylum Chordata; class Actinopteri; order Tetraodontiformes; family Tetraodontidae; genus Pao; species Pao palembangensis. The sequence goes on from CM027093.1 coordinate 8,663,732, forward strand.
GTGGAGGGACAGATGTCATAGACCAAGATCATGTGAGATTCAGGATATGGGTTAATCTGGAGTCACTGCTGATCTGTCTGGATCCTCCTCAGTAAGGTAAGAACCCAAAAGCCTATGATACTGAAGTAACACAATCATCATGCATAAGAACCTCCTCTAATCCCTGCTGCAGGCTAGCTCCAAGTATGCCTAGGGCTAGAGCAGCCAATCAGCTGACATGGTCTGGCACTCCCACTTTTTCATTGGATGAGCTCTCCCGGGTCTGTTCGGCATTATTTTCCAAGCACAGAGTGGGAGGCTTGCAGCCTGAAGAATTCTTGGTTTTCAGCCAGGCTCAGGAAGGGAGGGCAACACCATGTTCACTGACATCCAGTAAACAAAATTCCTGATGTTGAATGCATGTGCTGCATAGTTATTCATTTATTTACTTCCCTTTAACTTTCTTATTATACTCTGAATAGATTTTTGTCATGTTTTGTTCTAAATAAATAAACGAGAACATACACATGCTGTAATAATAGAATTGTTTTTCAAAAGCATGATTATTCCCTTATTCCCTTTAATTATTGGGCAAAGAATGGTAATGTGGTAAAGATGTGAGCTACCATTAACCTTTCATAACTTAAGACAGTTGACATGTACAGTCAATGCACAATCGCTGGGTTTTTAAGGTCCAACATGAATCTATGGTCGATTGAGTGTACTGACGTAGATTCACGCACAAGACCAACTTAATCGAACATGAGCAACAGAGCAGAGTGGATATCGGACATTGTTGTTCCATACATTTGCTAACGCTTTGGGACAAAACTTCAGTCTCAGAGATGTTTTTGTCTGCTGCTGTCCGTTTTGCTGTATCGCAGACGGTAAGGCTCTGATAATATTCATCTGTCTGGATATCAGGTTAGGAGAGATTTACGACAATTAAGAAAGAGAATATTATGACTTGTCACAAGGGCAAGAGGCCGCTAGGCTAACTAATGTTGGGTAATGTTAGCACCATGGCTAACTTAGCTTTCTACTGTCAAATGTCAAAAATGTATTGTTGTAGTGTAAAGGAAAACTGTGGACATGAGAAACTATTAGGGATTTTATGTTGTACTTTATGCTATGATTCTGGTACATCTGTTTCGTATTCAAAGTAACACTCAATTGTCTTAAACCACGTTATTCGAAATCTTAGAATTTTATTATGTTTATTATGTAACCATAATAGGATTCCAACAACACATGTCGCTAATCCCGTGGACTGCATTTTTTATTATCTTTAAAAAAAATAAAATAAAAAAAATAATAAAAAGCATGCATTTAGTAAAAATTTGAATGAGATATGCATTAGCAAAGACATGAGAATAGGTCACTGTAGCTTCGGCCTCCTAAAGGTAACTTATATAGCATAGTAGTTCTTGAAAATTCACATATATCTATTTATATACTGTATTAAATTTAACGTCAAAATGCTAGCTGTATTTGGTTCTGTAGTGAATCTACAATGACAGATCTACATTCTGGTAGTCTAGTGTTTTTCTTGGCCACAAACTTTCTCTTAAATACTTACTTATATGTTATTTTATTCAGGCTGTGTGATATATACTGATGCTTATACGTTCTCTTATGTGATTAAAAACATATTATAGCTACCAAGTAATTTTTCTTGTCAAGTTTGTAGATTTTATCTTCTGTCTCTCTGGATTTGCAGGCCAGGCAGGTCAGGAATCTGCATCGCTCGGCTGTGCATGCAGGAGCTGGTGGTATCTTTGTGGTGAGTAGTGGCTGGTTCACCAGAGTTATTTGTTCTTTTTCTCTGTGTATAGTTACTGTAAGAAGAAACTCGTTTTTGTTACATATTGTCTTCACTATTTCATTGAAAGGACTTGCTTTATTTGTGTCTATACACTCTGTTGGTTGAAACAAATTTTTTAATTACGGTTCATAGTAAAATAATGTAAACTGTGTAATATACTATGTAAATAACAGTTTCTTGTAAGTACTGGTTTGGTTTAATGCATTGAAAATGTCCCAGAGGCATATGTTTCCAAATTTAATGCCCCAGGTTGTCAGTGGAGCCTATTAGCACTGAACAAAACATTGCAGGTAATATTTCCATGTAATGGAAACATGCCATGGTGTCATTGTCCCATGATGATTTGGACATGTTTGTTTTGTGACTGGGGATAATTGAGCGTTGCTGCAATGTTTACACACCAGTCAGTTGTTTTTGACCTTAAAATCTCATGTTCTTCTTCCTAGTAAAACACGTGTTATTGACTGCTCACAAGGGGGCAGTGTCCACAGAAGCAGAAGTTATTGCCTGACCTTATAGAAGCATCTATTCACACCTCTGGATCTACTGTTCATAATGGACTGGCCATAGTTTAGTCTTAGCTAGTGTTAGGTGCTGTTCCAATGCCTGTCAGTCATATAAAACGGATTGTACAGTACTTATTCATCTTCATGGTGTGATTTAAAGTCATTTAGCTCATTGAATACAAGGATAATTATGCGTTTTATTGTTTCATTAATGCTGTGACCTTTTTTTTAGCACAGAGATACAGCTGACAACAACCCTGATACTCCATTTGAGTTTACGGAAGAGAATAAAAAGGTACGGTTAATATGTTTAGTCAATTTCCCATGTCTGGGATAAATAAAGTACTTCTATTTTACTATGTAACATCGGCTCCTCTTAACTTTATTCATCGGTAAATCTTATGAGCTTCTTTTTAACTATAAATTGCTTTTAAATGTGTTTTATATTCCACCTGTATGTGCACATCTAGGGATTGCCAAGTGGGAAAAATCAATTGCATTGACACTAAAATGTCTTTCTTTCCCTGGTAGAGGATCGAGGCAATCATTTCTATGTACCCTGTTGGGCATAAGCAGGCAGCAACAATCCCTGTGTTGGATGTAGCCCAGAGGCAACATGGATGGCTCCCTCTCTCCGCCATGAACAAGGCACGGTGATCTTTTCAAATTTCAGAGCTGTCTTATGCCAACTTTTTACCCTTCAGAAGAAATGGCTTGCCAGCAGGTTTATGGGGTTTCGACTTCATGTTTTAACATGAACATCTTAAAGGATTTTACAGGCCAACACAGTTGGAAATGAGGTTTCTGGTCCTAAAATTTCAAAGAAATTTAATGGTGCCTTAGCTTATATTAAAAAAAAAAAAAATTAAAGCCTATAATTGGCAAGAAGAATTAATGTGGCCACTTGTGTTGTTTTATAAAGGTACAGGTGAGATGTGGGCTTAATATTAAAAAGAGCTTATTAATTAATGTCACATAAAAAATAAAGACCTTTGAAATGCTCTGTAATGAAGTTGAAGCACTTTAATTGACACTTGTCTTTTGGTAATTAAAACTGTTTAGGGATTTTAAACACAAATTGAAGCTGTGTTTACCACAACTGTCTTGTTTTATCCTAAAGTACCTCTTTTGCCAACTGTCTTCATTTAGGTTGCCGAGGTGCTCGAGATCCCTCCAATGAGAGTGTACGAGGTAGCAACATTCTATACAATGTTCCTGCGTCAGCCTGTGGGAAAATACTTCATTCAGATTTGCACAACCACCCCCTGCATGCTGTGTAACTCAGACAGCATACTGGAAGCCATCCAAAACAAACTGGGTATGTGAACCATTTTACAGCAGGAATTACTAGATTAAGTGCAGATTGAAACATTTTTTTATTATGTAGATTTGAGTGACAGAAATTAGGAACAAACACGTGAAGGCAAATATAAAAGCAAAAAAAAAAGAAGGGCGCTCTAAGGTGAACGACTCCTAAAGTGTTTGTTGTTTCGCTCATTTGATACTCCAGTTATACAACACGTCTATTTGCACTTATACAATGTCTGGTAATATAACTCGTATTATTTTATTACACAATTTGTGGCTTGTAATAATATCTAACATTAAAATGTACCATCTTCAAATTCAGGTATCAAGGTTGGAGAGACAACCCCAGACAAAATGTTCACGCTAATAGAAGTGGAATGCCTAGGTGCTTGTGTGAATGCTCCAATGGTCCAGATCAATGACAACTATTACGTAAGTACTCGACAATTCATGCAGATACTTTTCTTATTACATTTGTATTTAAGCTGGTTGTGCACAGCTATCATATCCATTTTAAGTTAATACTGGTGTAGAACAACCTGTAATTTTTTTCATGATTTGTCTTTCATAGTTTAGCCAAACAAACCAGAGTGAATGAGGAAATTAGAAAACACGTAAAGTGTCTGGAGTTGAACATTAGATTTAATTGTCCTCCTTAACAGCTGTTTATAAAAAGTCATATAACATAGGAATGAGCACTTAAAAACCAAATACCACCATGTATTAAAAAAAAAAAAAAAATTACACATTTACCAGAAGCTTTGTCCGATTTTAATTATTATTGCTCTGCTGTCGTCTTGTGTCCAGGAGGACCTCACACCAAATGACATAGAGGAGATCATCGATGAACTGAAAGCAGGCAGAGTCCCTCCACCTGGGCCCAGGTACAGAAAAATACTACCGGACATTAAGTTTGTTTGTTTGTTCCTTGTTTATCAGTAAAGATTTAAAATTTCTCCTTTGCTTTCGCTCTGGCCAGAGGCGGACGTTTTTCATGCGAGCCTGCAGGGGGCTTGACTTCACTGACAGAGCCTCCTAAAGGACCCGGCTTTGGTGTAAGGTCTGATTTGTAGACATTTTCAGCCATCTGCCACCTTTTAAAAAGCAGTGTCATCGATGCTGATGTTTAATGTTTAACTCAAACATAGTCTGTAAATAAACTGTTCATGTACCTGTGGTCTTGTTGGCTTCCAGTTATTTCATCACAGTACAGGTAATGTGATGGGGGAACATGTATGATCACCACTATTTTAGCAGGGACACTTCTGCACTGAAAATGTATGTACAGACACATGACGTACGCTTGTGTCACATAGAATAGAAATACTTTATTGATCCCAGACATGGGAAATTGACTTGTCCCAGCAGCCTCGCTAGTATTAACATATTTACATCATATACAATGCAATAAATAATTATGACAATGTGCCACAAGAAAGTACTGATGGAGCACATCACAGCACCAGGGCTGCTAAATGTTGCTAAATGCTTAAATCCAGGGCAACTGGGCTTTTATTATCTTGTTAGAAGACATTTCGCCTTTGAGCCCTACTAAGACCTCGATCAGGGTTCCTCAGTTCGGTCCTATGAGAGATGCAATCCAGCAGGGTTTCTTTCCTACCAGGTAAACAACTGCATGCACCTGGGATGGCTACCTAACTGAGGAACCCCTGACCTAGATGATGAAGAACCTACATGTGTCACAAATTGGACTGGTCAGGTATCAACACAACATCAGTTAACTTTCTTTCCAAAATAGGATAAAACAAATTGCCTATTACCCAACCCCATGTAATCTGTATTCTTCGTATAGTAGTAATAATCAAACAACTAGAGATACACGTTTATACCTGTAAATGTGGCTGACTGTTTGCGTTAGCATATTTGTCGGTATAATCCGGTTTGAGGATGTTCTGAGATAAACCCACCAGCCTTCAGCTGGAGTCCTTTTAAACCGACTGCAGCGGTTCTTCTGGTGGCGTGAGTGCGTGCGTCTACTCCGTGCCCCTCCCCCACACTCGCTTTCCTCTTGCGACTTTCATTCCTTCTCTGCAACATAATACATCAAAACGCATGCGCGTTATCCACCATCATGCAAATGCCACTGCACCACAGTTTAAAGGCCGACAGAGCTGCAATAACACCGGGGGTCAGAAATGGCGAAATGCCGCTGTCATGTTATTAATAAAAACTGCTTAAACCATGATTATTATGTCAAGAACAAAGCCGTCATTCTGGTGACTACAGCTGTGACATTCGAGAAAGTTCCCACTGTCCGCAACACGACAGCGGAAAGGTGACGTCAAGCGACTGCAAACCTTTTTATTCCCAGATTCGCATGTTATATTCCGTCTATAAATACTGAACATCCCACTATCTAACACAAGGAATAATGTCAATCTCAAGTGCAGAATTTACTCACAGCATCGAAAAAATGAGAGCTAAACGCCTTGACACATACCCATCTGAGCCTATCCGCCAGACGAACGCCTTACAAAATCGGCGCTGCTCGCGGGAACCATGTGACTCCTGTCCACCAATGAGGTGGACGCTTGCATGTTTTGCTCGGCTTTTCTCTGAGAGGACGGGCGACGAACGACTGGGATGTTTTCAAAATCAACGATGAACGTCACGCAGCTATAGGCTACGGTTAACATCCGACATTTAATAAATACTGTTATATTACGCAATTTTACCATAGAACCACAACCGAGTGAGTCGGCGCTAGTGTGAAAGCCAGTACAAAGGTAAGCTTCGAATCAGGTTTATTCATCACTGACTTGGATTACAAAGGTTACACTCCTTTTACCATTAGCCATCTGGCTAAGTTACATGTAAGCAGCCGATACTGAGCAGGCTAATGTGAAGCTAACGTGAAGTAAACTGCGTGTAAAAATGGAATCTTAAGTGTTACGTCGGCTTTCTATTCCTGTTTGCCACGTGTGGCACACACATTGCATATTGTGTCTTTATGAGAGGTTTGTTTTTTAAATGCGTATTAACACGCTACATTTAGAACTAAAGGGATTAAAAAGCAATAGGAAAAATGTTAATGCGAAACACAGTGAGCTTGGTTAGCCATAGTCAGCCACCCTGTGAGTATGTGTAGGGCTGGAAAAGAGCTAGCTAGCTAGATCAAGCGCTGGGGAGGGGGAACGTTCTAAGGGCAGCGAAGGGGCTGCAGTGTGCTTTTGTCTCGGCTTATGCAGCGCTCTCATGTCGAATATTTTCACCAGAATCTAAAACCCGAACTTGGGTATTATTTAGCTTGGCCACATGGGTGCATCATAAAAGGTTTTAACTCGTGCAGCACGTTTCAGGAAATCGATGGTACATAACCTCGTTTTTGTTTACAAACCATATCGAATTTGAAAATTTTAGCGCTCAACAATATGTTGGTGTCAGTGCAGCGAAGGCGAGCACGATCGACATTACCGTGTGGTAGTAATGTCGCGCTGGCTGGCGATGTCTGCCATGATCTGAGCAACGTGCTTTTAATCCTAAATTGTTCACTTCATAACACGTAAAATATAGTGTTAATACACCAGTTCAGACAAGGAGCTGACATAAAGTGATAATTAAAAGGCGGGCGCCTTCCAATGACAGTGACATGTTGGGGGTGTGTTGCCTCACTGATACAAAAGGTGCCTGTTTTAGATGGCCGGTCTGCAGCGAACGCGCTCACCAAACACACCAAAAAGCATTTTCCTTTAGATTTGTTCATCCACCGTTTTTCACTGCGAGTTTGAAATTTTATCTTCGTGCCTGTTAATATTTAGGAGATCAGTTATGTATTTTTAATATTTAAATATTGTGTTTATTAAGGCTTCCTTATTTTAAAGTAAAAAACAATTATAAACATTTGAAGGTAGTATAGATAAATAGAATATTACTCATTCCCCCTTCATTATTAGAGAAAAAAAATCATGCTTTGATAATGGCATGCGTTATTTTCTTCCGGCTTGGTACTTTTAATTTTTTTTCTAAATTAGCCATATATTATCGACACAGACAGCTCTTACTACAACATGAGCATGTGCTCGTAATTAAGCTTATTTTATTATGCAGATGTGAATGCTGAGACAATCGTCAATACCAACCCAGATTTTTCTTTTTGGAATTGGATTCAGCATACTTTAATACATTTTTATGAGTCACTCAATAGTTCATTCATCCATCCATCCATCCATCTTCTTCCGCTTATGTGGGGTCGGGTCACGGAGGCTCTCTCCACTTCCCCAGCTCTCATGTCCAGCAGAATTTAATTTCTACTTCTGTTTTTATTTTTGGAACACAAAACTTTATGAACCAAGAGTAATGTATATTAGTTACTGTCATGTGAGAAACAGTTCATCTCAAAATGATGCACTTGAAGACTATATAATAAATAAAATTATGGCTAGTCCTTGGCTTTACGTGTCCATCCAGTCCTCTTAAAGTCTTTAGATATTAAGATCCTGTCATCTTAAATAACTCCATTTATGGTTTTAACAGTTCAGTGTTAGAATTACATAGCAGAATTTCTGTCATTCGTTGCTTTATTTATTTTTTACTAATTTTGTTTGTTTGCTAATGATTTCTCCTAACAGCACTGGTATACTTGGTTGAACTATAACATTTAAACTGAATCATCATATTTATCCCAAGCTGCTGTTATCTCAATACAAACAAGAACATTACAGGAAAAACTCCATATGTTTGATATTTATGACCCAATCTGGAGCAAGAGTATAGTCATACTGCCACCACACATTTGAGGATGAGGGTTAGACAAATATTTACCCATTGAGCCCTGATTCGGGCCATACCCCCACCGTCTGGGGGAGCCAAGTGTTGTGACTGCAAAATGTGTTCAATTGTATGATGAATAAATACAAGTTGTGTCACCGATGTGCACTTTGGAACCTAACTGATTTACTAGCAAAAATGTAACAAGCATAATGGTGCTATAACTCCCATTAATTTATTGTCTCTGTCAACATGGCAGTTATATTGCTTACTGTGTGCATTATTGGATCTGCATCATTCTGGACAAGGTAACATCTGACACAAATTTTTACTCATTACAAAGTAAATGGCAATTGATGGACACATGTAGTGGTTCTGTTGATGTAGCTGTCCATCGTCATGTGACTGCCACTGTCTCTTTCACTTCCACCTACACACTTGCTGTCGTGTCTGCTAGAAGGAATCTGTTGCTACAATGTTGCATAAAAAAAAACCCAATACAAATACTGGATTTGAACCAGAGAACTTAAATTATCGTGGTTTTTTTTTTTCCCCCACGTCATCCCAATGTTTGCATCCCAGTGTGCCTCTGTGCATATCTTAGAGGGTGGAGCCTTTTGATTATATAACATGTGTTGTTTTTACCCATAGTGTGCGCAGTGTTATTTTTATTTGGTATGTTGTAGTATCTTGATGCACATAATTCCCTGTGTGCTTTTGCTAAATGACAGGCGGATCTGTCTGCCAAACAGAGGAGCGAAAACCTGGGTTATAATATTTGTTGTTTTTAAGAGCTGGGCATTGATTAAAAAAAAAGAAATCTTTTCCAGCATCAGTGGTTCATTATACTTTTTTTTTAATCTTCTGGGGTCATGTTTTTCACCAGAGTTTATCCGAGCTCTCGTGTCGGTAATCACTTTAATTAGCTACAGTCGTCAGGTGTGTGGTCTCTCAGTCCGATCGTCGTCTAGTGTGTGTGTGTGTGTGTGTGTGTGTTCAGAAGATTTATAGCGTTAGAGGTGGTTGAAATCATTTTCAAATCTTTGACTTGATGAACCTCCTTTCCAAGACTTGTGGAATTTAGACAGACACATGATAATATGAGGCTGTTATAATTATTGTTTTGATCTTTTGGATTAAAAGTCAGTCATTTAGAACCAAGTTTAACCTAAATGGCAGTCTTCGCTAGATAGTTTTCCTGATCACTTCACAAATTAGCTGTAATTTGGTTTTAGTAAACACAAAATATACAGAAAAGGAAATGTTACAACTAATGGATTCAGAAAATCACATAATTTTGCTGGGATGTAGTCTTCAAAGTGAGGAAATAAAACCCTTTGTCATAAAGAGTGCATTTCATGTTGGTAAATTTACCAGGATGGTAAATTTAATGTAGCAGTAAGGATGCACTATATAAATATAAATGTCAACTTTATAATTATGACTTTCTAAAGGAAGATTGGCCTTTCATGCACTAATGCTAACATGCTTCTTTTTTCTGGTGCCTTTGTCTTAGTCGATCACTTCTGCTTTGTAAAGGCCGAATTCCTCCTCGTAGACGATCTCTCCTCTGGGATGGCACTGGCCTGCCCCGTCTCCCTGGCTGCTGTGGCCTTTTGTCAGGGTCGCTGGCTGCGACAGCTGTGAAGATCCCATCTTCATCAGAGATTGTTATGCAGGTGTAAAGGGCCTCTAGCTGTCTACCTGAGCTAATGACGGATAACTGCTGTGAATGAGATCAGTGATGGGCTCAACTCTTGGTTTATGTTTAGATCAGACTTGAAATGCATTTGTGGGATTTTTATACACATTTACCTATTTTCCTGGATAGCACTTCTCCCAACCTCCACATACTCCTCCACCAGTTTCAAACTTTATGGTTAATGCATTCAGTTTTCCTTTCAATTGCAATTGTTTCTGAGGAGATGAAGACTTTTTATAATTCTTTATTTCAATATTTAACCTGATCTCCTTGCCATTGGCTGCAAGACAACCCCAAAGCATGATGAGCTAACCTCATTGGTTCACAGAAGTTGTTTCCAAAGTGCATCAGGCTTGTTGCGATGTTATTTTGCAGACTTCTGATGCTGTATTTTGTGGTGAGGACGCAGAGGTTTTCTTGTGATGACTACTTCATGAACATCATCTTTATGCAGGTGTCACTGAACAGTTGAACTGTGAACCACAACTCTAGAGGCTGCCAAACCTTCCTGAAAGCCTTTTGCACTGTAACAAAGATTTGGACTTGCTTTTCGAGCAGTCATTTTAACCCATGAGTGCTGATTGTTGGGATTGCTGTGTATTTATACAGCTTTGCATCACTTGGCCTTTCCTGATGATGATGATGATGGTAAGCAAGCCATGACCCACACAGGCTAATTGCAGTAAGGTCTGATACAGTGTCTTGGTCAAAGTTATCTGAAAGCCCAAATCTGCTGGGTTTTCCGTTTTTGGCTGGGTACAGCTTTTCATTGGGAATTGTACAAAACAAAAATAATACACTCGCATTGTTTGAACTATCCAAAAGTGTGTTTTATCTTTAACGGCTCACAAACACAGAAAGTTTGATGGGGGTGCGCAAACGATTGCATGCCAGTGTGGCAGGTCTGTGCAAGAGCAGTCAGTCCTGAGTGCAGCTGACCTCGGACCACTAATGTTCCTGCTTCCTGGCCGTTAAGCAAAGTCTGTGTTAGCGATGTTCTCTCCCTGCAGTCTGAGTGGGGAGGCTTCATATGGCGGCCTTGGCAGAGCTCGCTGCTTTTAGTAGAGCTCGTGCAGCTGTGTGCCTGGCAAGCCATCGATTCACTGTCCACCAAGGCAAAAAGGGACGTCACGTGGCGTGGTGATTTGTATGTTTTAATTAAAAGTGACAGAGTTCTGCTAGTTGCTCATCAGGTTTGTCATTAACTTCATGTACCAGGGGTCTGTGATCTTTAATCTCAAAATACCAGGTAATATTCACATATTCCCCTGGAGCTGCAAAAGTTGTTTCTCCCTTAAAATGACCCTAAAACATATTTGGTATATGTTTATATAATTGTACTATATTATTATAGAATAACAAAAAGAAAACTGACATTTTAGTGTTTTTTTTTTTTTTTTTTAACCTGTTTAAAAAAAAAAAAAACACCAAATGCTTATGTGAAGAAAAAAACACTTGTATGTAACGGGTTTGTGTGCATACAATCGCAATAATTGTAATTAATAATAATCATAATAGACACTTTATGTTATCACTTCATTGGCCATTTTACCGCAAATTATTAATAAATATGACTAAAAATAGCATGTCAGATTTAGTTGAAGGTTCTGGAATCATTGTTTAGAGTCAGAATCTTGTACAGTGAAGAATTTTATCCGTTGTCTACTTTTGCAACAATACAGAGTCTTGAATTGTGCGTTGAAATTCTGCCTTCTTCCAGTGTTTGGTTCAGTCATGTGGAGCACACTGGCCAGGCGTAGCTCCTAACCTTTGCACTAATCCCTCTCCTATTTCCTCTCCTCATTCATTTTATTATAATCATCAGCAAAGACTTTATTGTTCTCTTAATTTCTGGTGTGTCTGCTCACTGACCTACATTGAGAACAGTGGATGCAGATCACTCTGAAGCCTTTGGTCTGTCCTGGACCACCTTAGTGGGTGTATTTCTGCAGGCTGCGCTGTTTTCTATCAGTGGAATTAACCGTTGTTACACTTCTCAGGTGTCGGCTGCATTATAAGGCTTTAGATTCAGGTGTGACCCAGGTGCTCAGCCTGTAAGTTTAGTAGAGTATCAAAATGCATTCCCCTCTTCTTCCTTAATGGATGAGCGCAGAACCCTACATCTATGATATATTGACTGCAGTGGTAGGAGACCCTTGATGTAAGGATCAAAGCCCCTTCTACTGTATTACGTAACCTTGTATTTCTACCGCCCTTTATATACTATACTACTGGTACTGAGGAGGTTGTACAGTTCAGCAACCTCCATTAAAGGAAGACAACTCATCTCTCTCCAAGTGTCTTGATTCTTTAATCAGAATCAGAGTCCATCATCTGCTACCTCAATTAGCAATGTCGCAGCTCAGTCTAGGTCAATGGAACGTATCTGCCATCTCCTCTCTAATTGAATATTTCTTTTTGGTGGTTGCTTTTAGACTGCAAATTGTATTGGCACAGATGGTTGTTTTAGCTGGCGCAGGAACACTGTTTAATCACACAAAGCAATGGAGAGATTGTGCCTTTGAATCTCGATAAGCAGTTGGTTGCAACTTAGGAGACATATTTTATTTGAAAAGTGATATTTTGCTGCCGAAATGCATAGAATATTGTTAGAATACGCATAGAATAAGCGTGTGAAGGCAACAAACGCTAACATTAGCAGAAATGTTCTGATATCGCAAATTCATTCATGAGCTATTTTATTTATTTATTTGTTTTTTTGCTATGCATTGTGTATTTTCTTGAGAGGTCATCAGGTCATCGGGCTGACACCCCTGCTGACAATCAAAGGTAACTCATGAAAAATCTTGCAGTGGAACGTTTTCTAATACAGTAAACCTGTGCAGGAAGGTGTCATTTGGAGTGGGTCTTCTGTTTAACACACATATGTTACATGTGGGTCTAATAATTGGTTAGTAATTATCAAAGGAATTTGGAAGCGTTGCTGTTTTTACTGCATGCTAGCCATCCTTAAACTGACTGTTGCGAGCGTAATATCGGTCAAAGCAGGGTTTGGGCTTGTTGTCACAGTCCAAGGTTAAAGGCAGAGCTTGCAGGGGCTTACACAGCCTCCAGCTGCCCAGGAAAGCCCAGTGAATGCAAATGCCAGACTGGGAAGAAGCCAAATACCTTTGTAATTATAGCCTCACTTTCCTCACCATATCTCTCCAGCCAGGTTAGAGGCGAGTCAGCGTTTTCTGGTCTGCTTCCAGCCTGTCTATTCCACTTTAATACCCCTGATACACTAGCCTCTTTACCCCAGCAGGTTCACCCTGGGCTGTTCAGTTTCAGTTGCCTGAATGACGCTGCTGTTTGCTTTCTGCTGATTAATGACGAAGCTCTCACTGTTCTCAGCTGAGCCTGCGTGGATTTTAAAAAATGGGTCTTGTAAATAATACTTATTACACATTACATAACATAGAATGTTATATAACTAACATATCGGTGTATAACATGTATCCACCTATCTGTCTATTGGATAGACGAGGTTTGAAACGCTTAAAAGCCAGAACCAATTGTCTAAACTTGACTCTTTTTACATTCTAGATAAGAATCAATGTTCTGGCTGAAATCAGTACCCAGAGTTGCTGCGAACCATTTATACTATTTTAAAAATCTAACTAGCGCAGTCTCCTTCCTGAGTATGGGGACTGTCCCATCTATTTCTCATGTTTCCAAATATAGAAGGTTCAATTTGCATCGCATTCATGAGGCTAAGAGGTGCCGTTTCTTTAGTTTCAGATGTAATGCTGAAACAAATTGAGAATTCCATGAAGTTCCTCTCAACTACAACTGTCACTGAAACTGTCTCTATGTGCTGAAGGTAACTCACCTGCCATGGAGGCTTTCGTGCACGTGTTGACCTTCCTTTAGTAGATACCCTCATTGCTGCACCCAACCTAGTCCCGTTCTTCGCTACCCTGGTGCAGACCACATCAGAGAAGCTTGGGTGCGCTGGTGAGTGGGCCGCGAAGGGGATGTTTTGTCACACCTCTTATAAGTCCCCAAAGCTGTTATTCATGCTGGTTTGTGTAGTCGTTTCCTGCCTGACTTTCATCACTGGTCTTAGGAAATGTAATGGAAATTTAAGCAAAACCCCCAAAGTGCTGAATCACTTGTGTCTGAAAGAACATTTAATATCACCAAGCGTATTCTACCCAACGTCTGCTCCTACACACACCTGAAACACAGCTGTGGTTCACATTGTTGCTGTGCCGCCTCGCTTGGCCGCTCTCTTGCCTCTTGTTTCCTCTGAATTGAAGACTTTTAAATTAAAGCACCTAATGTTTTTTCTCTCGTGTCTCCAGGTGCATGATGACCCTCCTGCACTATAGCCGTCACAGCTAGTCAGGTGCTGCACCATGGCTAAACCTGGGAGCGACAGAGATGGAGCCATGGTTGACAAGCAGGCGGGGAAGAAGGTACGTGAGCCCAGTCAGGAAAAGGCTCGTGTTGCGGAACAGCGTGTGTGGTCCTCGGTTGCTGTGTCATGTGATTGGCCAATCTCGCTCCTCATTTCATAACAGTTGATGAAATCTTTAATTTGCTGACAGCCATGGGTGCAAAAATTGACATGATCTAATTTGGATCCGACCAAATTCAGGTCACTCATAGTCTACCGATATAAATTTGCAAGGGATGTCTTCAGATCACTAACTTTAGCTCAATGAGCGTGAAACTGTCTTAAAGAATCCTACGCACAAATCATTTTTCTAATTTTTCACAGTTTAATTTGGCAGGGGGCTTAAGCTCAGCAGAGTCTGGATCTGTGATCACTGAGCTCAAAAAGACAAGACTAGCACAAAATACAACAGTAGAATGGTGTGCTCCGGTACAACAATAGAGAAGAAACCAACACTGACATGTTCATTTGTACATGGAGCTTGTAAATAAGAAGCTATTATTGGTAACGTCAATATCTGTTACTGTTCCTACTACGTAAAAATGAGCTACAACACATAAAACTGACAAATGCACTTGTTAATCGTGTTACAATTGAGCAGTGTGCTTGGAAACCTTGGGGTCACTGTGTTTGCAGTTATTTATTGAGCATTTAAATTACAACAGTTTGATTTTGAATAAATTGTTTTATTAAACATTAATTGTAATAAGTGTAAATCTTCTTAAATATCTCGTGGTAGTGGGTTGATTTTTTTAGAAATCAGCAGCAGCTGCAGTTTAAGTGATGGCTTTGAGCAGCTATTGTCCTTTTATCCGTGATGTCTTGACAGGCTGATATTAGGATAGAATGTCGCTATAGGACATATTTGTTTTTCTTGCAGTGAGTGAGAGACTGAAAATAAGTTGGCGGGGGAGGGGGGGAGCGCTCCTGGGTTTGCTGTGTTTTCTCGAGTCAGTGATCGCAGATAAACTGTTGTGGTTCACTACACTGTGACACGTGTATCAGTCAGCGACTGAGGGTTGAAACAAAACCCACCTTTTAAATTAAAGGTGTCTGTAATTTGCTCAGGGTTGCCCAAACTACCATCAAATTACTATGCCTGCGTGGAAATTATGTTTAATTTTCCCAAGGTGATAAATGGGGAAGCGAAATAAGAACATCCCATCACTGCATTATACCTCTGCTTGTTCATCCGTCAGATGCCTGTGGCAGTAAATTACATTTTGAGACCGGCATTAATTGTTTTATTTTCCTCTCTGCAGAACAAAGACAAGCTGTCCCCGTTCACCAAAACTCCAAAGCTGGACCGGAGTGAGTTACTGGTGAAGGAAGGCAAAGCCAAGTCCTCCATGAAGCGCAAGCTGTCCTTTACCGCCAGTCCACTCCAGACAGAGGAGAGAGACTCTGATACTGGTAAGAACTGGTGCGGCTCCTCCTCGCTCCTCATTCATCAGCCATGCTCCTGGCTGGCTGCCATCTTTTCACACTG
Source organism: Pao palembangensis (assembly GCA_015343265.1). Classification (NCBI taxonomy): domain Eukaryota; kingdom Metazoa; phylum Chordata; class Actinopteri; order Tetraodontiformes; family Tetraodontidae; genus Pao; species Pao palembangensis. Next base: position 8,679,671 of record CM027093.1, read on the forward strand.
CCCCCTTGTGGCTCACTGGTTCCGTGGTGGTAACCACCGTGGTACTTTGAGAAGTTACTGATCAACAGACAGTTAAAGAATCTGAAAGAAAGTTGAACAGGATTAAAGCATTTTGCTGAGGTGAACGTAAAAAACTGGAAGGAATTCTTGGTGTTCGTGCACTTGACAGAGCTGCAGATGTAGCTATAATATTGAGTCATTATGCTTCATGTTGCTAATATTGTCACCTTTTAAGCCTAACGCTCCTTTTTTGGACATGTGTCATAGCCTGTTCTGTCTCTGTCGTTTAGCCACAGTCAGCATCTTTCCTTTGTTGAGGTCTTCTTTTATGGAAGCAACATTTGCACAGCTGTGCGTTTCAGAGTGCTCGAGGTCCAGTAGTTTCACCTTCAGCTTCTCTGCAGGGTGGCAGTGGAGTGTTCCGTGTTTTCCTCCATCATTTTTATAGACGGAAACATTCGTTTTGAATTCACGGGGTATAATTTATATTGTACACATCCTCAAAGCAAAGCTAGCGTATAGAGTTTTTCCTCTTTTTTTTTTTTTTTCAGTAGCTGTTGAAATGGGAGGTAATGATGCCACTGACCTCCTGAAACCCGTCTCTTTTGTTGCCATGACTCATAATCTGTGTGTGGAGTTCGAGTCTGCTTTTGTGTCGGTCTGAGTACATGTCAGAATGGGGGGGGGGGGGTGTGTGTGCGTTAATGCAGTGCTTTCCCACCCTTCCTCTCCCTCCCCTCCCCTCCCCTTCCTCATCCTCTCTGCTTTGCACTGTAGATGACTCAGACCCAGGCCAGTCGAGTGAGACCTGGGGAGAAAGATTAGTGGCTCCCTGCAGGATATACGCAGGTAATCATGATAGACCGACGCCTAGCCTTGTGTCCTCTACAAGTCGCATCACCCACTCTGCGCCTCTTTGCTGCTATGAACACACAAGCACGTCTGTGTTTTTTCACCATGCATCTGCCCTGTTGCAGCTCACGCATGTCTGTGTTTAGCCAAATGTGACTACTGGAGCTTGGGGGGCTGAAGCATTGCTGTCTGCACTTGGCTGGCTTATGAGAATGTTGTATTTTTAGTCCCCCTTTTCAAAACCTCACACTTGTTATCTGTCTCTCGGTATGCAGATACAAGCGGAGGAGGCAAATGTTTACACTGTATGTAGTTATCAATTTAAATGAAACTGTTCTCTAAAATGTTGCTTGGCTTTGTTGCAGATAAGGATGGACCAGAGAAGAAGAAGGTGAAAAAGGAGGCTGGGGGCAAGAAATCCCAGGCTAACCTTTTGTTTGGCTATCCTCTGTCAGAGCGCAAACAGATGGCTCTCCTAATGCAGATGACAGCTAACAGTCCAGGTTGGTCTGCCTGCTCTCTTTTATTGCACCATTGCAATGGACTCAAAATATTTACTGGTGTGATTGCATAATGTGAAAATTAAGTGGGAAATATCTACACTAGCAGATGTGTTATTCATTATTTGATTTACATTAAATGAAACCACACATGCCAAATCCTCCATTTTCCACAGTTCTTTGTGGTGAGTTGGCAGGCTTCTGGCTGTAGTTCTGAATTTAATTTAGGTTGTTTTTAAACTTGTCAAAGTTAAAAACAAGCAACAAAAGTTTAAATAGTTCTCACCCAGCCAGTTTCCAGCTGATTGCACCTTTGTTCCCCTCGGCCTCTCATGTGTCTATTTTTTTTTTTTTTTTTTTTTTTCCTAGTATCAAATACAGACTTAATAATTTGCCTGCTTGTGTTTAGATTCTACCCCCAGTCATCCTTCACAAACGACCCCCGTGCAGAAAAAAGTTCCCAGCAGCACCTCCACTCGACAGAAGGACAAGGTCAACAAGAGGAACGAGCGAGGAGAGACTCCCCTCCACATGGCCGCTATCCGGGGCGACGTGAAGCAAGTCAAAGAGCTCATTAGTCTGGGAGCGGACGTCAACGTCAAAGATTTCGCCGGTATGATGTCTGGAAGTAGTGATGCGTCTGCCTGGTCTGTGTGATGTGGTAGTAATAACATACATACCTGATGAAGGTGTAAAGCTATTGTGTATCTATATTTTAACCTACATTAGAGAAACTTTTTTCCATCCCCACTAGGTTGGACTCCCCTCCATGAGGCCTGTAATCTGGGTTACTATGACGTTGCCAAGGTCTTAATAGCAGCAGGAGCAGAGGTGAACACACAGGGTCTGGATGATGACACACCACTCCACGATGCCTCGAGCAGTGGCCATAAAGATGTAAGCGTGCCAGTATTACGTAGCACATCTGGAGTCTTTACATGAGAGACACAAGAAACGTGCTCTTCTTTACAGCATTTTTCGGTGTATTGTTGATCCACGCTTTGTGATTTGCTCTTGAGATTCTCAGTTTATCCTCCTCTTTCATACAGATTGTCAAACTGCTGCTCCGCCACGGTGGTAACGGCTTCCAGGCAAACAAGCGTGGCGAGCGCCCAGTGGATGTAGCAGACACTCAGGAGCTGGAACTGTTGCTAAAAGGGGAGGTGCCTCTGTCGGATCAAGATGACAGTTCTTCGGGTATGGAGAGAGTACTCTGGGACTGCCCTCCTGTTTAAAATGAAACATGATAGTAACAATAAACGTTACTATTTAAAAAAAAAAAAAAAAACAACTTGTTCTTGGAACAGAAAATGAAAACCTGCACAGTGAAAGGAAAGATCAATGCATGTGTAGCAGAAGTATTTAGAGCTGAACACAGATTGAGTTGTTCAGTTGATTTTAGCTGAATAATTGTGCCATTGTTGTCTGCAGAATCTGAGGACCCCACATCTTTCAATCCCTCCAGTGTAGATGACAACATGGAAGACTCCGATGCCGAAAAGGACACGGAGCGCAAACCACCTGCAAAAGCATCTTCATCCATGCCAGGGTTAGATGAGTACGAGTTCAAAGACGAGGAAGAAGAGGAGGATCTCAGCAAAGCGCTCAGTGACAGACACATCTATCGGAAAGACCTACGACAGCGCGACAAAGACGATAAAGATAAGAACCACGTGGTAGGAAAGCAGAGTGGCAAAGGGGATTCCATCCCAAAGTCCAAAAAGCAGAAGTTGTCCCATTGCAGCTCAGACACCTCTGGGGATGAGATGGAGAGCTTTTCAGACAAAAGGAATTCCCCGACCTGTTCTCAGAGTTCAGAGAGCGTCAAGATGGACACCAGGTCTAAAAAGGAGATTGTAGAGCAAAAGGAAAAGGGCAAAGTCAAGAGGAAGAGCAAAAGCCAGAGTAAAAATAAGGAAAACCAAGAGGATGGAAAAGAGAACAGCAAAGCTTTAGTCCTTTCGCTTGCAACAGTATCTGAGACCATGGAAATAGGCCGAGAAATCAGCCGAGAGGAAGATTCTTTCAAGATGTCTTTCAGTCCGAAAGATGACTCATCCGTCCACCTCTTCCATTTGTCGTCCATAAAGTCTCCAAAGCTGAATCACAGCCTGACAGATAAACAAACACCACTCAAACAGGAAAACACCAAGTTGTGCATTTCCATCAGTGACAGCTCAGCACCTGTGGATGGTGTCAAATACAACCACTACACCGACGCAGAATACTGCACCGAAGGCTCCAGCACCAAGGCATGCAAGCACAAGGAGAAGAGCAAGCATCAGCAGAAAGACCCCAGTGTGGACCGCGAGGACGAACACTTGAATCTGTACAAAGATGGTAGCATAGCAAACAGTCTCGACAACACCGAAGGCGCCTTACGGAGGACTGACATAGATGGCAAAGTCGTGAAGAAGCATAAACCTAAACATAAGGAAAAAGATAAACACAGGAGGGACTATGAGGCAGAGCGGAGTCATCATAGGCAGAAGGAGGCCAGGAAAGACAGCCACAGGAATTTGGAGTTTGACAGAGAGTTCTGGAAAGAGAACTTTTTCAAAAGCGATGAAACCAACGAAACGCTACCAGTGAAAAAAGAAGGTGAAGACAACTGTTCTCTTCCAAAGAACTCTGACTTCTCTTTCAAAGAGGAAAGATATGTGAAAGAGAAACACGCCAGCAGCAAGGACAAGAGGACGAGAGAGGACCGAGAGAAGGACAAGGCTCTGAAAAAAGAGAGGAAGGAGGAGAAGATAAGGGAGCCAAGGCCGAGCGAGCGTGAAGAGAGAGCAGACTGCCACACTTCAGGGCGGATTTCAGAGGAGGTTCCTGTGCAGAGCAGCAGCATGAAGGAGGAACCTGAAGAGAAACCTATCAGTGGACTCACCGGTGATCAGGAACAGTTGGAGCCTTCTGAGAAAGGCCCACGTGAGAAAGCTGACAAGAGGCTCCCAGTGAAGGAGAAGGATCTAGACAAAATGGAGAAAAGGCATCTTGACAAGGAAAAAAGAGTTAAAACGGAGCACACTGACAAAGCTGAGCCGCAGCATTCACTAGATCGCTGGAAGGAAAAAGAGCGAGCGGCAGCAGTTTCTTCCCACTTGGTTGGAGATAAAAATTGCAAAGAGAATGAAAAGCTCAAGTCTTCGTCCGCGGCCAAAAAACACGAAGACAGCAGGAGAAATAAAGACAGGCTTGAAAAACGCTATGAGAAGGAAAAGCAGGACAGAGACTATGGTGTCGGCGATCACCGAGAGAGAGAACGCACAAACTCTGATAAGAAATCGAAACCCCTGGAGAAAAGCGATCGCTCAAAAGAGAAGGATTCCGACAGGAAAAAGAGAGACAAAGGAAAAGATGGCCCGTCCTCCAATCTAAAGTTGCTTTTAGAAGAGAAGAAGAGCTATGCGTCTGAAAGTGGCAAGTCCTCATCTACAAAACCAAAGGATGAAGGTTTGAGGACACCAGAGAAGGATCGTGAACGGAGAGACCGTGACTCCGACAAACACAAGGACAAGGAGAGGCACAAAGAGCGCTCCCAGCAGGCCAAGAGCGCCAAGGTCAAGCCCGGCGAGACGGACACAGACAAGGGCAAATCCAAAGCCTCGCCAGCAACGCGTGACAAACCGAGAGAGAAAAGGCTAGTGAACGACGACCTGATGCAGACCAGCTTCGAGCGCATGTTGAGTTTGAAAGACCGGGAGATCGAGCAGTGGCACCGCAAACACATGGAGAAAATCAAGCAAAAGGAGCGCGAGAGGCTCAAACAGCGGCCCCTGACGGAGCCGGGCAAGTCCAAACCCAGAGACAGAGCCAAGAGTGAGCTGGGCTTGAGTAAAGAACTGCTGCGCTCCAAAAGCTCCGAAGCCTCTGACGCTCACCACAGAGAGAAAGCTCTCAAAGACACTACTGGCCTGAGAACCATGTCGCTCGATGGAAAGAGTCTTCCGCCTGTCAGCGCCAAGGTGGTGGCAGCTGTGGAAAACTGTCTCACCAGATCGCCCAGACCAGAGAGCGAGCGCTGCGGCCTCATGTCCAGGTCCGTGTCCCTGCTTTCCGTGGCTAGTTCAGATGATTCGTGTCCGGCAATGACGTTAACGTCCAGACCCCCAGAATTAGACTCCGATATGACCCTGGAAACCTCAGACTCTCAGTCTGCCCTCCTCCAGTCTTCCCTTGTGATTCAAGCTACCAGATCGCCGCCTGTTCCCGATAAAGAGCCCAGCAACCTTCCAGATGTGCCGCAGAGTCATCGGACGCAGCTGCCTGGCAGGCACGACTCCCCGTACCTCAGAGCCATTCTTGATGAGGACGCTAACTCATCAGCTGAAGGTCTGCCCGCGCCGAGCTTGCTTGTGGAGGAGCAGAAGGTGGGAGAAATCTCAGCGGAGACGGAGGAAAGCGTCGCAAAACAGCCAAGTAAAGATTCAGCTACCGACGAAGAGCTTGAAGGGGACAATTCTGCCGGAATAATGCTGAGCCAAGACTGTGAGAGCAAAAATCTGCCCGAGTGTTCGGCCTCTCTGCCGGAGTCGCCCGAGCAAGTGGCTCTTCCCTCCTCTGATCCTGCGCTTCTTGTCCACTGTCTGATGGACGACGTACGTGCGGAATCGAGCACAAAGACTTCCTCTAATCAGCATTCAGGACCTGCTGAAACTCCATCGCCCACAAACACAACAAACTTCCAGCCAAAAGAATCTCTGCCGGTTCTGAGAGCGGAGAGCACGGAATCAGGCCCTGCACACGCTTCTGAGCAGAGGTGCAAACCGGTGGAGAACGCCGACGGAGCAGAGACGCACCAGAGTGTGGAAGCTGCTTCAGAAGCCTTAAGAACGGAGGAGACGAGAAATGCTGCACCCTCCACCGGTACAAACGCTCATGGCCCGACTTTGGGGGAGCCCCTGCCAAGTGACACCAAGACCGACTCGGAATCCCCTCCAGCGGATGTGCTTCCTCTGCTGGAAGGTGCACGTTTGTGTCTGGATGCTCAGCTGGAGAAAAAGGACAATATTCCACAAATGTCCTCGTGTCGAGAAAGCCCTGAATGCAAGTTTGAAGCGCTGACCGACGTCTCGCAGACCTCGGAGAACAGCGATGCGCTTGCTTCTGTGCAGACGGAGAGTTCCCTAGCTGAGGGGGGCCTGACCACTGAGGGCTCCTCTGAGTCTAAAGCAGAGGACAACCCCGAGACCATGGAGGTTACCCATAGCGACGAAAACACCGAGTGTTCTTCGTTTTCAGAGGATCACTGCCAGTCCACAGGGCACACAAACTCTTCCAGCAGCACTTCAGGAAGCTCCTCTCCGCAGTCTGGAGACAGAGATTCTGATTGCTCAGGGGCTAAAGTCAGGCTTCGGCCTGGAGACGAGGACCTGATCGTCCACGTGCCCCATCCGCGCAAGAGAAAGATGCTGAAAGTGTCGGCCTTCCAGTCGTGCGCCACGGCGCAGCAGGACAAGGACAGAGACCAGCAGTCTTTGGCTGCCATCGTGGACTCGGTGAAGCTGGACGAGATCGAACCCTACCAGACGGAGAGAGCGAACCCTTACTACGAGTTCCTGCACATCCGCAAGAAGATTGAGGAGAAGCGGAAGGTGTTGTGCAGCGTCACCCCTCAGCCGCCACAGTATTACGACGAATATGTGACCTTCAACGGCTCCTACCTCTTAGATGGGAATCCTCTGAGCAAGCTCTGCATACCTACGGTGAGTCTGCTCGGTTCTGGCCAACAGAAATGCAACAGTGTCAGATCAAGATGCTTCTCAGATTGGAGGCTCTTTCCGGCACCCATTCATCACCCCGTCCTTCCTTTGCTTGCTTCGTTTGCGCAGATAACTCCGCCTCCGTCCTTACCCGAGCAGCTGAAGGAGATGTTCAAACAGCAAGAGGTGGTGCGGATGAAGCTACGGTTGCAGCACAGCATTGAGAGGGTGCGTACTCTCCCCGAGCCTCTCAGTCCGGTCGGATAACTCTCCACATTTCAGGGCCGCGCGAACCATCCGAGAAGATCGTTTCAAACTGGACTGACTTTGTTGATTTATTTTCTCCACCAGGAAAAGCTGATCGTTTCGAACGAACAAGAAGTCTTAAGGGTCCACTACCGAGCTGCACGGACGCTGGCCAATCAGACGCTGCCGTTCAGCGCCTGCACAGTCTTACTGGATGCTGAAGTCTACAACATGCCTCAAGACATCCAGGTAAATGTTGTAGTGGACTGACAGCTGTTCAAATCTGTACCTTTTAACAGATTCAGTCTCTTTCCTCAGCTTATTTGAAAACTCGAGTGTCTAAAATGTCTGTCTCTCTAAGTCTCTGTTTGGGTTACAGAGCGATGACGGCAAAACATCAGTGAGAGACAGATTCAACGCTCGGCAGTTTATGTCCTGGTTACAAGATGTTGATGACAAGTTTGACAAACTTAAAGTAAGTGTTTTTGTTTTCAGTGAGAAGCGACGGTCAGAAGTCAGACCTTCCAGTAGCTTTAGCTAGGACTGGGTCTGGACACCCCCGCCCTAGTAAATTTTTAGGTTGTTTAGTTGCTTCTTAATGGTTTTCCTTTGTCCCCCACAGACGTGTCTCTTAATGAGGCAGCAGCACGAAGCAGCAGCCCTGAATGCTGTGCAGCGTCTAGAGTGGCAGCTGAAGCTGCAGGAACTAGACCCAGCCACCTACAAATCCACAAGTATCTTCGAGATCCCCGAGTTCTACATACCACTGGTGGAGGTCAACGACGACTTTGACCTCACCCCAATATGACCAGTAGGGGAGAGGGGCGTTTTCATAGTGGCAGCAGAGAAAAAAAGCAAAGAAGCAGCACTTGGAATGTGGCGATAATGCAAAGAGCACTTAGAATAAAGACGTTTGCTTTCACTAAGCTCTTCCTGTCCAGCCAGCACGAGAAGCGTGAGGACGGACTTCCTCCAGCAAAGGCCTCAGTCCAGGCCCGCAGAGCCGAGACCAAAGGCTGGGTCAGCCGGGGTTCAGGGAGCTTCGGCCAAGGGTAGACGACAAATGGCCGCTGCTTCCCAACAAGTAGTGTCATCAAATTAAAAATTTCAAATGTTTTCAAAGTGAGTGATCATAAAGCGTGTATAGACTGTGCTCTTAATTTTCTAACTTATTTTATACATAAACGATTGTGCATTTGTAAATATACATGTAATTATTGTTTTAAACTTGTAAAAAAATAGATATTTTGATTGTAATCTTATGTCATGTTTTAATGGACCAAAGTTGGTTTTTATTCCGTGTCCTCTGTGATGTTGTTGGCTTCTTAAGCATCTGTTGGCTTTTGTTGTTTTCTCGTTTGGACTTACCAGTTTCTTCCTTCATTTCAAGTTTAGCGTCACAGCTGGTGTTTTTTGACTTTGGCAAGTAATGCTGTGCATGCCTCGCTTTCTTTGTGCGTTTTCCTACAAATCTTTATTGTGGACTTGACGGTGAGGTTTTCTGACGTGCTCCAGCGTTTTTGTGTGTTTTGTTTCTTGCACCGTCGTGTTCTCCCTCTCTGCAGCCTCATGTGTTGTTCATTGTGTCTCATGTGCACACTAAAGTCTGGTGTGGCTTCCTGTGAAGTAAAAAAACTAAACTTTTACAGATTCAGTGTGAGATCACAGCAAAACCTATTTTTTCAACAATGCCTTTTGAACGATAGTTCTAAAAAAATGTCTATTTTAATATTTACTTGTTACATTACTTGTACATATTTGTAATATACAATTGAATAAATTTTATTTGTTGTGAAATTAAACGTTGTTTTGGTGTATGTGGATTGCAGAGAATCTCCAAGCAATAATTGGTCAAGTCTGAAATTCAAGCGCGTTTTCAGTCGTAGTTTTAGATTTTGCCAGCAGGCGCCGCTGTTCAGCCGCTTTGGGATGGATGACCCAGTTTGGACGCAAGGATAAGATTGTTTTAACGGGGCTTTTATTCTTACACATTGTATATTTTAAAAATACAATAAATCAACGTGTTTCTTATCACATTCTTTTGGAATAAACTATTTGAACGGAAAAAAAAATTTAAAAATAATTATTTCTTTAATTGCTGCAATTTCTGAAACGTTTTAATAGGCTGTGCAGATCGTGATTTGGAAATATAAATACAGAAATAATCAGAGCGTGGTCTAAAACACCTGGTGTCGGTTATACAGTAAAGTAACTCAATATCCTTTAATAATGGTTCATGGAAAGTTCTATATATTTTAGCTTCACATACAATAATTTTAGCTTATTTTAGCTTCACATACTTTCTCATGGCACTTAAATACCCTTCAGTTCCATTAAGCCATTTTGATCCAAATCTAAGCAGAACGTTTTCATTTTGAATGAATGCTAGACTTGGTGAATAGCAATATAAACAGAGTGGCCTGACTCTCCATTTGAAGAAAATGATATTAACCTCCCAAGGTTTTTTATTTTTCCTCTGGCTTGTCAAAACAACATAATTTATTACGAGACTGCAGTCAGTCTGAAAGGTAAAAGTCCCTGAAAGTCGATCTGATGCTCCCCGATCTTCCTCCGCTTCAGCCTGCTGAAAGTAAAGCTTGTGGCAGTTTGGACGAAGCCTAAAACGACGCACCTGGACACCAGTGGAGTTCAAATGGCTCATCAGAGCGCCTCTGCGGAGCTACACAGGCCGGCAGCGACGTTTCTCGGCGGGGGGTCTGCGCGACTTCACAGCTTCCGAATCCCCCTTTTCTTACCTAATGAGCACACTCACGCTGCCGCAGATAAGACCGAGGAACAAAGGCTTGTTTAATCGAGTGGGGGTGGCTTGGACAGGAAAGGGCTGTTTGGCAGACAACTGCACTTTGTCTCGCTTTTTTTTTTTACGCGCAAGACTTTTACGCACAATATTCCGCCCAAGCGCACACGTTAACCCGATGCTTGCTGTGGCCTCAGGAGGGTGAACCGTGCCCGCTGCACGGAACACACTGGACCAGCGAGCGTGTGTGTTGGTGTGTGTCTGACCCCAGCCCCGGTGTTTGGCTGCGCAGACGTTGGGGTGAAAATGGAGTGTGTGCCTTTAAGGCGCCCGACTGCCTGTCGCTTTTTGCTGCGGAGAGACTGACGCCCTCTGGACACAGTGGACACTTGAGCGTCTGTGGAGCACCATCCTGGAGAAGTTCAAAGAAAAAAAAAAAGCAGCTCCGCTTCTTTCTGAAAGAAAAGTCGAGGTCTTGTTCTCTGCGTCTCGGTAAGTTTCGGAGCTCGTCCTGTCTGCGCTGCTCCGCAGTTTTACTGCGTTTGATTGTTTCGTAGCTCCGAGAGCAAGTTTTGGTGCTGGCGATGAACATAAAAGAGAGGAAGAACCACGTCCAGGAGTGAAGGAGTGTGTGTTCCTCATGCTTTCTCGTGTGGAAAGGAACAATGTGCTGCAAAACGCAAAAGCGGAGCAGCGGGACCCGCTGCTGTAAAGGCGTTACATAAAAAAAAAAAAAAAAAAAATAGGTGAAGAAAGCTGATGTTGCCAGATGTGGGTTCCTCGGAGTGTTTGTTTTGAATGAAATGTGACACAGGTCAGTTTTTCCAGTTGCATCAAATGTAGTTTATATATATATATATATATATATATATATATATATAATTACAATATACTGAAAAAGTGCATGCGTTCCTGTAACTCAACTTTAAAGGTGAAATGTACATATTATATAGACAAATAGTATGCGAATCAATATATTTCAAGCTTTTGTTTTTGTTTTTGTTTTTTTTTGCTGATTAGGACTTGCAGCTTCAGAAAACCTCTAATGAAAAACTAAAATTAAAATATTGCTTGAAATCAATAAAAAAAAAAATCATAATCAGCAAAATTACAACAGAAAATGCTCGAGATATCTCACTTTGCATGTAATGAGTCTATAAAATGTATTGGTTTCACCTTTTATATTGGATTGCCTGAATAAAACAACTTTTACATGATATTCAAATTTTTTCGAGTGGTACTGTATGTATACATTCTTGTTTTAAGTATCTTAAACAAAATACATTTCTTTAAAATGTCCCCAAAACGTTTATTCTGCAAAGCAATTAAAGAAGAAGTTATTAAATTAAAGCTGCAGAGTTAGAAGTGGAGTATTTGCTTAAAGTGGGAGTTTATTAGAACTTGCAGGATCCTGGCGTAGATGTAGTTGGTCACATCCATCGCAGGTTTTTGCATGGTTGTGAGGAAATCGTTGAGATTTTGATGATAAACACCCTGATGCAACTGCAGCAGCGCTTCTAAGGACGTTTTATTGTGATTGTGTTTCCACAACGACATTTAGCCGCCCTCTGAGCAGCAAGGCGCATGTTAAAAACAGAAAAAAACAAACATAAACTGTGTAAAATAACAGCAATAAATGAGGGAATATAGACTAGAGCAGATCAAATAAATGGCAGGGGAAGGAATGGAGAACGGCCGGTTGCCATGTTTGCTCCCTCTGCCTGCGTGCTGATGTTGTCTTACTTGTTTCCAGTAAGGTGCTGGTGAGCTGTCAGGATGAGGCCTGGTCAGACGACCCTCCCCGCGGCCGCCGCTGTGGCTCTCCTCTTCCTCCTGTCGGGGCTGGCTCTGACCTCCGGCTGCAACAAAGCCCTCTGTGCCAGTGATGTCAGCAAGTGTCTCATCCAGGTAAAACACACGTTCCCAGCCTGACCCAGCAGAACCTGCGAGGTCGGTTTATCGCTGTCTGACGCCTCAAAAACGACACAAATACGGACCCAAACTACCAAAACAACCCGACACATGAAGGGGACAGAGAACTAACACCAAATTCTCCCACTGACGCTCGTCTTTCTCCTTTAGAAGTTAAAGCTAAAATAGTTTAATTGAGCCTCTAAGTCGTTCCACGTGTGGCTCTAAATGTGTAACAAACAACCAACCAGAACAATGCAGAAGTGGACTTTATTGTCGGTATGGTTGAGCATCAGACTGTATAACACAGTAGAGAAATCACTCAATCTACCTCATGTGCAAGATGTGCAATATAGTTTCATAATTCATGCGCAGCACGCTACTTGTGTATATATGTTATTGGTGTATATAGGGTTAGCCATATTTCTTATTCTTATTTTTATTTCTTCTAAAGTCTTTCTAGTATTTATTTCTTAAGGTATGCTGCTGCTGGAACACTACAATTTCCCCATTGTGGGATAAATAAACATATTCTTATTCTTCTTCATTACATTTTAGACCCTGTTGTGGGGGAGGAGGGGTGCAGCTCCGCCACTACAGCCTCATCTTGCTTGTCTTCTTCACATTTCAGTCGGCTCTGACCTTAAAAGCGCCAAATGTGAGCGCAGCCAAGCGGAAGATTTCCGTGCTGCGTCCTCCCGACTGTTTTGTGTAAACGGACTCTGTTGTGCGCCGCAAACCTCGTTTGCAGCCGGTCTGTATCCTCGTTTGGGTGCTTTTTGGGCTCAGCTCTCCGGCCAGATGGAATCTGCCGTGAGGAATGCAGATGCGTTCCGTTGATACGCGGAAGGTTTGCAGGGATATAAATAGTGTTCAGATTCCTGCACACCTGCCCACATACCTGCACGGAGCCAGTCTCAGCAGGACCCGCGGGAGTCAGAAACTGGGCAGATCTTTGACTCTTTGGTGTTCTGTCAGCTACTTTGGAGTTTGGGTTTTGTTTTCTTGCTCCAGAGCAGCTCCTGTCATATTCCTGGAAAAGGGATAATTTGGTTGCTACTTTCTCCCCCGGTGAAGTCAGACCTGCTCTCCTCTGACGCCCGCTGGCTCAGCGGTCCTGCCTCCTACCTTCAGGTTTTTACTGAACGGTATTTAACCTCTGCGGCTGGTTCCGCTGTGACCCCAGTCGGGTAACTTAGGTCCTTAAGGAGCAAATTCAGCTTCGCGTCTAAAGAAAGTTTAAATGGTGAAATGTCGTCTGTGTAACAGGAGCTGCACCTTAGCAAAGGCCCTACTCGGTCAACAAAAATGAAAATAAAGCACAATATAACATGAATCATATGTGTGGAACTGAAGCATCAGAGCACCAAAGATTAACATGAACCGTCTGTTGATGCAGAACATGTTGTTACCTAAAAAATAGTTTTGTGGTCTGCTTGAGAGGACAAGTTGAAGTAACGTGCTAATTTCCAGTCAAGTGGACTTTTATGGCAGCCGCCAGACCAACTTATTTTCGAGTAAACAGAGCAAGCAAGCAGGAATTCAGCTCCCAGCTTCAGAAATAGAATGACCCAAGTTAAGGAACGTTCAGATGAAGTTAAAACATGTTTGCCTCTCACGAAGACCCCCTCGGTGTCAGTCGGTAGTGGCGTTCTTTGCTAATTTCTTGTCAACATTCTAACACAAGCAAGCATTTTTGTTAAAATTGGTTCTGAAGGACTCCGCATCTGTCGCCTCGACTCTACGCAGAAACATTTGGAGACCTTCAATGAACCAAATAGAAAAATGCAGAATTCTTGTCTTCCTACTGATATTTATCAGCGATTTTAACGTGAACATTTTGCTGCAAAGCCAGCCTGAAAAGGAGAAAGGCGGCGGCGGCGGTTCTGCCTATTTTTGTACTTCCAGGCGACTAAGTTCTCCTGATGAATCGTTGCCGTGGACAACGCGGCACTGCTGCTTCCGTGACCTCGCCGACACCAACTTGCTGGCCGTCAGGGCCGAGGACGTTGGTGCGTGTGCTGCGAGGGAGAAGCTTTTCTTCCTACTTTTTGAGGCTCCGTGTTGCTAACGATTAGTGAGATCTGCTGCCTGGCGCTCGCCTTTACGCTCGGCTGCCAGCGCAGGTCATTTGTCTGAATTCCCTGGAACCCCTCAGGGCAGAAAATCACTAGAGAAGGGGGGAGGGGGGAGGCTGGATGAGGGGGGAAAGTAGTCCTGGGTTTGGGAAGTACGCCACGGCCGGGCAGCCCAGGCTGTTCAGCAGGGTGTGGCAGCAGCTTGGCAGGAGCAGGCAGCACACGCTCACTTTCTCCTTTCTGCATGTTTGTGTCGGCTGCTGAGTTTTTTTCTCCAGACGATTCTGCGGCAGGAGCAAAGCCAAGAGCTCTGAAGATGTTCAGACCTGTTTGCCCCATTGATTGATCTTTTTTTTTTCTTTTTCTCTTAAATGTCGGGTCAAGAGTGTAACAAGTGTCCAGCGAACAGAAGGCTCCTTATTGGAAGGGAAGAGGGAGGAGAGGAGAGACTGAGGGCCGCTGTCGCTGTTTACTTCTAGATTGCTGTTAGTTTTGGATTCCTTAGCTTGTTTGGAACCTTGTCCAAACTGCCATCTGGAGACAAGAAAAAGAAAAGCATTAAATAGGAGTAAAAACGTGTGGAGGCGCTGGAGAAGGATGCTTTAGAATATACAACAGTCCCGGAGAACGTCCAGTGTTGGTGTGGTTGACGGGCCGAGATGCTGGTCACCAGCTTGGACGTCTGATCTGTCCTCATCTGTCCACAGCGGGATGCAACCTGCAAGGAAAACACGAGTCGACACAAACTTTTATCCTTCCACGCTTGCTAACGCCATTAATGAGCTCGGGCTTCTCCACAGCCTTTAACATTTTCAAACTTTTTTCTTTTTTTTTTTAATCTAAAGGTTTAAAAGCTGCATTTTTTTTACACTTGAGGCCGTTAATCTTGTCAGAATTGCAGGTTGCTGGTAGGATCAGATCCTGATCACAGGTTTACGGGCTGGGAGGCTGGTGATTAAGTGAACTGTGTGGTTTTTTTATTTTTATTTATTTATTTTTTTGCAATCTGTTAGCGGCGAGTCACCGGAGAGTCTTTTCTCATCTCAGTCTGTTTACGTGGGAGGAGATGGAGATAAAATAGAAAGTCAGAGAGAGAAACAAAAGCTGAAACGTGAGTACGAAGGAGGGAAAGAAGCTGGGGAGGGAGGAGGAAGAGTGTGCTGTTTGAGGGCTGAAGCCGTGTTCTGTTCCCCAGGTGTTTTCTTCTCCCTCCCCCCTGTTCCTCCCTCGCCTCCCCCCTCGCCTCCCCTGCCGAGGTGACCTTGACTTGGAGGAATGTGCTCCCTCTTCTGTGTCGGGTGGGGGGGAGAACAGGGAACTTCTGATGGTCTCACCCGAGGAACTTTGCTGTCAGACACGCTCACCAGTTTATCTGATTCAGCAACTAAAAGAATACTTGACAGCCATTTTCCCCCCACAATAATTCCAGACGGACCAGACGTGGCTGTGTGATGTATACTGAGTGCACGTGGGGTCGATGTCAGAACTCGGTGCCCGGGCTGAAGGAAAAGCAGACCCCTTCGGCTAAGTCAACGGGGCCATGTTTGATTTGTGTTTAGCCGTTTGTTGGACTGATTGACTCCTGGTCGCCGAGCTGGACTTGAAGTAAATAACGTCTTGTGTTTTTTGTGTGTCGCTCTGCAGGAGCTGTGCCAGTGCCGTCCGTCTGATGGGAACTGTTCCTGCTGTAAAGAGTGCATGTTGTGTCTGGGGAACCTCTGGGAGGAGTGCTGCGACTGCGTCGGTGAGTGGCCCGACAACCAGAGGACACTTTCAGTTCCTGGAACTTGTGCGCCAGGAGTTAAAGGTTCCTCCTCCTCCTACCCAGGATGTATTTACTAGAGGAACTATTCCACAGTTCCTGGAGCAGTTTGCCCAAAGTACCTTGTGCCGCTTCTTATGTCCACACCTACATCGGGGCGAAGGTGGAGAGGGGGTTTTAAGGCTGTGGAAACACTGGGACCAGTTTGGCCTTGGTGTCGCTGCCCTGATATAAGAGGAGTGTGAGAGGAGAAGCCAGATATGGAAGGCGCCTGTGACCAGGGTTCAGGGTGAGAGGAGGACAGGAAATGAAAGGAGTATAGTTACCAGCAGTAACATCTCCCAGCGTGTTCACAGGTGATCATGGCAGCGTCGGTTTTCATTGGACGCTCCAAATTGTAGATCCTAAAATTAAAATTTAAAAAAACCAAACAAAACAGGTGAAGTAATGGACGTCTGTACACACTTTACTGATTTCACGGTTTCATTTTGAACTGGCTGCGTTGCTCTGTGCTCGCTCTGTTAAACAGCGTCTGCTTTTCCGTCTGAGTCCGGACGCAGGCGACGCCTTGCAGAGCAGCGTGTCTGCTGTGACAGACAGATATTGCAGCGCGTGCTGACAAGGAGGCGTTATTAAAGCGCCTTCATACGGAACACTAGACCCCCCCACAGGGCAGCGGCCACAGGACCCCAGACGTGTTGCAGATGTTGCAGTGAATCTTGAACAGATCCTGAGGTTTGCCCCCCCCCCGGTCAGAACGTGTGCTCATGTGAACAGTTAAGCGAGTGGAGGATGAAATGATCTCCAGAAGGCAGAAAATTACAGACGACCACAGAATCGTTTTATTATTGTCATCTTTTATCTTTTAAAGGACAGTGAAGGGGGGGCGCAGCACAAGTTTGCAACATGCACCAGGCTTGTGGATGTTGTCCTGCAGACTTCTGATGCTGAGGATGCAGGGGTCTCCTTCTGAGGGCTCCTTTATGTGTGTGTGTGTGACTGAACAGCTGACCTGTGAGCCTCAACTCCAGAGGCTGCCAAAACCTCTGACTTGCTTTTTTAAGCACTCATACCAGCTTTCTCTGATGTTTCCTGGTCTTCCTGACCTTATCTTGACCTGGTCCGCTCCTGCTAGCTGCCATTTCTTAACTACATTCAAAACTGAGTCGAACCTGAAGCCACGTTGCCGTCTTCTTATCGCTTTCTCCTGCTTTCTGGGAGTCATTCATCTTCATTTTTAGAGTTCTGCTTAGACATGACTGCTGACTGTTAGGACGAGGTTAGAGGAGTCTCTTTATTTATGAAGCGTAGCATCACTGCGCTTTTCCTGATGATGATTGTAAACAAGCCATGACCCAGACGGGCTAATTAATGTCTGATAACTTGATCAAAGTTTATCTGAGAGCTCAAATCTGCTGAGGCGATGTTTAAAAGAGTGTTTATTGTTTAAGGACATGCCTTTCGGAGATCATTTCATCTTCCACTTGATGAGTCGAATACATTTGCACTAAGTCAACATGTCAAGCTTCTTTGAAGTTTGTGTTTGCAAGTAACAGCCCTGTAGAGGAGTTGCAGGGAGGGAGAGGAGGCCTTGTAGTTGAGAGGAAGAGAGGAGGAGGAGGAGGAGGAGGAGGAGGAGGAGGAGGGACCCATGTGCTCGCTTTATCTAAACCAGCTGCTCTGGCTCAGCTTTTAGCCTCGGTTTGTAATTCAATTCCTCTGTCAATCTCCACTCCCCATTAAATGATTTACAAATTACCTATAATTCCGTTGGAGACGTCTAAACGGTTGTGAAGATCATATCTGAGAATGTATGCACGTCTCCAAGTGGTTACTACTCTGTTTTCAGATGAAATGATGCGTTGAGACAGGATAGCTCGACGGCTGCTGGCTTCCGTAAACGTTACATTTCTCCTCACATCCCTTGAACAATATTAATATTAAACCATATTAGTATTTTCTGCACCTTTAACGTCTCAAACCACAATTTTTTGTTTTTGTTCCAGGGATGTGCAATCCCAAGAACTACAGCGACTCTCCAGCAACATCGAGGAGTACCGTGGAGGAGCTTCACCGGCCCATCCCCTCGCTGTTCCGCGCCCTCACCGAAGGCGACTCACCGATCAACATGATGGTGGTATCGTTCCCCGTTGCGGAGGAGCTGTCTCACCACGAGAACTTGGTGTCCTTCCTGGAGTCGCTAGACAACCCGCATCAGAACGTTTCTGTACCCGGGAACAGCATTCACACCAGCTACGACACTCAAGGTACGGCCGGCACTGACCTGGTCGCTCTACTCAAATTTCTCTACAAGCTTCATGAAACAGCACGACGAAAGCCGGTCCTCCCCCTGGAGAACCAGGAGATTCACTTTACGTTTATTTCCGCTTCAAAAACCCAGACGAATACACCGCATTCATATAAACTATTTGTTGGCTGCATGTATTGAATTTTCTCCTTCTGTCAGCTCTGGCCGCGTTTTTCATGTGTATTTACGGACCCTCGCTGTGACCTGTGGCCATAAAATCAGAACCAAAGTAAACAGCAGCCCAGAGTGGGTTGGGTTCTCTTGCGTGCAGAAAAATCTTCCCTTGCTCAAAAAAAGAACTAGTTCTGGCAATTGCAGCTGCCTTGAGTTGGAACTGCTGCCTTTGTCCTTAGCTGTTTGCTTTAAATGTACAATAATGATGAGTGATCCCACAAAAAGCCATACTTTATAGCAAATAAATAAACCTTTGTTAAAGTAGGAATATTGCATATTAGAAGCACTTGCCAAATATGTGCACGTTTGACACCGTTTTCTGAATCGGACCGTTACTTCTGGTTTGTCTCCTTTCAGAAAACATGTGCACGGTGGTCTACTTTGATGACTGCGTGTCCATCCGTCAGTGCAAACTGTACTGCGAGTCGATGGGAGGATCCAAGTACCGCTGGTTTCACAACGCCTGCTGCCAATGCATCGGACCTGAATGCGTGGACTATGGCAGCAAGGCAGTAAAGTGCATGAACTGTCTCTTCTGAAGTGTGGACACATATTGGTCCCAAATGTTTGGACCATAACTGAGGGCAGAGGAAACTATGACTGTTATGTGTTAGCATTCCTCAGCTACCTTGTAAAATATCCCCCCGCATCGCTCCGCCTATCCCAGCAAACTGTTTTTATTCTGCTGTTATATTTCACTGTATATTTTTAGAAATGTTTTCAATAGTATTTTTTTTTTTTTTTTTTTTTTTTTTACTAGAGGTGTATATGAATAATGTATTTTTACAACTATGGTATGCTAAATCCCACATTTGTGCCAAATAAAGAAGAGTTTGGTGACATGGACTGTGTCGCAAATTGTTGTGATTTTGACACACTTCATCTACTATAGTTACTCTTAAACGTTTGTAAAAGGTGTATTGCACGAGTGGATGAGTATGTTTGTTTCTCCAATTGCCTGTCGTCAGCTGTAATGTTAGCCTCATGTTGCCCAAGTCAGGAAACACATCATTTCCTTAGGAAACAAGGTTGTTATTATACTATTCTGGCCCACAGGTGTTCCACTGCTCACTGATCATCTTATGCAATTGGAGGAAAAAGAGAACATTTTGCTGATGCCAACTACTCTCCCACCCCCCACACACAGAGATAACCTAGCAGGGTGCCTAATCACTGAATCTTCAGTGGCATAAAACAATTTGCATACCGTAGGCACAATGAGAACTTGTTGGTCTTTGATAGTGAATCGTGACCTCATTTTACCGCTGCAGCTGTGGGTTTGGATCAGACGGTACCAAAGAAGATCAGAGGGCTAATCTGTTTCATATGCCAGGCTGACCACCAGTCTGCTGGGCCAACCACAGCGTTTGGGGAAGGAAATGCGAGCCACAATAGTGGTTCAACTGTATTTATGTCACAGTGGCTTTTTAAAACTGTTTTTGACAGTTTTGCTCGTATACCAACGTAGCTGCGGTAAAGACTGTAACAATACCGCAGCATTAACGTCCTTTATTAATTCCAGATCACTCGCCAACAGGAAACCTACAGGCAAGAACTTTGAAGCACGGCTTCCATGCTGTGGAACTTCATTACCCAGTGTACACTTCGTCTTCCACGCAGGCGCAGATAGGTTTATTTGGTACAAATTCATATCCGGAAGCTCCACTCCGAAATTCACCAAACGGAATTGGACTTGGTAAAGTTTTGTACCTTTTACGCTTTTCGCATCCAACGACATAACGACTGTTGCCAGATTGAGTTTATATATTAACCTAATATTCTTGATCTTGTTTGGTTTGCCTAGTCGAAGACGGTAGCTTTAATTGTGACGGGAAGGGTGATTATACAGCTAGCTTAGCAGTTTGGCAATTGGATGAACTAACGTCAGCGGATGGGCCTTTCCATTCAATGGAGATATTCTACTTCATATTTATTTTAACAATAAATATGTTCAAATATCATGAACCCGAGTTGGAACTTTAACGGTATGTTGAAGATATAAGACTATATGCTATAGTTTTACCTATGGAAACAGGACACGAGAGTAATAGCATGTTTGCTTTGAACATTAAAAGGTCTGAGTGGCATTCTGCAAATGTATCTAATTTTCTGGATATATAAACTAGACGGATAAATATCATCTGGATTTTAATCTTGAGTTTTTGAAGGATACATTTTTATTACGAGAAGTAGCAGATTTAGTAAACTAAACCATGCTCTTGCAGTTAGAACGGAATCTACTTCCTCAAATATGTGATCTGGGTCGAGGAGATGTCTTGTTTAATTGAGGACAAACAGTGCCGACATCTTTATTGTTGTTTAAATCATTGTGCACATGAAGTGAAGAAGCGTCTGTTTACTCCCTGTCCCCAGGACTGTCTGTGTTTACAACACTAGTTGTAGGGTCACTGAAGTAGTCGGCAGTTTTTGCTGATGGAGGTCATAATTGTCATGTTATAGGATGTGATTGTTCATTTAGCAGAGCCCCATCTGGTGGATGTACATTCCTGTTGCAACGGTCAACATCCACAACAGTGATCACTTAAATCACAAGTTTTATTGTACTTTGAAAGTTTGGAATATAAATTGCTGTTAGTCACATTTAAATACTAAACTAAGAACACTGATTCAAAAGTTGTCAGCACACCTAAACAAATCATATGTTCATTGTATCATGGTTGTAAAGTTTAAAAATAAGTTTTATTTATTTATTCAAACCAGTCGCTTTCAACACGAAGAGTAAAATTCCTCTTTGAATGAGCGAACCTGCAACCTTTATTGTGTTGCAGTGTATTTATTCTTGTCATTTACACTGCGATTCTATATTCTAAAATAGGTTTAAGCTGTGTCTGACCAACTATATTGATTTGCTTTGGTAAATTACTTTTTTATGTACTTAAATGGGCTTCTGTACTCTGAATTGACCTCTGAATTTATTGAAGCCTTCTCACTTCACATCCTTAAAGAGTTTGAATGAAACCCACTATTTCTTGTCTCTTATGGAAAGTCTCTCACGTGTTGTCCATACAGGTGTGATGGAGAGGTGAGTGACAAGGCTACAGCAGCCATGACTGAGTGCTTCCTGCCCCCCAGCAGCAGCCCTGCTGAGCAGCGCCGGGCTGAGCACCCTGGGGGCGTGGCTCGCACCCCCAGCTCTGAGGAGATCAGTCCCACAAAGTTCCCTGGCTTGTACCGCACTGGGGAACCATCACCACCTCATGACGGCCATCACCACGAGGCACCAGACGCCTATGTGTCAGATGATGACAAAGACCACAGCAAGAAGAAG
Source organism: Pao palembangensis (assembly GCA_015343265.1). Lineage (NCBI taxonomy): Eukaryota > Metazoa > Chordata > Actinopteri > Tetraodontiformes > Tetraodontidae > Pao > Pao palembangensis. The sequence goes on from CM027093.1 coordinate 8,701,251, forward strand.
AACAAGTTCAAGAAGAAGGAGAAAAGAAGTAAGAATTAATAATGTAGTGTAATCTTGAATAACTATAATTATTGGATAATGGATAATTCTCTTGAGTTACAGGAATTTCTCTCTGAAGTGCTGGTAGAAGCCCTAAATAAAGCTCCTTAAATAAGAATAAATACACAGATGGCGTTTCCTTAGGTCCCATTTGCTGTGCTAATTTATTTTTTTCTTTAGCTGATTGACAGACTTTGTCCTTTTATTATCAGAATTTCTCCGTGACTGTACCACATTTTTGGAGCACACTCAGAACACTGAAAATGTGATAAAAAAGGCTTTGTTGGATTAAAAACTGCTAGGAGGACACTTAACTGACTTTGACAGCTGTTTATGTGGAGGACACATATTTTAACTGGGCTTGTTCTTGAGTGGAAAGGCATAAGGTGCAGCGAGAGCTACTCTAAATATGTGGCTGACCTCTTTTCTAAGTCCCCATTCTCCCCCTCCTTCTCTATCTTCACTCTCACACATCTCTTCCTGTTTCACTGCAATAATGGCTCAGGCTGTAGGAGGAGGTTAGGAACGCAGGGGAGCTCTTCCCTCATATCCAACCCTGTTTTTGCATCATCTTTTACTTTTGCAGCCGAAGGCTATGCCGCCTTTCAGGAGGACAGTTCAGCCGATGAAGCAGAGAGTCCCTCTAAGATGAAGCGCTCTAAAGGAATCCACGTGTTCAAGAAGCCCAGCTTTTCCAAGAAGAAGGAAAAGGACTTTAAGGTGAAGGAGAAAGGCCCCAAGGAGGACAAAACTAAAGACAAGAAATCTAAGGACATGACGGCTGCAGATGTGGTCAAACAATGGAAGGAGAAGAAGAAGAAGAAGAAACCAACAGGAGAAACAGAGCCGGCCCCAGTGGAGATCCCAACTTTCAGACCCATCTTTGGGGCTCCTCTGTCTGAAGCTGTCAGAAGGACTGCTCTCTACGACGGTATCCAACTGCCAGCCATCTTTAGGGAATGTGTGGACTACATTGAAAGTTATGGCATGAAGTGTGAAGGCATCTATCGCGTGTCAGGTACAAACAGTGAAACAATTTTTTAAAAAGAATTTGAATTTAAAATGTTTGTATAGTAGGATTTTACCTTTACACATGTGATTTTTGTCTCCACCTAAGGTATGAAGTCTAAGGTGGATGAACTGAAAGCGGCGTATGATCGTGAGGAGTGCCCCTGTCTAGAGGAGTACGACCCCCACACTGTTGCCAGCCTCCTAAAGCAGTACTTGCGTGAACTCCCAGAGAACCTGTTGGGCCGAGACCTGGCCCAGCGCTTTGAGGACGCGTGTGGGCGACAGGAGGAGGCCGAGAAAGTGTCCGAGTTCCAGAGGCTGTTGGCAGAGGTGGTGCCAGAAAGCCGACTCGTTCTCTCTTGGCTCGTTACTCACATGGAGCACGTCATCCTGAGGGAGGCAGACACCAAGATGAATATTCAGAACATCTCCATCGTCCTCAACCCAACCATACAGGTCAGAGAGGTGGTTTAAAGAATAAGAATGAAAGTCCTCAGATCGGGTGTGAGCTGTTACACAGAGCAGAATTTTAACAAACAAATATGTGCTTGAATAGAGAAATTGACCTTGGGCAAAGATACTCCTCTTAGCTTCTATTAGATCAAAGGGTTTATGTTTAAAACCCTGGCCTAGTTTAGTGAAGCTAATTTATTCCCAAAGGGAAAGTGCTCATGGATGCTCTACTTAATCAATATCTAATGACACCATTGGGCCTTTAACCAAACACTCACGATTTAATGAATAAAGCCAAAACTACGATATATTAAAAAAAAAAAAAAAAACAAAAAAAACCATTAAGTATTAAGGAGAGTATTTAGCTTCTCAGGTTTTTAGCTCTTACTCATCTCCTATGTAAGAATTGACTTGGTTTATGTTTTTTTCTGAAAGAGTTTTGTCTGCCCTGTGCTTAGATTGGGAACAGAGTCCTCTATGTGTTTTTCACACATGTGAAGGAGCTCTTCGGAGATGTCGTCCTGAAGCCAGTGGTGCGCCCTCTCCGTTGGTCTAATATGGCGACGATGCCAGCTTTGCCCGAGACGCAGGAGAGCATCAAAGAGGAGATTCGGCGTCAGGTCAGTTAAATCTGACTCGCCGCTCGCGGAAGGAATCCTTCAAAATAGATGTACGGAGGTCCGAAACCTATCAGAGATGTTTCTTTACCTGGTTCTGAGCTTATCCAGTTCACATTTTTTTTCTGAAAGATCACGTCAGACATCATTGCTGCCCCTTTTCAGAATTTTTTTCAAATTTAATCTTTCCATATTCCTTCAACTTCTTTGTAGAATCTTGATATGATATGAAAGTGTTATCCTGGAATATTTCCATCTTCTTTCTATAAAAAGTTTAGATTTACAGTATTTAGTCCAGATCACTTAAGCTTATATAGTTTGTGAGAACCCACATTCCCATATTAGAGGACAATTAAAACACAGATAATGCTAATACAAATGGCACAGACTATATTTTTGTATAAAAACCATTGTTTGCTGCTAGAGTGTTGGGGGCATTCATATGGAGGAGTTTTTATTGTTCATCTACTTTCTGTTTATAGCATTAATCAGATATTCCAGTCACTTACAGAAGTACCAGTACTTAATGTCTTTTGGATCATCAGAAAGTTTGATGAAAATGTATTTCAGGAGTTCTTGCTGAACTGCCTGCACAGAGACCTGCAGGCAGGGGTGAAGAATTTATCTAAAGAGGAGCGACTGTGGGAGGTTCAGCGAATCCTCACTGCTCTGAAACGCAAGCTGAGGGAAGCCAAGCGTCAGGTATGTCTGCTTGTGTGTTATAAGGAAAGGACGTACATTTCTTTTGCATAGATTTTAAATGGGTTTGACTAGATTGTCATAAGATCATTTTAATACACACTCTTAGCTTGTTTTGACCATTTCCTTCATTTTATGTCTTTCCTTGCTCGCCATTTTAGGAGTGCGAGAGTAAGATAGCCCAGGAAATAGCAAGCCTCTCAAAGGAAGATGTTTCAAAAGAGGAAATGACTGAGAATGAGGAGGAAGTCATCAACCTCCTCTTAGCTCAGGTGACACACGCATAGAATTTGTATAAAGCAGCGAGCCATGTTTTTAAAAATGACCATTATTGATCACAAGGGGGTTAAATACTTGGCCTAACGATTTAGGTTTTTCTTATTTCCTGTCCATAGGAAAACGAGATCCTGACAGAACAGGAGGAACTGATCTCGCTTGAGCAGATGCTGCGAAGACAGATCGCCACTGAGAAGGAAGAAATTGAAAGACTGCGAGGGGAGATCGCAGACATACAGAGGTGAAAGCAGACTGGAATTATTTCAGGTTGTGAATGGGTGCTAATTGCACGTGTGTCGTCTCAATGTTGTGCCTGTTCAGTCGGCAGCAGGGACGCAGCGAGACGGAGGAGTATTCTTCAGACAGTGAGAGCGAGAGTGAGGATGAAGAGGAGCTGCAGATGATCCTTGAAGACTTGCAGAAGCAAAATGAGGAACTGGAGGTTCGGAGATTATTGTCAATTAAATATTAGTGTGCTTTTACAACTAATTTGTTCTTTGTTTTGTCTTAGAACAAAAACACCCACCTGAACCAGGCCATCCATGAAGAGCAGGAAGCCATCTTGGAGCTTCGTGTCCAGCTTCGCCTCCTGCAGAGCCACAAACTGCAGCAGGAAATAACTGTCCAACCACTATCTGAGCCAGCCCCGCCCATGCAGCCGAGCCCAGAGCCCCACAGCGAGGAGCAAACCAAACGCACCGCTGCACCAGCAGCCTCTGGCGCAGACACAGCCGCCTCTTCCAACGGCAAAGCAGCAAAAGATCCTTCAAAGCCTTCGCCAAGTAAAGACAGGAGAGATTCCAACATGTGAGATGGCTCTAAAGGGTAACCTGGAGGATTGCTGCTGCTGTGTCTGCCTCTGGTCAGGTTTCCCCTAGTTCACTTTGCTTTATTGTGTCTACCCAGTGGTTTCCATGTTACACAGGAATCACATGCCTTGCCTCCTTTGTTTTTACCATGCAAAGACTAAAAATTAGAAAAAAAAAAGAGAAGAGTGTTTACAGAAAATGAACCGCTGCTGCTGAGACACTTGGTTGACCACAGTTGAAATTCGCAGCATCATGCCTGTACGAAAAAGCATTTAGTTTGACCTTGTTTTTCTAAGGTAAGAGTCAAGAAGTAAATATAGAGCAGATATAATCAGCCTCTGTTCAACTCTATGTCCTAACACAGATCTGAATGTAAAAATGGAGACCAATGCTGCATTAAAAAAATGTCAGACTGGATCCATTTACTCTGAGAACCACTGCTCCAGAAGCTCTTTGAAGGATGAGGGAAATATGATTGGTCTCTATGTTATATACGTATATTTATGAGGTATTTTGAAGAATACAGATTAATATTGAAGAAATACAATTTTTTGAAAATTTCCTTTTAGTAATATATATAAAAAAATACAGTATATTTAATTTCTGATTTCAGATAGAAATTTCAAAACATGCACATAAACATAATGGTGTTGCTCACAAATGGTCAGCAGATGAAAATGAACACTCAGCAGATTGATCATCACTACTGCAGGCAACAGCAGATCAGTTATGTTGTGCAATCAACTCTTCCTCAGGTGCATAAGCATGAAAATCAGATAACAAATCAGAATTTCACGACTGATCCATGATTTTGGACTACCATATTATAACGTAGTGATATTTAAAGGCACGGTCTGATTTATTTGTGTATCTTGTAAAATCGCAAACATAGTCTATTGTAAGATCTTATTTCTTTTTAGGTTTTTGTAATCATCCATGACATGTTTGAAGTGTGTTAATGTAAATGCCTCCTTTATGTCAATGTGCACAGGGATGCAGTCTGACCTGAACTCCATATTAATCCTGAGACTGAAACATGCTAGATTGGGATCATTGTGTTTTTTTTTTTTTTTTCTTTTTTTTTTTCTTTTTCATATTCAAAGAATTTGTAGCTCATTGTTGCAAGAATAACACTGTGAAAAATAAAGTGTCTGAGATATCTGCTTTGCTTTCCTGCTCTTTTCACATATGATTTACGAACAGATGTGTAAACCGGGGTTTTTACTCTGAAAAGCTCAGTCAGAAGTTCTGGTCGTCGTTTCCGGTTCTTGATAGTTGAGTGTATGGTCTTCAGGGGCTGGGTCTTCTCCCTTCTAAGAAAAGGAAAAATGTCAGTTATGGCAGAAAAACATACCGAGTAGCCTCAGATTAAGTATTTGAAGAACTTCCAGAAGTGAAGATGGCCATTAGGGAGCTTAAAGTTTGCCTTTTAGGGGTAAGTGGTGGACGTTGATCTCCCGAAAATTCCTTCTCTTTGCTGCTAATGTAACAAATCGACCACAAGTTGACATTAACATGTGATGTCCTTGAAAATGACGCATTTTATTTATTCATTTTTGTCCGTGGTGAACATTAAAAACCTTAGCTTCTTTACATTTGGGTTCTATGTCAGCCAATCTGGAACTTTTCACCGCGATGTTGATGGAAAGTTGAACCAAAACCGGCAGCTAGCCGGTATCTTGTCTCACTCGTCGTTTTATATCGTTTCTCTCTCAGATACGCTGGAAGCGACGTTTCTTTTGTCTTTTAGTTCTCGTTTTTAGACGATTTTCTCACTTTATCGCCCATTACGTCATCGCCCGGGCAGCCCGTTAGTTTTTTCTGCTGCGTTAGCGTTATAGAGCTACAGAGAGAAAATGTCAAAATAACAAGCAACGATTCGGCTGAAAATGGCATCAGTCAGTTGTGATAAGTTTTCAGTCCATATTCAGGAGCTTCATGTGTATTCAGACTTTTCAACAGGTTTATTGTGTGAGTAGGAATGAGTTTTGGGTGCATTAATGTGAAAGGTAAACAGCATTCACTACAGTATTGTAATGATGTTTTTCTTGAGTGAGCATGATGTTTTCTTTAAATAGGCTTAATTTGGTTTTTGTTAATAATGACAAAATAATTAATTGTGGCGTAAATAACAGACACGTCTGGAGGTGAGATGTTGTACAAGGACCAATATTAATCTGTTAGTTTTTTTTTTTAATGTGTAACTTCTGTCTGTCAGGATACCGGTGTTGGGAAATCCAGCATTGTGTGCAGATTTGTCCAGGATCACTTCGACCACAACATCAGTCCTACAATAGGGTAAGTTCAGAGCAATATATCAATTTGTTAGTAGAAAAAACAAGCAACATTATCCTTTAAATTTTATTGTTATTTGATTTGAAAACAAGCTGAGAAAAGAAGAGTACTCAGGAACTTGGTTCATGTCTCAAAACACAACAAAACATGTTTGAGTTCAGGCAAAATTACAAAATGAAGTCTTCTTTCTGCGCATTTATCCTTAAACCTTTGGTATATTTTAAAGAGTAGTGCTTCATGTCGCAGCTGGAAAATTTGCATAATGGCATAGTATAACTAGTAAAGAAGGAAGTGGATGCCTACACATCGGGGCAAACATGCTCGTGACAGGTGGAAGTTGAATTCACATTCTTTGACAATCAAAGAGAGCGTGCTGTTGACTTTTTTTTTTTTCAAAAAATTATTTTTTTTTAATTCTTTCTCTCATATTTAAATATATTAGTCTTTACCATTTATGTTAGCGTTTTTCTTAAAATTGTCTCCTCACACAAAAATGATTATTATACACAAAAAAGACATTTCCCAAAGTTATATCTGCCTTCCCTCTCTCAGTTCATTAAGTCGTGCGTCTGATGATTATTCCTCAAAAATCATTTAATCCGGTTTTGTAATATGTGCAGGGCATCATTCCTGACCAAAACTGTGCCATGTGGAAACGCACTACACAAGTTTCTCATCTGGGACACAGCGGGGCAGGAAAGGGTGAGTGTAACACACAACACAATTCATCAGTTACTTACTCAAAACATCAAAAGATTGGGAATTTTGTGCATGGTGTGTGTCTGTGTGTATTGTAGCTTTAAATCGCATACTTTCTGAATGCAAAAGAACCCAGTAGTACTTAAGGTGTGTTGAATCCTGTTATGCTCATGGTTTTAAACCTGTGAGTAGCTCAGTATTGTCACATATTGTCTAAGTTGAGGTCTGAGAGGATATTTAAAAGCAAAAAAAGAGTCACCATTTTCAGTAAGTTGCATTTGCCACATTGACGACTTCCGGTATTCATATCACCACGTCAAAGAACGCAGGAAACTGTAATGAGATTATGTGAAATTAAAAATTTTAATTGAAGAATCATAACATAATTTCAGAGTTTTATAAAATCCTAAGATGCTTTTGAATGAATTGTACAATAACATAACAATGTAGCCTACCGTGATTTTCATCTATATCGCAACACTCATATCACAGTTGAAGTATTGATTTAGTGCTGAAGATATCCTTTTCCAGCCATCAGTTTGACTGGATGGTTATTGACTGACGACCTCACCGACTGCTATAAACATCTCCCCTTTCCTGTTCCAGTTCCACTCATTAGCTCCAATGTACTACAGAGGATCAGCTGCTGCCGTCATTGTCTATGACATCACAAAACTGGTGAGATGAAATTCCAATTCACCCTGAAACAAAAATCCAGATTTTAAGTTTTTCTTTTTGTTTGTTTGTTTTTTGCTTACTTAAGCTTTTGGATGCTTTTGATGGTTTTAGTGTTTGTAATTCAATGTGGTCTGGATGGTGACATGGTCAGTGCTGTCAAAGCCAGTTTGAGGCTAAAGTTTGAGAGACTGGCATAAAATTCACTGACTTTTCCAGCATTCTTGGAATAAAATGCCATTCCTCCCTGGTCTGCTCATGGAAACTTTTCTGACCAACACATTGTAAAGCAATGACTCTTAGACAGGATTTAAGAAGGTATTTTTTTTTATACATAGATTCTTTCCCACAGCTGAGTGGTGTTTCTTGTTGCCCAGGACTCTTTCCAGACACTGAAGAAGTGGGTGAAGGAGCTGAAAGAACATGGCCCAGAGGACATTGTTGTAGCCATAGCGGGAAACAAGAATGATTTAGGAGACATCAGGTGAGTTTCCTCACTGTAAAAACACAGATTTGGTGATGATGGTATAGAGGACCCCCCCCCCCCATCCGATCATTTGTTTTCTCATTAACCTTTATTAATTGTGGGTTTTGTCTCCCCCTGCTGCCGAATGTGTGATTGACATTTGTTGCCTGTACATGAGCACCTTTCACTGTGGAATGTTCCAGTCAGGTATTTGTGTGCATTGCACCATATTTCCTGCAGTGACTTGTTTTTGAAATGTGGCATTGACATTACATAATACAAGACAAAATAAGCATATTCTTCTAAAATCCACCTAGTTAATGACAAACCAAATATAATTTTCATTTATCCAGACTGTTTTGATATTAGTCCATTAAGCTCTGTTCCCATGGCAAGTACTAAAATGTTTTCTCTCTTCTGTTACTCTTATTGTATTTAAAGAAATGTAACTACTTTTTTGAGTGGATGATTTTGTGTTCTCCTCTGCTACAGGGAAGTTCCCATGAAGGAGGCCAAGGAGTTTGCTGAATCAATTGCAGCTATTTTTATTGAGACCAGTGCCAGGAATGCTGTCAATATTGAGGAGCTCTTTCAGAAAATAAGTACGTTTCCCGTCTTTACTGTTGGCTGGGCTCTGGTATTTGTGAGTGCCTGTGTACTGTTTTGGAAGGTTTCAAGGAAAATCAAGGGCGGTTAATCCTTTAATTAATGCTAACAGAGACCATTTTTATTTTACAAAATGTACTGCAATGTACATTTTCATAAGTAATAAATATGTCCCTGAATAATCATATTTTCTGTTTAAAATAACCCCTTGCTGCATGTTTAGGTAAGCAGATTCCTCCGCTGGAAAACGCTGAGGTGGAGAGTAACGAGTCCTTTAAACTTACCAGAGCGCCTGCTCCGTCCAGCAGGAGGTGCTGCTGAGTACAGACCATGTCTGAGACTTCTGCATTGGGTTCTGCAGGCCCCAGCTGGACAGAACATGCTGGTCCAGAATCAGTCCCACTCCTGCTCAAGTCAACACGGCGGAGACACACAGGCCAGGTGCATTAGTGAACAACCACATGGACAAAAGAAGAGTCCTACAGCAGTATTATTTGTCTCTTTGCACATATTCCACTTGGCTGTAGGGGTCCAGACTCTGCTGGGGTCATGTGGCTGTCGGTTTGTCGCCCTCGGGTGGTGATTTACTGACTTACACGATGATTTCCATTACGGTGAGAGTTTCCCACAGGACCATTAAACTTTGTCCACATGAATAACAACATTTCACAGTTAGCTAAAATCTGCTTTCACACGTCAACTGTCCTGTTGCAGCTGTTGAATTGCACATAAAAATGGAACTTGTTGAATTTAAGTGCTTATGTGCTTTTGTACACTTGTGTGCCTTTTGTACAGTATAGAATTAATTCAGAACATTTGAGTATGTCAATAGTGAACCTAGAAGATGGGGGCTGTACATTATTATTGAATTTGTTTGTGTAAAATACGCTTTTATGCTGCATAACCAGCTTTGTGGCCTAAATCATTGTTAAACACAACCCCATGTATAAACACTGGGACCAATTTAAGAAATGTTTACATATAGGATGTTTTCTACATGATGAGATGTATTTTACTCCAGGGAATGAGTTTTATACAGCTGCCAAACCTGAGGTCTACATCTATTTGGATTACATTTATATTGAGGGGGAAAAAGACCTGCGTGTATTTAACTCTTGATTTAAATGTCATAGCAGTTTATATACTAACTAAACATCCAAACTGTGGGGAAACTGGTCAATTTTAGCTTAAAAAAATGAAAAGGGTAACAGGACACAGTTCTGACGAGCTTGGATTGGACCACTCGAGAAATGAAACAGCACCTTTTTTTTGCATCCATCTAACAGTTATTTAGACTTTTGCTGGTTTGAAATTGGAACAAAATAAGGTTTGAACTGTTGCAGTTTTTAGTTTTAGACAATGCAGCATTAAGCCAACATGTACATTGGTAAGTCATTAAGAAACTTACCACTTGGGCATTAAAGACCTATCAGTTCAGATAGAACCAACTTTAAATGACGTCCCGTGAATGAAGGTTGGAGCTGATTGACTGACATTTTTGGCAGCAGATGAATCTGTCAGGAAACATATATTCAGTGACCCTTCAGGATGTTACCTCCGATTTCCATGTGTTGTTCATTGTTTTATTCTCTTCAATATTACAAAAGTGCCTTTTTATGTGTTGTATGTATGTTATGGCTAAAAGCATCTTTTGACAGTACAGACCAGATATACATGTATATCAGTTATGAAAGTGTCTGCAGCCATGTTTAACTGAACTCATACAGTCAGTGATGGTTCTTCTGTAGGCCACATTAACTTTGTATATTAATATGTGTAATAAAATTGTGTTGATTGCCTTCATTTTTTGTTTTGTGTTGCTTCGTGAGGATACATTTCTTTAGGTTTTCACGTTATCACTTTATCAGTCAAAGCATTGTGGAGACAAGCATTCATACTTGTAAATGTTGTGGTTTCCTGTACAGGCTTGGATTTTATCAACATAACCAGTCTGACTGCAGTCAGTCTGGAAATGCACCTGCAGCTTCACCTGCTTTACAATGACAACAGTGTTGCTCTGTGAACACAGAAACACAGCACAGCTTTGTTCACAGTTCATTGGAATGTCACGTGATTATATATATAAAAAAAAATAAAAATTCCCTTCTCACCCCCCGCGGGTGGTTCCTCCTCTATTCTAAGCTCGGGTCCTCTACCAGAGGCCTGGGAGCTTGAGGGTCCTACGCAGTATCTTTGCTGTTCCTAGTACTGCACTTTTCTGGACTGAGATGTCTGACGTTGTTCCAGGGATCTGCTGTAGCCACTCCTGCAGTTTGGGGGTCACTGCATCGAGTGCTCCGATCACCACGGGCACTACTGTCACCTTCACCTTCCAAGCCTTCTCCAGCTCCTCTCTGAGCCCTTGGTATTTCTCAGGTTTCTCATGTTCCTTCCACCTGATGTTGCTGTCACTCGGCATTAAGATAAGATAAGATAAGATATTGCCACATCCACCACAACGGCTCTCCTCTGCCCTTTATCCACCACCACGATATCTGGTTGGTTCGCCAACACCATCCTGTCTGTCTGGATCTGGAAGTCCCACATCTTCGCTTGGTCATTCTCCACCACCTTTGGAGGTGTTTCCCATTTTGACCTTGGGGGTTCCAGCCCATACTCCGCACAGATGTTTCTGTAGACTATGCCAGCCGTTCCATGTATGCTTTTCCTGCCAGCATCTTACACCCTGCAGTTATGTGTTGGATTGTCTCTTTGCAAAGCACCTTGGGTCTTGTATATCTGGGCCTCTATCGCTCTGGTGGACCAGAGGACTCCAAGGACCCACACTGGTTGCTGTTGTATTACTCCTTGTGCCCTCCGGGAATCCTTGTGCCGTCCCCCGTGTACCAGTCCGGTGCCTTACCAACTGAGCTATCGCAAGTATATATATATATCCAAAGTGTGTGTGTGTATATATATATATACAGTATATATATATATATATATATATATATATATATATATATATACAGTATATGCATATATATATATATATATATATATATATATATATATGTATATATATATATATATATATGTGCTTTAGTGTTTACAGTTTACTTTTGAGCAGCATAATTAATTACCGTGTGACGGGGGCGCGCAGCGTGGATGTGCGCTCGCTCGTGTACGTGGGCTCAGTCTGCAGCTTCGGGCAGGAATCCTGGTTTCCACAGTTGTCAGTCTCTCTACGGTCCACACTTCGAGTGCATCCCCTCTGCTAAAATGTCAAAGTTAGAGCAAGTTCTCATTCTTGACCCTCCCTCCGACCTCAAATTCAAAGGTAGGTAAATTATTTTTTTCCCGAACTGTCCGCTGAGTTGTGTCGGATAAATATCTTACAGAAAATTAACAATCCCCCAAGCAAATTGTGTCGCTAACCAGCTAGCTAGCGTTCACCGCCATTTTAAGTTAGCTAGGGAAGAGACAGGCCGTTGTTGGATCCTCGCACTATAGTGACGTGGATAGCCGGTGTGGCGTGCATCTTGACCGCTTGCCATTCATGGCCAGCTTGCAACACTTAGCCGTGAAGTTGAAGGACACTGTCACTTAATGGACAATCTTATGACAGTAAAAAGAGAACAGACTTTGGCAGCAACATGAGTTGTTAGTGTTATGATTTGGCTAGTGGTGCTAGCCGCAGCAAACTGTTGTGGGGGCTGTGCGTCCCTGTTAATGCACAAAACCTGTATGTATTACGGAAGAAAATAACTTTTTACTGACAAATGTGGCGTTTAAACTGACAGTCTAATGTAATTTATGCCAAACTTGTCGGGGAGCGTGACTGGTGGAACTTTGTGATCCAGCCACAGATGGAATCTTAAACGAAATCAAATTAGTTCGTTTACCCTGAATTAATTAGCTACAGTTGCTCCGTAATATATAATGAACGAAGCAGGTTTATTTAATGGCACATTGACACGAAGACAAAGTGAGCGACGCATCCATTCAGCACTGATTGCTTGTCTGGAAGTGATAAGAGTGATGTGTCAGTAACGCGGTGGCTAATGATAACTAGGCTAGTATGAAGAGTTACAGGCTGCTTTTAAAAGGCCGACTCCAACAAACGGTCATTCTTGGTTTCACTAGTGTTGGATCGCGTCCCGTTGATGGTCAAGCCTTGTATTTTGTTTTAAATCTGTTGCTCTTGTTGTTGAAGTGACTGGAGAAAGTTACTGAGGTCAGGACAGGTAAGCCTGAGTTTGCCCACGGAAGCACGTGATCCACCGGACCGAGCCTGCAAAGATCTGGATGGAGTTGAACAACAATCTTATTTTGCTTCAGCTACAGTTCTCTTCTGCAGCTTTTATCACTGACAGGAGTGTATTATTCTCGGTGAATATACATCGTCGGTACTTTGTCTTGCTGATCGGAAGCCCTGATGTGTTGAGGGAGGTGTAGATGTGTCTGCCGTTTGTAACTTGGGCTTGACAGGATTGGTAGAAAGGCCACTGGTTCAGAACCACTGGTTTGTCTGGGAGTGTGTGAAATCACCAAGAATTTATTTTGCTGAAGTGTTTTATTTAAAAACGCTTAACTGTTAATTTTCGGTTTGGTTCAGGTCATATATTTGGTGACACCTGCAGCTTTAATGCCAACTATTGTTTTATTTGAGCTGTGAATTATTTTTCTGTCTGTTCCTGACGGTGTAAGTTGTTGTAAGTCTGATACTAGGTGTCTGTCTAGGGTGAATTTGGCCCTTCATGCAAGACAAATTTGCAATCAATATCTGATATTTCAGTGACTTGGTTGGAACGTAGACTGACTAGTACATTGAGAGCCTTGACCTCCGACTCCGCTCGCTCTTCACCACAACAGAGCCGTTCAGCATCTGCAGTGCTGTTGACGTTGAAGTGACCTTTGTGAATCCGTCCTCTACAGCCTGAGGACCATGGTCTTAGATCTACAGGCGCCGATCTTCATCCCAGCCTCTCCACACGCTGCAGCGAACTGTCCCAGCGAGAGCCAGAGTTTGCTGATCAGTGGGGCCAAAAGGATGGCATCACCCACAAAGGGCAGAGAAGGAATCCTCAGCCCCCCGAACCTGAAATTTACCTGATTTAGAAGTTAAAATCTGATCACTCTCGACGAGTGATGGGCCACACAGTTTAAATTCTCTAATTAGAAGTTCCAGAGGATTTGGTCCATCATCCTGTGGCTAAATGACATAACCCATGTATGAATTTAGTTATTTTTACTTGCAGAGAGATAAGAGTCGGAGGACCGGTGGAACATCCGGGAGTAGAGAAGAAGCATTCAGAATGTGATGGTCTTGTTCTGTGTTTGCGGAGAAACATGAGTAGATGGAAGATGACCACAGCTCCTTCGCTGTCTAAATCTGTCTGCGCGTATCTGAGCGCTGGTCCGCTTCAGAGTGTCTGCTGGGATTCCTCCAGCAGGTTGGAGGGGGCAGGCCTCCTTTCCTCGGTGATTATTTTTAGAATAGGACTGGCCTCGGGGACCCTAACTGGGCTTACATGCAGCAAGGAGAGAGATGGTGCTAATGCTGTTAGCAACAGGCTACGTGGGCGTTGACTTGATGCTACCCTTCATCCGTGGCCGTCTTTGCTTTTTGCCTCCGCTCTGAACGTAAGATCCATCTCAGAAGCGTGGCACGGCCGTACTGGGTCTGAGCCTGGTTAGCTGTGCTCGTTACACAGACGAATCCTCAGAATAATCACCTGTGTGGATTTTACAGGTGTCCTGTGACTCACCTGTGTTGAGGCAGCAACCCAGTCTACGTGTCGGCTCTGGGAGGGTGGAGTCGCTCCAATCCGATCCCGCATCGCTCCTTCTCACTGAGCACTCGAGCAGAAAGCCTGAGTGTGTGCTTTGTGAACTTCAGATGAAAGTTCTTGTCGAACAGTAAAGCTTTGTAGTCTGTAGGAGATGATTTAATAGAATTTTTATTTTGAGTTAAGGTTAGAATTAAAATATTAATGGCATGTTTCCTATATTAGCTAACATTACATGTAAGGTACATAATAATGTTTTTTTTTATTCCCAGTATTGCCAGTATACATCTTTCTCAGTAATTGTGTTTTATTTTCCTCAGAATGATCGATGTTCTGTCCTGTTTTATACTGACCTTTCCTGTGTCACATGTAGCAGATATGTTAGAGCGCATGTCATCAGGTTCAAGTGCTTACCGTCACACAGAATCTGTTCTGCAGCCTAACGTCAGGCCAACCCACCATGATCCAGTTAGTCACTCTATGATGGTAGAATTGAGTTTTAGCCAGTTAGGACTTTGTGAAAGCTCTTTTTGAAGTCCTTTTATTGTAATTTGACATGAAACCAGGACCCCAGTTTTCCCAGACACACGTGTCTGCAGGATTTCAGTAAACGTTTAAAGTACTGGAATTTGTGTTTAAAAAAACCAAAACAAACACACACACAGGAGCATCAGATGGACATCCAAACAGTGCGTATGTTTGTTCCTAAACTCTGGTCCTTTAAAGGACGGTGCTGCAGATGCTCGGCCTGTGTGCTCTGGTCCTCTGTAGCACTGTGGTGTGCTGGGGCGGCTAACAGACTGGTTTCACCCTGCCACTGGGACTGCAGGAACGTGTGTGTGAGCAGAGGAACCTGCTCAGTAATGAATCTCAGCCTCTGCTCAGACGCTGGACTCTTGCTGCAGCTTCTCAGCCACCGTTAAAACACCAACTCTTTGACAGACCCTTCACACGTGTATTTCTGCGCGTGTGTGTAGTTTTGCTACGTTGCTTCTAGGAATAACCTACAGTATAACCTTCTTGTTGCATTTCGTTTGGCAGGATTATAGAAGTCCTATTGTTCCCTTTGTTGTGAGCTTTGTGTACCTGTGGCAAATATTCAATGTTGAGCACTTGAGAATATAACCTTTCTGTATCCGTTTCCTTTGTTCCTCAGGTCCTTTCACAGATGTAGTCACCACCAACCTTAAACTGAAGAACCCATCTGATAGAAAAATATGTTTCAAAGTGAAAACAACCGCACCAAGAAGGTACTGCGTCCGACCAAACAGCGGCGTGATCGATCCCGGAGCAACTGTTGTTATTTCTGGTAAGCGCGTATGTTTAAGTCGCCATTCAGAAATCTGATAAAAGGTGCACATGGGTAAATCTGTCTCAACCTGGGCCTTGTTTTTGCTATTGTGGTTGTTTTTATTATTGTCTAGAGAGGCTTTTACCCAGTAGTGTTTTTGACAGTATACCTCTTCCATTTACAGTTATGCTACAGCCCTTTGACTATGACCCCAACGAGAAAAATAAACACAAATTTATGGTACAGACGATTTTTGCCCCACCAAATACTTCTGACATGGAATCATTGGTAAGTTCTTTTTAACTCTTTCAGTTGGTTTTTACAGCCTGTATTACAGACAGACAGTGTGTTGAGTTTGTATCAGCGTAGAAATGGTTAACATCTCTAAGTAGTAGATTTTTCTGGTGGAACTGAGTGTCTTTTTTAAAGACCAACAACATAAAGAAAACGTAGTACGAACTGAGTAGAGACCTTGACGTCCAGCAGAGGGCAGCAAAGACGTTGTCAAATGTAAACGTGTACATTCTGCAGGCCTGTTCATGTTCTGGCCTGTTTTCTGTAAGAAGCAGGAGAAAGTGTAGAGAAACATAGCTCTGAGTGGTTCAAAGTAGTCTTCATCTGGATTCATGCTAATTTAATGTTTATTTTTTACACTTAGCCATCATGGGCACAATTGAATTGGAACTCTTTGTATTTTAATTTTTTTAATTAGATTAATAAATCTTATGTAAAAAAATGCTTTCATGCATTTTTATTATAAATTTTATTTTATAAATACAGACCCCAAAAGGGGAAGAAAATATGCCTAAAATAGTGTGTAGCCACGTTATTCTGTCTGTGGATTGATTCTAGCTGCTGGCAGTGTGAGCTGATGAATAACATGCCTGTTTTTCCTTCTCCACCAGTGGAAAGACGCGAAGCCTGATGATCTTATGGATTGCAAGCTGAGATGTGTCTTTGAGCTGCCCTCTGAAAATGATAAAGTGGTAAGACTCACTGTTCACACTTATTATTATCCTATCCTTTAAAGACTGAATAAGTGGAAAAAAATGAATGCTGGATGGATGGATATCCTTTAAAGAACGTATATATATATGTATATTAAAAAAAAAAATCTACAAATATCTTCATAAGGCTAAACTATGTTTTGATTATTGTGAGCAAAGATTATTAAATGATCTTTGTGTAAACAGAAACAGAACAATCTCTCTGATAGGAACCAAGTTGTAGAGTATTGAAAAGCCATGACTCGGTTGCTTAGATAACATTACCAGAACATTCATTTCTTCCACTGAACTGTTCTCTCTCAACCGATGCCGCGTAAAAGCCAAAACAGCCTCATAAAATTCGGCCGTAATTAATTGCAGAACCGCATTTAGACGTACTGAATCAGTCCTGTCTGTTGTAACAGCGGTGGGTTCAGATTACGGATCTTTGCTCTGCAGGGTCTGATGACAGCAGTCACACGGGACAGCGAGTGGAAAATGGGGGGGAAAAAAAACCATAATTAGCTATCGACAAGCAGCTTGTCTTGTGCAAAATCTCCAAATAAGAAGTTTTAAAGACTCAGGTCAAGCTTGCAAGCTTGTGGGTGTTTGGGTGCGTGTGGTTTCAGACAGGCCTGAGGGCCAGACTCTGGTGGGGCCGTCCTGGGTTGCACATAAGGTTTTGTTCTCTCCTGTTGATCAGAACGATGTGGAGGCCACCAAAGCAGCAGCGTTGCACTCTTCAGCGATGAACTCCACAAAAGCCGACGCCTCGGCGGCTGCGGCGGCCGTCTCTGCCTCGCTGGATGACGCAGAGCTGAAGAAGCTACTGGAGAAGTGCAAGAGGCAGCAGGCTGAAATGGACAAGCTGGCTGAGGAAAACCGACAATTAAAGGTGCAATGTGCTTCTGGTAGCGAGCGGTACCTCTCACATCTTGGTGATGTCCTGTGTCATTTACCTTCGTCCCTCCTCCTCGACTTTCAGGATGAAACCATCAGGATGAGGAAGGTTCCCCGCTCAGACTACATGACGACAAATTCAACCAGCCTCCTGGGCAGAGATGCCAGTTCTGCCTCCCTGCCCTCCCTCCTCGTTGTCATAGCAGCCATCTTCATCGGATTCTTCCTAGGGAAGTTCATCTTGTAGACTGGGAGATGCATGCTGAGTTGCGCGCCCCCCCACCCTGACTCCAGAATGAAACAGGCCTGGAACAACCTCGAAGTCTCTCTGCAGACTTTGCCATATCATCGGTAGTGTGGCCTCCAGTGAACACATCTGTACAGCATCATTTGAAGGCGTCACCTTTATACGATCTCACCCACGGTTAATACACACGTTTCGAGAAAGAAAAGTTAAAGTAATGTTCCCTTCTTTGTTTTCAGTTGCTTGATGGCTGGATTGTACACATTATGTGCCAGAAGAATGAAAGTTCTATCTCATGAGTCATCTTGGAAATTGCACCTGGTGCAAACAGTCAGAGGATTAGTCTCTCTCTCTCTCTCTTGCTCTCCCTCTTCTCTATTTCTCCTGTCTCAGTTTTATTTGGGATGGGATGCTCGGTGTTGTAAATGTTTTAAATCCATTAATAACAAAAAAGGAAAGACCTTCCATCAGAAGACATGCGGCCCGTTGCTGGAATGCCCCTGATTTCAGTCTGAGTTTGTAATGTCGAACGCTCGTCTTGGAATGTTCAGATCCAGCTGGGAATATAGGTGCCTCTTCCTTGTACATTTCTATCCTTTCCTTTTCTTCAAATCAATTCAGATATATTATTATTATTATTATTATTATTCAAGTGGTAACATCAATCTGTGGCAAATATTGACTGAAATAAGTTCTCCATTCTTAAAATCCTGTTCCATGGTATTGAACATTAAAACAAAACAAAAAGGTGTTTTTTGATAGCTGTTCTTTCCTCTGTCTTCCTCTTGATATTTTTAACTACACACCATTAATGTGCAAGGCTTTTTTTCCCTTAAGCTGCACCTTTACCGTTTAAATTACATTTGTTTTTCATTTATCGTCACAAAACTGGAAGTGTTTTTTTTTTTTAATCATTTGTGACTGTAATAATCACGGGGTTTCTTAAGTTTACATGACTTAAGTGACGTCAGGCAGCGTTCAGCTTGCAGGAAAATATCGGGTGTTGCTTAATATTTTTGAGGCTGTCGGTACTACGTTTTTAGCGCGGTACAGCATTCCTCACGGCAGCATCTACAGTCGTCACTGGGTCCCAGAGCTACGACATGACGGCTAAAATACAAACCCTACTTTACAACATGCTTATTTTCCCCAAATGTGAAACCTGCAATCATTTTATTTCAGTGTAAAGGAATATGATTCACTGGCTGTTGGTGGACGGGGAAGGGTGGGAAAACTCCAGCCGCGTTTGTTTTGCTCTCTGCTTGGCGCTAGACGGAGGGAGGGAGGGAGGGAGGGACTCTGCTGAGCTGTGCTCGACTATATGGAGACGTGGTTGTAAAAATGAGGCACCGGCAGATGACCTCACAGCTGCCAGTTTCTACATCTGGGCAGAAAAAGGCTCGAGAACAAACAACACCTCTGTGGCCTAGAGGCACAAGAACATGACTATGGTGACTTGCTGGTGGTGCTGAGTCAGGTTTGAATCTCAGGAGGAACGTTTTATCAATTAGCTGTGATCAGCTAACATTTGTGATGCATTCATGCAGCGGTGCCACCCTGATGGAGGATGATGATGTTATTGATATGGACGTATCGTTTACATACAATGCAAAGCTAAAATGCTTATAGCATCACAAATTCCTAATCTTTTTCCATGTAGCAGGTACTGTATGCAAGAACTGAGTGGGGCCAAGCATCCAGCTGTACAGTGCAGCGGTTAAGGTGAGAGACTCAGTTTGGGTTTGCCTCTTCAGTCTGGTGTGATGCTACAGTGAGGGGGAGCCGGGACTCCGGAAGGGTGGGGGTTATCAACACCCCCGGAAGTGAGATTTTGGTGCGTGCGTGAGACTAGTGGCGAGGACAACTGGTAGAATCAGGGATTGCTGCTAGACATACACCCAGCTGATGCCAGACAGGAACGGAGTAGTAGACAAGGGACAGGTGGGGGTGATGGTGGCAGCTGCTTTAAGTTTTTCAAGTTGACTTAAAAATAAAATAATTGCATGTTTTTTGCAAACATGCACTTTGGCAAGATCAAAGTAGCCTTTATGACAAGAAAAGTCCCTTCACACTGAGTAATCTTTTCAGATGTCTCTCTTATGTTGAAGCTGTGTCGAGAACCAAGAACTGATTTTATATCTTTATATGTGAGGCCATAGAGCCATCATTGAGCCTGAGGCAGATAAATGTACGTTGAAAAACTGGGCCCCCCCTCCTTATTTGTTTCTGCAACTGGGTCTGGGGTTGGAAATCTCATCCCTTTAACGTCGTTAAAAAACATACTTAACGGTGAGTGTGTCCAGCAAACGATGGACGGACGGATGGACGTTACCCGCGCACCACTTTTTGAGAGAAACAGTTGTGGAAGAGGATTGTGGTTACCTGAAAAATTTCAAATATCCATTTGAAGATTATTGCCAACTGTGAGGTTTATTGTCTCCAAAGTAACATGGTTTTAACGTGAAAGAGAGGACTGATACCTGCCGATGAGTTCACCAGCCAGTATCTAAAGAAAGGGCTTTAATGCAGATTAACTAGTGAAATTCGGTGACGAGTTCATTAGTGATTTTGCAGTAGGCTACTGAGAAATGAGTTATAAAAAACGTCTTTGTAGCTCCTTTGGTGGACGTGGACACGAAGGTCTTTGGTTTTGCTCTAAAGTGCAGTTTCTGCGGTGCAGCAGTGTTGAGTCTTTGGTAGCTATGGCAACTGTGGAAACCGCTGAAATCGCGCTGACTTTCAGCCTCGCGCATGAGAAAAGTAAAAAGTCACAATCTGCTCTAAGTACGTGTCCACTCTTTTCTTAATGTAGAAAAACGTCCAGGCGGGTCTCTAGCTCCGCCGGCAGATGAGCAGAGCCGTCGCCAGGGCGATCAGAGCAGCCGTGGTGTGTGGGCAGCCGCGGCTGCGCCATCCAGGGCAGCCGTTGTGCTGCAGCAGAGATGCGTCGCCGTCCTCTGCTCTGCGGTGGGGCGACTGGTGGCTGCTTACGGAGCACTGGACCAGAGGCATCTGGTAGGAGGTGGCCCGCTTCTCTGGCTGGTCTGGGCTGGAGCCGTCGCTCGGCCTCTGGCCGTTGTACAGCAGGTACTGTCCGTGAGCGTCCTGCTCCATGCGGAAGAGCTCGTACTCCGTGTGGGGGAGTCGAATCCCCAGGGCCACGCAGCCGTTGGTCACAGTGACGTCTTGCTCCACCCCCACCTGCCAGGACCCCTGGACCCCACACTCGTTGCTGTTGAAGACGTTGAGGAGAGAGGTGGTAGCCATGTCCATGGGCGTTACTCTCATGTGGTTCACTAGAAGAGGAAGATACACCAAAGGGTTACTGCCACTGCTCAGCCACGCTGTCACCACTGACCCCAACGCCATATCATCATTTTTATTTTCCCCAAAATTAATTGCCTTTGTCAGGGCCTAAACATGCTCAAAAACTCAATTTTGCAGGTGCACCAGGTCCAGTGAAAAATGGTATATTTTATGGGTGGCAGGCATGGCTGCCTGGTGGGAAAATGGCTCTACTGCGCCACCTACTTGCAGGTTACCACAAAAAAAAAAAAAAAAAAAAAAAAGAAACAAGACCCCAGCAAAGAAGAGGAGAGAAATAAATGTCACAGCATTTCTATCCCCTACCTGTCTGGAGTTTCAGAAAAATTCAGGTGAATCCTCCAAAAACATGACATTCCGGTACAGTTCAAACCCTCCAACACTCTCAGACAGAAACTGGTCCACCCAAAGGACAAGACGCCAAGACACAAACAAAGCAATGTTGTCTATGCTGTACAGTGCCAGGAGGAATGCAAGGAACTGAACACTGGGGAAACCAAACAGCCCCTCCATAAAAGAATGGCCCAACACAGACGTGCCACTTCTTCAGGACAGGACTCAGCAGGACACCTACACCTAAAAGAAAGTGGACACTCCTTTGAGGACAGTCAAGTACGTGTGCTGGCCAGAGAAGATCGCTGGTTTGAGAGAGGTGTCAGCGAAGCCATCCACGTCAAGTTGGAAAAACCATCTTTAAACAGAGGTGGTGGACTGAGGCACTTTCTGTCACCCACCTACAAGCAGTTCTCCACTCTTTTCGTCAGCAATCCAAACGTTCACACCGTTTGATGACACCTGGTGACTCATCACCATGTGACCCAACAGACAAAGGGGAAGCACCCAAACTGAAACTAGGTGAACGACCCTGCCAACCACCCTGCCAAGGACTCTCAGGTGACCACCCGGGGCATTAGCATGCCGATGGTCCACAAGGGCTCTATTTTCAAGCTCTGCCCCAGCAAGTTTAAACTGAAGAAGCTCTCTGGAGAGAGGGCGAAACGTTTTCAATTAAACCTCACAGTCCAGTTGCACACAGAGATCTAACTTTGGATAACTATGACCTGGATGAGTGAGAATCTACACAGACATGTTACCGCAAGTGTACTAACGTGTAAAAAATAGAGAGTTTGGAATGGAATCATGGATGCACTTAAGGGGAAAGGTTTAAAGGCAAAACACCGTTTTGTCTCTTGCAGCTTTAAACAATTGCTTTTTAACTTTTAGTTTCAACTGCAGTTACCTTTGAAGACAAACTCTGTCCCTCCCATCACACGGGTGGAGTGGAGGCCTCTGCTGTAGCGTCCGCGGGCATATATGGTGAAGGTGGGGTGTTTGCAGACGGGGTCGGAGTAGTGATAGTAGAAGCCCTCCCAGGTGTGGTTGTTGTCGTGGAAGATGAAGTGGCGGGTGAGGAACAGGACCTCGGGGCGAACCTCGCAGCGCTGGCTCACCCACTGACCATAAAGCCCAACGGTCAGGTCGGCCCGCGGCGGCAGGATGGGGGGATGGAACTCATCTGAGCGGTAGATGATGCGGCAGACGATGCAACCATGGTCATGATTCTGGAGAGGAAAAAAAAAACCCAAGTTTAATCACTATAGTAACAGACTGCCTGAGGAAAACACTAATAATACAAAGAAAAGCGACTAACCCGCACAGACTTTTTGTATGGAGACAATGATAAGTTCATATATTATTAGATTTAATAAGAAAATGTAGTTTGGAGATAATGAGACTGATTATAAAGCCAGCTGGTTGAAGCTTGTAGTGCAAAGAAGTAACAATATCAGGCCTGTCCATGTTAGCATGGTGTGAATGTGTCCATTTATTGACTCTCTCTCATCATTCAAACGAGGCAGCTGTCCAGCTGCGAACGTCATCACATGATGAGTCAATCCGTCAGCGCCGAGAGCTTTTCTGACTCAACATCACTCTGTCGTCGATTCTGGCCCCTTTTCAGAGGCTGAAGAGGAAAATGCAACTTCCTCCAGACGGAACCTCTGGGATGCTGGAAGCCAGACAAGGTTCTGGCATGTTCTCAGGGCGATCGCATCATCAGATGTCCGGTCAAACAAAAGCGACCAATTAGCCGAACCCTTTTCTTAATAACAACAGCTGGATGAGAACTTTTGAGGGTGGTCAAAGTGTTAGACATCACAAAAACAGCATTTTCCCTTATGGAGTATCACTCCAGCACGATGAGCTCATCCCAGTGCAGCCCGAGAACCACCTCAGAGTCAGAGGTCAGTGAGCAGCGGAGTGTCTTGTGTATCCAGCCACGTGCATGAGAGCATATTACGTACGTCACTCCTGACCAGCAGTGCTTAAATGCACAGATAAATACAAAAGTTAGAAATAAAAAGGGACATTAGTGGGAAAAAAAATGTCTGTATATTTTTACATGTATAGTAAATCGAAGGATATGTGACAAGGAGCAGAAGGTGGGGGTTGGGGTTGGGGTGGGGGCGTTACAGGTGCAGACAACATGTTCCAGATCTGCAATATAACCAAGGAGAGAGACCTGACGGTGGAAGTCTCGTCGTCGTGTGCCTTTCATAGCATGCTTGTAAAATCAGATGATCTTCTGCCTCTTTTCTCTCGTCCAGACAAGAACATGAGCGCCAGTACCTGGACTTTGAGCAGCAGCAAGAAAGTTGCACACGTCACCTAAAGGATCTTAACTCAAATCCCTGTAAGGAAAGGACTGAGTTTCTAACAACACACACTCTCCTGCAGTCAACCTACTGTACTTATGTTATTTCAGAATGACGTGAGGTCATTCGGCCAGTCACGACCAGCACACTGGACTTCACTGTCAGGCTGCTAAGCTAATTAGCAGCAGGAAGTCGCTGCATGACCCTTTAGTGTTCCGAGATTATAAAAAGGTAATCATCCCCATGACCGAATCAGTGCAAGGAAGCAACAACACAAGGGTAGAGTACCAGCTTCCCAAAGTAATTACAGCCGTACTCTTAAATCATGAAACTTATTAAGAATCTTCTCCTGCACAGAGCTGCTTTGTTGCAAAGCTTTTAAATTCAACTCGAGTCCACCAATGTGTTTCCAACCACTTAAAAGTTAAAAAAAAAAAGTTCTGTCATGTTCACTGCAGCATGAATGAACTTTTAATAAAAATCTGCTGCTTTGCTCATGAGATCCACCCAGTTTAACCACAAACGATCGGAGAGGCACCAGCGAATGTTCTGTTCCCCAACCAGCTCTGGCTGTGCACCCTCAGATTACCGGAAAGGATATTTGCCACGACCGTCGATATCCTAAAAAGCAACCATTACAGACTCAAGAAAAGGTCACATTTAGTGCTTCGAGTTGGAAGAAGTGACGACTGCTGTCACTTGATGTCCATCGGGGCCCAAAGCAGACCAAAGGTGGACTTCTGGACAACGTTCCCGATGTCCAAGACTCTTCAAGTCCAAGCTTCTAGAAGCAGACCTATCAAGCACGGTGTCCCCGCGGTGTTAATTCAGTTTTCTGCTGTCCAATACAGCAGGACACAACCGTGCACAGTATTAAAGCTGCAAAACCGCACGAGTGTGCTAGAAAATGACCCCGTCGATCAACGTCATGACAACCGACCAGTTCAGCGCAATTAAAATGATTAACTTCTTTACCTCAACAATTTAATCAGAGTTGATTACGACTTGCGCTACAATCTTCCACATCTGCATGGTTGGTCTGATTAATCTCGTTGGATTACTATGGAATTTTAGCACCGGTTCATCTACAGAATAAACCTTTACCTTTTAGGACAATATCAAGGAGAAAGATGAGACGGCACCTTGAGCCTGGGGCATGCCCGGGGGATGTGGTATGTGCTTGTTGGAACGCTTCATACGGCTGCATGATTCTAGGAAACCCTCATGCTGATCTCTCCCAGAGATGGGACGGATTTCACTTCAAGAGAGCGGTTCTGGTCATCGCAGCGCCACGGGGAACTTGTCTGATCACAGCTTCTCGCCCATCACTCTGTTTACATTCTGATCAGCGACACCAAGCCCGGCCATCCCCGCGTAAGCGCGCTGTTTATTTAGACAGGAGACCTGAACAGGATTTCATTCTAATCTCCACAGAGTGTGACAGTGAAAACATCACTCTGGGGTGTCACCCAGCAGGAAAACGGCTGTTCCGCAGTGTAAATAGAGAAATTACATCCTGTAAAAAGATGCTTTTCAAATGCTGGATGAGCTAAACCAGCGTTTAGCACATAAAGCCCAGACTGTTAGTGGGCTGTTTTTCTTGGATTGCTGGATGTTGCAGATTGTATCAAAAGTTGGCAGAAAGTTACAAAAAAAAAAAGAAGAAGTTTTTACACAAGCTCGGGATTCACTGGTTTGGTTTACGATCAGATCACCTCTTTCACCAAACACGTGACTTTTTATCCCTGGTGACCTCACAGCTGTGCAGCCATTCATGACTGAAGGAACAGGGAGCAGCCCCGAGGTCGGGGCGGGGTGGATTCTGCCGTGTGTGGTCTTTGTGGTCGAGGAGCGCCGACGCGGTGGGAGATGAGTTCAGCGGACGTTGAGCTGCGTGTTCGGGACAGAGGAGAACTCTCCACCTCCCGCCTGGACAGGCCTTCCAGCAGAGACAAATCAGAGAGGAGGCCCATCTTCCACTTGTTGCTAACGTCCCGGTGATAAGATCGCACGCAGAAAGCAGCATTTTCTCCAGACAGGACTTTTCAGACGCTCTATTGCTCATAAAATCCCGCTTGCACTGCCCTGTCTTATGAATGAGACGTTCAAAGATACAAAGTTTGATCAGTTTTCAGACCTGAGACTTCACAGAAAGGCCAAGAAAATGTCCACAGCCAAGCAGCGCTATGAAGCTGGTACTGAAGGTCAGCAGAGCTCACGAAAGGCTGTCGCAGCTGCCATCAAATGTAAAGAAGGGAGGGACGGCCCAAATCCAGTCCAACAACATTTTACCCAAAGGTCAACTCGGGACCCAGGTGATGTCTGGACCATTAAAGTGGTGTCTGCCACACTTAATTCAGCATCAGCATCCAGATTCACGGGAATCCTCAGAATAAACTTAACCAGCATTCTAAACTAAAAGGCTGCTCTGACAGGATTAAACATGGATTTTTATTCCACAGATAACCTCTCAACCAGAATAAATGTAGCCGTTTGTCTCCATTTGGAGTCAAACATACATATTTAGAGTAAAAGAGACTTTTTTCCGTCCACATTCTGCAGCTTGTTCTCAGCTCTCAGCACAGACACAGGTGACAGAGCTACCTTAGCATTTTGCAGAGCCGTCTGGTAGCTGGAGGGCTTGTAGTACAGCCTCTGGGATGGCTCCGTGTGGACGTCTCCCAGAAACAGCTCCTCCACCAGGTGATCCAGGTTGTGTTGCAGATGCTGCTTTTCCACCCTCAGCAGCTGCAGCTCATGCATGGCAAAGTTGAGCTCCCTGGAACAGTCGAAGCCGTCCTCCTCGCTCCACAGCCCGTAGATGCTGTTCAGTTCCCAGGGGCCCTTCACAGCCCCTTTGCAGCTGCGGTTGAACCGTTGGCTGAGCTCTTTGGCCACGGCAGCAGTGTGACAGACTATCTGAACACGGTGAAGGTGGTACTCTGCCTCTGTGCCGCCACGGACAATCCAGGAGGCCTGGCGTAGCCGCAGTCGACCCCGGATGACCAGGGTGTAGGTGGGTTTGGTGCAGTGGTTGTCCTCATAGTAGAACTGGTGAGCCTGGAAGGTGTTGTTGGAGTAGAAGCTGTAGGAACGTGTGAGGAACTCTGGTCCTGGTCTCACCTCACAACTGCAACAGACAACAGGAAAACTTTGTTACTGAGAAAACAACAGAAGCAGCAGCAGCAGCAGCAACGCTTCAGACAGCTGCTGGTGCTGCTAACTCAGCATCAGACAGTCAGACTGGACTGGAGGTGTAGCCTCACCTCCACACACGCAGGTCAGGTGCAGCAGCGATCTACAGTCTTTTACTCACAAACCAACTGTTCTATCAACCCCGATGACAGCGACTGAAAATCTCAACAGAGGAGCTTTGCTTCTTTTTATTCTTGTCGATTACTAATGAAGATAATCTGATTAAAATAATCTGATTTACCAAAAACAAAAACAAAAAAACACTACTGAGATCATCAGCTTCAGATATAAGGATCTGGAGCCTGACCCTCAACAAGCATCAGTGGCAAAGAAAAACTTCCCTTTAACAGGAAGAACCCCTGAGCAGGACCAAGCTCATACTGCTGATGATGATGGCGAGCTGGTAAAGAAGGAGGAGGAGGAGAGAAGAACAGATAGAGGAGAGAACAGACAGACATCACACATGCAAATACAATCACCCCACCGAGCAATCAAAGCTAGAGCTGAGCGAGTCAGTGGGGGTCAGAGGTCAGAGGTCAGCGCACAAGCAGCTCATTTCCTCATAGGTCGCTTTTTGATCAAAGCCTCTTGGTCTCTGAATCGCTCCGGAAACCAGAAAATCACCAAAATGCAATCACCTGTTCCTTGGTCCATTAACAACATTCAACAATAAATTTCATTAAAACTTGTTTCTAACTTTTTGGGTTCTTTGCCAACAGACAGACATAGAAACAAACCTCCTGCTCTGGCAGAGGTGATTAGCGCTTTTAGCCAGACTGACGTTACCTCAGGTACCGAATGCTGGTAAACGTTGATGTTACCTTCCAACATTTAAACACTGAAGAGTGTAAAAGTGAAACACACATTTCCCAGCACTGTTTACCTGGTAGACACCCAGTGACCCTGGACAACAGGAGGCATCTGGACAGTGATTCGGGCTCCATTGTGGAGGTGTTTCAGCATGTGCTGGCACTGGGAGTCCTTGAGCAACGGACGAATGTTACCGTCCAGGGGGAGTCGGCCGTCTGAATAATGATGAAAGGAAGCTCCAGCCCAGCCTGTGGAGACAATAATCAGGTTATCTCCTCTGACAGATCTCTGCCAGGTAAAAAAACTTGGCTTTTTAAAGGAAAGTTTAGATTCAAGAACACAGTATTACTTCTCTTTCTGTCGGTGCACTACAGGACATAAAAGCCTGTAGGAAAATACATTTATTTTTTATAATACTGCATAACATCACCTAAAACATATACTGCAACGTGTAAATATTGGGTCTTTTGAAGTGTATTCTTTGTACTGGACCCAGAGAGCCTTTTATAAACGTTTAACTCTTTGGAATGCATGTTTGGTCGCTTCTGTGCTATAAATGTAAAACCAAAAACACAACAGAAGAAAAAAAAAAAGTCATTAAAAAAGGAAAACTCCACAACGAGCAGAAAAGGAAGAACAAAGCTCTGTTTAGTTATTTTAACACCCAGCCAGGCAGTAACGTGCGAGCTGAGGCCTGAGGGTGAGTCACCACATCACAGTGTCCCTCAGCGGGACGGTGGACAGAGAGGGGCTCTGACCCACCGCCTCACTGGTGGCGGCGGTACCGGCGCTCTGCTGGCAGGACTTGTATCAAAAACCAGAGAAAAGGCTTCACAGTTGCTCTGTGTGTGTGTGTGTGTGTGTGTGTGTGTGTGTGTGTGTGTGTGTGTGTGTGTGTGTGTGTGTGTTGTGCTACACAGTGAGGAGATTTTTGGAAAATGAGGACATTTGGCCTCCTGACTTCAAAGGGCTGCTTGAGGGTTCGATGGCGAGTTATAATTGGATTCGGGTTAGAGTTCTGGTTCTGGATCATTAGCGTGAGACGCAAGTTTGTGTTCTCTCTGCTGGGGGTCAGGGTCAAACGGGTCGTGGCGTACGTTAACCAGCAGCACGCAGGTCCAGCTTCTGCACCAGCGTCTCCCCCGTTTTCAACGCTGGACTCACAAGGTGAAAGACAATCTATAGCAACTGCAGAATGACTGCACTGCATTTCCCTGCTGTGCGCACACACACACACACACACACACACACACACGTGCGATGACAGCTGAATGCTGCTGAGTGTGCTGATGTCCACCCTGCATTTGCTGAGAGGTTCCAGGACATGAATCCACCGCGGTGGGAAGTTTATCCGTTATCGGTGACCTGGCCTCGGTGACGCACTTCCAGCCATCACAAAGACAGACAAGCATGATTGTTCTATCAGCTAATAAAAAATGATGATGATAAAGCAAACATATGCACAGCGGCTGTAACAGTGACAGTATGGAGTTCCTAACACTGGATTTTCCACAGCTGATCGCTTCTCCAGCAGCATTAAACTAAATATAGGACTTGAAAACTTCGTCACTGTGGCAACAACCAATGAAATAACTGTCTCACCAACAGACTGAGGTAATACAAGCCTGAACAGTCCTCTTTTGTATCCTGTTCTGATCGCTCTTTATTAGATTCTCTATGATACGAGTAATAACGACAGTTATGATCACTTATTTCTTGTTTTTCAAAAATGAAATCATTAACTGTGTGTGGACTACATAAAGGAGCAGTTTATTCCTGCCTCACATCTCTCCTACGGTTACAGTAATAATCAGCGTGGCGGGACTGGAACCCTCAGTGCCGTGTTCCCAAACTGGCTTTCTGTCTAGATCAAAGGGTCCACCACGCTCCCAGAACACTAGACCACAGAGAACACTTCCAGTTGGCACGATCCCACTGGTGAGGTCAGTGCACTGGGACCCCTGACAAACTAACAGCACATGGTTTACAGGGAAAACCAGCGGAGCAGACACACAAAAGGGGCCTGTTTGTGTTATCAGTCGGCTAGGACCTCGTTCCAAACGAGCCGGAGAACAGAAAAGAGAACTGAAGAGGGTGCTCGAAGTTTGTGACTTTATGATACTTTTCAGCACATAAATAAACTCAGCGCGCGTCAATCAATGCATCTATTTAATGATTCAAATCTGCCCACTTAATGTGGATCTGAATAAGTTAGCCAGCTGCAAACCGGTGGACTTTACAGCCATATAGAATTTGCACACTGTCACAATATTAAACATGCCTCGTCAGAGGTGTGAGGGTCTCCCTCTCACACTTGCAACGTTTTGTTCATTTGGCTTTGGGATCAAATTCCAAAGAGCTCTAACAGATGTGCAGATCGAAACCGTTAGCGGGAATGTACAGCTACATTATCTTGGTGAATTACTGTGATTTTTATAAATTCTTTTATGAATGGAGTCATGTTAACATTAAAGGCTCTTCTTTCACGGGGTCACCAGAATGACGACCCTGCTGGGGTGCGAGCATGTGAAACTAAAAGTTTGTCCATAAAATAGAGACCCAAGTCTCTCATTGCCATCCTCCTGGAGCAATGAACTCTTACACAGTTGCAGGTGGCTTGAAATGAAGAGCTAAACACCAAATTTGACCTCGTAGCTGCAGACCAAACAGACGGATCCTAAACACTCCATCAAAGTTAAAACCCAAAGTCATCCTGTAGTTGTTGATATATAATATTGGTTTCTTGTTGCTGTTAGATTGGACGTGTGTGCAGGGGCGCTATGGTGAAGAACATCATCTGGGGTGAGCTCCACACCCTGTAGATGGGAAATATTCCTGCGCTGATTACATTAGCAGTGATGTCATATAAAAGCTCACAGATTTTCCAGTTCCCTTTCACAGGAAAGTTCCCAAAATGTACACATTCATTTCTCCGCCTTGCCTTTCATTTTATCCTTGTCTATTTTCACAGCGTGCTGCATTTTTTGTGTGACATCCTGTGTCCGGACTGAGTCAGCAATAATCATTCATGGGAAAACTGTGCTGCACACACTCACATTTGATGTTTTGGTTACTGGAGGACAAGTTTCTGCTCTATTTTCTGCTCCATTTAACTCTAGTCAGATACTCTACAGGGCAACATTTTACATTCTATTCTGCTCCAACTGTTTTCGTTTGCATCAATCTTGGGGGAAAAAAAAATCCTTTTTTAGGATTTTTAAAATCTTTTGGCCTTAAAAATACTGTGTTTATAGACATACATACACCTATTTATATACTTGTGAGCAGCACTATACTCCTGTGTTGTTTTATAAAGTCTCTGTGTGACTCTATAAATCTAGTGTATAATTCACTAGCCTGGGCAGATTGTTCTTTCTTTGCCACTATGAAAGGCTGCAGTAACACACCACTTAATTGTGCCTTACATCCGCTCAAACACACTTGAGGATAAGTGGAAAATAACTTTCATCCCAACCAGGTCAGTTGAAGTCACAGCCACACGCTGCCTTCCAATGTCACTGGCAGCAGATGGATCAGGTCAGCTGCCGGCCCATAATCCTCTGCTGCTCACACAGGGTTGTTCATCAGGAATGGACCCTTTAAGTGGCTCTTAACTGGCCTACACCGCTTTCATCTGTTCAGCAGCCTCGGGCAAATTTTTTTATTACTTTCAAACGTTGTTAATCATTTAAAAAAGGTTTTTTTTTTTTTAATAAAAAAAAATATATATATCAGTGAGCACAAAGTCCACGAGTTTAAACAGGTGTGTTGGAGTGAAAAGACCCGCCTCCCCCATCAGATTTATTTGCGCAACATTTATCACAAAAGCTGCATTGATGTGGACGCAAACATCCACATTTTTTGCACTGTAAATATCAAGCACTGTGAAAAAGTCTTACCCAATAAAGCAGCCAGAAGCAGTGCGGATGATGGCCCCATTCCGCACTTTGTGGCTACTGTAACGAGCCTTCACTCTGGGACGTTCGGGGGGTTCTTTACGCAGCGTCCTCGATTATTCCGTCACAAATCCGCACACTGTGTATCCAGGTGGTGGAGACACACTCCTGTGATCTCCGGGCATCATAGAAAACGCTCTCGATCTTCAAACGAGAAGAATAACCCTCACGCTCTAGCCGAGATTTGGCGTGAAGTCCACCCGCGTTTCCTGCGCGTTGATAGCAAGAGGCGTTCGAACTCGGTCGGTAATTGTATACGCGAAGCAACTTTTACGCACGCCCTTCATGCGCCCTGCAGCCCAGTGGAGTGCTTTTACGACACTGGATTCAAGACCTCCCGCCTCTGGATGAGATTTTATGGGCGTGGAACACCGTCCCGAGGATTTCTCTGGTTCGGGCGCATAAAAACCTGCTCATGCTGTTGGATCAGAAAATAATGAATGAATTCCGGGAAACTTTTCCAGGATTTCAAATGACTTTATTCTCTCCACATTATTGTTTTAACGCAGAAATGATTTCAACACATAAATACAAACCAAAATGTTTTATTTTTATTTCTGTCCCAGTGGGATATATAAAAGTAACTAAAATATGAAATGAAGGAGGAGAAGCAGGAGAAGGTTGAACGAAGATATGGAATTAAGAAATGTCAGCAAATAGGAACAAATATGGCCTTCAAAGTAGGCTTTAAGGCTTTAGATTTGGTTGCAAGGTCAGTGTCATTGTTAGCACATGTTTGTTTTCTGCCTCTAGCCGTCGTCTCTCTGACCTGCTGACCCTCAGGACAGAGTCCTCTCTAACCCTCCTGACAAAGGCCTGACTGTCTTAGATGTCAGACGCTGATCATATCTATAAAATCACATCATCCACATTTTTCCTTTTAAGAAGCCAAAACTGTGACAGAAACTTTGTTTTACTCTGACAGTTTTAAAACTGTTGATCGATCAAACAGGTTCCTGGAAATCTGGTGAAAGTCATTAAAGATGGTTTCTAAACTTCTTTTTCCCAGAAACATCACAATTACGCCTCACAATAAAGCTCCAGTTTTCTGTATATCACACAAAAAAGACAGAGGACTCATGTAACCATGACGTAATCAAGGTTTATTTCATCTAAGTTACAAGGAAAACTTTGATGCATCTAACTGGTTGGGTAACATTTTTTGCAGTGTAAAGTTTGTATCGGTATTTTCCTACAGATGAAAGTGCTGTACACACTTTCATGTGCTGATCCAATAATCCCTCAGTCTGTATTCAGTAGAGCAGTCCTTCACTGAGCGAGTCCAAATTAATTTCTATTGTCTGCCGTCTGAGCCGTCATGGCTGCCTCCTTCTGTGTGCTCTAGGCTGTTTGCTCTCTTCCCACTAATCCTGGATCTATGCTCTGGGAGAGTGACTCTTTCTCTCTCTCCCTCACTCTTAGTTCCCTCTATTCACATCCGGAAGAGCCGCGGAGCGAGATCCGGACAAACAGTATGAAGGGATTTGCAAGAAGGCCGGAAGGGGTTCTAATAAGAGGGCTGTGTAGAGGCGAAGCTGGGAGGCCGGGAGATGAAAACGGGAGGTTTGTTCTGCTGTCTTGATCCCACCATTGTCCCGTGTGGTTAATCAAAGCTCACTGCCCCCTTTCTGTGTCGCTGGTCTATCCCAGGTGCAGAGAAAGGAGAACTTGAACCGGCGAGAACTCCTCTTTCCTACGTGCAGTTTGGATAATAACTACAAAATCCGCTCACATAAAGATGTGTAAATGCCAAAGCTTGTTGTTTTCTATTTAAACCACTTGCTGTTCCAACATGCTTTTCACATTAAGTGTTTATCATCAGTGTCTCTCACATGTCAAAGGAGATAAATGTGAGCTGGGACATTTCAAAGTCGTTGCCTCTGTTTCTGATTAAGGCTGTGTTCTGATGAGCTGGGTCGCTGCGCTGTTTTCTCTTTGCCTCTTTTTTCATGTCTCCCTGTGGGCGCGTGTGTCATTTTTACAGAGGGCTCTTAATGATGGAATGTGAAGGAAACGGGCAAAGATTGAATTCATTTGGACTTAATAGCTGCGTTTGGGTTCCTTATTTCTGTAAATCAGGGCTGATCTACTCTCATGTTGGAGCTTTTAGTGACTCTTTAGCTTTCAGCTAAGTCGGGTTCATCGTGTTGTGTGAAAACCACAAAAATCTGAGCTCTAAAAGTCGCAGAGACCAGATTGTTTTGTGTGATATATTAGAAGCGCAGGGCTGAAGAAGCTGATGTTCTGGACATTTCCATTATTGCCAGGAAGTGTGGGGATTTCAACATCCTGCAGCTCCATAAATTGGCAGCAGTTACAAGCTTTTTTTGCACTGGGACAACCAAACCTGGCAGTTATTCTTTTATAATTCAATTCAATTTCAATTCAATTGTATTTAAAGTGCCAGTTCAAAACAAAGTTATCTCAAGACACTTTACATGTTCAAAAAGAGAAACAGCTCCCAGAGCAAAGCTCCACACTGAGTAAGCCACTGGTACTGGCGACAGTGGTGAGGAAAAACTTTCCTTTAACAGGCAGAAACCTCGAGCAGAACCAGACTCAGTGTGGAAGGTCAGCTGCTGCGACCCTCTGGGAGGGAGAGGAGGAGAGGAGAGGGGGCGATAGAGAGAAAAAGAAGGGGGGAGAGGAGACAGGGCAGAAGCTGCAGGATCCAGGCAGGGCCATGGAGAGGGTTCTGAGTCCAGCAGCAGTACCAGGCCTCAGGAGGGGGGAGGTAGGAGATCCAGCGACAGGCTCCGGAAGTGCTGTAAAAAGATGGAGCACGAGAGTTCCGGGGGAGAGGGTGGGGTAGTGCTAAACCGGGCACGACAAGTGAGTCCCCCCCCACCACTCTGAAAGCCCGGTGTCTAAAGAGCTCCCCCAGCAGAGCCCCAACAGTCCCGGCTGTAGGCTTTGGCAAAAAGCAAGGTTTGAAGTCTCCTCTTAAACACAGAGAGGGTGTCTGCTGTCTGGACTGATGCTGGTAAGTGGTTCCACAGCAGAGGAGCTTGATAACTGAAGGCCCTGGCTCCATATCTACATTTGGAGATTCTTGGGGTAACCAGTAAACCTGAATCTAAGGAACGTAACGTCCTAGAGGGCTGTAGATCCTGGTAGTGTGGATCAGGGAGTCTATGTCCCGTTCGCTCTTAGCGTACAGCTTGATGTCATCCCTGTAGAGGAGGTGACTGATCGTGGCCCCATTACTGAGGCGGTATCCATAGCCAGTCTTGTTGATTATCTGGCTCAGGGGGTTCAGGCCTATGCAGAACAGCAGTGGGGACAGAGCATCTCCTTGGTATATGCCACATTTGATGGACACTTGTGCAAGTGGCTTGCTATTGGCCTCAAGGGTGGTTTTCCACAACCTCATCGAGTTCGCCACGAAAGCTCTTAGAGTCCTGTTGATGTTGTACAGCTTCAGGCATTCAGTGATCCGTGTGTGGCATCGAGTCATAGGCTTTCTTCTTCAATCCAGTGCACAGGTTGGTATTTCGGGACTTGCAGTCTTGGGCAACTGTTCTATCAACCAGGAGCTGGTGTTTGGCTCCTCTGGTATCTCTACCAATGCCTTTCTGTGGTTTGCTCATGTATTGATCCATGTGCCTGCTTATCTTAACCGCAACAATGCCTGACATGAGCTTCCATGTTGTGGAGAGACAGGTTATTGGCCGGTAGTTGGGTGGGACTGCACCCTTTGCAGGATCCTTCTGGATCAGGATCGTTCGTCCCTCGGTTAGCCATTCTGGGTGAGTCCCATCTCTTAGCAGTTGGTTCATTTGCTCATGGAGTGAGGTGAGTTTCTTTAGCCAGTAGGCATGGATGTCTGCCACTGTGATGGTAACTGGTTTCTGTTCAGGGAGGTTGCTGTGCTCCTCTCTCAGAGAGACCGGCCATTGAGCACTGTTGTTATGTGCTGCCTCCTTCTCCCATATATTCTTCGAGTACCGTTCGTCTATGTAGTGCTTGAGGTATGGGCATCTGGCCGTACCTCTTGGGTACTGGTTTGCACCTCTCTGGGCCTCTGTCAGTTGACTTCATTTCCATGGTGGGTATTGTTTCTTATGGCTCCCATGTTTGCTCATATAGCCAAGCATCTCTAGGATCACTGCTGCTAAAGTGTATCAGCCCATTGGTTTCAGTGATTGTTGAGGATCACTCTCTGTGCTGCATTCACACTTTCCAGGAGACTTTCAGGTGGTCCTTCACTTAGCCGTTGTAATCGGTGTCGCCTTGTGTTCAACCCCTGGTCCCCCGTGTACTAGTTCGGTGCCTTACCAACTGAGCTATCCAGCCGCTCATATATATATATATACACACAAACATACATAACAGATGTTGCTCTAAGTTGATTTTGAGTGGTATTTTTACCTCCAGGCCTTTCTGTCAGTGTTTGGTAATCGAGGTGTCGCCATGGAAACGCCCCGCGGAGATGAGACATGGACATGACCGTCTTGTTTTCTGTGATGGATTGTTTACTGTAGGTGATGTCCAGGGCCGCTGAGGTTGCGGACAGCAAATTGCTCCTTCTGACGGAAGAAAAACAACATAACGATAAAAATGGAAAGTAGAGGAGACATTGAATTACTGGCAGACAAAAAGATCAAACCTGTAAATTCACAGAAATGCGTGATTCAGCACAACACTTTCTGGGCCTGCTCTAACTCAAAAGACAGGGCTGCTGCTGCTCCACCATGCTGAGCCCAGATTCTTGTGGTTTGTGTGTTTGCCGTCCTCTGACTGGTCCCTGTTTATGCACCGTGGTGCCAGCGGGTGAAAACACTGACTGGTCTGAAGGCAGGTTGCTCCGTATGAAGCAGCCAAGTCAAGCAGCAGCAGCAGCTTCAGCAGCAGCAGCTTCAGCTTCAGCAGCTTCATCAGCAGCAGCTTCAGCAGCAGCTTCAGCAGCAGCCGCTCAGGCCAAAAGCATCAGCAGAGCCTTAAATACAGGCGCAGAATTCTGACCCAGCTTTGTAGGTGCTGCTGAGAAGAGACACAGAAGCCAAACAACATTAGAACTTTGAACCGCCTTTGTTGACATCATTTTCAGAATTATTCTGACACTTTCATCTGCTGCTCATTGATTAATTCCATATTCAACAAATTCAACCTTTTGATTTATTTATTTCTGTTCAAGTAATTGAGCCATTATTTTTAGTGATTACTGAATAGATGTATATAGGTTTGGTTTATTTTTTGTGAACGGATCGTTAAAAACAATATTTTTAATGACTTGAATAATGACTGTAATACAAGCTTCATTTTCACAGAAAGTGTCAAATCTTCACACATTATTCTTTTTTATCATTTATAGTATTATAGTGTTAGATTAACAAGATGGTAACACATGATGGGGACAATATCGGGGGTTTTCGCACTTTTGGCTTGAGAAAAAAAATCATAAAATAAAAAAGTAACAGTTCTGCTGAAGGGTGTGCACAGTCGGACTTGGGGATTTCATTTTATTTCTGTCCAAGCGGTTTTCCCCTGGGTGTAAACAGGCAGCTGCGTGCATCAAAGACTGAGGAGGAGGAACAGAGATGCTTCCTGAGCATCCAGCTGCTCAGAACCTTCTGATGGGGGAAGTACAAGAACACAGGAAAACACATTCATGATCACTCTTTGACGTCCTAGAAGACTCTTTCAAATGACTTGACCTTTTCCCTGTTTTAACAGCTGATCAATACAGTTTTTCTTTTTTAAATTTTGCTGTGAAACACAAAGTTTTTTTTAATCATAATATGACAGCATACGTTTGTTTTGGTAAAGCAGAATCAAATGACGCCCCTGGGCTGCTGCTGTTTACCAGTGAGGCGTAGATGAGACAAAATGTTAGTCATGCTTGTCCCGTCCTCCCTCTGCAGGCAGGCAGTTAGATCTGACCTCTGCGCCCCAGTTTCTCTTGCTGCTCCTGTGCAGGAGAGTTTATGACCTTTGACCTTCTGAGTGATGAGGTGACAGAGTCGCTCCTGCACTGTTGTGTGACCAGAATACGCTTTTCCCAACACAACAGCTGCAAGACATGTTTTACCAGGAACCAATTTTCCCTGGAGGAGGCTGTGGTAAAGGGAAAACACATCATGACAAAAGACAAGATCTGGGATCCTCTCCTAGGGAGGCTCTCCTCTCCACTCCTCTCCACTCCTCTCCTCTCCTCTCCGCTCCGCTCCTCTCCTCAAGCTCAGCTGCAGGATTTTATAGTATTAGAGTTTTAGTCTTTAATCTCCGCCTGAACGTGGCTCTTTAGTTGCTGTGCAGATTTCCAAGAATTGTGAGGGTGGCATCATTCTTGGGGTGTGTGTACGGAGGAAGCTTTGGTGAAAGAGTTGAAATGCCCGTCTGTTTTGGATGCTGCATTTTAACTCATATTCTTTCCACCACCAGTCAGTCTTTCTGACCAAGGCTCCTCCTCCGGGTCCACAGGACTTCACAGGACTGTGTTGGTCATTAATTTAGAAGCTGCAGAGCTGAGACAAAGTGCAGCTCACAGATAATTCATTACAGCCCGCCTCAGTTGTCCAAACATGTCTGTGCAGATTGAAAATTGCTCTTTGAGCGTCCGACTGCTGCAGGTACCCTCACACTGTGTTGTGTCGACTGTGAGTGACGGGGGAAATTGCCGGGAGGTCCCACCCTTCAACATTTGATCTTTGTGTGTGTACATGCCCAAGCCTGAAGACTGGAGAAGCTTTAAAAGCACTTTTGATTCCCCTTTTTCACAATGAGTGCTTTGTTATGGGGAGCGAACAGAAGAAGAAGCAGCCACACACGAAACTATGTGGAGCAAAATTTAGTCTAAAGTTTAAAAACGTGCCTCCGAAACCTCAAATGCAGCAGAAAGTCGAACGTGGGAGCTCAAAAAGTCAGACGGATCTGCCCGAGTGAAGCGGGTATGGAGATTGATGGGTTCTCAATGCAGCGCCACAGATGTGTGTTGCAATTTTTCCATGACCAGAGACAGATCTGTGGTGTGTGTGTGAAAAAGAATTTGTCCCAGATTTTTCTCTCTTCTCCTTCCGTCCTCTGCCATCGTCTTTTTTTTGCAGGCTGGAGGGAGGGAGCTTTGATGTGGCAGTCTCAGTGTTGTGACCGCACACCCAAGAGGAACCAGATGCTCTTTGGACTCGCTTGTGGTGCAGAGGTCTAAATGTATAAATAAAGAAAAGAGGAGACGTGCACAGACTTACAGGGGGGCTGCCTCCATGCTCGCTGGGTTTACTGTAAATTCTGCTGAATCAAAGCAGACACACAGGGGAGGGAGACGACCAGGAAAGCATTAATTCATCAGCACATGTATGTGGTCATCTTATATTTGGGGCCCAAACTTCAGAAACTGCAGCAGACAGACAGCTCGTGGAAACATCTGAAATTGGATGTCAAATGTAATGTG
Source organism: Pao palembangensis (assembly GCA_015343265.1). Lineage (NCBI taxonomy): Eukaryota > Metazoa > Chordata > Actinopteri > Tetraodontiformes > Tetraodontidae > Pao > Pao palembangensis. The sequence goes on from CM027093.1 coordinate 8,740,378, forward strand.
ATTTAAGAAAAAGAAAAAAAAAAAAAGACAGAAATGACAGGATATACTCATAAAATCCCAGTAGGTGTGTGATGTGTTTATATCAACAACACTAACCTGAAAGGTCAGCCTCTCCTCACTCACCATGTGACAGTCAAGATCAGTCCCAAGGTCATTTCTGTTCACTTGGTCTGTGTTTGTGTCAGTCTCCAACGGACCTCATCATTATCTGAATCTTTGGTTCCTCTCTTTCCTCCAGCTTGTTCTTCCCTCCTCTCGTCCATTTACGGGAAGTTTGTTTCCCCTCCAAACAGAGTTCAAATAAGAGAAACTGTTAAGCAACGAGAGTGAAAATAAAATCCAAATCCATTTAGAGCCAAAAATCTCTGAAGTGAACTCTGTCCTCTCTCTGACTCTGGGTGGCGTTCCAGGTGCTCTCCTCACACTGGCTACCATCAACTGTGCAGCACGCCATATTTTTTTTGTTCAGTATACACTCCAGTATTCAAATTCACAGTGTGGAGCTCGCTGAGTGGTTTAAAGAGGAAAAAAAAACAAAAAAAAAAAAACCGCCTGGGTAAAGTCTGTCAGGAGAACTGTCTGTGTAGCTGAGCGGAGATCAGTGAAAGCCACAGACATGAGGCTCATCTGGCGTTTTTCAAATGCTGCCTCATCTGTTCAGAAGAGAAGAATAAGCTCTAAAGTCATCTTTTTTTAACCATATTTCATCTGCTTTCTTCTCTTTGTGAGGCACGCATGATGTGAAGTGTTTATCTGCCACGTCAGATAGCTGTTTATGCAGTAAACCGCAGCAGGCTGGTGCAACGGCGTGGCAGCGGATGCTAACTGCTAACTGTAGAGGAATGTTTTATACGGAGACAGCTGAGGCCAGCGCGGAATAAACAGAGATGACCGACAGTTGATTTTGTTTATCGAAGATGATGACAAACACAAAACGCTGGTTTTATGAGTGACGTGTGTTTGAGCTTCCTGAGGGGAACTTTTAGGGGATTTTGCACGAACCTCAGGAAGAGCATCCCTGTAACCATCCTGTGCATGAAACATGGCAGATAAAAGCACCTGGCCAGAACCAAACTGTTAATTTTCACTTATTTTTGCAAAAATGTTTTCGTAAATAAGGTTTTAGAATGTCAATGCAAAATGTTTGAATATACAGTGGGTACGCAAAGTATTCAGACCCCCTTAAATTTTTCACTGTTATATTGCAGCCATTTGCTAAAATCATTTAAGTTCTTTTTTTTCCTCAATGTACACACAGCACCCCATATTGACAGAAAAACACAGAATTGTTGACATTTTTGCAGATTAAAAACAAAAAACTGGAATATCACATATCACCAGAGAATCTTGTTTCTCACCATCTTGGAGTCCTCCAGGTGGTTTTCAGCAAACTCCATGCAGGCTTCCATGTGTCTTGCACTGAGGAGAGGCTTCCGTCAGGCCACTCTGCCATCAAGCCCCGACAGGTGGAGGGCTGCAGTGATGGTTGACTTTCTACAACTTTCTCCCATCTCCCAACTGCATCTCTGGAGCTCAGCCAGTGATCTTTGGGTTCTTCTTTACCTCTCTCACCAAGGCTCTTCTCCCCCAATAGCTCAGTGTGGTCAGACGGCCAGCTCTAGGAAGGGTTCTGGTTGTCCCAAACGTCTTCCATTTAAGGATTATGGCGGCCACGTTGCTCTTAGGAACCTTAAGTGCAGCAGAAATTTTTTTGTAACCTTGGCCAGATCTGTGCCTTGCCACAATGCTGTCTCTGAGCTCTTCAGGCGGTTCCTTTGACCTCATGAGTCTCATTTGCTCTGACTTGTACTGTGAGCTGTAAGGTCTTATATAGACAGGTGTGTGGCTTTCCTAATCAGGTCCAATCAGTATAAGCAAACACAGATAGACTCAAATGAAGGTGTAGAAGCATCTCAAGGATGATCAGAAGAAATGGACAGCACCTGAGTTAAATATATGAGCGTCGCAGCAAAGCGTCTGAATATTTATGAGCATGTGATATTTTAGTTTTTCTTTTTTAATAAATCTGCAAAAATGTCAACAATTCTCAGTTTTTCTGTCAATATGGGGTGCTGTGTGTACATTAATGGGGAAAAAATCAACTTAAATGATTTTAGCAAATGGCTGCAAAGAGTTGGGGGTCTGAATACTTTCCGTAGCCACCGTATATGTGCTTTACCACATTTCCATTTGAATTGTTTCTGTTTTTAACGACTGAATGCCACTGTGGACGTGAAGCCGTTTGCAGACTCTCTCCATCAACATAGTGACGACAAAAGAGAATTTTATTGTTTTAAAAGGTTTTTATGGTGCATTTTCAGATCAAAGTCACAGAGTAGATTCTGCATGAAAGAACGAGGGTCGGTGGTGCAATCTGACAAATCTCCTTTGCTTACCCTCTAAGACATCAAAGGATCTGTGGAGCGCGGCTGTCTCCACGACAACACGGGAAGGAAGCCTGTTCTTCTTTCATGGGCGCTTGTCATCAACAATACAATCACTCTTCCTCAGGTCACAGTGTGCGTGCATGTGCATGTGCATGTGCATGTGCACGCATTCGCATTTCTGGATGAGTGAGTGTGTAGTTTAACTTTTTATCGCTCTATCTCTCCTTCTCTCTCCCTGTGAGTGTGTATGTGTGTGTGTGTGTGTGTGTGTGTGTGTGTGTGTGTGTGTTCTCGTACTTGCTACATATTTAAATAATAATTCTAATAGCAAAGTGAGGACATTTTGTGGACCGAAAAGTCAACAACAACCAAAAAGACATGGGGACATTTTGGCTGCTCGTCACAACATTAAAGGACTATTTGAAGGTTAAGACTTGGTTTTAAGGTTGAGTTAGAGTTGGGTTTAGGTTAGGGTTAGGGTCAGGGGGATGGCTGGGATGGTTAGTGCCAGGATAAGGGGCTGGGCAATGCCTTACACCTATGAGAGTCCTCACAAAGATAGAAGTACATGGGTGTGTGTGTTTGTGTATGTTTTCAGCGTTGCATCACTGACAGAAAACACATTAAATATCGAGTTCTGGGCTCATGGAGCCTCCTGACATCATGATTACACACTGAAACATCGCTTGTCTTTTCTCTTATCATTGTTATTTATATATCAGAGTTGGTTTGATGAGATTCTTACATAAAACCTTCAGCTTTTATAGATTCTCCGTAATCATTTTCTTGAAATTGTCTCACATGAACCCCTTGTCAAGTGTGTCCACACACAGTTTAAAGCAAAAGTGCTCATCCAGCCAAAAAAAGCTTCCTGTGACAGAAGAAACACTCAAAATCTCCCTGAAAACAAGACCTGGAACAGGATGAAGGTCATTTGTTCCACAGTGTTCAGTGGTTCAGTGCAGAAGTCAAGGGGAGCGCTGGTGCTACAACAATGTTTGTGTTGGACCGACACGGCCTCAAGCACGTGTGTACTAACACTCATTACAGGTGAGGATCTGTGAGACGCTTGTGGGCGTTTCTTAAGGATTCCAGGAGGGATCTGTGAAACGTGTTTGTGAAGCGAAAACGTGATCGGCTGGATGATTAATTCAGTCATGTTACAGCCTGGTGCAGGTTTTTCTGTCTGGCTCATTCTGGTTGTGATAACGTTCCTCTGGGGCTGTGAATTATTGAACATAGATCATGTCTCTGATCCAAAGCCTGAACGTTGTCGCTGAACGTGATTCTGGGGCTTTTAGAACTTGGCTTTTCGGGCTTTTGTTCCGTGAATCTTTAGCCACGTTTGATAAAACAGCATTCAATAACCATGAAAAGCATCCATTCAGCTCAGATCCTGAACCTCCCAGCACCCAAAGGAACGTTAGTTTTACTTCAGATGACAGAACAGAGGAAGGTGTGATGTGTAGATGGACACTACTTTGGTTCACTTTCTCTTTCTCTTCGGATTCCGTATCTGTAACCACAGGTTATCAGATTTTCAGCCTGATGCATTTTGGGTGAAAAGTATGAACGAGTGTGTCAGACAGGCACAGATTCATGCGATCAGCTGATATGGCCCATATGGTTGGGATCAACAGCTATTTCAAGGTCGTCAGGGAGATTTCCAAAGCCTGGGGAGATTTGATTCAGTTCAATAAACTCTTCAAACTCGGGTTTATCCACAGAAATGACAGCGTGTATCAGCCCGCGTTGCTGCTGAATCAAACGTGCGTAAATAGCGTATTATGGTCTGTGGAGAAACTCTATCAACATGCAGCCTGTTTGTCTGTTCTGCTGTTTATTTTTTGTTTATTTCTCTCCATTTTCACTGGGCCACATTTTACCATCCTGTTTTTTAATGATTCAGGAAGATCTTGACTGTTTGCAGACCGAAAAGTCAACAACAGCAACATCACGGGTCCATTTTCCAACCAGGTAGCGCACTGACGCAGCCTCGCCTCACAAGCTATCTGCTGCTGCTCTGCTATCTCCATCGATCTCACGTCAGATGTGATCGCTGAGACATATTCCACCGAGTTGTGGTTGAGGAATTTCTCACAGGGTGGACCAGCCTTGTGTGCAGCACATGGCTGCAGGGCTGGATGTTCCCCAGCCCTGCCATAACCGCCCAGACTTCCCAGTCTTTGTGCTCCATATGCTGGGAGGATCATTCATGTGCACTTGAAGAGATGCTGCAGGATGTGTTGGGTGGTTTTATTTGAGTTCTAGGGCACCAGAATCATTTTAGAACCATCCAGTAAACACTGGAGAAACACCAACAGCTGTCAAAGGCGTCTTGCTAGGAGGGAATAGCTGCTGAAGCCTTCTTACTTTACAGCAAACCAAATAATAAAGGAATGAGAAATGAAAACAAACGTCCCCCACACCGCTCCTCGGTGCCCCTCACCGCTGACATCAACCAGCAGATCTGAGACAACAATGTGCAGCTCATCAGCAGACTTTGTGCCTGATGAGAACAGCGTGTGTGTTTATGTCACCGACATTTGTCATCTTCTCTAAGCTTCAAACTCACTGTGAGCAACATGAGGGTGATGCCTGTGGGCCCGCGCAGACATCTGGCGTCTGTCTTCCATTAAGATTCTGTTATAGTTCCGTGATTGAACGATGGAACGAGGCGGTGAAAGCTGGGGGACCAGCTGCACAACATTAGGACTTTTGATTTGATTTTTTTTTTTTTTTTAATTCCATTATGCCCAACTAACGGGGGGTTTCCACTTTTGCTTCACTGTTATTTAATGTTTGCACATCAAAGGCTGGCCCTTCCTTCTAATAAATAGTTATAAGTGTGTGAGATTAACTCCAGAAAGCACAAACATGGACATAGACACCAGCATTAACATGAGTTGGTTTCCCCTTTAAGATGAGCTGAATTGTTAACTGTGTATTAAGGTTGCAGTGTGCAGGATTTGGCTACATCTAGTGGTGGAAAAAGGTGTGGCGGTTTGGTGAAGCTTTCATTTCTGTGCTGATTTCATGTCCTCGTCTGTGCAGGAAGGGTTTTAAGAGAAGATCTGGCAAATCTGGTCCTGGCTGCTTATTTCCAAGACAGAAACAGTCAGAGATGGCTCTCCAACCTTGTAGGTGCACAAAACGATAAAAAAAAGAACCACTCTTGGTGTGAGACTCCTCACAGCTCACTCCTCCTCCTCTTCCTCCTCCTCCATGTCAGTTTCAAACACATCGTTACTGATGAGTTGCCAGGTTATGGATCTCCAAACAGGTCACTGACTCCTTCTGCCGGCAGCCTCGTTTATTCTGGTCCCCTTCAACAGGCTGGAAACAGATGGGAGACGTGATGGAACAAAACATTACTCAAACACTTCCCTCATCACCGGAGCGATCTGCACATACATTCTAGAACAATGCTGCTGTAGCACTTAGCACCTCTACCTTCACACAGCGTAACAAGAAAAGAAACCTTCTTTCTTTCTTTCTTTCTTTCTTTCTTTCTTTCTTTCTTTCTTTCTTTCTTTCTTTCTTTCTTTCTGTCTTCTCCACCCCTCTCTGTCCCATCCATGCTGGTGAAAACTTGCTGTTCCTCGGCTGCTTCTAATTGACTTTGCTGCGTGTGTGTTGCTGCGCATCTCTGGCAAACGTGTCTGTGGAACACATGCCAGCGAACTGAGTGAATCTTTGCCTTGTTTATCGTAAACAGTTGGCTTTGATTTTACTCTAATGTATCAGATACACAAAGAGGACAGGAGATACCACAACATTTACTAACAGTGAAGCTAAAGTGTGTGTAATATTGGCTGGGTTGCATTTAAATCTCTCTTTTTTTTAAAAGTAGCTACGTTTTTTGGTGCAACAGTGTGACTTTTAGAGAAGATACCAGCGCGGGAGTTGATTATCCAGCTAATGTGGCTCAAAGTGACAAACCCGGTGTCCACTGTCAACACCTGCCTGTGCTGTTCCCTTTTTTTTTAATTAAAAGCTGCTTTTCCTGTATTATGTTTAAATCTATTATGTATATTATGTCTGCTATGTTTGTATTTCTATGATTCTATTACGTTTGTATTTGTGATTCTATGATTGTATTTGTTCTCTCTATCTCTTTTATTCTCTCTGTCCTGTTCTTCTCCTCCTTTACTCCTATTTTTGAACTGAATTGAAAGTGGAGTCGCTCCTGCATCTGCACAGGAAGTAAGCGGGGCCTGGACCGACCGGCGGCCCTTGTTCACCAACGTGGCCGTCGTCTGGAATATTTCCCCACAGACCATGAAATCTTTTAGAAAGAGTGGAAATGGAACCCTCCTGACAGACTGAGGCGATCTGACCCCCTGATCCATCACACATCCTCTATCTTCTATTTCCTCTCACTCGTTCTCCTGGAGAGCCGTGAAGATAAAAGAGTCCACTTTAGGATGGCCAAAGGGCTGCTCGATGGGGAGAGTTAAAAACCTGCTCGTACTGACGTCTGCATCTTCAGATCCATGTGACTCTCATCAGCCCTGCAGGTTGTGCCTGCCCTCCTCCCTGTGGATCAGCACACGTCTTCCCTGCCGTCGTTCCACTGCCACCCACGTGTGTCTGAGCCTGTTACCGGTTTCAGCTCATAAATACATATATGAATACACACTAAACACCAAACTGTACCGCTCAAACTTCACCACGGTCTTGTTGCTAAACCACAGTTTTTATTTATTTACCGCCGCAAAATTCTTCCCTGACGCTTTAATTGGAGTCGTGAGCGTTTGTTAAAGCACAAAAGAACTGTGCCGTTTATGGTGTGGTGAGCTGAAACGCTGAATATGGATGAAGGCGCAGAAGGCCGGTTCAAAGGCGAACTCGCCTACATTCCTCCTCCCGGAGCAGACCACCCAAAAAGACTCCCGATGCCTCCTCATCTGCCCCCCGCCCCCCCATGTTGTCTTGGGTTACAGGGCACCGTCGGTCTGCGTAGGAAAACGTCATGAAAAAGGAACTTGAACTTCAAAAGGCCACTGATCTGAGGTAGTCTGAGTTAATTGCGTGCATCTGTTACGCAGCTTCTGACCTGCAGCGCAGAACCGCCACTAACAAAGAGCCACAAGGACGGAGAGGCTGATTTTAAAGTCGAATTTCACAAAGCTGGTGCATATCATTAGAGAACAAAGCTCTGGCAGCTTGGATCAACACTACATCCTGAGGAAGTCTGTTAAAATGAAAAGGAAAAAATACCAGTTCACCACTCAGATGTTGACCTTCGCCTCCCGAGCTGCCACGTGTTCACGGCTCGTTCTAGATCCATGAAAGGCTTTCGTTCACATAGTTGTGCCCTGATGTGCTCACATCTGTCTGCAGGTTCCCAGTTAAGGACGTTTTAAATCAACTTTTCACAAGATGCAGTTGCAACCAAAATCCGGTAACCAAAGGAATTACGACGTTATTAACCAGGCCAGGAGAGATTTGTCCCTGACCTTCAACCAATTTGTCCGCATTCTTTAGCGGAGCGTGGCTGTTTTGTTCCCAGCACCACCCTCGCCGAGCAGATAGCAGCTCCGCAAACATGTGGCCACTCTTGAAGACTACCCAGAACCACATGTCGCCCCATTAGATGGCAGCCTCGATGTGAACCGGCAAACAGCGTGCAGATGGAGGCTTTTTTTTTTTTTTTAAATCCTCATTGTTTCAGTGTGTTAGCATTCCTGGAAACACAAAACACATGAAAGCATATTTGGGATTTATAGCATCTATCAGGTACCTTTTAGGTTCAATGAAAATACTGTAAAGTAAAGACAAATATTTCGTTTCAGAATTTCGGTTGTCTTGATTCGATCTTGGAGGACAAAGGTCAGTTGGCCTGCTAAAGCATTTCTGACCCATAAAGAGGTCGAACAAGTGGATTCTTGTGTTCCGAGTGCTGCTCCCGTCCTTGCTGCGAGTCTTGGAGCTGCTGGAAAAACAAATACAACCACAAGGACTGATGCAACGAATCAGAAAGTAGCTCGTTTCCTTCACTGGAACACCGTTTTCTGATGACAGGAAGTAAAGAGGAGACCCATAAGACCCATACCCCTCCTCTCCCCATCATTCATCACCCCCCCCACCGTAACCTACACTCCAGATCACGTGTTTATGCTTAAAGCGTGGCAGATATTAAGATGTGTTGCCCAACACCTCCGCACGTATGCGAGTGTGTGTCCTTGTGTGTGAAAGGCGGAGGTGACGGAGAGCAGGAAGTCCCATCACTGAACTAATCCTCTGCCTTTTTAACGTTATCGACCTGGAGAATTATTCACCCGGAGCTTTTTAAAATCATCCCAGTTTATTTAACCTTTAGCCGACACTGTGTCAGGTGTGTGGACTCTTCAGAGGAAGGCATGTGCTTGCTGAGTGTGTGTGTGTGTGTTGAACTAGCAGTATCCTGTTTACATTTGCAGGCTCCACTCCCACTCACCGTTACTGGTTCCCAGTCAGTCCTAATCAAACAACGGTGCCCCTTGCTTTAATCTTTACTCTGTTATCTGGATCAGGGTTTATCTGGAACAGGTCACGTCTTGCGATCGTGCACGGCCCAGTTTAAAACACAACCGGGATTTTGTGCTGAATCAGCAACTGTTGGATACAGTGAGAATAAAAAAAAAACCCTGAAAGCGTTCCCCCATCCTTCTACCATTTGAGGTGTTTATGGCAGCAGGTTGGATTTTAGGCACTTGAGCTATGTGACCCTCGCTGCTCCCACACTCAGATGTTAAAAACAGTCCTGTCAGTCCCGGCAGCCAGGGCCCCTCAGCCATCGCCCAAGCCGGGTTTGAAATCTAAGAATGTGGGAATACGGCAGAGAGACGTCCACCTTTCAACCCTGTCAGCTTCTGAAGTGTGAAGACTGTTTGGCCCGATGGTGATAAATAAGGCTTTGGATGATTTTGAAAGAGGTGCGTAATTGTAATAACGGCAACCTGCTCACAATCTGCTAATCTAGTTTATTAGGTTATAACAAGCTCCCGGGAAACTTAAGCCCTTAGCTGAGCAGCCATCAGTGGCAGCAGGGAAGGACGGACTGAAGATCTAGATGTAAACCTGCACAAAACCAGCACACTTCCCAGTTTGGGGCTGTGGTGCTGCTGGTTTCCACACAAGGCTTCTACTGTTTCTGCAGAGGCAAAAAGAGGACGCCACAGCTGCCGATAACACTCATGCGCAGCGGGATCAGCGCAGGCATGTTAGCGGTTGGAGTTCAAAGCGATAACTTGCGGGTTCAAGCTGCTTTGATATCGCTGACATCTGCGGCCTTAAGTGGCCGTTGCTCTTTCCCCAGAGTTGCCTGATCACTCAAAGGGAGATTGATTTCCTCTGAAGATGAAATGTCTGATGTGACATATGTGCCCGTGTTTTTCCTTTTCGTGGTCTCAGATCTTCAGTGAAGGATATCACCTGTTGAGATCTTTACGCTCCAGCTTTGATGTTAAAACACGGGAAGAATAAAGAAACGGGTCGGCAGGTCTACGCTTGGCTCTCATCACCGCGTGTAATGGAAAGTAAATTACTTGCATTTCCAACCTGCAGCGACTTTTAGCTTGTTTTACCTGTTTGCTCATTGCCCTGCGCAGCAGGCAGTAACCTACAATGCAGCAATCCCTCCACATCTACGGAGACTGAAGCCCTTTCCACATCCACAAAGTATCCTGGCACAACCCCCACAATTCCAGCTG